>CM060403.1:184186619-185386619 GCA_030545235.1 Helianthus tuberosus | reverse complement strand
TATAAATAGGATTGTCTGTTTCATGCAATTCTGCGTTGATGCGACGTTCAATTTCAAATTATACGTTGAGATATTGTCTGAATACTACAATAAACACACACGAATCTCAAATTGCTGCCACAATACCGGGTATTAGCACAATCGCTGCTACGATTCATTTATCCGACGATCAATATATCCAATGGATGTTTAAGTGCCGCCCACATTAGGGTTATACTTTATCGTTCGTCATTAATTTGACGGATCATCGTTAATTCGATGGATAAAGTATTATACTTTGTCGTTCGTTGTTAATTCAACGAATCATCGTTAATTCAATGGATGAAGTATTGCATTTTGTCATTCATTGTGAGAATTTGATCTCGTGAATTATCGTAATTGCTGGATTGATTACTAACCCAGTTTTGTGTGCATTGTTATTTATATTAGGTTAACAAGGCTAAATCATAGATTAGACTCTGACCATATTAAATCAGCAATGTGAGTCATTCTCTCTTTTTATCAAATCTATTTTACAAAAGTATGTTTATTTCAAAGTTATAATTACGGGGATTAAGTCTTTGTAATCACCAAGTTACAGCCGGTATGTGGGGTTTTGTATACATTACTTGATAATCGTCACCATTGGGGCAGCCAATGGGGGATATGACCATAGTCACAGATTCGGTCGAGTGACAAATACCGTGGGTAGTTGGTTTGATAATAGAAACATTGTAATCGCTCTTAATACTGTAAATTATAACAAATGGGTCATTTTAGTAAATAGAATGATTCACTCAGTATTTTCCGCTGACAAAACCTTTTTAAAACATGTTTCAGGTGATCTGTTGTAATTCAGGAAAAGTGCTGGGGAGCATTTCAAGCTTAAGATAGTGGCTCATTATAAAATAAAGAAATAAGTTTTGTAATATCACGATTTCATAGTAAAAACATAATATTGTAAATTATCAGGGTTTTATCCCGAATTGTGAAATAAAATAATCGGGGAAAATTTTAGCTTTAAACGATCCTTTTAAATAAACTTCCGTTGTTAAACTCAATTAAATAAATACCGCAGTATTTCTGTCCCGCGGCTCCTGAAACGGGTCAAACCGGGTCGGGGGCCGTGACAGAAAAAGGTGGTATCAGAGCCACTGGGTTAAGCTAATTAAGTATTTAGAAATACTTAATTTTTCCTGATTACTATTATGTGATTATGTGTTTTATTAACTGGCTATTTGTTAATTACAGTATGGGTAAACAAAAGCTGTCAAGCATCTATCTTAAATTAGATAGATCATCTAATGAGAAGGGAAGTTCATCCCGAACCAAATCCTCGAATCAGGCTGAAATTCCTGAAGAAGGAATATTTGTGCGAAAGGCACAATACGAGGAATCACTTTCTCCTAGAAGGAGGGAAATGATTATTAAGAAAAGTAAAGAGAAAATCCGAGAAAAGAGGATTAAACGGGAAACTCAGGAATTAATTGATAAATCACCTTGGGAAGATAAACTAGATGAGAAATGGGCAAATTTATATATGCTAGCCACAGTAGCAGAAAATATAAATCTTTAAAGTTTAGCACCCTACCCTCACAATCTAGAAACTCTGTGTGATAAATAAATTTTGAAACCTAAGTGTGTTTTTCAGTTATCTTTGTAATCAACTAGTACACAGTACGTAATAAATTACAAAGTTATTTGTAAATTTTAACTTAGTATTTTATGCATTTTGCATATATGCTACATCAGCATGAGTGGGATATCCGAAGCTTTTCAGAACCTTAATCTTTACCCCGTAACTATCAAAGCTTCCAAAGAATATACTAGCTACTATCCCGATGTTGAACAACCAGTAGAATTCAAGGTTCCACCTTTGAGCAAGCCAAAACAAAAGAAAAAAACTTATGTAGGATGGAGAAAAATACGTAAGAAGAAGCCAGCTAAAAAACTGCCCAAAATAAACAATCCTTTGAAAAAGGGAAAAGAAATTATAACCGGAGAGAGTTCTAAACAACAGGAAATGGAAACTGAAGACAAAGAGGAGGGTAAGGAGATAGAAATACAGATGGAGGAAATTACTAAAGAAGTAGTAATGGAAGTTGGGCAAGGGTCTATACCAGCTCAGAGAGAAATCGGAGAGAGTTCCAATCCAACCCAGGAAAGAACTTTTCAAGATGAGATAGATTTCCTATTGGCAAGCTGTGAAACAATTCAACCTGTCAATAATAATAATAATAATATTTTTAATTATCCTCTTGAAAACCAACTCCCTATGAATTGGGAACCAGCAATTCCAGACCCAATAGTCCACTCCCAACCCATAAGAATGGACGAATGGTGGACGAACGATTGGCAATTTCAAAATATTGTCAACGATCCTTACTCTTTTCTTCCACAATTCGATCCAGAACCCTTACCTAATCCACCCATGAGTAATGAAAACATGGCTGAACTTCGCCACTTTGGTGAAGAGTTGTTTGATGCTGGAACTAGAATCAGGGAAATAGGGGGACAGATTGCTTGGAAGTACGATGAGAGGGAAATGCGTTTTTAGAACAGCCAGTGACGAGAGATAATACGATGATAAAATGGTAGTTGTATAATAGTACTAGTAAAGTTAGTCTGTAAATAACCAATAAAACTTTGTAAGATATCTGTGAGTAATGATGCATACTATGATAGATATAAAATGAAATCGAGAAATCGATTGTTTTGACTATATCTGTATTATAAAATTTTCTGATTGTTTGTATGTAATTGTTATTTATCAGTTACTAATAAAATTTATATATATACATTATCAGATGGCAAACAGTGGTAATGAACCTATTAATGAAGTTAATCATTCTGAACAACATTTAAGAGATCAATATATGACTCGGCAAGATATCGAAAACATTGTTGCTTAAGGGATAGCCAATGCTATTCCAGCATTCGTTGCTGCTATAAAGAATCCGATCGAACCGCAACAGATTGTTCCTAGTAAACAAATTACTGAAGATAACTTCAGTAATAGTGTAAATGGAGACAATAATCATGTTAATCATAATAAGGAACCACATCAAGCTCCATTACCCAAGAAAATGAAAACTGCAACGCCTGGTTGCACTTTCAAAGAATTCCTTGCTTGTAAACCCACTGAATTTGCAGGCAATGAAGGAGCAACTGCATCACTGCGTTGGTTAGAGAAAACCGAAGCAGTCATTGCAATAAGGAAATGTGGTAAAGAGGATCAGGTCATGTATTCATCCAATCTGTTCAAAGAAGGAGCACTCGAGTGGTGGAACACTGTGTTACAATCAAAAGGAAGAGTAATAGCTTATGCTATGACTTGGGAAGAATTTAAAGGTTTGGTGGAAAGAAAATTCTGTCCTGAGTATGAGAAGGAACAGATGGCGAATAAATTTCTAAATCATCGGATGATGAGTGTGGATTGTCGCGGTTATACCTCGACATTCTTTGAATATGCAAGAGTAGTACCAACACTAGCTTCGCCAGAACCGGTACTTATTTCTCGCTATATTTGGGGGCTAATTAGCGAAATCCGCAATATTGTTAAAGCTGCGAGACCTCGCACTATTGACGATGCGGTAGAATTAGCTAATACTCTAACCGATGAATTGGTACGCACAAGAGATGAAGATAGGAAAAAGGCACTAGCTCAGAAAATTACCCAAGGATTTCGTGTGGGTAATAATAACAGCTTCAAGAGAAAAGGAACAGGGCAATCTCCAGCTCCGTCATTCTGCAGGAAATGCAAAAAGAAGCATTATGGAAGATGCGATATCACTTGCAATTTTTGCAAAACTGTAGGACATCGTGAAGAGAACTGCAAAAAGAAAACAGTAATCTGTTTTAATTGTGGAGAAGCGGGGCATTATAAAACAGAATGTCCTAAATTGGTCAAACCAGTAGATAACAAACCCAAGACGACCGAAGGAACTACTAAGAAGAATGCCAGGGCATTTCAGCTGACCACTCAAGAAGCAGAACTTATTCCGGATGTGATAGCGGGTACGTTCTTAGTTCACAACGTATATGCAAAAGTATTATTTGACTCTGGTGCAAACCAAAGTTTTATAAATACTTCATTATGTCAAGCTCTTAGTTTACCTTTAACCAATATTAGGCAGATTTTTACAGTTGAAACCGCAGACGGAAATTCAGTTAAAATAGATAAAGTTTTGCAAGAAGGAAACATAGAACTTTTAGGACATAAATTCTCTGCAAGACTATTGCCGATGAATTTAGCTGAATTTGATGTTGTATTAGGAATGGATTGGTTAGTAGCCAACCATGCTAGAATCCTTTGTGATCAGAATTCCATAGAAATTCAATCACCTACTGGAGAAGTGATTAGGATTACAGGAGATAAACCACGTAAGCCCATGAAGTTCATATCAGTAATGAAAGTTGCTAATTATGAACGAAAACAAGGAATAGTGTATATGATTTCAGTAATCATTAGCACTAAGGGAAAAGATCTTAAGGAAATACCAGTAGTATCAGAATATTCTGATATATTTCCAGAAGATTTACCAGGATTACCTCCAGATAGGGAAGTAGAATTTAGGATTCATCTAATTCCAGGAACTACACCGATAGCCAAGGCACCTTATCGGTTAGCACCCACAGAAATGTTAGAATTGAAAAAGCAATTAGATGAATTACTAAGTAAAGGATTCATACAACCTAGCTCATCCCCTTGGGGAGCGCCAGTGTTGTTTGTGAAGAAAAAGGATGGTTCAATGAGAATGTGTATCGATTATAGGGAATTGAATAAGGTTACAATTAAGAATCGATATCCATTACCTAGGATTGATGATCTTTTTGATCAACTTCAGGGGGCTAGATATTTTTCTAAGATAGATTTACGCTCTGGATATCATCAATTGAAGGTACAAGAAGAAGACATACCTAAGACTGCTTTCAGAACTAGGTATGGTCATTACGAGTTTACAGTCATGCCCTTCGGGTTAACGAATGCACCTGCAGCATTCATGGACATGATGAATAGGATCTGTAAACCGTACCTGGATAAATTTGTAATTGTTTTCATAGACGATATACTTATTTATTCCAAAAGTCAGACAGAGCATTGTGAACATCTTCATGCACTCTTAACTTTGTTAAGAAAAGAAAAGTTGTACGCCAAATTCTCGAAATGCGAATTTTGGCTAAAGGAAGTGCAATTTTTAGGACACATGGTGAATCATGAAGGTATTCACGTAGATCCTGCTAAGATAGAGGCAATTACCAAGTGGAAGGTTCCACAAACAGCAATGGAAATAAGAAGTTTTATAGGTTTAGCTGGGTATTATAGACGGTTTATTAAGGATTTTTCCAAGATAGCTGTACCATTAACTAAGTTAACCTGTAAAGCCACTAAGTTTGAATGGGGACCTAAACAGGAAGAAGCTTTTAGACTTTTGAAACAGAAACTAACTCATACACCAATCTTAGCCTTACCAGAAGGAACTGAAGATTTTGAAGTATATTGTGATGCTTCAAAATTAGGATATGGATGTGTGCTTATGCAACGCAAAAAGGTAATTGCGTACGCATCAAGGCAGTTGAAAAAGCACGAAGAGAATTATACGACTCATGATTTAGAGTTAGGAGCCGTAATTTTTGCCCTTAAGATTTGGAGACACTATCTTTACGGAAGTAAATTTACTGTCTACACAGACCACAAAAGTTTAAGATACATATTTGGGCAAAAAGAGTTAAACATGAGGCAAAGGAGATGGATGGAAATCTTAAGTGACTACGACTGTGATATTCAGTATCACGAAGGAAAGGCGAATGTAGTTGCAGATGCCTTAAGTCGTAAGTATTATGAGAAACAACGACGGGTTCGTGCTCTCAAATTAAATCTACAAATAGATTTAATGGAACAATTGAAGAATGTTCAAACTACAGCAATCAAGGATGATGCTGAAGGAATGAAAGGAAGAATAAAGGAATTAGAACAAGGAGCAGATGGAATTTGGAGATTCCACAAAAGTAGAATTTGGGTACCTAAGCAGGGAGACTTAAGACCTAAGATTTTAGAAGAAGCTCATAAATCTAGGTACACTATGCATCCAGGAAACAATAAAATGTACCAAGATTTAAGAAAGAACTTTGGTGGATAGGAATGAAAAAGGACATAGCCAGTTATGTTTCTAAATGTCTTACTTGTTCACAAGTTAAGGCAGAACATCAGAAACCTTCAGGGTTACTACAACAGTTAGAGATGCCAGTATGGAAATGAGAACTTATAACAATGGATTTTGTTACTAAGTTACCCAAAACCAGAAAAGGTAATGATGCGATTTGGGTAATTGTGGATCGATTAACCAAATCAGCTCACTTTCTACCTATGAAAGAAACCTTTAGCATGGAAAGACTGGCTAAATTGTATGTAGATGAAGTTGTATCCTTACATGGAGTTCCACTCTCCATTATTTCGGATAGAGATAGTCGTTTTACTTCCCATTTCTAGAAAAGTTTCCAGCAAGCTATGGGAACTCGATTAAATTTGAGCACTGCATATCATCCACAAACAGACGGACAAAGTGAAAGGACAATCCAAACTCTAGAAGATATGCTCCGAGCATGTGTGATAGATTTTGGTGGAAGTTGGGATGATCACTTACCATTAATTGAATTCTCCTATAACAATAGTTATCACTCAAGCATTGAAACTGCTCCATTCGAGGCACTGTATGGAAGAAAGTGCAGAACTCCCGTTTGTTGGGCAGAAATAGGAGAAAGTCAATTGTCAGGTCCTGAAATAGTGCAAGAAACAACTGATAAGATTACTCAAATCAAGGAAAGATTGAAGACGGCTCGAGATCGTCAGAAAAGTTATGCAGACAATAGAAGCAAGCCGCTAGAATTCCAAGTGGGAGACAAGGTACTATTGAAAGTTTCTCCTTGGAAAAGGAGTAGTCAGATTTGGAAAGAAAGGAAAGCTAAGTCCAAGGTACGTAGGACCATTTCCAGTGATCCAACGTATAGGACCAGTAGCTTATCGTTTACAATTACCAGAAGAATTATCTGGAGTACATAATGTATTTCATGTATCCAATCTCAAGAAATGCTTATCAGATGAATCACTGGTAGTACCTCTTCGAGATATAGAAGTAAACGAAAAGTTGAAATTTGTTGAGAAACCTCTTCAAATTGAAGATAGAAAGATCAAGTTTCTCAAACACAAACGACTAGTTTTAGTCAAAGTCAGATGGGATTCAAAGACAGGAGCTGAATATACTTGGGAACTGGAATCAGAAATGAAGAAAAAGTATCCACAATTATTCCAGTAAATCTCGAGGACGAGATTTTCTTAAGGTGGGGAGAATGTAACAACTCTCATCAAAAGTCCTAATTATTAAATTAATTAGTCCAAAAGGAAACCCTAATTAAGAAACCCAAGTGATTCTGCATTAACCCTAAAATTTTCAGAACATTTGGAATTAGGATTAGGGCTCCTAAAACTAAGGGGGGGTAAACCCTAATTGATAATTATCTTCGAATTGCGTTGTCTGAAATAAGAATTCACGAAAGATTGACTCATCAGGCCTATACTAGTGACAAGGCTACCCTAGGGTAGGTCGTCACCCCAGGCGAGTCGCGACAGGAGTCACGACATCTCCCGCGACACGCGGGGGAACCCAATTTCAAGTATAAATAGGATTGTCTGTTTCATGCAATTCTGCGTTGATGCGACGTTCAATTTCAAATTATACGTTGAGATATTGTCTGAATACTACAATAAACACACACGAATCTCGAATTGCTGCCACAATACCGGGTATTAGCACAATCGCTGCTACGATTCATTTATCCGACGATCAATATATCCAATGGATGTTTAAGTGCCGCCCACATTAGGGTTATACTTTATCGTTCGTCATTAATTTGACGGATCATCGTTAATTCGATGGATAAAGTATTATACTTTGTCGTTCGTTGTTAATTCAACGGATCATCGTTAATTCAATGGATGAAGTATTGCATTTTGTCATTCATTGTGAGAATTTGATCTCGTGAATTATCGTAACTGCTGGATTGATTACTAACCCAGTTTTGTGTGCATTGTTATTTATATTAGGTTAACAAGGCTAAATCATAGATTAGACTCTGACCATATTAAATCAGCAATGTGAGTCATTCTCTCTTTTTATCAAATCTATTTTACAAAAGTATGTTTATTTCAAAGTTATAATTACGGGGATTAAGTCTTTGTAATCACCAAGTTACAGCCGGTATGTGGGGTTTTGTATACATTACTTGATAATCGTCACCATTGGGGCAGCCAATGGGGGATATGACCATAGTCACAGATTCGGTCGAGTGACAAATACCGTGGGTAGTTGGTTTGATAATAGAAACATTGTAATCGCTCTTAATACTGTAAATTATAACAAATGGGTCATTTTAGTAAATAGAATGATTCACTCAGTATTTTCCGCTGACAAAACCTTTTTCAAACATGTTTCAGGTGATCTGTTGTAATTCAGGAAAAGTGCTGGGGAGCATTTCAAGCTTAAGATAGTGGCTCATTATAAAATAAAGAAATAAGTTTTGTAATATCACGATTTCATAGTAAAAACATAATATTGTAAATTATCAGGGTTTTATCCCGAATTGTGAAATAAAATAATCGGGGAAAATTTTAGCTTTAAACGATCCTTTTAAATAAACTTCCGCTGTTAAACTCAATTAAATAAATACCGCAGTATTTCTGTCCCGCGGCTCCTGAAACGGGTCAAACCGGGTCGGGGGCCGTGACAGGTTGGTGGCTCAATGAGAGAAGCAAAACTTCTAAGAGCACTAAGACTACACGGTGTGGGAGAGTTTGAAGAGGGAGGCGTGGAGCGACACGTGGCTGATGTGTATAACATGCAACATATAAATTACATCAAATGAGGCAAAAAACTAACCCTTTTTTAGTACTAATGTTGGAAAAAGTGTGCTTTTGTCTTCCTTTTGTATTTTCAGGATTAAATGAGCGCAAATGAACAAAAGAAGTAAAAATACAGCTAAATCTAACATAAATACAAGAAAAGAAATAAACGTGGAATGCCCGACCCCTCGACAACATCTTCCCAAGCAAAAACAAGAGATCAGAAGGCTGAACACGCCACGTGCCCAGCGGACACGGGGGCATGCTCAAGTGTCTGCAGAAAAGACAAAGTTGTAGAAGCTTCTATTTCCCAACACGGGGGCGTGCCCAGCTCAACACGGGCGTGGTCAACGCTAAGATTCGCAGAATCCAAGCAAATCTTGATAGTACAGATGCGCTTCTGCACACGGGGCCGTGCCCAGCGGACACGGGGGCGTGGTTAACTAATGCAGACAAACTGCATTTAATGAAGAAAGAGAAAGTGGATGGACACGGGGCCGTGTCCGGGCTTCTGTGCAGGCTATAAATAGAGGTGCTTGGTTCACTTCAAAGGTATCCCTTGGCAAACCACTTCTCTCTCACTTCACCCACACTCCACCACCATCACAACACCCTCATCCACCGCCATCATCCATCATCCATCATAGAGTGTGTGTAGTAGTCTCGGGATCCAAGATTATAGTAAGAGTTCTTGATAATTAAAGGCCATGTTTGCCTAAGTCTCTTACATCACTTGGTGAAGACAAGCATTTAGTGTAATACTTTTGTTTTTTTAATCTTTTCGCACTTTTTATTTGGTTTTGTATGAATGACTTTAATAACTAGTTTCTTATGTTGAAGGTGAAACTTCCTTATCATTTGTCCGTGGAGTCTTGGCGTTATTTTACTGTCTATATAAAATAAAAGATTTACACCATTCATATCTCTACGGTCTATATAGAGATATGTTGGCTACCTGGTCGGGGGTTAAGGGAATGGTTTGGTAAGGTTCTTGCCTTGTTCAGTGTATAGATCCTGCAAGGACCTGGGTCAAGCCTACTAGGACCTCCTTCAATACCCACTGGTATTGGATGGCGGGGGTGTGAATGGCTTGATCCCCTCATATGTAAACTACTATTAATACATTTACCTGGCTACTTGGGATTGTATCCCTGCTGACTCAAACCACTTAGCCGAAGGTAACGTCACCTTCAAAAGAGGGGCCTACCACATTACGCATTAATAACTTAATTAATTATCTTTCAATAATCCAACTCTTTAGGATTGTATCCTTGCTGACTCAAACTACTGGGTTGAGGGTAACGTCACCTTCAAAAGAGGGGTCTACTACTATAATTAAGACAATCTCTTAAAAAGTGCAAAAGTGTGGAAAACATCAAAGGTTACACTAAAGGCGAGTCGGATCCAAGTGATTCATCTTGTCTATCTGTTTTGTTTTGTTTTATTTTTATTTTCAGCATTTTTAGTTTTTATTTTCATGTTAAAACTTTTTTCCAAAATTTTGATTTGATTAGACGTTGAGGATAAACCGGTATTAAAAGCTCTTGTGTCCTTGGACGACCTCGGTATCTTACCAACGCTATACTACGCTCACGATGGGTGCACTTGCCCATATGTGTGTTTAGTGTTAGTAAAATATCGTGTTTTATAAATTTAAAACTTGACTAAAGTGTTAAAAAGGGCTAAAAATATACATAAAAATATGTAACGCTACACACGCACCATGGCTGTCTTGTCAGCAGAGGGGGCAAGCCCAAAAAGGCACAAGGTAGAAGGGACTTGAAAGGGGCGTTTAAAAAAAATAAACAACCAATCAAAATAAAGCCAAACAACAACAACCAACCATATTGCGCCACATCACCTCCCCTTTTGCCCCCACGCTAGTGAAAATCCCCAAGCACCCACCCCACCCCCCCCATGTGGCGGTATGCTAGCGTGGAGGAAGCCCCACACCACCCCCAACGCAAACAACACCGTGTAGTTTAAAATTGGAGATATCATGGGTTCAAGCAGGGCTGTAAACAAGCCGAGCTAGACACAGCTCGAGCTCGGCTCGAACTCGATTCGAGTTGGCTCGGCTCGAGCTTGAATTTCAAATCGAGCTGAGATTTAAGGCTTGAGCTCGACTCGATTAGAATTCGAGCTAGCTCGACTCGATTAGAATTCGAGCTAGCTCGACTCGGCTCGATCTAGCTCGAACTAACAAAAAACCGCAAAATTTACTACTTAAAAAGCCCTTAAAAATGAATCTCTTCATAGACTAAGGGCCATAATTGCCATTTAATTTAACCATATGGCTAAATATACAAGTATAAATAGTTAATTCACTTTGTACATTGTCTTTACATTCTTTTATAGGGGAAATACTCCCTTAGTTTTTTGTTTTCTAAGCGATGTGGGACAAAAAAAATTGAAGGATGTAAACCTTATCGAGCCAGCTCACGAGCCGAGCCAGATCAAGCTAGAGCTCGGCTCGTTTACAAACCGAGTCGAGCCGAGCTGGCTCGTTAACAACCGAGCCAATTTCGAGTCGAGTTTCTTCAAGCTTTTTTTTAGCGACTTTCGAGCGAGCCACGAGGCACGAGTTTTTTGAACACCCCTATCAAGCACCACAGGAAATAAAAATAAATAATTATATCATATGATATTATTATTTAAGTTTCAATTTCATCTTTTACATACATCTTTAACCCTTTAAAGTTTTCTTCTAATTTGATTTTTTATTTAATAATTAATAACATGTATTTATTAATTTTGAAAAAAAAAAGGATTTACGCAATTGTACTCCAATATATTTGATAGCATAAAGTAATTACATGTTTGTATTCATCATTGTCGAGACCGTAAGTCACTGATGACGGTCAAAGAGTCTCGTTGATGTTGTAATATCCCCGCTTATATTTCCTACAAGAAAGAAAACCGTTAGACTCGTCACGGGGGACCCGGGGGGGGGGGGGATCCGTGACCAAGCTCCAGCGTGAGAGTAAGTAAACTTGCCGGAAATAATGAGAAGCCTATTCCGACGAGTATTATCGCCAGAATGTTCTCCCTGGTGTGGATTCTTGTGTGTGAGTAATTATATCGGAGTAAATGCTAATACGAGGTGGTCGGAATAAATGAAACTGCTAAGCATTTAGTGAGGGTTTTCTTGTGTCTCTCTTGAGTTATTCTTACCTTCCTTATATAAAAGAGACCACTTATCTCTCTTGGAAACCGATGCCGGATCATCTAACGGCATTCTGTCGTCTTTGGGGGACTTAGACACGTGTCTGAGCCACAACGGTGAGATCAGGAACTTCATTTAATGAAGCCAGCTTGTTGTACTTTCTTTTCCGGCGGATCCTTCTTCTCCATCAGTCAACCATTTAATGCTCTATGTCTTTCTCGGATCCTTTCTCTTTTTCCCGCTCGGTTGATGTATGTGAGTCCCTTTCTAAGAGAAGATGTAGGCAGTGGGCCTACTAGTTGGGCCCTTTAAACGTACACCTCCAAGTTTCTTCCCCGCTTATCTCTAAAGAGGGTGTTCATGAACCTTTGGTACGTGGCTCCTATGTTTTTTAACCCAAAGGGCATCTTGGTGTAACAAAAGGTGCCTTTGTCTATAATGAATGCGGTCTTTTCCTCATCCTCTAGTGACATTTGAATCTGGTGGTACCCTTTGTATGCGTCGAGAAAACATTTCAATGGATATTGAGCAGGGAGTCTACCTGGACGTCTATCTTCGGAAGGGTGTAGCAATCCTTGGGGCATGCATTGTTCAAATCTTGGTAGTCTATGCACATCCTCCATCCTCCGTCTTTCTTTTTGACCATGACGGGGTTAGCGATTCAGGAGGGGTACTTGACTTCGCTTACTATTCCAGCCCTGAGTAACTTTCTTGTCTCCTCGCATACACCCCTTCTTTTGTTGGGACCCATGCCCCGTTTCTTCTGCTTGATCGATTGTATCTAGCTGTAATTGTTGAGCCTATGCCCAGTTAGCCTCCTCAGGATTCCAGTCATGTCTCCATGTTGAAACGCGAAGACATCTATGTTGAGGAGGAGCAGCCCCTTGAGACCACTTTTATACTTGTCACTGAGTTGGCTTCCTACTTTTATCGTCTGTTCCGAAAAACCTATCACAGAGGGCCCATTCTTCGATTCCTTCCTTTCGAGAGTTCTTTACCACCTCTGTTGGTGCATTTATATCTATCGCCTCCGTCAAGACAGTTCGTAGCAGAAACAGTTTAATTCTAGACTTAATATTGTAATAATTAGGGAAAAGGCAAGGTGGCAATATTGTAATTAATGAGTTTTCTCATTAAAGCCTTGGCCTATAAATAGGAGGCTTATGCCTTAGTTTAGAGACTTTCGCCATTCGCACTTTGGAGAGCTCTAGTGTTAGAGAGAGAAGCTAGAGAGAGAAAGTGTTGTGTAAGTGATTCAGGTGTTGTACGTTTTCAGATCATTGAATAGAATCACCGATTATATTACGTCTTGTGTGTTCGGTCACGTTTGTGTACGGATTCCGCATGTCACACGTTCGGTTCGCAATCGTTTCGGAGTCAAAAACCGATCCTACAAGTGGTATCAGAGCAGGAGCTCGATTGCACGGATCAAACACACAAATTCACACGGAAAATCATCAGATTCAGTTCAAAAATCGCATCAGATTTGTTCAATTTCTTCATTTTTCATCTCTTTCACGTTTTTGACTGAAAATCGTCAAATTAAACGAGTTTTTACGGTTAAAAATTGCTGATTTTTGGATATGTTGTGCGAAAACACTTGATCTACAAGCCTACAAAATTTCAGATCTTAATTCGAAGTAGTTTGGGAGAAATCTAAAATTTTTGGTTCGGACATAGTTGGAATATGTTAACTGTTGTTGCTGTTGAAAGTGATGTTCACCAATCGGATGACCACCCGATCGGGCGGTAATCCGATTCAAGTCCCACCCTATCCATTATTTGTTAGTAAAAGTTGACTTTGACTGTCACTCAATCGGATCACCACCCGATCGGGCGGTAATCCGATTTATCTTACCTCATTCAATTCATTTCATTAAAGTCAATTTTCAGTCAACTGTTATCTGCCTCATTAATAACATACAACAGTTGTCACGTGATGCACTAGAATTGATAGATTCTTATTAACGGTCCAATCAGAATTTGATTCTTATCACTGTTGTCGGCGTAATTGATATTGCATGAGTGAATCAAGGTTGCATGTGATTTTGAATAGTTAATTCTTCATGATAACCACCCGATTCATTGAAATTCTTAAATAGTTTGACTTTGTTGACCCACCCGATCGGGTCACAATCCGATTCCTTGCAATTCTTAAATAGTTTGACTTTGTTGACCCACCCGATCGGGTCATAATCCGATTCAAGGGATTTTATTTGTTCAAAGGTTTAAGGTGCAATGAATCGAGTGGCAATCCGAACGATTACCACCTGATCCTTATCATTTCATTTGTTTGTGTTTCAGGTAGTTGTCAAAGAATCGGATACTCACCCGATCGGGCAGCAATCTCACCCGATTGGATTACCACCCGATCCAAGACACACTCTCACCCGATCGAGTTGCCACCCTATCCAAGACACACTCTCACCCGATCGAGTTGCCACCCTATCCAAGACACACTCTCACCCGATCGAGTTGCCACCCTATCCAAGACACACTCTCACTCGATCGAGTTGCCACCCTATTCAAGACACACTCTCACCCGATCGAGTTGCCACCCTATCCAAGACACACTCTCACCCGATCGAGTTGCCACCCTATCCAAGACACACTCTCACCCGATCGAGTTGCCACCCTATTCAAGACACACTCTCACCCGATCGAGTTGCCACCCTATCCAAGGCACATACTCGCCCGATCGGATCTCCACCCTATTCATTGCACATTTAACTTTGTTGACCTACCCAATCGGATCACCACCCGATCGGGTGACCATCCGATTCGTTGCATTGTGATTGTTTTGTTAAAGTGATTGTCGGCCACCTTGATTGCATTAAAAGACTATTCAGTTCATTTGAGTGCATATGAAGTTGATTGTCAGGTCAATAATTAAGGTCACATGATATGTTAAAAGTGATGGCACATGTGATTTTAACAAGATAACGAGTAGTGGTTATATTAAATTTGTGAAGTATTGTGACCCGATCGGATCATCATCCGATTCACTGCAAGTTATTTGTTCAAGTTTAAAGTGCAAAGAATCGAGTGGCAATCCGAACGAATTGCCACCCTATCCTAATCATTTCATTTCATTTTGTTTGTGATTTAGGTGATTCAAAGGTGTTGTGATTCGAAGTGATAAACAAGAAACGTCATGGCTGAAGAATCCTACAACACGTTCTACAAAGCGTTCACATCAGAATCTTCCGAAACATCAATCGTCGCACCGAAAAGCATCTAAAAAGCAATAACAGAAAATATCAATCATGATAATTTTATGGGACGCACTCAAAACCACCAAAGCTGGATAGTATTGAAGACTATACTTGGTGGAAGGAGCGTTTCATCAACTGGGCCAAAGCGTACGCGCACGAGAGCTGGTTTTGTTTAGGGTTTGGATATGATAGACCTGTCAATGACAAAGGCTAAGAAATCCCACTCAAGAGCTTAACCACTGATGACAAGAAAAACTTCTAATATGAACAGAGAATAATTGCTCTAATCCAATCATCGATTTGAGATGACATTTTTGCATTACTTGAACATGACGGGTCATCAAAATCTGTTTGGGAAGCTTTAAGGATTAAAGCTGAGGGGGGTAAACAAATAAAGAAAAATAAAATTGCTTTGTTAAAGAAAGAGCTTGATTTGTTTGATAGTATAAAAGGAGAGTCGGTGAGGCAAATGATTGAGAGGTTTTGCCATTTAAAAATTGAACTTGATAGGTTTGGAATAGTAAAAACACGAGAGGAAATTATAGATAAAATCATTGAAGCGTTACCACGAGCTGATCAGTGGCAAACGTTTGTGTTTATTCTAAAAAATGATGTGTTATATGAAACAATTACTCTTGATGTGTTGATTTAAAAGATTGAAACTCATGAGCTTGAATTGCATAAATAAAGCAAGATGAGCAGTTCTTCACGTCAACAGAATGTTAGTCTTTATTACAAAGGTAGCACACCTTCGGTGAAAGTTGGTGAATCACCAAAGACAACATTCAGTGTTGAAAAATCAAAAGAACCACAAAAAGGGTCATCAAGCTACAATCCAGGATATCACTCATCGTCTTCAAATGCAAATTCTGATGAATCTGAGAAAATTCTCTGCAACATTGCTTTTAAACTGAAGAATTCTCCGGCTATGAGCATCAATGCAGCAAAACAACAAATGAGCTTTCTGTCATATGTGTTAGAGTCATACGAAGGTCTAGTATCTGGAAAAATTGGAAACTCAGAGCTGACAAAGGAAGATTACGACAAGATCGACCCAGCACAAATGGAACTCATTGACATACGCTGGTGTTTAGCAAGTTGCATTCGGAGAGCTCAGAGACATATGGAGATTACTGGGAAGCAGTTAATAGGTGGTCCGTCAACAAAGCTGGGATTTGATAAATCCAAAGTGACCTGCTTCAAATGTAAGCAAAAATGTCATTTCAAAAGAGAATGCAAAAAGCTTGAAGTTGACGAAACTGAGAAACCTTTCAATGATGATTATTACCGAATGTAAAGCCCCAATATCCGAATTTTTATATTCGCTAGCATGCTTTCCATGTTATAGCATGAAATAAAATAACTAGGCTATTTAACCTAGTTATTTACTTAATTAAACAAGTAAGGATAGATTTTTAACCTTAAAACACAATTTCCATAGTAGAGGGACCGAAGTTGTACAAGTTGAAAGAGTTTATATAAAAATAAAACAAAAACCCAAACACACACACTGGTGTGTATGTTGGTGTCGACAAGAGCAAGAGAGGGAGAAAGGAAACCCTCTAACATAACAAAATCAGTAAGATTAGAAGGAAATTGAAGCTTGTTTGTATGCATGGATCAAGAATTATGATCATCTAAGTATTCTTATCATCAAGTAAGTTAAATTTTATGTTTTGGTGAATGTTGATGAAGTGGGTTATGTACAATTCGTAAATATTTTATGAAAGTGAACATGAATGTTAGATAATATCAATTGTAGAAGTTGTATTGTACTTAGTTTTGATCATATTGATGATTTGTGGTAAAACCCACTTGTAATTGTAGAATGGTGAAGATGTTAAATTGTGATTTTGTTGATACATGAGATGTTACATGATAGTTTTGATAGTTAGACATGATGTGGAAGTAATGACAATGTGATTTGTTTGAATGTAATGGTTCATGAGATGAATTTGGGAAGAACATGCTTAAATCACTTGTACATTATGCTTAGAAAGTAGTATGCACACCAAGTGTTTGATGAAATGCTTAGGTGAAAATGATAAGTGGAATTGTATGCAAATAGCTAATATAATGGTTGAAAATGATAATAAGAAATTTGATGATGGACTAGCATAAGGGATGTGTCTTGAGAAAAGTCCATATGTGAACTTAGTTGATGTTGAGATTTGGTAAGAAGTAGGCATTAGAATCTTGTACTCTAGGCTTTAATGATACAATACATGCTAATATGCATGAAAATGATGATACATGTATGTGTGTATGTGACTAGATGATTACATGGTTATATGAATTTCACTATATGGGTGCGAAATGTTTATAGTGCCATTGGTATGATCGACTACATCGATGCGGACGTATGTTCCTAAGTTGTAAGTTCGTATAATTGATCATTGACCTTATGAAGATGTCAACGAGTAAGAGGATCGAGTGATGCATGATGGGTCATTATATGTTATACTTAATGGTATGTTAAATCGTGTAAATTGGAATGATGCATTGTTAAATATATGTCTTATGCTTGTTCTAATTGACTAATGAAAGTCAAATGTGAAATATGCAATTGATATGATCGTTAACATGTACAACTGTGTATGCTAACAAGAATGCGATTTCGATGACATGAAAGTATAGGAATCATGTCGAGATGGACTCAAGCACGAAGGGCTAACGGGTCAAGAGGAGTCAAGGAAGCGGACACGAATACGGATGCACAAGGCAAGTGATTTCCGGAATCACTTCTTAGTTTATTTAAGCAAAGTTGTGTACTAGTTATTTAAGCATGATAATTGAAGTCTAATAAGGTTTGATTATATAGAAGTGAATATTTTCGTTAAGTAGACCAAACATGTCAAAATGATGATTTATTGCAATACGGAATGGTTGCATAAGTAATGACGACGGTATTATACCCGGGTAATGGGTAGGATTTCTTATAAGTGCGCTACCCGAGAAACGGGGACGCGGGTTAATGGTCAAAAGACTCGATTGTGAGTTATGATTAATTGGAAACAATTTCGTATATGGAAATTGTTCTAACAAAGTTCAATTATGTATAATTGATTGAAATGAATGAGTTTAACGCATATCGGATATCGGGTGCATAAACCCCATGTACGGAACTTCGGAAAATGTAAAAATTCTATAGTTATTATATTAATGTGAGTTTTGAGTATAAACAAATGAGTTGTTTAATAAAAACATGAACGGGTCGAATAATTCGTAAATGAATATTAAGTTGAAAATATATAAGTTAAGAATGTCCTTAGTCCGGATGTTAGATTTTGAGTCCATATGATTGAGTACCAAATTACGATCATGTGGGAAGAAACAGGAGGTTAAACGGGTGAACGGATTGAAAGTTATGCGAGTTTTAGCGATTACGGACGATTAAGCAAATCTGCAGAAAAACATAAGATAGAAGAGGCGTCGCCGACGCCCTAATGGGCCGTCGCTGACGCGATGCCTGTGTGTTGTTTTTGTCGACGCCCTAAATCACTGCCTATGGGGGTTTATTAATACGCGAAAACTAAGAGGCGTCACCGACGCCATGTAGGGCTGTCGCCGACGCCCTCCCCATGTTTTAAATGCTGAAATTTGTTATCCAAGTTGTTTTGTGTACCGTAAGCTTCGGTGCATTAACCGTGGTCTACTACGAGCCTCCCAAACATGATTTTGAATGTTTCTTTGATGTTTTTGGGTTATAAATCCGAGTCTAAGCACCATGTAATTAATGTATGAGTACGATAAGTGAATGCGAATAAGTTAATCAAGAAATGGATGTAAGTATGTATGTGTAGACATAATTATGTAAGCATGTAGGTATGTATGTAGGTAAGTAGATATGTAGGTATGTATGTATGTATGTAGGTAGGTATGTATGTGCGTATGACCATACGTGTGAATGTACGTATGCACGAAGTAGAATTTACCGCCCATGAAAGAATGGGGCTGGTATGCATGTATACATGGTTTCAATACGTTTGAGTATTGACGTTACTAATAGTGTGCGTTGAGATTTAAATGTAATACAGGTACATTATTGAAGCCTCAGCAAGGATTATACATCTAGATGAAGTGCTTAAATTTAGAAAGATAACGGGATGGAAAGTATACGAGGATAGAAACGTGATGAGACTCCGTAATTATGAATCTTGTATATATATAATGTGTGTCAATGTTACGAATGTATGTGGTGAGTGCAGGTGGTACAGAATCATGGATCAACATTACGAGAGATAAGTGATTGGAGATCAAGTAAAAAACATATGGATTGTACGGAATGGGTGGTCATGTAATCTGTATTAGTATGTTAGAAACGATACATTAATGAAGATTAACGATGTAGTCCCTTACATAAAGGTGTTTTTAAATGATTTTCAAGTATAAAGGAACATTTTAAGAAAGAAATTTTATGGTACGTATTTCCGTTGCGTCTTTTTAGTTAAAACATGTTAGGGTCTTAAAAGTTGGTATCAGAGCCCTGGTTTGAGATAAATCAAGTACGAGAAGGTAAGTACTTGAACTCAAACCCGTGTGCTCTTGTGACAATGAACCCGTACAATCCAAGACTCGATCAAGATACAAAGGTAGAATTGAACGTAAGCATGTACTTATGTATTCATATAAAGAAACTAACTGCATTGTATATGCAAGGTAAGCTTAAGTATTTGAGGAGAATGATCCAAGGATGCGGTCTAGGATGAACGCCAAAGCATGTAATTAGGAAGATGGACCCCAGGTACACAATATTACTATATATGGGTATTGGTGTTGAGAAAATCTCCTCAGGGAGGGTAAATATTAAACAAAAGATAATGATATTGTCTTGGTAAGATGTTGCATGAACCGAAACCTTATTCTTCGAACATAAGGTGATGATTACATGAAGGCACAAAACTAGTATGTGGATTGCGCGCCTGGCCAGCACGCAAGAAGCATATGACATTCGTGAGACAATGATAATCATTGCAGGTATGTCCGGTAGAATTGGGTAGCAGGTGGACGTGTGGGTGAAAGGAGTTGTAAGACTCAAGAAATTGAGAGTACTCTATAAGGAAGAAAAGCGTGAATGAAAAGTTTGAATCCGTAGTTGATGTACGCATCAACTTGTAAGAATGAAAGGCACGAATGAAAAGCATGAATGAAAGGTTTGAATCCGTAGGTAAGTACGAATTCACCAAGTAAGAATGAAAGGTAAGAAAGAAAGTTTAGATCTGTATGTACGTTATGATAAAACCTTAAGAACAAGTAAAAAGGTATGATAAGAATGGAGATGTTTGAATCCGTAAGTAAGTACGGATCAAATAAGTAGATATTCTTGAAAGCGGATAATATTCAAGTTATGTTATAAATTGCATCTATACATATATGTGCAAATATGTATGTATGCAAATTACTGAAAAAGTCAATATGCAAATACGTTTGTATGCAAGAATGGTTAAAAGGATAAATGAGTCATCTGGGTCAAATGGTGATCGCCATTTGGTATTTAATGTTTTGTTTTGTCAAATTTTATGCCTATAGGTAAGCAAAATATATGGGCATGCATTGCCACGAGTTGGAAAGAAATAACCATCGCAAGGTATCGATAATGAGTCAATGGTTTGACTCGCGCCAGGTATATATTAAAGGTTATACTTTCAGTAGGAGCTTATAACTCAACTAGAGAGGGATGTGCCAGAATTGGGTAATTGATAAAACATAAATAAGAATGTATTACAGTTGGACTTCCGAAAAGTCAAATGAAGTTAAGTTGTTAATTATTGAGCAAGTAATATTAAAATAACATGAAGTATTTGATTCATTAAGTAAGTAAAACCGATGAAAGCTATTGTAGTAGCAAGAAACCTTAGTTGAAAGAAACGAGCTTGAATAAGTTACATGTGAGGTATGTTAGTAATCGGCCCATGAGAGTCAACTGAATGATGGTCTAGAATTCGAATGAATGACTTATGTAAATTAAAAGGAAGGAAACTTTCGCAAGAAAAACTAAAGATAATGTCTTGTAAGTATGCTTGATTTGGAAGGAAGTACCAATGTGTAATTCAATGCACATACGATAATTAAGAAGTGGCACTTGACTTTAAAAGGTCAAACTACAAAAGTTCGTAATATAACTAACTAAATGAAAGATTTATATGTAAGAATGGAATGTGTAATATGGTATAGTATTGCATGTAGGGAAATTGTGAAAGGGTTATAGGTGAATAACCATCGAAAGGGATGAATACTTAAGTGAAATAAATTTCAAAAAAATGTTCACAACGATCGTTGAGTGGTACTGTACCTGAATGATTGTAACTGTGGAAATTCTATAGAATATACAAGATGGCAAGTACCGTTAGAAACACTAACTTTGATGCTGGGCTTGTTGGCCTTGTTCATCTGAACAAGACGTTGTTGAAAGGATGCACTTAGGTGGAAGCTTAACAAATGCATGGGTACGATCAACCCAGGTATTGATGACTCACAATGAGTCGGGCCGATTCGGGCTGCAGGCCGTTGGATTATGCAATGAAATCAAGGTTAGTAAAATGTTTAGCTCCCAAAGACGAGTAAGAACCGGTCATTGAATGTTTATAGTAAGGGTATGATAATATAATGACCTCTCATATGAATACAAAAAATAATTAGAATGGATATTAATAGTGGAATGGTGGGATTTGTTTATGGTGATCAAAATGAAATATCATAGATGATATATGAATAGAATGAAATAAATTGAATTATTTTGAATAAGTAAAAACATGAATGTATTATGTTTAATTAAAAGGATAGAAACAAGCTGTAAACTTAGGTCTGTACGGCCGATAGAGTGATGAAAGAACCGCTAGTGATGAAATATGTTAGAAACTAGCATTATACAATGAAAGACGACACTAGTAATAACTCCGAAACGGGTTTTTAGAGTTAGAAGTATGTCATCGAGACAGGCTCATGATCAAGTTAACGGGGCGAGAAGAAAAGATAGTTAATGCTAAGTGGAAATGAACAAGGTTTCGGGGACGAAACCTCCTTTAAGGGGGGAAGACTTGTAACGCCCCAATATCCGAATTTTTATATTCGCTAGCATGTTTTCCATGTTATAGCATGAAATAAAATAAGTAGGCTATTTAACCTAGTTATTTACTTAATTAAACAAGTAAGGACATATTTTTAACCTTAAAACACAATTTCCATAGTAGAGGGACCGAAGTTGTACAAGTTGAAAGAGTTTATATAAAAATAAAACAAAAACCTAAACACACACACTGGTGTGTATGTTGGTGTCGACAAGAGCAAGAGAGGGAGAAAGGAAACCCTCTAACATAACAAAATCAGTAAGATTAGAAGGAAATAGAAGCTTGTTTGTATGCATGGATCAAGAATTATGATCATCTAAGTGTTCTTATCATCAAGTAAGTTAAATTTTATGTTTTGGTGAATGTTGATGAAGTGGGTTATGTGCAATTCGTAAATATTTTATGAAAGTGAACATGAATGTTAGATAATATCAATTGTAGAAGTTGTATTGTACTTAGTTTTGATCATATTGATGATTTGTGGTAAAACCCACTTGTAATTGTAGAATGGTGAAGATGTTAAATTGTGATTTTGTTGATACATGAGATGTTACATGATAGTTTTGATAGTTAGACATGATGTGGAAGTAATGACAATGTGATTTTTTTGAATGTAATGGTTCATGAGATAAATTTGGGAAGAACATGCTTAAATCACTTGTACATTATGCTTACAAAGTGGTATGCACACCAAGTGTTTTATGAAATGATAAGTGGAATTATATGCAAATAGCTAATATAATGGGTGAAAATGATAATAAGAAATTTGATGATCGATTAGCATGAGGGATGTGTCTTGAGAAAAGTCCATATGTGAACTTAGTTGATGTTGCGATTTGGTAAGAAGTAGGCATTAGAATCTTGTACTCTAGGCTTTAATGATACAATACATGCTAATATGCATGAAAATGATGATACATGTATGTGTGTATGTGACTAGATGATTACATGGTTATATGAATTTCACTATATGGGTGCGAAATGTTTATAGTGCCATTGGTATGATCGACTACATTGATGCGGATGTATGTTCCTAAGTTGTAAGTTCGTATAATTGATCATTGACCTTATGAAGATGTCAACGAGTAAGAGGATCGAGTGATGCATGATGGGTCATTATATGTTATACTTAATGGTATGTTAAATCGTGGAAATTGGAATGATGCATTGTTAAATATATGTCTTATGCTTGTTCTAATTGACTAATGAAAGTCAAATGTGAAATATGCAAGTGATATGATCGTTAACATGTACAATTGTCTATGCTAACAAGAATGCGATTTCGATGACATGAAAGTATAGGAATCATGTCGAGATGGACTCAAGCACGAAAGGCTAACGGGTCAAGAGGAGGCAAGGTAGCGAACACGAACACGGATGCTCAAGGCAAGTGATTTCCGGAATCACTTCTTAGTTTATTTAAGCAAAGTTGTGTACTAGTTATTTAAGCATGATAATTGAAGTCTAATAAGGTTTGATTATATAGAAGTGAATATTTTCGTTAAGTACACCAAACAGGTCAAAATGATGATTTATTGCAATACGGAATGGTTGCATAAGTAATGACGACGGTATTATAACCGGGTAATGGGTAGGATTTCTTATAAGTGCGCTACGCGAGAAACGAGGACGCGGGTTAATGGTCAAAAGACTCGATTGTGAGTTATGATTAATTGGAAACAATTTCGTGTATGGAAATTGTTCTAACAAAGTTCAATTATGTATAATTGATTGAAATGAATGAGTTTAATGCATACCGGATATCGGGTGCATAAACCCCATGTACGGAACTTCGGAAAATGTAAAAATTCTATAGTTATTATATTCATGTGAGTTTTGAGTATAAACAAATGAGTTGTTTAATAAAAACATGAAAGGGTCGAATAATTCATAATTGAATATTAAGTCAAAAATATATAAATTAAGAATGTCCTTAGTCCGGATGTTAGATTTTGAGTCCATATGATAGAGGACCAAATTACGATCATGTGGGAAGAAACAGGAGGTTAAACGGGTGAACGGATTGAAAGTTATGCGAGTTTTAGCGATTACGGACGATTAAGCAAATCTGCAGAAAAACATAAGATAGAAGAGGCGTCGCCGACGCCCTAACGGGCCGTCGCCGACGCGACGCCATGTCTGTGTATTGTTTTTGTCAACGCCCTAAATCACTGCCTACGGGGGTTTATGAATACGCGAAAACTAAGAGGCGTCGGCGACAACCCTACATGTTTTAAATGCTGAAATTTGTTATCCAAGTTGTTTTGTGTACCGTAAGCTTCGGTGCATTAACCGTGGTCTACTACGGGCCTCCCAAACATGATGTTGAATGTTTCTTTGATGTTTTTGGGTTATAAATCCGAGTCTAAGCACCATGTAATTAATGTATGAGTACGATAAGTGAATGCGAATAAGTTAATCATGAATTGGATGTAAGTATGTATGCGTAGACATAATTATGTAAGCATGTAGGTATGTATGTAGGTAAGTAGATATGTAGGTATGTATGTATGCAGGTATGTATGTATATATGTATGCAGGTATGTATGTATGTATGTATGTATGTATGTATGTATGTAGGTATGTATGTGCGTATGACCATACGTGTGAATGTACGTATGCACGAAGTAGAATTTACCGCCCATGAAAGAATGGGGCAGGTATGCATGTATACATGGTTTCGATACGTTTGAGTATTGACGTTACTAATAGTGTGCCTTGAGATTTAAATGTAATACAGGTACATTATTGAAGCCTCAGCAAGGATTATACATCTAGATGAAGTGCTTAAATTTAGAAAGATAACGGGATGGAAAGTATACGAGTATAGAAACGTGATGAGACTCCATAATTATGAATCTTGTATATATATAATGTGTGTTAATGTTACGAATGTATGTGGTGAGTGCAGGTGGTACAGAATCATGGATCAACATTACGAGAGACAAGTGATTGGAGATCGAGTAAAAAACATATGGATTGTACGGAATGGGTGGTCATGTAATCTGTATTAGTATGTTAGAAACGATACATTAATGAAGATTAACGATGTAGTCCCTTACATAAAGGTGTTTTTAAATGATTTTCAAGTATAAAGGAACATTTTAAGAAAGAAATTTTATGGTACGTATTTCCGCTGTGTCTTTTTAGTTAAAACGTGTTAGGGTCTTACAAGTTGGTATCAGAGCCCTGGTTTGAGATAAATCAAGTACGAGAAGGTAAGTACTTGAACTCAAACCCGTGTGCTCTTATGAAAATGAACCCGTACAGTACAAGACTCGATCAAGATACATAGGTAGAATTGAACGTAAGCTTGAAAAAGAGGGATGAAGGTTGCTGAGGAAGTCAAAGTTGAGAATTTGGTTGATGATTTGAAGAGGCTGGACATGATAATTCGTGACGTGATGACCGCGAGTTTGAAAAAGAGGGATGAAGATAGAATGAAGAAGAATGTTGAAAATTTGGTTGATGATTTGACGAAGGTTGCTGAGGAAGTCAAAGTTGAAGCTGTTAAAGAGGAAGATGTAAAGATAGCTAAGGAAGAGAAAGAAAAGAAAGACGAAGCAGTTGGTGAAGAAGCTGTTACTTAAGAACAGCAGGTGAATGAAGAAGAAATGAAGAACAAAGAAGAAGAAAAGAAGTGAAGATAGAGAAATTGGATGCTGATGATTGTGGTGATGCTGGTACTGGAGAAGAAGAACAGAAGAAAGATGCTAATCAGACAGAGACATCAGAAAAAGTCGAAGTACCAATCACTGAGGTAAAAATCGATACTGAAGTCTTAAAAACTGTTGAACAGTGCAGGAAATGCATGGAAACATGCAGTGCTTGTACCGAAAAGACGAAAAGTTCAGAACAAGAGATCTAGAATTCACTAAAATCGAAGAAGTTTTCAAAAATAAATGCAAAGAGATGTTAGAAAACGAAAAAGTTTTGAAAGAAAATGATGAAAAACTCACACAAAAATGCAAAAGTTTAGAAAAAGAAAATTAAATTTTAAAAGAAAAAGTTTCGAAAATGACAGAAGAATGTGTTCAAAAAGAAAATGCATGTCAAGAAATGAAAAAGGAGTATGATTCAATAAAATTGGCTTACCACATTACAAAACAATCATATGAAGATGTGAAGAGTCAAATGAAACTTGTTCAATCTAGATTGAGATACTGTTCTGAAACAACTGATACGCTAAAGAGACAGTATTCAATAAAGCAACAAGTTGTTAATTCTTATATTGAGGATGTTGCTAAGTTGAAACGTCAAATAGCTGATTTAGAACAGGATAACAACAAGTTAAAAAGCTATCATGCGTCATCATATGTGCTTGAAAGAATTTTCAACATAAAACCGGGTGATGATGATTCTGAGAAAAACAAAAAGGGTATTGGTTCTGAGTATCATCAAGTTCCTCCACCAGAAAAGTTTGCATTTTATGATGATGAGAAAGTCGAAAAAGCTTTTAACATGGTCGATCAATTGCCAGATAACATTGACGTAACATATTCCAAATCTGATAATTCAAGTGATTCACCTTTGGTAAGTAAGGTCGTTGAAAGTGTTTTGAAAGAAGAGTTCGTTGAAACAGGTAAATCTGAATCACAGGATGAAAATGAAGGTAGTTTTCATGAATGTTATCTGAAAAACTCAAAATCTGAGAAAAAGGCGAATGATGATTCAAAAGGATTGGTTTATACCATGATTGGATTGGACAAATTATTTTCAGATATTGAATTCCCGATTCAGAATGTGATTTCAGAAAAGATTGACAAAGTTTTCAAAATGGTTGAAATTGAAAAATCTGAAATTCCAAAGTTTGCTGGAAAAGGTCACAAAACTTTTTATAACAAACCTGGTTTCAAGAAGAAAAACATGACGGCTGGGTTGGGTTATAAGAAGAAACAGAATTGGAAAAAAATGAAACGCCAAATTATCAGACAAAGATGAATTTCGTTCACGGAACAAGTTACGAAGAAGAGAAAGAACTCCAATTTAGACGACAGTCTAATGAAGAGTTCTATGCTCAGAAAAAGCAACAACAACAGGTTAAAGATGTCTAAAAAAGAACATGTTTTAAATGTGATCAAACTGGACATCTTGCACGCAAGTGTCCAAATCTGAAACCTGTTGGTGTTGAGACGAAAAAGAAGTCTGATGATGTTGAGAAACAAAAATCTGAGGATGTGAAACAAAGGTCAACCAGATTTGATTCAAAACAAACTTGGAGTTACAATACAAACAAGTTTGCTTCGAATCAAACCTGGAAATCAAATCCGAATAGGTTTGATTCAAGACAAACCTGGAATTCTCACACACCCATATTTAGAACAACACAAAGTTGGAGAACAAATGTCGATGCAACAAAACCACAACAGTTTTGGAAACCAACTGTTGTTCAGAATAAAAATGTTCAAAAAGATTCACATTTTTTACAAAAAAAAGGTACTCCAAAAGGTCAAACATGGTCTGTTAAGAAACAAATCGCTTTGGTAAATGATAAAAAGTTGAAGTAAAAAATGACAAAGTCTTTGCACAAAATGACAAAGATTTTCCAAAGTTGAATGAAGCACATTGTGTCGAAATGCCTAAGGTCAAACAGAACTGGGCTAAATTGTTCAAATAATTCAATAGTTGAATGTGCAGGCGCTTCTGAAGAAAACTGAATGTCATCAAGAGGAGTGTCGGAGTAGCCTGGCACGAGAAGAGAAGGCTGCTGGTCCCTGCGACTGTTAATCAGGGAGTTTGTTTGATTTTTGTACATAAATAAACCATATTTCAAAAACCTTAAAAACTGAAAAATTTAAAAACCAAAAATATGTTTATATTTTGTCAAAAACTTGAAAATAAAAAATATGTTTGTTTTTTAAATTTTGTCAAAAATTTTCAAAAATATGTTGAGTGAATACGCCGAAACCCTCACGGCTGAACAAACATGATTAATTTCACAAGATTGAAAAACGGTTTTCAAACTGTAAAATATCAATGTGTTTTAAATCATGGGGGTAATTACTGCTTTACATGTTTTATTTTCTGCAAAACAGAGCATGAGATGCAGAAAATGGATGGTGAGTCAAAGCTATCAGTATCAGGTTGTCAAATTTTCTTTAAATGGTTTTGAATTTTAGGGGGAGTAAGAAATTTTAGAAAATCCAAAAACATTAGAAAATTTGAAAAAGCCAAAAACATGATAAAATTAAAAAATGAGTTTCTGTGTAAAAAGAGGAAATGATAGTACATCAGTAGACAATCGCAGTACGCTAAAGAATTGGAAAGATAAAATGTGATAAACAGTCTCACTGATGATATGCCAGTAGGTTTTTACACGCTTAGTAGATTGTTTTTGAGATATAAACCTAAATATCAAATACTTACTTATCTCGTGGGGAACATTTCTCGGATATATGGGTAACCCCCGAAATCTTGTTTGAGAGATTGCCTGATTCTGAGATACTAGGTCTTTATACTTGTAACAACTCTCATCAAAAGTCATAATTATTAAATTAATTAGTCCAATAAGAAACCCTAATTGAGACACCAAAGTGATTCTGAACAAACCCTAAAATTTTCAGAATTTTCAGAATCAGGATTAGGGCCCCTAAAACTCAGGGGGGGTTAAACCCTATTGACGATTATCCATTTTAAACGTTGGCAACAAGGAATTTTCGAAAACTGTCAACTCAGCAAAGCTAGTCCCAACCGTGGCAACCTATACCTAAAAAATAGGTCTCACGCGGCCCGCCTCAGGTTAAGCTTATTTCTCACGCGGGCCGCCTCAGGGTAAAATTTCACCTATAAATAGTGGACAGACTTGAATTCTGAAAGAAAAACGACGTAAAAATTCACTATACACTGCAAGTTACGTTCGAATTACTACCAAAACAACCACAGTTCACAAATCGACGCCGCAAAACAGGGTATTAGCACAATCGCTACTACGATTCATTTTCCGACGATCAATATATCCAATGGATGTTTAAGTGCCGCCCACATTAGGGTTATACTTTGTCATTCGTCGTTAATTCGACGGATCGTCGTTAATTCGATGGATGAAGTATTGCACCTTGTCGTTCGTTGTGAGAATTTGATCTCGTGAGTTATCGTAAATGCTGGATTGATTACTAACCTAGTTTTGTGTGCATTGTTATTTAAATTAGGTTAACAAGGCTAATTCATAAACTAGACTCTGTCCGTATTAAATCAGCAATGTGAGTCATTCTCTCTTTTTATCAAATCTATTTACAAAACCCTATTTATTTCAAAGTTATAATTACAGGGATTAAGTTTATGTAATCACCATATTACAGCTGGTATGTGGGGTTTTGTATACATTACTTGATAATCTTCACCATTGGGGCAGCCAAGGGGTGATATGACCATAGTCACAGACACCATTGGACGAAAGGGCCAATGGGTCGAGTGACAAAGTACTGTGGGTAATTGGTTTGATATCAGAAACATTGTAATCTTCCTTAATACTGTAAATTATAACAAATGTGTCATTTTAGTAAATAGAATGATTCACTCAGTATTTCCCGCTGACAAATTTTTTTTTCAAACATGTTTCAGGTGATCTGTTGTAAATCAGGAAAAGTGCTGGGGAGCATTTCAAGCTTAAGATAGTGGCTCATTATAAAATAAAGAAATAAATTTTGTAATATCACGCTTTCATAGTAAAAACATAATATTGTAAATTATCGGGGTTTTATCCCGAATTGTGAAATAAAATAAATCGGGAAAAAATTTAGCTTTAAACGATTCTGATGTTAAACTTCCGCTGTTAAACTCAATTAAATAAATACCACGGGATTTCTGTCCCGCGGCTCCTGAAATGGGTCAAACCGGGTCGGGGGCCGTGACAGAAAAAGGTGGTATCAGAGCCACTGAGTTAAGCTAATTAAGTATTTAGAAATACTTAATTTTCCTGATTACTATTATGTGATTATGTGTGATATTAACTGATTATTTGTTAGTTACAGTATGGGTAAGCAAAAGCTGTCAAGTATCTATCTTAAATTAGATAGATCATCCAATGAAAAGGGAAGTTCATCCCGAACCAAATCCTCGAATCAGGCTGAAATTCCTGAAGAAGGAATATTTGTGCGAAAGGCACAATACGAGGAATCACTTTCTCCTAAAAGGAGGGAGATGATTATTAAGAAAAGTAAAGAGAAAATCCGAGAAAAGAATATTAAACGGGAAACTCAGGAATTAATTGATAAATCACCTTGGGAAGATAAGCTAGATGAGAAATGGGCAAATTTATATATGCTAGCCACAGTAGCAGAAAATATAAATCTTTAATATTTTAAAGTTTTAGCACCTTACCCTTACAATCTAGAAACCCTGTACAATAAATAAAATTTCAAAACTTAAGTGTGTTTTTCAGTTATCTTTGTAATAAATTAGTACACAGTATATAATAAATTAAACGGTTATTTATGAATTTTAAATTAGTATTTTATGCATTTTGCATATATGCTACATCAGCATGAGTGGGATATCTGAAGCCTTTCAGAACCTTAATCTTTACCCAGTGAATATCGAAGTTTCCAAAGAATATACTAGCTACTTTCCAGATGTAGAACAACCGGTAGAATTCAAGGTTCTACCTGTGAACAAGCCAAAACGAAAGAAAAGAAAGAATTATGTGTGGGGTAGTCGTATACGTAAGAAAAAGTCAACTCCAAAACTTCCCAAAATAAGCAATCCTTTGAAAAAGGGAAAAGAAATTATAACCGGAGAAAGTTCCAAACAACAGGAAATGGAAACTGAAGACAAGGAGGAGGTTAAGGAGATAGGAATACAGATGGAGGAGGTTACTAAAGAAATAGTAATGGAAGTTGGGCAAGGCTCTAGACCAACTCAGATAGAAATCGGAGAGAGCTCCAATCCAATCCAGGAAAGGACTTTTCAAGATGAGATAGATTTCCTATTGGCAAGCTGTGAAACTATTCAGCCTGTCAATACTAATAATAATAATATTTTTAATTATCCACTTGAAAACCAACTCCCTATGAATTGGGAACCAGCAATTCCAGACCCAATAGTCCACTCCCAACCCATAGGAATAGATGAATGGTGGACAAACGATTGGCAATTCCAAAATATTGTCAACGATCCTTACTCTTTTCTTCCACAATTCGATCCAGAACCCCTACCTAATCCACCCATGAGTAATGAATACATGGCTGAACTTCGCCACTTTGGTGAAGAGTTGTTTGATGCTGGAACTAGAATCAGGGAAATAGGGGGACAAATTGCCTGGAAGTACGATGAGAGGGAACTGCGTTTTTAGAACGGCAAGTGACGAGAGATAGTAGGATGGTTAAAAAGGTGTTTGTATAATAGTAATAGTAAAGTTAGTCTGTAAATAACGAATAAAACTCTGTAAGATATTTGCGAGTAATGATGCATACTATAATAGATATAAAATGAAATCGAGAAATTGATTGTTTGGACTATACCTGTATTGTAGAATTTTCTGATTGTTTGTATATAATTGTTATTTAACAGATACTAATTAAATTTATATATATATTATCAGATGGCAAACAGTGGTAATGAACCTATAAATGAAGTTAATCAGTCTGAACAACATTCAAGAGATCAATATATGACCCGGCAAGATATCGAAAACATTGTTGCTCAAGGGATAGCCAATGCTATTCCAGCATTCGTCGCTGCTATAAAGAATCCAATCGAACCGCAACAAATTGTCCCTAGTAAACAGATTACTGAAGATAACTTCAGTAATAGTGTAAATGGAGGCAATAATCATGTTAATCATAATAGGGAACCACATCAAGCTCCATTACCCAAGAAAATGAAAACTGCAACGCCTGGTTGCACTTTCAAAGAATTCCTTGCTTGTAAACCCACTGAATTTGCAGGCAATGAAGGAGCAACTGCATCACTGCGTTGGATAGAGAAAACTGAAGCAGTCATTGCAATAAGTAAATGTGGTAAAGATGATCAGGTCATGTATGCATCAAATCTCTTCAAAGAAGGAGCACTCGAATGGTGGAACACTGTGTTACAATCAAAAGGAAGAATAATAGCTTATGGTATGACTTGGGAAGAATTTAAGGGTTTGGTAGAAAGAAAATTCTGTCCCGAGTATGAAAAGGAACAGATGGCGAATAAGTTTCTAAATCATCGGATGATGGGTGTGGATTGTCGCGGTTATACCTCGACATTCTTCGAATATGCTAGAGTGGTACCAACACTGGCTTCGCCAGAACCGGTACTCATTTCTCGCTATATTTGGGGGCTAATTAGCGAAATCCGCAATATTGTTAAAGCTGCGAGACCTCGCACTATTGATGATGCGGTAGAATTAGCCAATACTCTAACCGATGAACTGGTGCGCACAAGAGATGAAGATAGGAAAAAGGAACTAGCTCAGAAGATTACCCAAGGATTTCGGGTGGGTAATAGTAATAATTTCAAGAAAAGAGGAACAGGGCAATATTCAAATCCACCTTTCTGTAGAAATTGCAAAAGGAAGCATTACGGAAAATGTAATTTAACCTGCAACCTTTGCAAGGGTATAGGACACCGTGAAGAAAACTGCAGAAAGAAAACCGTAATTTGTTTTAACTGTGGAGAAGCGGGGCATTATAAAACAGAATGTCCTAAATTGGTCAAACCAGTAGATAACAAGCCTAAGGCGACGGAAGGAACTACTAAGAAGAATGCCAGGGCATTTCAGCTGACCACTCAAGAAGCAGAACTCATTCCGGATGTGATAGCGGGTACGTTCTTAGTTCACAACGTGTACGCAAAAGTATTATTTGACTCTGGTGCAAACCAAAGTTTTATAAATACTTCATTCTGCCAAGCTCTTAGTTTACCTTTAACCAATATTAGGCAGATTTTTACAGTTGAAACAGCAGACGGAAATTCAGTTAAAATAGATAAAGTTTTGCAAGAAGGAAACATAGAACTTTTAGGACACAAATTCTCTGCAAAACTATTGCCAATGAATTTAGCTGAATTTGATGTTGTATTAGGAATGGATTGGTTAGTAGCCAACCATGCTAGAATCCTTTGTGATCAGAATTCCATAGAAATTCAATCACCCACCGGAGAAATGATTAGGATTACAGGAGATAAACCACGTAAGCCCATGAAGTTCATATCAGTAATGAAAATTGCTAATTATGAACGAAAACAAGGAATAGTGTATATGATTTCGGTAATCATTAGCACTAAGGATAAAAATCTTAAGGAAATACCAGTAGTTTCAGAATATTCTGATGTATTTCCAGAAGATTTACCGGGATTACCTCCAGACAGGGAAGTAGAATTTAGGATTCATCTAATTCCAGGAACTACACCGATAGCCAAGGCACCTTATCGGTTAGCACCCACAGAAATGTTAGAACTGAAAAAGCAATTAGATGAATTATTAAGTAAAGGATTCATACAACCTAGCTCATCCCCTTGGGGAGCGCCAGTGTTGTTTGTGAAGAAAAAGGATGGTTCAATGAGAATGTGTATCGATTATAGGGAATTGAATAAGGTTACAATTAAGAATCGATATCCATTACCTAGGATTGATGATCTTTTTGATCAACTTCAGGGGGCTAGATATTTTTCTAAGATAGATTTACGCTCCGGATATCATCAATTAAAGGTACAAGAAGAAGACATACCTAAGACTGCTTTCAGAACTAGGTATGGTCATTACGAGTTTACAGTCATGCCCTTCGGATTAACAAATGCACCTGCAGCATTTATGGACATGATGAATAGGATCTGTAAACCGTATTTGGATAAATTTGTAATTGTCTTCATAGACGATATACTTATTTATTCCAAAAGTCAAACAGAGCATTGTGAACATCTTCATGCACTCTTAACTTTGTTAAGAAAAGAAAAGTTGTACGCCAAATTCTCGAAATGCGAATTTTGGCTAAAGGAAGTGCAATTTTTAGGACACATGGTGAATCACGAAGGTATTCATGTAGATCCTGCTAAAATAGAAGCAATTACCAAATGGAAGGTTCCACAAACAGCAATGGAAATAAGAAGTTTTATAGGATTAGCTGGGTATTATAGACGGTTTATTAAGGATTTTTCCAAGATAGCTGTACCATTAACTAAGCTAACCTGTAAAGCTACTAAGTTTGAATGGGGACCTAAACAAGAAGAAGCTTTTAGAATTCTGAAACAGAAACTAACCCATGCACCAATCTTAGCCTTACCAGAAGGAACTGAAGATTTTGAAGTATATTGTGATGCTTCAAAATTAGGATTTGGATGTGTGCTTATGCAACGCAGGAAGGTAATTGCGTATGCATCAAGGCAATTGAAAAAGCACGAAGAAAACTATACGACTCATGATTTAGAATTAGGAGCTGTAATTTTTGCCCTTAAGATTTGGAGACATTATCTGTACGGAAGTAAGTTTACTATCTATACAGATCATAAGAGCTTAAGATATATATTTGGGCAAAAAGAGTTAAACATGAGGCAAAGGAGATGGATGGAAATCCTAAGTGACTACGACTGTGATATTCAGTATCATGAAGGAAAGGAGAATGTAGTTGCAGATGCCTTAAGTCGTAAGTATTATGAGAAACAACGACGGGTTCGTGCTCTCAGATTAAATCTACAAATAGATTTAATGGAACAATTGAAGAATGTTCAAACTACAGCAATCAAGGATGATGCTGAAGGAATGAAAGGACGAATCAAGGAATTAGAACAAGGAGTTGATGGAATTTGGAGATTCCACAAAAGTAGAATTTGGGTACCTAAGCAGGGAGACTTAAGACCTAAGATTTTAGAAGAAGCTCATAAATCTAGGTATACCATGCATCCAGGAAACAATAAGATGTACCAAGATTTAAGAAAGAACTTTTGGTGGATAGGAATGAAAAAGGACATAGCCAGCTATGTTTCTAAATGTCTTACTTGTTCACAAGTTAAGGCAGAACATCAGAAACCTTCAGGATTACTACAACAATTAGAAATGCCAGTATGGAAATGGGAACTTATAACAATGGATTTTGTTACTAAGTTACCCAAAACCAGAAAAGGTAATGATGCAATTTGGGTAATTGTGGATCGATTAACCAAATCAGCTCACTTTTTACCAATGAAAGAAACCTTTAGCATGGAAAGACTGGCTAAATTATATGTAGATGAAGTTGTATCCATACATGGAGTTCCACTCTCCATTGTTTCGGATAGGGATAGTCGTTTTACTTCCCATTTCTGGAAAAGTTTCCAGCAAGCTATGGGAACTCGACTAAACCTAAGCACTGCATGTCATCCCCAAACAGATGGACAAAGTGAAAGGACAATCCAAACTCTAGAAGACATGCTCCGAGCATGTGTAATTGTCACGGCCCTTGGCCCCGGTTTGACCCGGTCCAGAGCCGCGAGGCAGGAAATCCCGTGGTATTTAATTTAGCGACAGCGGAAGACTTTTTAAACAGGATCGATTAATATTTAAAACTGCTTGTTTATATATATAATATAGGGATAATTTCCATAATTTACAAACACTTGATTTCACTAGGAAATCCTTTATTTCTTTAAAACATGTTTCTTTACTTATTTACATTGAGCCACTTTCTAAGCTTGTAGTGCTTCACGGCACTTTTCTTTTGCTCACAACAGATCACCTGAAACATGTTTGAAAAAGGTTTTGTCAGCAGGGAAATACTGAGTGAATCATTCTATTTAGTAAAACATCCTGTTTATTATAATGTACAGTATTAAGAGCGATTACAATTGCCTCATCTTTTAAATTAACTGATCCAGTTGTCACTTTACCGGACTGTGACTGTGGACATATCACTTGTAGGGTCCTTTCACCCCAAGTGATAAATAATTAGTAGCTATGTGCACATCCCCCCACATACTGGCAGTAATTTCAGATAACAAAGACTTAATCCCTGTAACTATAATTTTGATAAAAACATGCTTTTGAAAAGTATTTTGATAAAAAGAGAATGACTCACATTGTAGATTTAACGAGCAGAATATATAAGCCTACTGATTAGCCTTTGATTAACCTAATTTAATTAACAATGCACACACAATAGGTTAGTAACTAATACAACAGTTACGACAATTCACGAGATTAAACCTTCACAATAATTCATTAGTGCAATACTTAATAATTCAGCGGATTCACAACGAATGACAGAGTATAGTCCGAATTCGAGCAGTACTCAAAACATTCAAGTCGAAATCACGATGAATTAACCAAGTATAAACTCAATTTGAGCGGCACTTAATTAATCGTTGGATAGTTATAATCGATCGGACGTTGAATCGTAATAGTGATCGAGTTATTACCCTGATTGTTGCAGCAATTAGTGATTGTGTGTGTTTAGTGTACTGTTTCTGCGATAACTCTTTCTACGAAACTCGATTTTACGTCGTTCCAAAGACAGAATTCAAGTTCCAAGACCCTGTATTTATACCCGACTTTTGCACCCCCCGCGTGTCGCGACAGGTGACATTGAGTCTGTCGCGACTCGCCTGTGGTAACACCCTAGCCTAGGGTAGCCTAGTCACTAGTATAGGCTTGCTGAGTAGCTGGTTCGTTAAATTGAAATCTGTACAACGCATTTTAGAGATAATTATCAACTTAGGGTTTACCCCCCTTAAGTTTTAGGGGCCCTAATCCTGATTCTAAATGTTTTGAAAATTTTAGGGTTTGTGCGAAATTACTTGGGTTTCTCAATTAGGGTTTCCTATTGATTAAATTAAGATAATAATTAGGACTTTTGATGAGAGTTGTAACATTCTCCTCACCTTAATAAAAATCTCGTCCTCGAGATTTACTGGAATAAATGAGGATACTTTCTCTTCATTTCTGATTCCAGTTCCCAAGTGTATTCAGCTCCTCGCTTTGAATCCCATTTAACTTTGACTAAAACTAGTCGTTTATGTTTGAGAAATTTGATCTTTCGATCCTCAATTTGAAGAGGTTTCTCAACAAATTTCAGCTTTTCGTTTACCTCTATATCTTGAAGAGGTACTACCAGTGATTCATCTGATAAGCATTTCTTGAGATTGGATACATGAAATACATCATGTACTCCAGCTAATTCTTCAGGTAGTTGTAAACGATAAGCAACTGGTCCTATACGTTGGATTACTGAAAATGGTCCTACGTACCTTGGACTTAGCTTTCCTTTCTTTCCGAATCTAACTACTCCTTTCCAAGGAGAAACTTTCAAAAGTACTTTATCTCCAACCTGAAATTCTATCGGCTTGTGGCGATTATCTGCATAACTCTTCTGGCGATCTCTAGCTGTTTTCAGTCTTTCCTTGATTTGAGTTATCTTGTCAGTAGTTTCTTGCACAATTTCTGGACCTGATAATTGACTTTCTCCTATTTCTGCCCAACAAACTGGAGTTCTGCACTTACGTCCATATAGTGCTTCAAATGGAGCAGTTTCAATGCTTGAATGATAACTATTGTTATAGGAGAATTCAATTAGAGGTAAATGATCATCCCAGTTTCCACCAAAGTCTATTACACATGCTCGAAGCATGTCTTCTAGAGTTTGGATGGTTCTTTCACTTTGTCCGTCTGTTTGAGGATGATATGCAGTACTCAGATTTAGTCGAGTTCCCATAGCTTGCTGGAAACTTTTCCAGAAATGGGAAGTGAAACGACTATCTCTATCTGATACAATGGAGAGTGGGACTCCATGTAAAGATACCACTTCATCTATGTACAACTTGGCTAATCTTTCCATGCTAAAGGTTTCCTTCATTGGTAGAAAATGAGCTGATTTGGTTAATCGATCCACAATTACCCAAATCGCATCATTACCTTTTCTTGTTTTAGGCAACTTAGTAACAAAATCCATTGTTACAAGTTCCCATTTCCATACAGGCATTTCCAATTGTTGTAGTAATCCTGAAGGTTTCTGATGTTCTGCCTTAACTTGTGAACAAGTAAGACACTTAGAAACATATTTTGCTATATCTTTCTTCATTCCTATCCACCAGAAATTTTTTCTTAAATCTTGGTACATCTTATTGTTTCCAGGGTGCATAGTATACCTAGATTTATGAGCTTCTTCTAAGATCTTATTTCTTAACTCTCCTTGTTTAGGTACCCAAATTCGTTTCTTGTGAAATCTCCAAATTCCATCATTTCCTTGCTCTAGTTCCTTAATATAACCTTTCATTCCTTCAGCATCGTCCTTGATTGCTGTTTCTTGAATGTTCTTTAATTGTTCTATTAAATCTACTTGTAGATTTATTCTAAGAGCACGGACTCGCTTTTGTTTTTCATGATACTTACGACTTAAGGCATCTGCAACTATATTTGCCTTTCCTTCGTGATATTGAATATCACAGTCGTAATCGCTTAGAATTTCCATCCATCTTCTTTGCCTCATATTTAATTCTTTCTGCCCAAATATATACCTTAAACTTTTATGATCTGTATAGACAGTAAACTTACTTCCGTACAGATAATGTCTCCAAATTTTCAAGGCAAAAATTATGGCTCCTAATTCTAAGTCATGAGTCGTATAATTTTCCTCATGCTTTTTCAACTGCCGGGAAGCATACGCAATTACCTTCTTGCGTTGCATCAATACACATCCATATCCTAATTTTGAAGCATCACAGTATACTTCAAAATCTTCTGTTCCTTCGGGTAATGCTAAAATTGGAGTATTCGTCAATCCTTGCTTTAAAATATTAAAAGCTTCTTCTTGCCTATGTCCCCATTCAAACTTAGTGGCTTTACAGGTTAACTTAGTCAAAGGTACAGCTATCTTAGAGAAATCTTTAATAAATCTTCTGTAGTATCCAGCTAAGCCTAGAAAACTTCTAATTTCCATAGCTGTTTGTGGGACCTTCCAATTGGTAATTGCTTCTATTTTAGCAGGATCTACGTGAATTCCTTCACGATTCACCATATGTCCTAAAAATTGCACTTCCTTTAACCAAAATTCACACTTCGAGAATTTTGCATAAAGCTTTTCCTTTCTTAACAAAGTTAAAAGTGCATGCAAGTGTTTGCAATGTTCTTCTTGACTTTTGGAGTAAATTAGTATATCGTCGATGAATACGATTACAAATTTATCCAAATATGGTTTACAGATCCGATTCATCATGTCCATAAATGCTGCTGGGGCATTTGTTAGTCCAAAGGGCATGACTGTAAACTCATAATGGCCATACCTAGTTCTGAAAGCAGTTTTAGGTATGTCTTCCTCTTGAACTTTTAACTGATGATATCCAGATCTTAAATCTATCTTAGAAAAATACCTAGCACCTTGAAGTTGATCAAAAAGATCATCAATCCTAGGTAATGGATATCGATTCTTAATTGTAACTTTATTTAATTCTCTATAATCGATACACATTCTCATCGATCCATCTTTCTTTTTCACAAACAACACTGGTGCTCCCCAAGGGGATGAACTAGGTTGTATAAATCCTTTGCTTAATAATTCATCTAACTGCTTTTTCAATTCTAGCATTTCGGTGGTTGCTAATCGATAAGGTGTCTTAGCTATTGGTGTAGTACCTGGAATTAGATGAATTCTAAACTCTACTTCCCTATCTGGTGGTAACCCAGGTAACTCTGCTGGAAAGATGTCTGGGTATTCTGAAACTATAGGGATGTCTGAAAGTTCCTTACTTTTAGTGTTAATGATTACGGAAATCATATACACCATTCCTTGCTTTCGTTCATAACTAGCAACTTTCATTACTGATATGAACTTTAGTGGCTTTCGTGGTTTATCTCCGGTAATTAAAATTACCTCTCTTGTGGGAGTACGGATTTCTACGGAATTCTTGTCACAAAGGATTCGAGCATGGTTGGCTATTAACCAATCCATTCCTAACACTACATCGAATCCGGCTAACTTCATAGGTAACAGGTTTGCAGAAAACTTATGACCTAACAGTTCTATCTTACCTTCTTGCAAAATATTATTTATGTTAACAGAATTTCCGTCTGCCGTTTCGACTGTAAAAATTTGCCTAAGGGTGGTTAAAGGTAAGTTAAGGGCTTAGCAAAATGAAGTATTGATAAAACTTTGGTTTGCACCAGAGTCAAATAATACTTTTGCATAAACGTCGTGGACCAAGAACGTACCGGCTATGACGTCAGGAATGAGTTTAGCTTCTTGAGTGGTTAGCTGAAATGCTCGGGCATTCTTCTTTGTTGTTCCATCAGCTGGTTTGCCTTTATTGTCGGCGGTTTTTGTCAATTTAGGACATTCGGTTCGAAAATGACCTATTTCTCCACAGTTGTAACAGATTAGAGATTTCTTCCTGCAATTCTCCTCTTGATGCCCTGGAATTTTGCAAAAATTGCAATATCCCTTGCATTTTCCGAAATGCTTCTTTTTGCAATTTCTACAATACGGAGGAACTGAGGATTGCCCGGTTCCTCTTTTCTTGAATCGATTATTATCATTACCAACACGAAATCCTTGGGTAATCTTTTGAGCCAATTCCTTCTTTCTGTCCTCTTCTCTTGTTCGCACCAGTTCATCAGTTAGGGTATTAGCTAATTCTACAGCATCGTCAATAGTACAAGGTCTCGCAGCTTTAACGATGTTACGAATTTCACTAATTAATCCCCAAATATAACGGGAAATGAGTACCGGTTCTGGCGAAGCCAGTGTAGGTACCACTCGTGCATATTCAAAGAATGTCGAAGTATAACCGCGACACTCTACTCCTATCATACGATGATTTTAGGAACTTATTTGCCATTTGTTCCTTCTCATATTCAGGACAATATTTCCTTTCTACAAGATTCTTGAATTCTTCCCAGTTCATGGCATAAGCCATCCTTCTTCCTTTTGCTTGTAGCACCGTATTCCACCACTCTAATGCTCCTTCTTTGAATAAATTTGATGCATACATCACCTGATCTTCTTCTGAACACTTACTTATTGCAATTACTGCTTCGGTTTTCTCTAACCAACGCAGTACTGCAGTTGCTCCTTCATTACCTGCAAATTCAGCAGGTTTGCAAGCAAGAAATTCTTTGAAAGTGCAACCAGGTGTTGCGGCTTTCATTTTCTTAGGAGGTGGAGCCTGTCGTAGATTATTATCATCATGATTGCTGCCTCCATTTACACTATGACTAAAATTATCTTCCTGGGTACGTTTACTAGGAACGATTTGTTGCGGTTCTATTGGATTTTTAACAGCAGCAACGAATGCTGGAATAGCATTGGCTATCCCTTGTGCAACAATATTTTCTATATCCTGTCTAGTCATATATTGGTTTTCCTGATTTTGTTCAGATTGATTCCCTTCATTAACTGGTTCATTATTAGCATTTTCCATCTGATAATTATTAAAAATATAATTATTAGTATCGAGTGATGAATAAAACAATTTCACAGAAGCACATAAAATCTGGTAACACAGATATATATCCAAAATTGTCGATGTTTCGACTTCTATTTTGCTTTATATATATTAGATAGGCATCCATACACACCGTTTATCTTACAATGTTTTATTTCCCATTTTACAGAGTTATATTTAATTATTATTATTAATATACAGACATTCTTCCCAACCCCACTATTCTTTGGTCACAAGAAGTTTAGTAGCGACGTTCCCTTTCGTCGTACTTCCAGGTAATTCTTTCTCCCATATCCCTAATCCTATTTCCTGTATTTATCAGTTCTTCACCGTACTGACGGAGTTCGGCTAAGTTTTCGTTACTCATTGGAGGATTGGGGATAGGGTCTGGCTCCCACTGTGGAAGGAAAGAATAAGGACTGTTGACAATATTCTGGAATGGCCAGTCATTTGTCCACCATTCTTCCATTTGACCTAAAGGTAGAGTGTGGATTAGTGGATCTGGAATAGCTGGTTCCAGATTGACAGGTAGTTGGGTTTCTAGGTAAGGATATAGATTATTATGGATAGGGCTAATGACATCACAATTTGCCAGTAGACGGTCGATTTCGTCTTGAAATGTGATATCTTCAGTTTGTCTAGAACTCTCTCCAGTTTCTATTCCTTTTTGTTTGTAATCTTTCCTGGTTTCTATTTCTGCTGGATTAGAACTTTCTCCGATTTCTATTCCTTTTCCTTTTTCTATAGGGTTTTCTATTTTAGGGAGTCTTCTAGTAGCTGGCTTTCTCCTGCGCACTTTTCTCCATCCTACATATCTTCTCTTCTTTTTAAGTTTTGCTTTTTCCAGCGGTGGAGCTTGGAATTCCAGGGGTTCCTCTATACCAGCAATATAACCAGTAAAGTCGTGGGAGACTTCAATTGGTACTGGGTAGAGGTTGAGATTCTGAAATGCTTCCGATATCTCAGTCATGCTGGACAGGATATATGCAAAATGCACAAAATGCTAAGTTAAAACTTTGGAACAAAGTTTAACAAATAAACATTAAGTTTATTGCATACGGATTTGTACAAAAGACTACAGGAAAGTGAACACACTATAATTTATTTATTTACTGGGTATTACTTTTCTACTAGACCAGACTTTAAAATTTAGAGATTTGCATTCTCTGCTACGGTAGCTAGCATATAAAGGTTTGCCCATTTTTCCTCTAAGGTATCTTCCCAAGGTGACTTATTGCCTAATTCCTGGATTTCTGGATTAAACCTCACTTTCTTGGCTTGGGTTTTCTTTATTTTCTCCTGTCCCTTTCTAATAATCAAATTTCTTTTATCTTGGGTGAGAGGGTTTTCATAATTTGCTTTACGGACAAAAATCCCTTCTTCCAGATCTGCTGGGTGTTTAGAGGATGAGGTTCCTTTTCTTGTGGGTGCAGTATCTAATTTATGGTAGATAGCAGAAATCTTGTGTTTACCCATACTGTAACTCAACAATTAATTAGTTAATAAAACATATTTTCACAGAATAACTTTAATAGGCTAAAATCAATAGTAAGCTTAAATCAGTGGCTCTGATACCACCTTTTCCTGTCACGGCCCTTGGCCCCGGTTTGACCCGGTCCAGAGCCGCGAGGCAGGAAATCCCGTGGTATTTAATTTAGCGACAGCGGAAGACTTTTTAAACAGGATCGATTAATATTTAAAACTTCTTGGTTATATATATAATATAGGGATAATTTCCATAATTTACAAACACTTGATTTCACTAGGAAATCCTTTATTTCTTTAAAACATGTTTCTTTACTTATTTACATTGAGCCACTTTCTAAGCTTGTAGTGCTTCACGGCACTTTTCTTTTGCTCACAACAGATCACCTGAAACATGTTTGAAAAAGGTTTTGTCAGCAGGGAAATACTGAGTGAATCATTCTATTTAGTAAAACATCATGTTTATTATAATGTACAGTATTAAGAGCGATTACAATTGCCTCATCTTTTAAATTAACTGATCCAGTTGTCACTTTACCGGACTGTGACTGTGGACATATCACTTGTAGGGTCCTTTCACCCCAAGTGATAAATAATTAGTAGCTATGTGCACATCCCCCCACATACTGGCAGTAATTTCAGATAACAAAGACTTAATCCCTGTAACTATAATTTTGATAAAAACATGCTTTTGAAAAGTATTTTGATAAAAAGAGAATGACTCACATTGTAGATTTAACGAGCAGAATATATAAGCCTACTGATTAGCCTTTGATTAACCTAATTTAATTAACAATGCACACACAATAGGTTAGTAACTAATACAACAGTTACGACAATTCACGAGATTAAACCTTCACAATAATTCATTAGTGCAATACTTAATAATTCAGCGGATTCACAACGAATGACAGAGTATAGTCCGAATTCGAGCAGTACTCAAAACATTCAAGTCGAAATCACGATGAATTAACCAAGTATAAACTCAATTTGAGCGGCACTTAATTAATCGTTGGATAGTTATAATCGATCGGACGTTGAATCGTAATAGTGATCGAGTTATTACCCTGATTGTTGCAGCAATTAGTGATTGTGTGTGTTTAGTGTACTGTTTCTGCGATAACTCTTTCTACGAAACTCGATTTTACGTCGTTCCAAAGACAGAATTCAAGTTCCAAGACCCTGTATTTATACCCGACTTTTGCACCCCCCGCGTGTCGCGACAGGTGACATTGAGTCTGTCGCGACTCGCCTGTGGTAACACCCTAGCCTAGGGTAGCCTAGTCACTAGTATAGGCTTGCTGAGTAGCTGGTTCGTTAAATTGAAATCTGTACAACGCATTTTAGAGATAATTATCAACTTAGGGTTTACCCCCCTTAAGTTTTAGGGGCCCTAATCCTGATTCTAAATGTTTTGAAAATTTTAGGGTTTGTGCGAAATTACTTGGGTTTCTCAATTAGGGTTTCCTATTGATTAAATTAAGATAATAATTAGGACTTTTGATGAGAGTTGTTACAGTAATAGACTTTGGTGGAAGTTGGGATGATCACTTACCATTGATTGAATTCTCCTATAACAATAGTTATCATTCAAGCGTTGACACTGCTCCATTTGAAGCATTATATGGAAGAAAGTGCAGAACTCTAGTTTGTTGGGCAGAAATAGCAGAAAGTCAATTGTCAGGTCCGGAGATTGTGCAAGAAACAACTGATAAGGTTACTCAAATCAAAGAAAGGCTGAAGACGGCTCGAGATCGCCAGAAGAGTTATGCAGACAATAGAAGCAAGCCGCTAGAATTCCAAGTTGGAGACAAGGTATTATTGAAAGTTTCTCCTTGGAAAGGAGTTGTTAGATTCGGTAAGAAAGGAAAGCTAAGTCCAAGATACGTAGGACCATTTCCAGTGATCCAACGTATAGGACCAGTAGCTTATCGTTTACAGCTACCAGAAGAATTAGCGGGAGTACATGATGTATTTCATGTATCCAATCTCAAGAAATGTCTAGCAGATGAATCTCTGGTAATACCTCTTCAAGATATAGAGGTAAACGAAAAGTTGAAATTCATTGAGAGACCTCTTCAAATTGAGGATCGAAAGATCAAGTTTCTCAAACACAAACGACTAGTTCTAGTCAAAGTCAGATGGGATTCAAAGAGAGGAGCTGAGTACACTTGGGAACTGGAATCAGAAATGAAGAGAAAATATCCTCAATTATTCCAATAAATCTCGAGGACGAGATTTTTATTAAGGTGGGGAGAATGTAACAACTCTCATCAAAAGTCATAATTATTAAATTAATTAGTCCAATAAGAAACCCTAATTGAGACACCCAAGTGATTCTGAACAAACCCTAAAATTTTCATAATTTTCAGAATCAGGATTAGGGCCCCTAAAACTCAGGGGGGGTTAAACCCTATTGACGATTGTCCATTTTAAACGTTGGCAACAAGGAATTTTCGAAAACTGTCAACTCAGCAAAGCTAGTCCCAACCGTGGCAACCTATACCTAAAAAATAGGTCTCACGCGGCCCGCCTCAGGTTAAGCTTATTTCTCACGCGGGCCGCCTCAGGGTAAAATTTCACCTATAAATAGTGGACAGTGGGACTTGAATTCTGAAAGAAAAACGACGTAAAAATTCACTATACACTGCAAGTTACGTTCGAATTACTACCAAAACAACCACAGTTCACAAATCGACGCCGCAAAACAGGGTATTAGCACAATCGCTACTACGGTTCATTTTCCGACGATCAATATATCCAATGGATGTTTAAGTGCCACCCACATTAGGGTTATACTTTGTCATTCGTCGTTAATTCGACGGATCGTCGTTAATTCGATGGATGAAGTATTGCACTTTGTCGTTCGTTGTGAGAATTTGATCTCGTGAGTTATCGTAAATGCTGGATTGATTACTAACCTAGTTTTTTGTGCATTGTTATTTAAATTAGGTTAACAAGGCTAATTCATAAACTAGACTCTGTCCGTATTAAATCAGCAATGTGAGTCATTCTCTCTTTTTATCAAATCTATTTACAAAACCCTATTTATTTCAAAGTTATAATTACAGGGATTAAGTTTATGTAATCACCATATTACAGCCGGTATGTGGGGTTTTGTATACATTACTTGATAATCTTCACCATTGGGGCAGCCAAGGGGTGATATGACCATAGTCACAGACACCATTGGATGAAAGGGCCAATGGGTCGAGTGACAAAGTACTGTGGGTAATTGGTTTGATATCAGAAACATTGTAATCTTCCTTAATACTGTAAATTATAACAAATGTGTCATTTTAGTAAATAGAATGATTCACTCAGTATTTCCCGCTGACAAATTTTTTTTTTTTCAAACATGTTTCAGGTGATCTGTTGTAAATCAGGAAAAGTGCTGGGGAGCATTTCAAGCTTAAGATAGTGGCTCATTATAAAATAAAGAAATAAATTTTGTAATATCACGCTTTCATAGTAAAAACATAATATTGTAAATTATCGGGGTTTTATCCCGAATTGTGAAATAAAATAAATCGGGAAAAAATTTAGCTTTAAACGATTCTGATGTTAAACTTCCGCTGTTAAACTCAATTAAATAAATACCACGGGATTTCTGTCCAGCGGCTCCTGAAACGGGTCAAACCGGGTCGGGGGCCGTGACAATACTGTTTGATATCTGGGGTATTATACTTGGTCTTCTGATATTGCGGAAGCAATGGCCTAGACTTCGTATAATACTTTACGCGCTTTTAAAGCTTACCCTCTGCATAAAAAATGAAAAATATCGAAAGATATGAATCAACTGCAGTTGAAGAAAAGATTCCCTAAAGGGAACACACCTAAAAGTCGAGCCTTCATCTCTTTGACTGAACGGAAGTTCATACCTGAGCTCTCAAGGCCTCGCACTAACCAAGAGTACAAATATCAAATTGGTATACTCACTTGTAAGACTGAATCTAGGGAATTTTGATACGGGAGTATATTCTGAGGTGGGACACGCGAATAAGTTTAAGTCCTTAAAACACTAATCCGTATCTCGAATCAATTGAAAGTTTGTGTGAAAATTTAAAGTGGATCAGTATACTGACAATCTAAGTGAATCATTTAGAACTTAAAGTGTTTGAAGTTCAACGGTGCTAGTGATTTGTCATAAACTGATATGATCCTCTGACACGAACTCAAACAAAAAATATTGTTTGTAAATATTTCTTTACTGCTTTATGTTTCAGAAAAATACAAAAAGATTTTTGATTCTGTTTTATTTTCGACAACCGATGTCCGAAAGTTGAGTTTCAAACTCTAAGTACGCTGATCGTGTTTCTGAAAATAAACATGTTCATTAAGTTGAAACTTGAAGTTAAAAAAAAAAACAAACAAATATCAAAAACAGTTTCTGAAGTCTCCAAGGTCATTAAGTTGGACTTGGATGATGAAATGTGAGGGACTTGGATCCTTAAATTGTTAAAATCTGTTGATAAGAGCTAGTTTTCGTTGGTGGATTCTTAATACTGCCAAATCTGTGAAGATTGTTGATAGGGGAAGAGAGTCAAGTAATCCTGGATATATTCATACTATTATATTTTAGAGCCAGGATCTTGATTAAAAGTTTTTGAGAGCCAGGTCATTATTCCTGGAAAACCGAAAATGCTTTCACTGTTGAAATATTTTAGCATAAGCTGAGAGAGAGCCAGGATCTTCGATCTTGGATGTTCAAAACATTTTCACTTATAAATGTTTGAGAATTGCAGATGTTGTACCAGACTACGATCCCGATAGCCGAGCCTAAGGGGGAGTCTGAAGACAAGCTCAACGCAAAGGGGAGCGTGCATTCAAGGAGCCAGGTAACTATCCTGAAGGAGCTTGTATCCGCAAAGCCAGGTGTCGATCCCAAAAGCACGAAAGATTGACGAAAGGGGGAGCGTGAAGAAATAGTCTACTGAAAAGGGGAGCTGAAGCTGAAGACAGATCCACGAGGATTCTGTTCGAGCAAGAGGGAGTCTATGTTGATGAAAACGTGATAAAGCTTCAAGAAGACTCAAGAGAGTGAGAGAAAGACAAGACGCTACGAGATTGACTACGGCAATATCTAAGGGGGAGTCTGTTGGTGCATTTATGTCTATCGCCTCCGTCAAGACAGTTCGTAGCAGAAACAGTTTAATTCTAGACTTTATATTGTAATAATATGGGAAAATGCAAGGTGGCAATATTGTAATTAATGAGTTTTCTCATTAAAGTCTTGGCCTATAAATAGGAGGCTTATGCCTTAGTTTAGAGACTTTCGCCATTTGCACTTTGGAGAGCTCTAGTGTTAGAGAGAGAAGTCAGAGAGAGAAAGTGTTGTGTACGTGATTCAGGTGTTGTACGTTTTCAGATCATTGAATAGAATCACTGATTATATTAAGTCTTGTGTGTTCGGTCACGTTCGTGTATGGATTCCGCACGTCACACGTTCGGTTCGCAATCGTTTCGGAGTCGAAAACCGGTCCTACAACTTCCCCTTCTGATACGTGGTCGAAAACCGGTGTTCGTTTATGTCTAAGTTTAAATTTTTATACAACTTTTAATCTCGAATAGCCTACTTGTAAAAGGATTTATGTTTTGCAGGTCTTGTGAAGTTTAAGAAGCTAATTGGGAGCTAAACGGACCACCGGAGCGAAAAACAAGCCAACGGGAAGTGAAACGGGTCAACCGGAAGCAAGGAACGCGAAAAACAGAAAAGTCAGTTTGTGGGCACCATAGCCTACAGCCAAACCCACCGTCGGCTACGGTCCCTGCATATTGAAAGCGGACAAGTTGGCTCTTGGGTGGTTGAAATGATTAGAAAACATACTTTTGGCCTTACAACCGGGAATGGCACTAGTTGTGGAGTTGGTACATAATTCATAGTGCCATTTTTCTATGATTAATCATCTCCACTCCATCTTATTATTGAAGTTCATCAAGATCCATTCCATTATAAAAGGAGCCAAGATCAAGAGAGAAATGGATCACTAACCAACATCATTCTCAATCAATTACTTCAATCATCAACTCTTCCACCACCATCTTCCATCAACATTCATCATCCATCATTCCTCCATCTTTCAAGCTCCAAGATGACTTCCATCAAGTTCCATTCATCCGGTGATCAAGCTTCTTCAACCATGAGCGGCTAATCGTCTCGGTTTCACCCCGGTGTAGGTAGTTGTTTAATTTATGGTTTTGAATTATTTCTTGCTTCAACTTTGTGACAATTTGTGTATGATTTTTGAAACCTTTGACAATAGCTTGCATTTGTTTCGTATTCATAAATTGTCGAGCGATGTTAAAAGTTATGACTTTATGAAACGGTTATGTGTAATATGCGTTGTCTTGGTTAGGATTTACTTGTGTTGATTACAAAGTGCATTTTTGTCCGTTCGTTGAAAGGTCGATAGTTATTAGCACCTAAGTCACGGTACACTAAATCCGTTAATTGTATGCAATTGAGTTGAATCTTAAAACTTGTAGAAACCTTAAGTTAGCAATTACCGAAACCGGGTGTGAATCCTTTTCCTTATTATTGTCTAGTAACTAAACCTTTATTGAAATTGTTAATTAGTAATTGTTATTCAAATAAACCAAATCATTTAGTTAAATTCATATCTTCTATCAAAACAAAAATACAAGAATATTATAAGCAAGCTTCATAAATTGTGACAATCGTTCTAATTAAAGTGAATCCATTCGCAAACCACATACTCTTCGTGGTTCGACCCCTTGCTACCACTAGCTATTTGTTAAGGGTAATTTGGGCATATAAATATTATCTTTGACCGGAGCGCGACACTCCGATCAAATTTTGGCGCCGCTGCCGGGGAGTTCGTGCGCTTTGTGTTTGGATAATTGTTAGATTTTTGTGATTAACTGTTTAAGGTGCTTTGTTTCTTTTTGCTATTTTTCTATTTTCTTGTTACGCTGGTGTGTTACTTGTGCAGATTACACTTACAAGTAGTGCATGCATACAAGGAATTCCGGTAGAACATCACCGCTAGTGTTCGAACCGGAAGTTGAGCGTTTAGTTCGAAGAAACTTAGCCACTCGGTTAGAGGCAACACTTGCTTCTAATCAACCCAACACCAATTCACCATCTACATCATCCGTTGGTCCTAGTCAAATGGAACCTCAAAACAACCAACAACCACCCACACCACCATTTCAAAACCTTAACCCACAAAACCCGTTACCACCCAACGTAAACAACCAAAATGCTCACATCAACCGTGGAACTAACCAATTTCATGGCATTCCCATGAATGAAGCACAGTTTCCCAATCTTGACGAATTGCGGAACGCCATTCCCAATGACGAACCGCATAGTGTTCCCGGTTATCAATCGCCGGAGCATGTGAGTGTTCATACGGAAAATTCGGATGACGGGGGCTACTATGATGACGAAGATTGGGGGTACGTGAATCGGGGTAATATTTACAATAATCCAGGATTTGAAGGTGAGGAGTTTGGCCATCAAAATGCCAATTATGTGGGGAGGAATGACGGTTACAGAAATAACCGCCAACCACGAAACAACAATCAAAGGAACCGAAATGATGGGTTTTACAACAACAACAATAACAACAATGGTAATCCTAATCGGATTCCTCGTTTTGTGGGAGGAGGTAACCAAAGAGATAACCAAGGTGGAGACCGAAGAGATGATCGAAGAGGCGATAGGGGAGGTGATAGAAGGGATAATCGAAGACCGGTTGACAAAGAAGTTAACGGTCTACAACGTCATCAATAACCTCCACGGGGAGTGAATGACCGTTTTAGGCCGGTGGTCACCGAGAATGATTCACCAATTGTTTGTGAAAGAAGGATGTTTGATTGTAAACCCCATTACATCAATATACTTCCTCACTTCAATGGAAGGTCTAACGATGAACCGTACACGCATTTGGCGGAATTCTCATCTATATGTAACACAATTGGGGGGCACAATTTCGCATTGGAGGAAGTCAAGCTTCGACTATTTCAATTTTCGTTAAAGGACAAAGCGAAGCAATGGTTTCTCACACTTCCGGCGAATAGCATCCGGACATGGGGAGAAATGCAACAAATCTTTCTAGATGAATACTATTCAATGTCGAAGACCGATGATGCACGGGATGAAATAAGATCGTTTAGGCAACTATCGAGTGAACCGTTGCATGAAGCGTTCACTCGTTACAAAGAGTTGATGCGGAAATGCCCACATCACCAAATAGAAAAGTGGGAATTGGTGAAGTGCTTTGTACGTGGGTTGGATGACGCGACATGGAACCGCCTCGAATCAACGAACAACGGGACTCTTTTGAGCAATCATGAAGATGACGATTGGGAATTTCTTGAGCGGATGAGCAAACGGTCAAAGGAAAAAGAATCGGCTGATAGAGCCAAGAAACATCCCGTTTCCCGTTCACTTCCCGATCTTGACTCCAAGGATCGGATTTCTACTTTAGAACGGGAAATGGCTCGTATAAAAAAGAAGGAGGTGAATGCGGTCCAATTCGCGGTGTGTGAGGATTGTGGAGAAATTGGCCATAGGACCGATCAATGTCCAACGGGACCGAGTGAGTACACCGAGGAAGTCAATCAAGTGTTCGGGGATAGAAAAAATAATGACATGAATTCGAACACTTACCACCCCAGATTGAGAAACCATCCCAACTTCCGATATGGGAACGCCGCGAATCAAATGAACCCGAATTTTCAACCGGGTAATCAAAGCGGGTCATCATATCCAAATCGTCAAGGTGGTGACCAAGGGGGTTACCAACGTAATTACAATCAAGGGTACCAAGGTAGAGATAATAATTATCAAGGTGGGTATCAAAGAAATTACAACAACCAAGGCGGTAATGGAAGTGGGTCAAACAACCAAAGGGGTGGCAATGATTTGAATGTGAAGTTGGATGCTATGCTTTCAATGATGCAAGAGTCCAAGAAGGAGAATGAGATTCGGGACAAGGCACATGAGTTGTTAGCAAAACAAGTCACCCAACTCGCGGAGGAAATGGCTCAAGTGAGAGGAAGCTCGGGAAAGCTTCCAAGTGACACCACGGTAAACCCCAAGCATCAAGGGTCGAGCTCAAGGAACACACGTGAGGTACCAATTAATAAACTTACTTTACGTAGTAGTCGAATAGTGGATAATGGTGTCAAAACACCACCATCCCAATTTGTTGAAGGGGTGGTGGAAGATGCTAGTGACGAAGAAAATGAGGATGGTCAAACGAGTCAAAATAAAAATGACTTGAAAAAGAATAATAACACGCCCGTTGTGACCATACCCGTCCCTAAGGCTAAGGAAAAGGGTGTGGAGGCTAATACCGCCCCTTATCCCGAAGCATTGAAGGGACCTATGGAAAAAGTTGTAAACAAAAGAGGTCCACAACAAGAAGAGTTGTTGGAGATTTTCAAACAAGTAAAAATAAATTTACCTCTTTTGGATGCAATTAAACAAGTACCGTCTTATGCTAAGTACTTGAAAGATTTGTGTACTCAAAAGCGAACTCATAAATTTCCAAAAAAATTAGATTTAACCGAAAATGTGAGTTCAATTCTTTTGGGTGCACTTCCACCTAAGCTCCAAGATCCGGGTGCGCCTATCATTTCAATTCAAGTAGGCGATTTTAAAATCAATCGGGCAATTCTAGATCTTGGTGCTAGCGTGAGCATTCTACCGGGTAGTTTGTATGACCAATACGAGTTTGGCCCACTCAAGTCGTCAAACACCACCGTGGTGTTAACCGATTTGACACCTAAACTACCCCGTGGAATTGTTTTGGATGTGATAGTAAAAATCGAGGATTTTTACTATCCGGTGGACTTTTTAGTACTTGATTATGTAGCCAAGGACCCAACCAAGCAACCTACGGTGATTTTGGGTTGACCATTTTTAGCAACCGCAAATTCTCAAATTGATTGCAAAACAGGAACGGTTGACATGACATTTGGAAACCAGAGGTTGAGGTTGCATGTTTTTTCGGGACTTATGAACCCTTCAGTTGATGATGAATGCTATATGGCGGACATCGTTGACACGTGTATACCTCTTTGCGACACAGTCGTGGACGGGGAAAACACAATGGAGGATTGTTATATGTTTGACAGGTCACAGGTGGAGATGGAAAAGAGCATAGACGAGGAAGTAAAAAGATTTGAGGTGCTTGCGGTTAGAGAAGGAAAACCGACAAGGACGCACCACATTGAGAGTTTACCGGAGAGCGTTAACACTAAGTTGAAGCCGTCATTAGTAGAGCCTCCGGAGATTGAATTGAAAGTGTTGCCTAAGCATCTCAAGTATGCTTATGTTGGTAAAGGCAACACTCTCCCGGTTATCATTGCATCAAACTTAACCGAGGAACAAGAGGAGCAATTGATGGGTATTTTGCTCACCAATCGGGCGGCGATTGGATGGACCATTGCTGATTTAAAGGGTATTAGTCCCTCGGTGGTGATGCACAAAATCATCACGGAAGAGAATGTGACTCCCGTTCGAGATGCACAACGAAGATTGAATCCGAATATGCGGGAGGTGGTGAAAAAGGAAGTACTGAAATGGCTTGATGCGGGTATCATTTACCCGATCTCGGATAACCAATGGGTGAGCCCAACACAAACGGTTCCAAAGAAAGCGGGTATACAAGTCGTAAAAAATGACGCAGGTGAAGAGGTAGCCACTCGGCCGGTAACCGGGTGGCGAATTTGCATTGATTATAGGAAGTTGAATAACGCAACTTCCAAAGATCATTTTCCTTTACCGTTCATTGATCAAATAGTTGAGAAATTGTCGGGACAACAATTTTATTGCTTCCTAGATGGCTATTCGGGTTATAACCAAATTGCCATCCATCCAGAAGATCAATCAAAGACCGCATTTACTTGTCCCTACGGCACCTTCGCATTTAGGCGAATGCCGTTTGGATTGTGTAATGCCCCCGCCACCTTCCAAAGGTGTATGATGAGTATCTTTTCAGATATGGTGGGGAAGTCTTTGGAAATTTTCATGGATGACTTCTCAATTTTTGGGTCATCATTTGAGGCTTGTTTGGATCAATTAGACAAAGTACTAAAAAGGTGTGTTGAAACTAGTTTGGTCCTAAGTTGGGAGAAGAGCCATTTTATGGTTCAAGAGGGAATCGTGTTGGGGCACGTAGTGTCAAGTCGTGGGATAGAGGTCGATCGTGCAAAGATACAAGTTATATCCACCTTGCCGTATCCCACGACTGTTAAAGGTGTTAGGTCATTTTTAGGTCACGGAGGTTTTTATCGACGATTTATTAAGGGTTTTAGTGATATAACCAAACCTTTGTGTAATTTATTGTTAAAAGATCAACCGTTTGATTTCAATGAAAATTGTAAAAATGCTTTTAACAAATTAAAAGAAAAGCTAGTTGAGGCCCCAATCTTGCAATCGCCAAATTGGTCTTTCCCTTTTGAAATTATGTGCGATGCGAGTGACTATGCGGTGGGGGCCGTGTTGGGACAACGGATTGACAAGAAACCCGTTGCCATATACTACGCGAGTAAGACTCTTTCGGATGCACAATTGAATTACACCACCACCGAAAAGGAGCTACTCGCGGTGGTATATGCATTGGATAAATTTCGGTCATATATATGGGGTAGTAAAGTGATTATTTATTCTGATCACACTGCAGTTAGGTACCTCATGGAGAAAAAGGATGCAAAGCCGAGGTTGATCCGATGGGTGTTGTTGCTTCAAGAGTTCAATTTGGAGATTCGGGACAAAAAGGGTACCGGGAACGTAGTAGCGGACCACTTGTCCCGGTTGATAGTAGAAGATGATCCTAATACATTAGAGATCAATGAATCTTTTCCTGATGAGCATATTATGAGATTAGATAAGTTACCTTGGTATGCTAACATTGTGAACTATCTTGTTACAGGTGACTTACCGGCCCATTGGGATAGACGGAAGAGACAACACTTCCTGTCTCAAATCAAGTATTACCGGTTGGAAGAACCGCACTTGTGGAAAGAGTGTGTGGATCAAGTTATTAGAAGATGCATAGATGACGAGGAAATTCCAAGCGTGTTGCAACATCTCCATTCGTTTGCATGTGGTGGCCATTTTAGTGGTCACAAAACGAGTCATAAAGTGTTAAATAGTGGTCTTTATTGGCCAACCATTTTTAAAGATGCAAATGAGTTTTCCAAAAATTGTGTAGAGTGTCAAAAACTAGGGGGTATTTCAAAACGGGATGAGATGCCCATGCAACCAATCCTTGTAGTCGATATTTTCGATGTGTGGGGTATTGATTTCATGGGCCCATTCCCCAATAGGCTACTTGTAAAAGGATTTATGTTTTGCAGGTCTTGTGAAGTTTATATTTTTATACAACTTTTAATCTCGAATAGCCTACTTGTAAAAGGATTTATGTTTTGCAGGTCTTGTGAAGTTTAAGAAGCTAATTGGGAGCTAAACGGACCACCGGAGCGTAAAACGAGCCAACGGGAAGTGAAACGGGTCAACCGGAAGCAAGGAACGCGAAAAACAGAAAAGTCAGTTTGTGGGCACCATAGCCTACAACCAAACCCACCGTCGGCTACGGTCCCTGCATATTGAAAGCGGACAAGTTGGCTCTTGGGTGGTTGAAATGATTAGAAAACATACTTTTGGCCTTACAACCGGGAATGGCACTAGTTGTGGAGTTGGTACATAATTCATAGTGCCATTTTTCTATGATTAATCATCTCCACTCCATCTTATTATTGAAGTTCATCAAGATCCATTCCATTATAAAAGGAGCCAAGATCAAGAGAGAAAGGGATCACTAACCAACATCATTCTCAATCAATTACTTCAATCATCAACTCTTCCACCACCATCTTCCATCAACATTCATCATCCATCATTCCTCCATCTTTCAAGCTCCAAGATGACTTCCATCAAGTTCCATTCATCCGGTGATCAAGCTTCTTCAACCATGAGCGGCTAATCGTCTCGGTTTCACCCCGGTGTAGGTAGTTGTTTAATTTATGGTTTTGAATTGTTTCTTGCTTCAACTTTGTGACAATTTGTGTATGATTTTTGAAACCTTTGACAATAGCTTGCATTTGTTTCGTATTCATAAATTGTCGAGCGATGTTAAAAGTTATGACTTTATGAAACGGTTATGTGTAATATGCGTTGTCTTGGTTAGGATTTACTTGTGTTGATTACAAAGTGCATTTTTGTCCGTTCGTTGAAACGTCGATAGTTATTAGCACCTAAGTCACGGTACACTAAATCCGTTAATTGTATGCAATTGAGTTGAATCTTAAAACTTGTAGAAACCTTAAGTTAGCAATTATCGAAACCGGGTGTGAATCCTTTTCCTTATTATTGTCTAGTAACCAAACCTTTATTGAAATTGTTAATTAGTAATTGTTATTCAAATAAACCAAATCATTTAGTTAAATTCATATCTTCTATCAAAACAAAAATACAAGAATATTATAAGCAAGCTTCATAAATTGTGACAATCGTTCTAATTAAAGTGAATCCATTCGCAAACCACATACTCTTCGTGGTTCGACCCCTTGCTACCACTAGCTATTTGTTAAGGGTAATTTGGGCATATAAATATTATCTTTGACCGGAGCGCGACACTCTGATCACCTTCTGAGACTGAAGATACTACCTCATAAGAAGACTTTACCCAGGCTAGGCCCTTAGAGATTTGGAACACCAGTGCTCCGTGGGGGGTTGAGGTCTGAGCTTGTAAGTCCCCGATGCCTGGTCTACCTCGTATTGCATTGTATTTGGAGGGTGCTCGGACTATAGTGAAGGTGAGGGTTATGGTTCGGACCCAATCTCCCACTCCGACCGTAAATGGGAGCCTAATCTTCCCCAGGGGTGGGTATACTGTTGTTGAAACCTAACAGGGGGATTGAGTCTTCCTCCAATCTGTCCCTTACATCTCTGTCAAACCTTAGGAAACAATGCTTATAGATTACCTCAACTCCACTACCTCCATCCACATGTATCCGGGCCACCTTTTGTCTGGCTATGACTGCTGAGATGTTAAGAGGGAGCCTTTGTACCTTGTGGTCGTCTAGGCGTGACATTATTATAGGGGGCCTCATGCAGTCCGGGGGACCCAATACCCTAGCCTTAACACTTCTGTGGGGTCGTACTCATCTCTCCTTCTAATCATATCAACATATGCCCTCTCTGGTTCTCCTCCCTTTGTGTCCCTTCCTTTTCTTTCTCCCCCCCTCCTTGATTTCTTTGACTAAGTGCGCCACCTTGCCCGTTTTTACTGCTGCATCTATTTCTCTTTTTAAATACATGCAGTCATCGGTCTTGTGGCCATAACCCTTGTGGAAGTCACAATACTCGTTTGCTTGGGCTTTCGGCCCCAGCTTTATCGGGGGAGGCTTAGGGAAAGAGTTCTTGACCCTTTTCGTAGCGAATATCTCGCTTAGGGTCTTGGTGAGATGGGTAAAACTGTCGGAATAGTGTGCTAGCCCCCTACTTTGAGGTCTATAGGGGGAGTACATTGGTTTCACCCTGTCATGTTGTATTTTATCGAAAGTTGGTTTTCGAGAATATATGGTACATTTTTCCACAAGCTTTGATGCAGGGTTGGCTCTCCGAGTTGAACATCCATTTCCTTGGCCTTACTGACCGTGTCTTTTCCCCTGACAAAACCTATAACTCGATCCATGAGGTTGTTAAATGTGGGTGGGAATTCCTCATCTAGCTTTTCACATAACTGGGTGTATTTTAACCCGTGGATGAAGCTGTTGATCTTCATTACCTCAGGGACATCCTTGATGTTCATGCTTTCTTTAACGAACCTATCCATGTACTGGTATACCCGTTCATTGTCCCGTTGCCATATGTGTATGATCTCGTTGGGGTTCTTGATCACTTTTCTTTTGTTGGCTGAAATTACTCAAGAAATTCTCGCTCAGTTCCTCATAGTTGTCTATCCCCTCGGGGGGGGGGGGAGGCTGTCAAACCAGAATCTGGCCCCCTCCGTTAGGGTCTGGGCGAACATGTGGCACCAAGTGGGCATGGGCCATCGCTCCACTTGCCCTGCACCCTTGAAGGCGTGCAGGTGGTCCTCCGGGTCTTTTTTCCCGTCATATCTGTCAAAATTTAAGGGTAGCTTGAGTTTTGGAGGCATGGGTGCCTCAGCTATCCTTTTGGTGAACTTCGAGATTTCCGCCAGGTCTCGAGGCAAGTAGGGTTGGTCTAACCCGCTGTCATCTTGACTTTCCTTTTCTTTTCATTTCTGCCCTTTTCCCTTTATCAGGTCTTCTCTTTCTTCCGACGTCATTTGCCTTAGGGCTGTCATGAAAGTTTCAAAAGAGTCAGGATTATCATCTTTGCTTTGTGGACGAGCTTCTCCCTTGCTTGGTGGTGTGTCGAAAGACAGTCTGGCTTTGAGACTCTCCAGTCTCTCTTGCCTTTCCAAGTCTTCAAGCTGTTTTTTGAGTTCTTTTTTGTGCATGGCCACGAAATCCGGTGTGACTGTGTTTCTTTTCTCTGAGGCTCCCACTCGGTTTCCATTCTCTTCCTCGTGGGTGATGTCTTCTATTATGACTGCATCATTGGTGCCTTGCACCGTCTTGATGGTCTGTAAACTGGGAGACGGTGTCGCCATGTCGTCTCTTACGGATGATGAGTTCTTACAACGTCGGTGGGGTTTTGAGTGGGATAATCATTCGGACGGAGTCCCACGGATGGCGCCAATGTCGAGCCCTTAAGTCACTGATGACGGTCAAAGAGTCTCGTTGATGTTGTAATATCCCCGCTTCCGTTTCCTACAAAAAAGAAAACCGTTAGCCTCGTCACGGGGGACCCCGGGGGGGGGGGGGATCCGTGACCAAGCTCCGGCGTGAGAGTAAGTAAACTTGCCGGAAATAATGAGAAGCCTATTTCGACGAGTATTATCGCCAGAATGTTCTCCCTGGTGTGGATTCTTGTGTGTGAGTAATTATATCAGAGTAAATGCTAATACGAGGTGGTCGGAATAAATGAAACTGCTAAGCATTTAGTGAGGGTTTTCTTGTGTCTCTTTTGAGTTATTCTTACCTTCCTTATATAAAAGAGACCACTTATCTTTCTTGGAAACCGATGCCGGATCATCTAACGACATTTTGTCGTCTTTGGGGGACTCAGACACGTGTCTGAGCCCCAACGGTGAGATCAGGAGCTTCATTTAATGATATTTTCTTTTCCGACGGATCCTTCTTCTCCATCAGTCAGGCATTTAATGCTTTGTGTCTTCCTCAGATCCTTTCTCTTTTTCCCGCTCCTTTTATGTATGTGAGGCCCTTTCTATGAGAAGACGTAGGCCTAGTAGTTGGGCCTAGGCGACAGAAGCCCAAGACGGGTTGTGTTGGGCTACCAACTAGACCCGTCGTCAATCATCATACACAGAATTCCGCTACTCTTTTAAGAACATGTAAAAAACTAGAGACAGCCTTGAAAGTCAGTCAGGCCAATATAATCCGCCCTGTATTTAAAAGTACGGAGCCGTTAATTTTTCGCCACATGTGTTACATTTTGTAATGTACGCATATAAACATACATACATATTCGGAGAAGAATATGGTGGCCTCCCTCACTCCGTACCCCTCCCTAACAAAAACACCCTGGCACTTTCCCTCCCTTCTTCATTTGTATTTGTTTGTATCACCATCACCGAGATGAACAATAATAACAATGATGGTTTTGTAAGAGCAGATCAGATTGATCTCAAGAGTTTAGATGAACAACTTGAACGACATCTCACCAGAGTATGGACCATGGAAAAAAACAAAAACAACCACCCACCCACTGCAACTAAGCGTCACGAGTGGGAGATTGAACCCTCTAAACTCATCGTCAAAAGTGCTCTTGCTCGTGGCACATACGGCACCGTCCACCGTGGCGTCTACCACGGCGTTGACGTCGCCGGTCAGTCACTCTCCACTTTCTCATTTTTTACTAATTTCTTCGCATTTATGTTCAAATTAATTCTATTTTTTGGTGGTTTGACTTTGAATTCCTATGCACAAAACGTAATTTTAATTATTCAGACTTTAATTTTGTTGATTTTTAATAAATAGCAAGTGTTTACAGTGTCTATGTGTTGGATTTACTTACCCCACACAATGCTTATGATGTAATTGTTCAGAGTTTATTATTATTATTATTATTATTATTATTATTATTATGTGGGTGTCAGTGGCGGATCTAGGATTCCGACCAAGGGGTAACGTGTTATAAATAAGTCGTAACGAAATCGAAAAAACGTCAAATTTTTCAAAAATTTACACTAATTTTTCCAAATTTTTTCCGACCAAGGGGTAGCGGGGGTTACCCCTACCAAAGAGGTAGGTCCGCCCCTGGTGGGTGTGCTTCTAACTTTCATGTGATGCAAGCTCTGAATTTTGGGTTACATATTAGGATCTTAACTCTGCTTTGTGTGACATTAGTTATCTCACGAACACTATGGAGTTAATATTGGTCCCCTAGTAAAATATCAGTCTCATATATCGGTCAAAATAATGGCATCGATATTATCGACGATATTGACCGATATAACCGATAAATTATTAGGGTTAAATTGCGATATATATAAATTCTGCCTGATATTAAAATTACTGTTATCCCATGATATCTCACCGAGATAACCTATATCTCAAATATGGCTCCTTGACCGATATCCTAAATTTTACGGCATTAACTGCATAGCACAAACATGACAATTTATGAATTTGTAGGGGTACAAGTATATAATTATGTAGAGTTTTTACCATGGATGTTTTAGAAATTTATTTGAGTGGTGGTTGTTTAATCTCACCAGTAAAACTGCTGGACTGGGGGGAGGAGGGCCATCGGTCTGAGGCGGAGATACAGTCGTTAAGGGCGGCGTTCACACAAGAAGTGGTGGTGTGGCATAAACTTGACCATCCTAACGTCACTAAGGTCATAATTTCACTATCTACAAACTTTTTGGAACAAGTTCTTTATAAATTATAACTATCAGAATTCAGAAAGTTTTTAGGCTGTATTAACGGGTTGATGCCTCACTATCATAAAGTCGAAATGCTGGTAAAACCAGAAGTCAACTTTTCTTGTAGTCAGTTATGTAGCTGCTGATGGTTTGATGCTAACACAATTGGTGTTGTAATGCAGTTTATAGGTGCATCAATGGGTTCTTCAGACCTACAAATACAAACTGAAAAAGGTCAAATTGGGATGCCAAGCAACATATGTTGTGTTGTGGTAGAATATCTACCCGGGGGTGCTTTGAAGTCTTACCTACTTAAGAACCGGAGGAAAAAGCTTCCTTTTAAAGTAGTTATCCAAATTGCACTCGATCTTGCAAGAGGGTACCAGTGGCGGATCTAGAAAATCCGCCAAGCCGTAACGTTTTATAAAAAAGTCGTAACGAAATCGTAAAAACGTCAAATTTTTCCAAAATTTACACTAATTTTACACTACCACCGAAACGCCAAGCCGTAGCGAAGGTTGCCCCTTCTTATATGCTAGGTCCGCCCCTAGGTATGCCTTCCTAACTTTTTATCTTTAGGTTTGACTTTTCAAACTCAAGATTTGTTACGGATTTGCTGCTGAATTTAATACAACTTTCGCTTTTGTAGCCGGGTATTTATTAATTAAAGTCACTAATACTCAAAGAATACAATGTGGATTAATTTGAAAGTTGGGTTGTTTGACTGTATCTGTTGACTTTGACCAGGTTAAGTTACCTGCATTCCCAAAAGATTGTACACAGAGATGTAAAGACTGAAAACATGTTGTTGGACAAAACCAGAACCGTTAAAATTGCTGATTTTGGGGTTGCACGTGTTGAAGCATCTAACCCAAATGACATGACCGGTGAAACTGGGACCCTTGGCTATATGGCCCCTGAGGTAGTTTGGGCGGGTCGAAACCATTCACGGTTCAAGTTGCAATCTCTACTTTTGGTTCTTTTGTTTTCAACTACTAATCTGTGTGTTTTTGTGGTTTGTTTCAGGTACTGAATGGGAACCCATATAATAGAAAGTGTGACGTGTACAGTTTTGGCATTTGTTTGTGGGAAATATACTGTTGCGATATGCCTTACCCTGACCTTAGTTTCTCGGAAGTAACTTCCGCTGTCGTTCGCCAGGTACAAACATCAGATCAGTCATTATGCATTAAAAACATTCACTTTAAGAAATATCCTTTTGGGTCTTATAAAGATTTTGTTGGTTAAAATCGTGCAGAATCTAAGGCCCGACATACCAAGGTGTTGCCCGAGTTCTCTTTCTAATGTTATGAAACAATGTTGGGATGCAAATCCCGATAAACGACCTGAAATGGACGAGGTTGTTAGGATGTTGGAGGGAATTGATACAACGAAAGGCAGAGGTATGATTCCGGGTGATCAAGCTCAGGGTTGTCTTTGCTTCCGGAAGTATCGCGGGCCTTAAAGTATTGTAGCATGTGTTGAGAAGATGGTACAATTATATTTGAATATCAAAAGATTTTGTTAAGTTGAAAAACAAGTTCGAAAATTTAATAGATTCCTTAAAGTGGGAGTATTTTAGATGGTGGATGGGTGTAGACTTGTGGTGTTATGCTACATGTTTGAATGATGTAAAGTTTTACGTTTTTATTTACTGGAATTTATGTTTGATAACGATATTAAAACTTATTTAACGACATCGATTAATTTGTTTTTTTTTTCAGAAAGAAAAAAGATATTAATATCATGAATATTTACTGGTTATGTACTTGTATCTTATATGAGTACTGGAATTTGAGATAACAAAAGCACACATTGTTTTATTTCAGATGAATCAAATCTATCATATGTTTTTGGAAATTGACTTGTAATAGTTTCAAAGAATCCCCTTTTAACACTATTTAGTGGTACACAAACACATGTTTGCATGGTTACAACAGCTACCTCTCAGCGCCACCCATATCTACATGCTTAGATTGATGACTTAAATCCACAAACACCGATGGCACAATAGCACGCTATATATTATTGCGAAAAGATACATGTTTGATCGATGCTTAGGCCTTGGATATTGACAACATCTGGACCTCACCTTGTTCGACATCACCCCAATCAGTGGAACTGTAGTAGGTTGCATACAATATGAGCTGAACTATTGCAAATAATGTTCCTAGAGCATTTGGAACCTATATAGGATCGGTCCAACAACATTAATGTGGAAAAAATCAAACAAATGTAAATAAATAAACTTGTGAATCTAAGACATTATCGAAAAGATCAAGTTACCAAGATGAAAGGATCAAACTGGAGGAGTGCATAAGCAGACCATACAACGCTGCTGGCAAAGGTGGCTACTGATAAGCTAAGTGGCATGTATTTGACGCTTTTTGTCTTTATCACCATTTTCTGTTTTCAATTTCATCTTTATTTGTAAAAAACTATAATCTAGAGAGGATATGACATAAAAATTTAACATCGCTTCTTTGTTTCATGATACATTGAAGTCCTTTCGAATACTAAAAATATACGAAAAAGTCATAAAACTATTTTTTGTGTATTAAATTCTCTAAAATGCATATACTTTTAATATATTTTAAAATAATAACACGTTACCTTTTAAAGGGATAACTTTGTAAAATAGTAAGCAAGTTTTATAATTGTACTAATTAGATAACTCATAAATTTTTTTTGTTCTAATCAGGGTTATACTTAAGTTTACTTTGATGTTTCATATAACCAATCCTATATGACATTTCTTTTTTATTATATGATGAAATGGCTTAAAAATGCCAACATAGATTAAAAAAATATAAAAGGTTTCAAAAACTGCAATATATATGTATATAAATGCCAAAAAAAGTAAAAAGTTGCAAAAAATATAATTTTTTTTCAGAATTTTTAATTTTTTTTGCATTTTTATTAAAGTTTTCGCAATTTTGTAAATTTTTTTGGGAATTTTTAAAGATATTTTACAAGTGACCTAATTAGAAAACTCCTAAAACTTGATTATTATTGTATGAAATATTCCTATTTAATAAACAATAAATCATTCTTTTAATATAAAAAATAGCTTAACGTGTATTTTTACAAGTTGAGATATGAGAAATAAGAAAATACATTGGTTTAAAGGTATTCGAGTCGGGGTCTCACTTTAGCTTAGCTTAGCTTTGCTATTGGTGGAATTTATTGAGTATGATGATGATAATTGGTTTAATGGTATTAACCCATAAATAAACAGAGGTTACTTACGTACCATGACTGTCAATGGAGCGGCGTACATGAGTATGTTGAAGAAAACACAAACCATTCCAACAACCAAAGATCTTGAAGCATAGGTGTGAAAGCACATCAAAGTAACTACAACAACCGCAGCTGCAAACAACGCTTCCATAACCAGAGCGATTATGATCTTCTTCTGCATTTTTGTAAGATTATAGTTAATTAGAGTAGACCGAAACAAGTACTTAGTATAAGATATAGATTGAGGTAGTAGGGCGAATGTGACCATACGCGACCACCCCAAGTAGAATAGGTGAGGAAGATTGTGATGAAGACTATTTCAATAGTAAATCCAGCACAATTGATGGTGAAGACCAAAAGACTGTCTGGATGGACAATTGGAAGACTATAGAACATCCACATTCCACAATTTAATATTGTGGCAACATATGGATCTGGTCTGTAAGCTTGAACTGACTTTGCTCTCACAATCTTCATAAATGTTGGCCTGTGAGTTTATTTTTAATCTTCATGAATCTTTATTGTGTGACATATAATAATAAATAGTTAAAAAGATTGAGAAATTACAAAGGAGAGAGAAAGAGAATGAGCGCTATAATGTTCCCTGCATGCCCAGACTGAAACAAGTTAGACAAAGAAATCAAGCTAGACCTTATATGTGTTTTTCGTTTATAACGTTTGGGTTTGGCTAGGAAGTCCAAATTTCCTAAAAATTGTAAAAAGTTATAAAACACTATAATTTCAGCTATAAAACACACCTAAAACCCATAAATAACAGAGTGAAGATTACTAAAACACCATATTCAAACCATAATAGTCCATAAAAACTTCAAACACATAATCGTAGAACTATGAATATAAAACACAACATGCTAATCAAAATAAAACACAATAATGTTTGTTATTCGATAATCAGAGCTTTATCATCAAAAGACAAAACACAACCCATGTTTAAGTAATCTTCATTTTGTTATTTGTAGGTTTTGAGCGTGTTTTATGGTTAACATTTTGATGTTTTGTGACTTTTTACACTTTTTATGAAATTTGAACTTTATAGGCAACTCCTAGTCTAATATTTTATATAAATCAAATATATATTGTTTTGGTGCAATTATTTTTATCTACGTCTAATATAAACATTACCTTAAATTGATATATATAGATTAAAATAAGTCCATCACAACACTGTTTCAAAATTTATATAAAACGTTATATATAAATTAAAAGTATAAAAGAACAAAATTAAAGTAAATAATACTTAAAAAAATAGAAAAGTTATGTTAGAGGTGTAACGTACTAGTAATTATATTTGTAATAGCATTCCAAGTTTGTCAAACACTCATTCGGTGGCAAAACAACAACCATCTAAGCTTGAAACGATTTCTTATATGAGACGGCAAGTGTTATTTTTTTTTTTCTTTGTAAATCAAACCCATATATGCACATCGGAAATATCTTAAATGTGATTACAAAGATGTGTAAAACAACATTCGTGGTTCAAACCCATATATGCACATCAGAAAATATCTCAAGTGTGATAACAAAGATGTGTATTCCAAAAAGAAAGTAATGGAACGAACCGAGTATTCCAACGAGGGTTCTTAGAGCATCGTGGTCCATTTTATCGTGTTTCAAGCAACAAAAAGGAGAATGAAACACTAAGAGCAAATATATTGATTAACAAGTTGGGCAAATAAATGTTCAATAAATTAGATCCAAAACATGTGCAACTCAAAGCGGAAACCACAAACGATTTATAGAAGAATATGGAATTCGGAAAAGAAGTTGAATCGGGAATGAAAAATTATAGGTTTAGCATTCTACTTAAATAATGACATGTTGTTCAATTTGTCTTTAATTAGAAAGTCAAAAACACCCCCTTCCCTTTCCTCATAATTCTTGCTCTCACTTGTTTTTCGACAATCCAGTTTTCACTCTTGGTTGTTTGATGGATGAATTTTTTTCTGCATTTATTCATGCATTATCATTCACGTTTTTTATTCATTTAGTTTTGGTAAGGGTTACCTTATTCTCACACCTTAAAAAAAAATTTCTCACACATTTTCACTCTTTATATCTATGTATATATAGAGAGAACATTTAGATATCGCATCTCTCTCTCTCTCTCTCTATATATATAGGGTTCGCTAAACGTAAAAAAGTCAAAAGTTATATTCCGTACAAAATGGGTGTATAACTTTGTACCACATGTTTATACTTACACCACATATATGTATATAATACATTCTGTTATAATTTACCAACAATCTTGTTTATATACTGATTAAGCGCTATATAAGTTTTTTCTTAATAGTTTTTGTCACATACAAATTGAAATTATGAACCCAAAAAAATTATGACCTTGTGTAATGGGGCAGCACATCACGGCGTTTCCGGCTATGGCGCCCCCATAGTGTCGCGGAACACCGCTACAAACAGCGCTGTGGGGGTTTAAATCTTGGCTCCCGTGATCCTCTTTGCGGTGTTTTCATCTGCACAATCTTTCCCCCCACTCACACACATATATATACATACATATGTATGTATAATTGAAGGGGTTATATAACCCCTTACCACTACACCCTCTTGTGATATAAAACCCATCTCTTACGCATTTCATCACTTGTCGCATAATGCCCTTAAAGGGGCTTTATGACTACACATTACCAAGAGACCACATGTTTACACTTTGGGTGGCCGACCATAATAGGAACATTCCATAAAAGAATAAAACCTCCATTTACTTTGATCTTTTCTAACGTAATGTTGTTAAAAACATGATGATGTTTTCTCTTTTATGTCAACACAGCCTTATTAGGCAGGTGAGGTGGAACAACTTTTGCACGTGATGGACAATTATCACGAGTGATGGATCACAAAACCCCACCGCCACTCATAAGTATTACTCGTGGATTTTATCACTCGTTATATACAGTAAAAACTCTATAAAATAATACACTTGGGACCACCAAAATTTATTAATTAAAAGAGTTATTAATTAATCGATAAATTAATAATTATTAATTTATATATTAATTAATATTTTATTAATTTATAGTAGAATACTTAGTTTACAAACACCTTTCAAGCTTCCACTTAATTATTGTATACAATGCACGTATATCAAATGAACGACCCAATTTGAAAGAAACCTTCAATCTCTCACCTTATTATGCTTCTTGTGTTCAATGTATCACTTTATGGACATTAAAAATATTTTCTATATAAATACAAGATCAAAATAGGTTAACACAAACAAATCATACACACAACATGGCTGCCCATCTTAAAGGTGTGAAAAAAACAACAATGACAGACGAGATTCGAAGAGCATTATGCAAGCACAACAAGGATAATCCAAGATGATATCGATGAAGAAGATGATGAAAGTTCTACAATGGAGCCCCCTTCGCGAAACGAAGCTATTAAAGCGGCAATCACATTGAACAATTTCTTGTTGAGCTATGAGAAAACAACACCAGAAGTTCTTACCATGCTAAGGAAAATTAGAGACGAGATTCAAGGGGAAATTGATTTCAACAAAAAACAAAAGACAATTGAGTCATTTTTCAAGAAACCTTCATAAATCATTCATGTAATATGCTATATATAAGGAATTATTACTTTATATTTTATATGGGGTCTAAAGAAATTATCAAAAATGTATTATCTTATAATTTTAGCGAATTATTAATTTAGCACCCTATCCCCGAGTCGGGACCGGCAAAAAATATTATCTTAGAGAGTTTATTAAATAATCGAGTATTAATTTATCGAGTTTCTACTGTATATCACGCATTATTCTATTGAGTGGTGAGTTATTTTTAAATGGAGATGGGTGTGTGGTGAGTGATGGGCGTTTCCACTAAAAAAGGTTGTGAGTGATGGAATAATGGTTGATGACATGGTGTGACTTGATTGGATGTTGTGAGTGATCACCACCCCCACCCCCTTATACCCATTTTAGACATGTTGCCTACATATAAACACATCAAAAGGTGAGGAAATCTCATTCTTGGGAGCTTTGCTATCTGAAATAACCTTCAAAGGGGTTGTTCAAACAGCCTATTTGTGGCTTCAAAAAATGTAAACAAAACTCCTAGAGAGTAGTAGAAATTGAAAACAAGAGTTACATAATATGAACATATGTGTAATTAATATATCTTATTTCACTCTTTTCTTCTTGGAATTGTCTGATTGTTTGCCTTTTTTTCTTGGCTGAACCTTCTTTCAAAATCAGCCATAAAGCTGTTGTCTCCAATCCAAAGGAAGATGACAAGATGGCACCTGTAATAATATATTGTCTATACTAGTAGATATATGGTCCAAATCAATACCTACCTATACATTAAATAAAACCACAAAAATAAAATAAAAAAGACATAAAACTAAAATACTAAAAAACCAATATAAGCCTGTAATAAAAAAGAAAGCTAAAACAAAAAAAATTAACAAATTGAAAAACAAAAAAAAGGCAAGTTTTTCCAATGGTTTAGAAAAAAACAAAAAACACAATGGTGCACATTAGCAAATGCTCGTTATTCAAGAAAGAAAAAAAAAAAACCAAATATCCACCACAGAAAGAGAGCGTGGAGTGCATAAAAAAACAAAGAAAAAGGTGATTCGAGTTAAGTTTAAAGTTGAGCAAACAAGGGTGAGAGAAGTAATCAATCGGCAAAAATGGCAACTCCAAGAATCTCCGGCATTATCTCCCGTTATCTTTCTCTTTCTCATGTTAAAAGTACCAACCACAAAATGTTTTTGTATGATTAAAAACGAGTCATTCATTATAGATAGGTAAGTTGGTTGAATCAAACATCAACAATTTATTATCTTGCAGGAAACATATCCAGTTTGAGAACCGCTGCTGCAGCACTTGAGAATCCAATTACGCCACCCGTTCGTATTAACCACACTCAGCTTCTAATCAATGGAAAATTTGTTGATTCAGCATCTGGTATTACTATTAATGTTTCTCCGGCCACTTTAAACTAAACTATGCTGCTGCACATGATAATCTTGATCATCAATCAAAATATCTTTTAGGAAAGACCTTTCCAACTTTGGATCCTCGTACAGGCGAAGTCATAGCCAATGTTGCCGAAGGTGATGCTGAAGATATCAATAGTGCGGTTGCTGCTGCTCGCAAAGCGTTTGATGAAGGCCCATGGCCCAAAATGACTGCTCATGTAGATAATCTTGTTGTCAACTTACTTTATGGTTTTGATTCTATGTAACTAACTATATATCTTTTCTTTTCCAACAGGAGAGATCGCGAGTGCTATTAAGATTTGCTGATTTGGTAGATAAACACATTGATGAGTTGGCAGCGCTTGAGACATGGAACAATGGCAAGCCTTATGAGCATGCTGTCAAAATTGATGTACCAGGGGTTGCACGTTTATTTCGATATTATGCTGGTAAATACTTAATTACTAATCATGCTAAACTGTCATGCAGTGGCGAAGCTTGGATTTTTCGGCCGGGGGGGTGAAAACATATATACCCAAAAATTTCTATAGAATACCCAAAAATTTCTATAGAACCGGGGGGGTGAAAACGTATATACCCACAAATTTCTATACGAAAACTACATATATAACACTACTGAGCGAAAAATCCCGGGGGGCGGACGTCCCCCCCGCCCCTTACATGCTGCGCCACTGCTGTCATGCATGAGTTAAATTGCATATTATGTGTGTGACTTGGAGAGTGCAGGTTGGGCGGATAAGATCCATGGGCTAACGGTTCCTGCAGACGGGCCTTATAATGTGCAAACTTTGCATGAGCCCATTGGGGTTGCGGGTCAGATTATTCCATGGAACTTTCCTCTTGCTATGCTTGCTTGGAAAATTGCGCCTGCCATTGTTACTGGCAATACTGTTGTTTTGAAACCAGCTGAGCAAACTCCATTAACCGCTCTTTATGCTGCAAAATTGCTCCATGAGGTATCTTATAAACTTTTGTTTTATGGTGAAATTTAGAGGTGGCAAGGCGTTGTGTTTTGTCTCAAATGGGTCAATGAAAAAAATTAGTTAAAGTCGTTCAAAGTCTATTTTATACGTATACAACCTCTTAGATTGTATACAGATTATACTATAATAATATATATTTGTAATTGAAAAATAACCGACTAAAAAGTTTTTGTGGGGTAGGCTGGTCTTCCTCCTGGTGTTCTTAATATAGTTCCGGGCTATGGGCCGACTGCTGGTGCAGCTCTTGCTAGCCATATGGACGTCGATAAGGTAAGTAACTAATGTCTAAATCAGTATATTATTTGTAAGTAGAATCAAATCTAGCAACGGTTTTGATGATTTAATACTTGCATTTGTAGATAGCTTTTACAGGATCAACAGATACCGGTAAAATTGTGCAAGAATTGGCTGCAAAAAGCAATCTTAAGCCTGTGACTTTAGAGCTTGGAGGGAAATCGCCTTTTATTGTGTTTGAAGATGCTAACATTGATTTGGCTGTAGAACAAGCACACATGGCTCTCTTCTTCAATCAAGTTTGCAATTTATATATTTATATATATTTGATTTCTTTTGCTCTAAACATTTGTAAAACACAAGCTAATTTAAGGTATTTGGGCAAGTCTAGGGTCAATGTTGTGCCGCGGGTTCTCGTACATTCGTTCATGAGCGTGTTTATGATGAGTTTTTGGAGAAAGCAAAAGCACGGGCTCAAAGGCGTACCGTTGGTGATCCTTTCCAAAAGGGCATTGAACAAGGCCCTCAGGTACCTGATTTTTTTTTTTAAAATAGTCTTGGTTCAACACCCGTTCGGCCCATTTGACATGTTTTCTTCAGTTTCAAATCTTTTAGCTTAACACGTTTAACCCGTTTAAGATATTACGTAAGCCAGTTGAAATTGCTACCTCTATATATTTTCAAAAATATATGATTATGAAATATATGAAAATTTCAGATTGACTCGGAACAATTTGAAAAAATTCTACGGTACATAAGATCTGGGATTGAAAGCAATGCCACCCTCGAATGCGGAGGTGACAGAATCGGGTCCCAAGGTTATTATATCCAGCCGACTGTTTTCTCAAATGTTAAGGTACTATATCTTGCCAACAAACTCTGGTTTATCCATTTTGTGGCCAAAATATGGAAGTTAATGATCATTACGATGAAATTATGTTTTAAACAGGATGATATGCTGATAGCACAAGATGAGATATTTGGTCCTGTTCAAACCATCTTGAAATTCAAGTAAATCCCACATAATCATCATAACATGTTATAACATTATTTACAAACTTCAAGTCCTGTTATAATCTCATGATATGATATTGATGACAGGGATGTTGATGAAGTGATAAAAAGGGCCAACACGACACGATATGGACTTGCAGCTGGTGTTTTCACCAAAAACATCGATACTGCAAATAGACTGACTCGTGCATTGCGGGTTGGGACCGTTTGGGTGAATTGTTATTATGTGTTTGATGTTACAATCCCTTTTGGAGGGTATAAAATGAGTGGTTATGGAAGGGAAAAGGGTATATACTGTCTTCATAACTATTTACAAGTGAAGGCTGTTGTTACCCCGTGGGAAAATCCGGCTTGGTTGTAATTCCACATGGGACTCGATGTTATATATGTTACTACTTATGGTCTATCAGAATAGGAATAACATAATCTGGTTTCTGGCTCGTTATCTTAAATCTTGGTAATGGGTTGGTTCTGTTTTCCTACTCTTTTAGTATTGCTTATGGATGGTAGAATATCTCACCATTCGAGATGGTTAATAAGACGAGTATTTAGATATGAGATTAGTTTTATAAATTTTGTGTGGTTGGGAGTAGTATGGTGTCAGGTTATACATGCCTGTTACCCAAACTCATTTACCCATATCGTCAAATCAATACCGAAATATTAGATAGTACAAAATCTTAAAAAAATCTAGTGATAGTATGTTGAAGTTTTTTAAAGTTGAAACTATTAAAAAAGTATCATTTTATGAAGTACTGTCTTGAATAAAGGTTGAGTCAGGGCGGGTCAGCAAAAGCAAAATAATGGAAGCAATAATTTCGAATCCGGCCCTTATGGATTGTTGTGAGGGGACATGCTTGGATAAAGATTCAAAACTATTTCAAATCTCTTTTACTTTTTATATGTGGTTGTTTAGACATGCTTGGATCTCAAAGATTCAAAAACTATTTCAAATATCTTTACTTCTTTTTATATGTGGTTGTTTATCCCTTGTGTATGTGTCACACATGTCTTGATGTGCATGTGTTAGCTACATTTAGGATCAATAGAAACATTAGGTGTTGTATATGTTCTGCTGACACATCTTTTGAACTTATGACCCTTTACCTCTACATTTTCTCATCTGGCGAGTTACGTTGATTTATAGCTTGAACTTTTGAGGCCGTCTTGAGGTTTGGTGGTAGATGTTGTAGCGACTTATACTTTTGAAATTTGCCTTAGTTAACAACTTAAAGATAACCGACGCATGATCTATCTTTTACATACTCATATTGGTCATTGTTACAACTTTACAATACATAAGAATTAAGAAATCATAATAATATTCTATCTACAAAACTGTGCGCAACTAACAAAGACGAGCTGATCACCTTGGTGGTTTATGGTGTTGCGCAACTGTGTGTAAAGTCGCTGCAAGTGGAGCAATGGTTTGGTGATCTTAGTGATCTTAACTTCAGAAATGTATTGGTTTTGGGAGGTGGTATATGGCGGGAGCAAGAACATAGCGAATTAGAGTCCAAAATCTGGTGAGAGAATTGATGGGGCTAGGGTCGTTTTTTAGGGCCGCGAAGATCGTCCTTTTATCAATGTACCCTAAACTTTTATTTTGAATTAACACGTATATTGTAAATAACATAAGCAACTATTATAAGTTCAAAGTTTTTGTGTTCAACATGTATATATGTATTAGAATTTGGAATAAACTAGAGGTGGTAGGCTCAAATGCTTGGCCTAAGCACACATGTGTGACGCTGTTCGACTCTGGTTACTGTAAATCATGTAATCAGTTTCATGACATACGTCCATAACGCCCTTTAAGTTGATAAATATAGTACTAAAAGAGTAGGAAAGCGGAACCAAACCATTTCAATATAAAAGAAGCCCAAAATAGAGATTACATTGTTCTTATTCTCGCAAGGGGCCAAAAGTAAAATAACATGTAGTAGCAGAACCAGAAATTAAATTACAACCAAGCCGGATTTTCCAATGCGGTAACAACAGCCTTCACCTGTAAATAATTATGAAGACTGTATATACCCTTTTCCCTTCCAATACCACTCATTTTATACCCTCCAAATGGAATTGCAGCATCAAACACATCAAAACAGTTCACCCAAACGGTCCCAGCCCGCAATCCACGAGTCAACGTATTTGCAGTATCGAGGTTTTTGGTGAAAACACCAGATGCAAGTCCATATCTCGTCGCGTTGGCCCTTTGTATCACTTCATCAACCTCCCTGTCATCAAAATCATGAGATTATAATTTATAACAGGTTTTGAAGTTTGTAAACAATGTTATAACATGTTATGATGATTATATGGGATTTACTTGAATTTCAAGATGGTTTGAACAGGACCGAATATCTCATCTTGAGCTATCAGCATATCATCCTGTTCAAAAAACATAGTTTCATAGTAACGATCGTTAAATAAACCAGAGGTTGTTGGCAGGATATAGTACCTTCACATTTGAGAAAACAGTCGGTTGGATATAGTAACCTTTGGACCCGAATCTGTCACCTCCACATTCGAGGGTGGCATCGCTTTCAATCCCAGATTTTATGTACCGTAGAATTTTCTCAAATTGTTCAGAGTCGATCTGAAAATTTTCTTAAAGTTAATAATCATATATATTTTGAAAAGAAATAGTGGTAGCAATTTCGACACATTCATATATAAGTGGGTCGATTTGGTTTATGATTTATCTTTAATGGGCTAAACATGTCAAATGGGTCGAACATGTGTTGACCGAAGCCCGTTTAGGAAAATCATGTACCTGAGGGCCTTGTTCAATGCCCTTTTGGAAAGGATCACCAACTTTACGTCTTTGAGCACGTGCTTTTGCTTTCTCCACAAACTCATCATAAACACGCTCATGAACGAATGTACGAGAACCCGCAGCACAACATTGACCCTGGAGTTGACCAATTACCGTAAATAAGTTCTTGTTTTACAAATATCGAGAGAAAAAGAAATCAAATATATGTAAAAAATGTAAAATGCACACTTGATTGAAGAAGAGAGCAAAGTGTGCAAGTTCTACAGCCCTATCAATGTTAGCATCTTCACACACGATAAAAGGCGATTTCCCTCCAAGCTCTAACGTCACAGGCTTAAGATTGCTTTTTGCAGCTAATTCTTGAATAATTTTACCGGTCTCTGTTGATCCAGTAAAAGCAATCTGCAAATCCGAGCATTAAATCATCAAACTGGATGAAAATTTGGATTTTATTAGAGTATAATATAATGATATAGATATTAAAAACTTACCTTGTCCACATCCATATGGCTAGCAAGAGCTGCACCAGCAGTCGGGCCGTATCCCGAAACTATATTAAGAACACCAGGAGGAAGACCAGCCTACCCCACAAAAACTTTTTAGTCATTATTTTTTTATTACAAAAATATATTATTGTATTAATAATCTATATACAATTTAAGAGGTTGTATTCATATAGAATAGACTTTGGAGTTTGGACGGCGTTAACTAATTTTTTTCATTGACCTGTTGGAGACAAAACACAACGCCTTGCCACCTCTAGATTTCACGATAAACAAAAGTTTATGAGATACCTCATGGAGCAATTGTGCAGCATAAAGAGCTGTTAACGGAGTTTGTTCAGCTGATTTCAAAACAATAGTATTGCCGGTAGCAAGAGCGGGCCCAACTTTCCAAGCAAACATAAGAAGAGGAAAATTCCATGGAACGATCTGACCCGCAACCCCAATGGGCTCATGCAAAGTTTGCACATGGTAAGGCCCGTCTGCAGGAACCGTTAGCCCATGGATCTTATCTGCCCAACCTGCACTCTCCAAGTCACGTAATATGTAACTTATGCTCGACAAATCATACAATTCAGCAGATAATTGCGTGATTCGTTGATTACTTACCAGCATAGTATCGAAATAGACGCGAAACAGTTGGTAGTTCAATTTTGAGAGCCTGTTCATATGGTTTCCCGTTGTTCCATGTCTCGAGAGCTGCCAACTCATCAGTGTGTTTATCCAGCAGATCAGCAAATCTTAATAGTATACGCGATCTCTCCTGCGACAGTTGGAAAAGAATGTTACATAGAATCAAAAGTTTAAAACCTCAAAAGAACATAAAACATTATTATGAATCAGTTTTTACATAAGCAGTCATCTTAGGCCATGGGCCTTCATCAAACGCTTTTCGAGCAGCAGCCACCGCACGGTTGACATCTTCGGCATCACCTTCTGCTACGTTGACTAAGACTTCGCCTGTGCGAGGATCCAAGGTTGGAAAAGTCTTCCCTAAAATAAACACACAAAAAATTTAACATTTTGATCAAGATTTTATTATTAGATAATATTCATAATCAAGTTCAGTTTGAAATAGGCAAACTGCAAACATTACCAGATGCTGAATCAACAAACTTCCCATCAATCAGAAGCTGAGTGTAGTTAACACGAACCGGTGGCGTGATCGGTTCCTCAAGTGCTGCAGCAGTACTGAATCCTTTCACTTCTCTTCCCAAACTGGATCTGTTTCCTGCATAAACAAAAGATAACAACTGTTCATATGTTTGCTGTTTACACAGTGACTCAATCGACATCGAAATGAACGACGAAAATATTACAAAATAATCATCAGTCAACACAAAAAAACATGATCACAAATTCAACACTCAGATTCTGTTACACAAAAAGGCTACTTTAAACCTTTTAATTATAAAACAATCATTAGTCAAGAATTTAAGATCACCCCACCAATATAGTTTGAATCTTTTTCACAACCCAGATTCTAGTACAAAAAAATATGCCACTTTTAACTTGTAAAATAATCCATATAATAATATAGGTATATACTACATATAAGTCATCCTGCAACTTTCTTTTGTCAAGATATTGAGTGACCACACATTAGTATTTGGGACCATCGAAAACGACGACGTATACAATCTGATCTTATCTTTGAGGAATTTTATCAAATACATGGTGGACAAACTTAAGAAAGATAATATTATGAATGGAACAAGATAGTTTAGAGTTAGTTGACCTTGAGAAACGAATGAAGAGGAAAGAGAACGCAGAGAAAGAGAACGGGAAATAACGCCGGAGAATCTTCTGGCTGCCATTTTAGTCGATTACTTCTCTCAACCTCTGTTTTTATAACAGTTTGAATATTTCATGTATTTTATATTTGCGAAGTAGGTTGAAACCTGACCTGTCACCTTATTTTGATGTCACACACACACACACTGTTATTGGATTTTTTTTTGCCTTTGACACATTTGGCTCCATAGGGCCAGAAGCTATCCAATTTCTGACCAGGGTTCAACGGGTCATCCACAACAATTGCTCAGCATCAGGGGGACGAGGTTTTGTCTTTGGCAGATTAGGTTTTGCAATTCAGAAAGGGGTGGCGGCGCAGCTTGTTGCCCGTCTACCTTTTGTTTTGATGTAACTTGACAAGTATGAATATAGAAATGATAAATAAAAAAACACTTACAACAACAAAAAAAAAAAAAAAAAAAAAAAAAAAAAGTCTTAAAGTTATTAATGTTTTATAACCACTTCAATTGAAATATCATTATCAGATTACTCAAAACTCAAAAGTATAATGCTATACGTTATCTAAGAGTAATATATCATATCATATATTCATTCATATATTAATGAAGTTATGTTTTTCTAAAGTTAAAACTGTAATTTTAGTGGTTTGTGGGCACTGACAATTTTACACCCTATTTCAAAACTTTTGGTATATTACACCCTGTGTATGTCAATTTGGCTCAATGTTGGACCCTGCTGTTAAATGACATCATTTATTTGTTAGTTGTGATGTTAAATGACAGTTATACCCTTTCTTTTTGCACCCTGTCTTTTTTTTTAACTATTACACGTTTTACCCCCTGTGGCAAAAAGTCAGTTATATAATTTGGCTCAAGCTTAATTATATTGAGAAACCAGTCGCAAATTGGACAGGCAAGAGAAACGATTGAGGAACAAAGCTATACCACAAGTAAAAGTTCACTGCAAACACCGAAAAGACTCAGAGGCCACATGGGAATCCGAGAAGGAAATGAAAGAGTTTTACTCTTGGTTATTTAATGTATGACATGTTTTGGGAACGAAACCTATTTGCTAGGGGTAGACTTGTAACACCTCAACTTTCAATATATGATAACGACGATGTGGGGTTTACATATAAGTATGGAATGAAAGCCCAAGTTACGTAATAAAATAGTGACTATTAAAAATGCGCATTATGGGAAATTAATGTTTACACAGTGACTCAACCGACATCGAAACACAACGACAAAAATATTACAAAATAATCATCAGTCAACACAAAAAAACATGATCACAAATTCAACACTCAGATTCTGTTACACAAAAAGGCTACTTTTAATTATAAAACAAGCATTAGTCAAGAATTTAAGATCACCCCACCAATATAGTTTGAGTTTTTTTCACAACCCAGATTCTAGTACAAAAAATATGCCACTTTTAACTTGTAAAATAATCCATATAATAATAAGTATATAGCATATAAGTCATCCTGCAACTTTCTTTTGTCAAGATATTGAGTGACCACACATTAGAATTTGGGACCATCGAAAACGACGACGTATACAATCTAATCTTATCTTTGAGGAATTTTATCAAACACATGGTGGACAAACGAAGATAATATTATGGATGAACAAGACAGTTTAGAGTTAGTTGACCTTGAGAAACGAATGAAGAGGAAAGAGAACGAAGAGAAAGAGAACGGGAAATAACGCCGGAGAATCTTCTGGCTGCCATTTTTGTCGATTACTTCTCTCAACCTCTGTTTTTATAAGAGGAACCACCTTATTTTGATGTGTCACACACATACACACTGTTTTTATAACAGTTTGAATCTTTCACGTATTTTATATTTGCAAAGTGGTTGAAACCACCTTATTTTGATGTGTCACACACATACACACTGTTATTGGATTTTTATTTTATTTTTTGTTTTCAAAATTACTATAGATAAGTCTTATTATTAGGGCTGTTTCGTAGCCTTTTTAATGACCATTCAGATGCTACCTCTTAATAGTTTAAAACCTCTGAATGAATAACAGGTAACCTCAAGTCTGAATGGTTAAGAGGTAACATGGTAAATCATCATATGTCACATTCTTCTATCTTCTCATTAGTAAAATTATTAATGGTTCGATTAAGAGGTAGCCTCTTAATGACCATTCAGAGGCTACCAAATAGCCCATTAATGTTTTATAACTTGCAAAGTGGTTGAAACCTGACCTATCACCTTATTTTGATGTCACACACACACAGACTGTTATTGGATATTTTTGTTTTCAAAATTACTATAGATATAAAGGGTAAAGATCAAATAGGAAGTTAATTTTCGCTAGGAAGGATAGGAAGTCATAGGATTATGACATGTGACAAATTTTAAAATAAAGAGAAAGGGTATTTTAGTCAATCCAACTCCTTCTTCTTCCTTTTTCAAAACCCAGTAAATTCAAAAACCCATCATTTTCAAAACCCACCATCTTCAACTATTTCTTCACTTTCTATCTCAATAATCACTACATTATAGTGCGATTTTCATCACAAATCAATGATTCAGAACCTGATCAACGTGTTCTTCAGCTTTTTTTGAAAAAAACCCAGTTTAATTTCATAAAAAATCTCGTTTTTTCCGGTGATTTTGGAGATAATCACTCGATTCGAGCGTTGATAAGTGTTTCTATCATTCAAAATTCGTCAATTGATGAAGAAATCGGCTTCGATCCATGTAAGAAATTCTTTAATTTCATTTTCATGATCTGGGTTTTTGATTTAGTCATTGCGTTTTACGATCTTTGCGGGGGTCCGGGGGCGGCAGCCCCCGGTAGCGGGGTCCCAGGGGCGGCATGTCACACCCCGATTTCCACGTGTCACCGGTGGGCCCGGTGGGGGAGTATCGTGACGTGGTTGGCAACGTAATAGTCAAACAACACAATATAATAATGCACAGCGGAAGCAAATTTAAAATAAGATACAACCGAATTTATTTATTGTAAACAAAGTCACAATTATCCGGTGTTTATCCACAGTAGGATCGAAACAAAATAACATTTAATTGTTCAACAGACTTCGGCATCTTAAGTGTGCGAGACTTCTAATGATGCTTAGGAGAATCCCAGCCTATTTCGCCTAGTACCTGCATTTAATCTTTTTGGGAAAATACGTCAGTTTACACTGGTAAATACATTCAACTGACTCATTTTATAAAATGATTGAAAATTGGTTTGGATGCACATGGCATAAACATTTTATTTAACTTGGGAGAATTATTTAATATTATAATCTTGTGAACGATTTACATGTTACTTATGCGTTCAGTAGCCCGGACGTATCCGGGTTAAAGATCAATAGACACACCACTTATGTGAGTTATACACGGGAGTACGCCTACACCCCGTGCTCAGGTCGTGGCTATCTCGTAAGATAATGCCAGGGATATCCGGGACATGGTCATTAACCCCCCAAAGGCTGTAAAGTAAACACATCTGTTTAAAACGAGCCGATCAAATTATTCAATTAACCACTAAGCGTGGAAGATTTAATGCTCGATCAAGCGGTACGCTATGTACCATAACCCAAGCCCGTATAGGGAAAATAAGTTAAAAGTATTTACCTTTGCAAGTATAAATCCTTAATCGAATAAATTGCAGATAGCTTTTACTGGTTCTCTTAATCTGGAACGAAGGTTTAATATAACCTATTAGAATACTAACGGGTTTTTAATTAAGCTTAAGCTTAGACCGGTTAGTTTTAATGATATGGTTCTTACGCACGATTAAGCGAAGACCGGATAGAATGTGATTTAGACCCGACAAGTTTGAGGACTTGTTTAATATGGGTTTACTATTCACATTCTGGATTTTGAGATAAAAATGATATCGTTTGACCCGTTTCGGCTAGTTTATGCAAACTAGTTACATAAACCGAACCGAACGCGTATAATGCATAACGGGTAACCGAAAGGGTCGCGAACAGGTTTCCTAAGTTAATACGCTTTAAATATGTTGTGATATCATTATGATATCTTCCATAATGCCCATAACGAGTTTATTCCCTAATTATGCCCCGTAGGGGTATTTTGGTCATTTTAACGACCATAAAAGGGGTTTATAGTATTTTTGAGATACGGGTCTGATTAAATCAGAGAAACATCTTAACTTAACAGGTTATGTCTACTGGTATTAAGTCTTACGTGGCAAAATGGTTTTAATACTAAACTACGCGTTTAATACGCGTATAAAGCCGTTTTAAGCGACGTACGGGTTAAAATACCAATCTGAGTTTTCTGATCAGCAAAACATGTTCAAAATACTATATTTATTATTTTAGATCAGTGGCAATTGGATTGGTATCAATCGGATTCGTAAAACTCGTTTTATGGCCTAAAAGGGCATATTCGGTATTAACCGAATCAATGCGATAAGCCTAGCTTAAGACCAGCTTAAAAATAATTAAAAATCTTCAAAAATCCTAAAATATTATTTAACATCAGCGGGTAAAAGTTTTGGTACCGAAAATCGGGTTTAGATAGGCTATGCGCTAATCGCGCCGTTTAATTAATAAAAAGCTTATTATTTACGCTAATGCGCATATCTTCTAATCTAGACCTCCGCTTGACGTGAAAATTTACGTACATGCTAAATAATCAGTAACTAAGATTATAGTACTTCCACATTTTCAAAATTCTCGTTGTAGGGTCATAGGGGCGTTATGGTCCAATTTAAGCGATTAACGGAAACGTGTGCATGCATCGGATAATCAATGAAACAAGTACAGAGACTTATACTAGCATGTAACCCATCCCTAATGAGACTTTAAGGCATGTCTAAATCCAACTAAAACGGGTCAGAACCGAAGTCAACGCAAAAGTCAAAGTTTTGCGCCTTTCGGTTCCGAACCGGGTTTAAACAGAAATTTGTCGAGTCGGGCAAGCGTAGACAAGTTTTTATACTTATTACCAAGTTATATTAAGGTTAAAACAGGTTGCACACCTTTCGGATCATTAATCGTGTATTAAATCATAATTTGCAATTCTGTTGACTTTTTCGGTCAACGTTTGACCCGACAAACGACCTAGTTAGGTCTGGAATTGGTACTTGCCCTTCTAAGGGTTTAATACCCACATAATTACCTATCTAACGGTACTTTTAATTCGACACACGACTGAGCTATCGTTAATTAATCGCGAAGTCAAACCGTAGTTACGTCGGTTTGACTTTTAAGCTAATTACTAAGCTAGAAATAATTTAGAAGGGTTTAGCAACTTACTAGATGATTAATGGATGATTAGAAAGGCTCTTGATCAGTTTGCAAGCTCCCCAAATAATCAGAATGCTTGAATATGATGTGTGAATGAAAGTAGCACATGAAGGTCCTTTATATAGTGGGTTTACACACCACAATCAATTGACACAAGAGTCTATGATCAGCCACAAGTGATAAACACATGTCTCTAGCATGTAGGGGTGTCTAGGGGCCATGCATGTGCAAGAGAAACCGGCTAAGGAGGTCACAAACGCACACAACAGCCAACAGCAAGTCTGCTGTCGCTGGGCGCACCCTCGCGTAGCGCGAGGGGCTGTCGCGCTACGCGACGCCTTGCTCTGATCCGAATTTTGTTGTTTGTTGATGGTTTGAAAGGGCAGCCATTATATATGACTTGTGGACTTTATTTTATCAATAGGGGACCTCCAATAAGTGTCTATATGCTTGAACATACCCTACCATTGTCCAATGTTTCAAATGAATGCATAAACAAGACCCGAAAACATCGGTTTACCATTGCTTTTCATCGTGGGATCACATCATACTTTTGAAGTTCCATTATTGGCAATAATTCCCTGAATTGAGGGTGTATAGATGTGTAATATATTATATCGGGTCTTGGGATTTATAATTGAGGTGTTCAGAGGTAACAATTTAACATGACGCCACTTTAAATCCTACCGAAAACATCTTTATTAAATCCGGGTTTCCAACGCGTTTTTGTCTTACATGACACGTGTCGTTTTAATATTAAACCCGAAATTTGCGAGGTGTTACACGGCAGCCCCTGGCGGGGTCCAAGGGGCAGAGCCCCTGGCTGGGGTTGAGCTGTGGGTCAAGTGTTTGATATCGACCTCCTTCCTGTTACCCTCGGTAGTTTTGACATAGTGGTTGGTATGGATTGATTGTCTAAGCATCAAGCTGAAATTCTCTGTAAGGAGAAGATCGTACGTATTCCTCTCCCCAGTGGAGAATCTTTATCGGTTCAAGGGCATCGCAGTGGTGCGATGGTTGGTATCATCTCAGCTATGCAAGCGCAGAAGTGTCTATGAAAGGGGTATCCTGCTATTCTAGCACTTGTTACTAATCCTCAGCCTGAAGGGAGAAAGATCGAGGATCTGGCAGTTGTACGTGAATTTGCCGATGTGTTTCCTGGGGAACTTCCTGGTTTACCTCCTCACCGTCAAGTGGAATTTCAGATTGATCTTACGCCAGGAGCAGCTCCGATTGCGCGTGCTCCCTATCATCTTGCACCTGGATAGTTGCAAGAGCTATCTAATCAACTTCAAGAGCTGTTGGATAGAGGCTTTATCCGACCCAGTTCTTCGCCTTGGGAGCCCCAGTTCTGTTTGTAAAGAAGAAAGACGGGTCCTTTCGTATGTGCATATATTATCGGGAACTCAACAAGGTGACTGTCAAGAACCGCTATCCTTTGCCACGCATCGACGACTTGTTTGACCACTTGCAAGGGTCAAGCTTTTACTCGAAGATTGATTTAAGATCGGGATATCATCAGATGAGAGTCCGAGAGGATGATGTTCCTAAAACGGCTTTTCGAACGCGGTATGGGCACTATGAGCTCTTTGTTATGCCGTTTGGGTTGACAAACGCACCAGCAGTCTTCATGGACCTCATGAACCGGGTATGCAAACCGTATCTCGACGACTTCGTTATCGTGTTTATCGACGGCATTCTGATTTACTCAAACCGTATCTCGACGACTTCGTTATCGTGTTTATCGACGACACTCTGATTTACTCAAAGGTCAGCACGGAAAATTTTTGGCTATTTCGATTAAATTGCTGTACTAAAAACGCATCAGAAAAATTAAATTTCCATAAATTGGCTCATTTCGAAGACAGTAATTCGTAGACAATTCAGACAGTTCACAGTGACAGACAGTTTTATGTGTCCATTGCGTTTTAGAAATAAGAGAGTTTTATGTGGTTTCTGGCTATTGCGTTTTAGAAAAAAAAAAACACATTTTTAAGTGTTTTTAGTCATTGTGTTTTAGGTAAAACACATTTTTTAGGTGTTTTCAGTCAATTGCGTTTTAGAATGAGTCATTTTTAAGTGTTTTCTGGCCATTGCGTTTTACATATAAGACATTTCTTTGTGTTTTTGGTGCATTGCGTTTTAGGTAAAACACTTTTTTATGTGTTTTCAGTCCATTGCGTTTTAGAAAACAGACATTTTAAGTGTATTCTGGCCATTGCGTTTTACAAATAAGTCATTTCTTTGTGTTTTTGGTGCATTGCGTTTTAGGTAAAACACATTTTTATGTGTTTTCTGGCCATTGCGTTTTACAAATAAGTCATTTTTTTGTGTTTTTGGTGCATTGCGTTTTAGATAAATGTCATTTTTTAGGTTTTTTTTTCATTGCGTTTTACGTAACTGGTGGTTTTTCTATTGCGTTTTACGCAACTGAGTTTTATTTTTTTTAATATAGCAATAGTATACTCGTTTTAAAGATAAAAAACGCTCGTTTTTTTGGTGCAATTTTTATAAAAAAATAATGTCGTATGAAAAAGAGTTATTAACGTTTAAAAAATGGGGGGGAATTGGAGGAGAGAGAAACTATTGGCTTGGATTGACTAGAATGCCCTTGAACAAACTCACGCGCCTCTTTTCTTCATTTCAATTTGCCTGATTTAATCTTAGCCCTTGATTAACTTAATGGATGGTCAAGATCACTTCCTATCCTTCCTAGCCAAATAAACTTCCTATTGTATCTCCACCCTAGATATAGATAAGTCTTAAAGTTATTAATGTTTTATAACAACTTCAATTAATATCATTATCAGATTACTCAAAACTCAAAAGTATAATGCTATACGTTATCTGAGAGTAATATATCATATCATATATTCATTCATATATCAAGTAATATTATTCTAAAGAGTAAACTGCAATTTTACATCATGTGGTTTGTGGGCGTTGACAACTTTACACCCAATTTCAAAACTTTTGCTATATTACACCCCGTGTATGTCAATTTGGCTCAATGTTAGACCCTGCTGTTAAATGATATCACATATTGGTTAGTTGTGATGTTAAATGACAATTATATCCTTTCTTTTTACACTCTGTCTTTTTTAACTATTACACGTTTTACCCCCTGTTGCAAAAAGACAATTATATAATTTGGCTCAAGCTTAATTATATTGAGAAACCAGTCGCAAATTGGACAGGCAAGAGAAACGATTGAGGAACAAAGCTATACCACAAGCAAAAGTCCACTGCAAACATCGAAAAGGTGGGGCCACATGGGAATCTGATAGAAACTGGAAAATTTGATTAATAAAAATAGGGAAAACAAGGGATAATTAGCCTGATTCGAGACAGGCAAATCTCCAAACACAAGACACGATAATGAATAAAATCTGGACAAAGAAAATAGATGACTAAAGGCCTATTTATTCTTGAGGATTGCTGGAAGTTTCCCCTTATTTTAGCCTTTGAAATAGTTGCTGAAATCATGGTTGCTGAAATCATGGCTGCTGAAATCATGGGATAATATCTTAAATTATGCAGGGAGATAATTGTGCATTTGATTGAGAGGATCAGTTTGGATCTATCCAGTTTGGTTCTTATCATTACTTCCCGCCTGGTAAAACGACTTGTCCTCAAGTCGATTAAACAAATTTGTCCCAATCATCGGTTGTTCCTCAAACGGTTCAATAGTGAGGTGGTGGCAAGTAGCGGAGTTGTGCGTTTCCGGCTGCAGTCCTTGCAGCTTATGTTCTTGACCATTGACAGTGAAAATCATAAAATTTTTAGCCCAATTTGCTTGAACCGTATTTAGGGTAGCCAACCATTGAATGCCTAGCACTATATCAGCACCTCCTAGGGCAAATGGATAGAAGTCTTGTGTGATGAGGAGGTCTGCCAATTTCAATGGGACATCCTTGCACATCTGGTTGCATCGGATGACATTTCCATCTCCTATTTGGACACCGAAGGGTGTGATAAGCTGGGAGCTGATTTGTAGGCTCTTTGCCAGCTTATCCAAAATAAAATTATGGGTCGAACCACTGTCAATCAACACTAGCACCTCAGTTGTACCTATAACTCCTTGTAGCTTCATTGTAGTTGGTGTAGATCGACCAAAGAGAGCGTGAAGGCTGATCTTAGCCATTTCATCTGAGCTATTCTGCTCGTTTATTGCTTCTGTTTCATCTCCTATATCAGCGATCTCTAAAACTTTGAAAGATCCCGATTTACAATGATGTCCTGGACCAAATTTTTCCCCACATCGAAAGCACAACCTTTTTGCGAATCGGGACTGTTTATCCTCGTCATAAATTCGAAGAGGGATATTGGCGGTTGAAGAAGTCACGGCTGATGAAAAGGTTTCGCCGAGATGGGCTTCGGCCCAAGTAAAGCCCAACTAAAATCAGCCATTACGTTATATTGTACGTAAACCATAATTCACGAAACCCTAGGCACTCTTTTCCTCTCCCTTGCACCCGACGGCAATCACCATCCCTCTCGAAGCTCTTGATAGTTTCATCTCATAATCGGTTAGTGTATAATTATCCGATCACGCCTGTTTGTTTTATTGTTTGATTATTTTGTGTGATGATTTTGGGCCACTGTGGATTTAGGTGTCTTGTTAGAGGATGTGCTCTCATGTTTTATCAACTAGGGTTTCGATGTTTTATTGTTAATCAATTAGACTAGGACTTGCAGGATAAGAACTCTATGGTTCGTATTCATTCATGTTCGCTGCTCAGAACCGATGTTCTGTTTGATGTTTGTATATTGTGTTATCAATTGTTTATGAATATTAAATGAATATGTGATACAGATACGTACATGACGATGAACTGGTAATAAAGAATTCGTGGCTAGGTTTGATGTTGGTGATTGATAGGTTAAGGGTTCATGAGATTATTGTCAGTTGGATGGGTCGATGCTAAGAAACTGTCATGTTTAGGGTTGTGAATCTTGAACTGTTGTGTATGGCGACGAAAGTCCCTTCTCATGAAATACCCAGTTGACGAAACACTTTGATGTTTCGTCACCCATCATGCCGACGAAACACTTGATGTTTCGTCATCCATGTGTCGACGAAATACATTGGTATTTCACCGTTGGGAGTTTCGCCGCCCAAGGGTTAGTTCATGACAGTCTGTGGTTGGAACTTGAGTTATACGCATGATTTTGTTGATGAAACACTACTGCTGTTTGTTAAGGATATGAGCATATACGCACTGACTGAGGGAAACATGATTTGGTTAAAAACGAGTAATACATTTAACTGTTAATTACCCTTGTGAAGCATATATGTGAAGTGTGGAATCGTATGAGTTTGGAACTGCCCTGTATTATTCAGTAATCGTTGTTTGAATGCACATTATGATTATAAGTTATACGTGTGGGATGAGAATGTAAACTGATTACGTGTGCATGAACACCATAGGCTTTGACTAACTAAGTGAGAACAAGTAATTAATCATACCGAGCAAACCAAGGTGAGTTCACTGCTCTTTTTCCAAGCATGCATCCCGGGGAGGGACATCTAGTAAACGTTCCGAGGAGGAATGTCGGGTAATGGGTTTGACTGGAATGTTAAACCTGGGTTGTTGGTTAATACACGTATATCTATCACTCAAGTTCCTCCTACCGATTGTTGCTGGGAAGGCAACGGGGTATTAGTTAATAGCGCTATTTAGGTTTGGGACCCTCACACCGCACCGAGGAGGTCAGGAGTGAACTAATGACCCCCATCTTGACCATTGCTTTGATAGAGGCATTGGGGTTTAGGGCAAATAATCTGGAGCCATCGGCGGTAAGCGTGTGATTAACAACATTGAATCTGTGAAACATTTTAATCTGGTAACTGGTAACTAAACATGTTAACAAACTTTGAACTCACCAGCGTCGTCTGACACACTTGTCTGCATGCATGCAGGTCGTTAGATTCTTGGACATGGAACTTGCTATCTGGGAGTGCTAGAGTGGTCATGGGTCACAACTCTTGGATATTTATTCTTGGTTTAGTACAAAGCAACCAGTGTAAATCAATCTCAGAAAAGGCCTGAAAATAGCAATAACCGGAGTTTCAGTCAGTCGTCCTCAGTTAACCAAGGCCAGGGCAGCAATCAGAGTCCAGGCTCCTATGTTGGTAGGAAGCCAAAATGCAACAAGTGTGGGTATCATCATCATGGACCGTGTGTCCGAGCTTGCCACCAGTGTGATAAGGTGGGTCATATGGCAAAATACTGTAGAGCTCCGTACCCGAAGCAGCAGCAGCAAAACCAGCAGCAGAACCAGCAGCATCAACAACAGCAAAGGCAGCAGCCCCATCAGAACCAAGGCTTTAAGAAGGGGTGTTACCAGTGTGGGGATGAGGGTCATATTAAATGGGATTGCCCTCAGCTGAATCAGAATGCCAACGATAACAACCGTCAGAACAACAACAACAATGCTGGGAACAACAATAATGGCAACAATGGGGGCAATGGAGCTCGAGGAAGGGTATTTACGATTGGTGCTGGTGATACTAGGAACGATGGCAATGTCGTGACTGGTACGTTTTCTGTGAACAATCTCTTTGCTTCTGTGTTATTAGATTCCGGTGCCGATTGGAGTTATGTGTCCCTAGAGTTCAGTCAGCGATTAAGGTTAACTCCAACACCTTTAGAGGTTAAGCATGTAGTAGAATTAGCCGATGGCAAAACGATTGAAGCTTCGCATGTCCTTTTAGGTGTAAATTAGATCTTGTGGGTCAAGTGTTTGATATCGACCTCCTTCCTGTTACCCTCGGTAGTTTTGACATAGTGGTTGGTATGGATTGATTGTCTAAGCATCAAGCTGAAATTCTCTGTAAGGAGAAGATCGTACGTATTCCTCTCCCCAGTGGAGAATCTTTATCGGTTCAAGGGCATCACAGTGGTGCGATGGTTGGTATCATCTCAGCTATGCAAGCGCAGAAGTGTCTATGAAAGGGGTATCCTGCTATTCTAGCACTTGTTACTGATCCTCAGCCTGAAGGGAGAAAGATCGAGGATCTGGCAGTTGTACGTGAATTTGCCGATGTGTTTCCTAAGGAACTTCCTGGTTTACCTCCTCACCGTCAAGTGGAATTTCAGATTGATCTTACGCCAGGAGCAGCTCCGATTGCACGTGCTCCCTATCATCTTGCACCTGGATAGTTGCAAGAGCTATCTAATCAACTTCAAGAGCTGTTGGATAGAGGCTTTATCCAACCCAGTTCTTCGCCTTGGGAGCCCCAGTTCTGTTTGTAAAGAAGAAAGACGGGTCCTTTCGTATGTGCATATATTATCGGAAACTCAACAAGGTGACTGTCAAGAACCGCTATCCTTTGCCACGCATCGACGACTTGTTTGACCACTTGCAAGGGTCAAGCTTTTACTCGAAGATTGATTTAAGATCGGGATATCATCAGATGAGAGTCCGAGAGGAGGATGTTCCTAAAACGGCTTTTCGAACGCGGTATGGGCACTATGAGCTCTTTGTTATGCCGTTTGGGTTGACAAACGCACCAGCAGTCTTCATGGACCTCATGAACCGGGTATGCAAACCGTATCTCGACGACTTCGTTATCGTGTTTATCGACGACATTCTGATTTACTCAAAGGGCAAGGAAGATCACGAGCGACATCTGCGCCTTATTTTGGAGCTTCTGAGAAAAGAACAGCTTTACGCGAAATTTTCTAAATGTGACTTCTGGATTTGAGAGGTACATTTCCTTGGCCACATAGTGAATGAATCAGGAATACACGTGGATCCTGCAAAGATTGACGCTATAAGAAATTGGGCGGCACCTAAGACTCCTTCGGAGGTGCTACAATTTCTTGGTCTCGCTGGGTACTATCGCAGATTTATTAAAGACTTCTCAAAGATCGCTCAGCCTCTTACCTCGTTGACACAGAAAGGTGTGACATACTCCTGGGGAACGAAACAAGAAGAAGCTTTCCAGTTTTTGAAACAAAAACTCTGCCGCGCACCGATCTTGTCCTTACAAGAAGGTACATAAGATTTTGTAGTATATTGCGATGCTTCCATTCAGGGTCTCGGTTGCGTGTTGATGCAACGCGAGAAGGTGATAGCCTACGCCTCTCGACAGTTGAAGGTACATGAGAAGAATTACATGACTCACGACTTAGAGTTGGGGGCTGTGGTTTTTGCTTTGAAAATCTGGAGGCATTATCTGTACGGTACCAAATGCACTATCTACACCAACCACAGGAGCCTCCAACATATTTTCGACCAGAAGGAATTGAATATGCGACAGCGTCGCTGGGTAGAACTTTTAAACGACTATGATTGCGCCATCAAGTATCATCCGGGTAAGGCTAACGTGGTAGCTGATGCCCTTAGTCGGAAGGAATCGAAACCAAAGCGTGTTCGAGCCTTACAGCTCACTATTCACTCAGATCTTCCTGATCAGATCCGTTCGGCTCAGGCAGAAGCGTTGAAGGACGGAAACATTGAAGTAGAATACTTGCGGGGCATGGAAAAATAACTTGTATAGAGATCTGATGTTATTCTCTATTTCATGGAGCGATTATGGATTCCTTATTTGGTAACCTTAGAGAGCTTGTGATGGACGAAGCACACAAGTCTCGATAAGCGAAGAAAACCGTTGGAGTTCGCAGTTAATGATCGTGTTATGTTGAAGGTCTCACCCTGGAAGGGTGTGGTGCGTTTTGTAAAACGCGGCAAGGTAAACCCTCGTTATGTAGGGCCATTCAAAATACTGGAGTGAATTGGTAAAGTGGCCTACAAGTTAGAGTTACCTGCTGAGTTGGGTAACGTCCATGATGTCTTTCATGTCTCTCATCTAAAGAAGTGTTTGTCCGATGAGACACTTGTGGTACCGTTTCATGAATTGAAGATTGACGACAAGTTACAGTTTATCGAAGAACCAATTGAAATTATGGACCGGGAAGTCAAGGTTTGTAAGCACAGCCGTATTCCGATCGTGAGAGTTCGTTGGAACTCAAGACGTTTTCCGGAGTTCACGTGGGAATGCGAGGATCAAATGGAGCTCAAGTATCCTCACCTTTTTCCAAGCAAGCAATCTAAACCTGGCGCAACTAATGAATTTCGAGACGAAATTCCCTTTCAAGTTGGGGATGATGTGGCACCCGGGGAAAAGCCACAGTCATCCTGATCTGACACTTCGCCGCTTTTGGTTTACTTATCAAATTTCGGGACGGAATTTCTTTCAAGTTGGGGATGATGTGACAACCAGAGTTTCCAAGACCTTTCCTTGACACGTTACTTGTTTCACAACTATGTTTTCATGATTCATTTCGTTGTAATATGTGCACCTTTGTTATTTGATTATGGATTGTTATATTGTTTGGTAAAGTAATGGAAACCTGTTAACTATTTTAGATTTGTTAAACTTGATGGGATTTTCGTCATCTCCCATACTCGACGAAACACCGGTGTTTCGTCATGACCCTTATTCGCCGAGATGGGCTTCGGCCCAAGTAAAGCCCAACTAAAATCAGCCATTACGTTATATTGTACGTAAACCATAATTCACAAAACCCTAGGCACTCTTTTCCTCTCCCTTGGACCCGACGGTAATCACCATCCCTCTCGAAGCTCTTGCTAGTTTCATATCGTAATCGGTTAGTGTATAATTATCCGATCAGACTTGTTTATTTTATTGTTTGATTGTTTTGTGTGATGATTTTGGGCCACTGTGGATTTAGGTGTCTTGTTAGAGGATGTGCTCTCATGTTTTATCAACTAGGGTTTCGATGTTTTATTTTTAATCAATTAGACTAGGACTTGCAGTATAATAACTATATGGTTCATATTCATTCATGTTCGCTGCTCAGAACCGATGTTCTGTTTGATGTTTGTATATTATGTTATCAATTGTTTATGAATATTAAATGAATATGTGATACAGATACGTACATGACGATGATATGGTAATATAGAATTCGTGGCTAGGTTTGATGTTGGTGATTGATTGGTTAAGGGTTCATGAGATTATTGTCAGTTGGATGGGTCGATGCTAAGAAAATGTCATGTTTAGGGTTGTGAATCTTGAACTGTGGTGTATGGCGATGAAAGTCCCTTCTCACGAAATACCCAGTTGACGAAACACTTTGATGTTTCGTCACCCATCATGCCGATGAAACACTTGATGTTTCGTCATTCATGTGTCGACGAAATACATTGGTATTTCGCCGTTGGGAGTTTCGCCGCCCAAGGGTTAGTTCACGACAGTCTGTGGTTGGAACTTGAGTTATACGCATGATTTTGTTGATGAAACACTACTGCTGTTTGTTAAGGCTATGAGCATATACGCACTGACTGAGGGAAACATGATTTGGTTAAAACGAATAATACATTTAACTGTTAATTACCCTTGTGAAACATATATGTGAAGTGTGGAATCGTATGAGTTTGGAACTGCCCTGTATTATTCAGTAATCGTTGTTTGAATGCACATTATGATTATAAGTGATACGTGTGCGATGAGAATGTAAACCGATTACGTTTGCATGAACACCATAGGCTTTGACTAACTAAGTGAGAACAAGTAATTAATCATACCGAGCAAACCAAGGTGAGTTCACTGCTCTTTTTCCAAGCATGTGTCCCGGGGAGGGACATCTGGTAAACGTTCCGGGGAGGAATGTCGGGTAATGGGTTTGACTGGAATGTTAAACCTGGGTTGTTGGTTAATACACGTATATCTATCACTCAAGTCCCTCCTACCGATTGTTGCTGGGAAGGCAACAGGGTATTAGTTTATAGCGCTATTTAGGTTTGGGACCCTCACACCGCACCGAGGAGGTCGGGAGTGAACTAATGACCCCCATCTTGACCATTGCTTTGATAGAGGCATTGGGGTTTAGGGCAAATAATCTGGAGCCATCTGCGGTAAGCGTGTGATTAACAACATTGAATATGTGAAACGTTTTAATCTGGTAACTGGTAACTAAACACGTTAACAAACTTTGAACTCACCAGCGTCGTCTGACACACTTGTCTGCATGCTTGCAGGTCGTTAGATTCTTGGACATGGAACTTGCTATCTGGGAGTGCTGGAGTGGTCATGGGTCACAACTCTTAGATATTTATTCTTGGTTTAGTACATAGTTTTGAAACACTTGAACAACAAATAATCTTATGCTTCCGCTGAACGTTTACTTGGGTTTTAACTTATGACTTGGAATTATATTATGAAATGAATCGAATGTTTTATTTAATAGTTATTTATTATTAGTTCAATCTGATTGGTGGCTTGGATCCTGGTACGTCATGTAAGGACCTGCAAAATTGTCTAAAAACGATCCGTGAGTGAAAACCCGGACCCCTGGAACCCTAGTGCTTATGAAAAATCAAGATAACAAGACATTTGGATTTTAGGCGGGCCGCGTAAAAGTAAGCTTCGGATTACGCGGGTCGCGTCAAATCAAAGATCACCGGATAAGCGTTCCAGGGCACGTGGCAACTACGTGGCAAACCTACTCGTGACACACTAGCCCTACACATAGACTAGGGGTCCTCGCGGGCCGCGTAAAAGTCATGTTAAGGTTTACGCGGGCCGCGTAAAACCTAAAATGTTGCTATAAGTAGCATGTGCATGGGACTTGCTTCTGTGTTCGAAATCTCAGTCTCAAAATGTCCATATTCTGCTGAAAACGAGTTTTACGGTGTCAAGACACTGCTACGAATACAGGGTATTAACTCGATCACTGCTACGATACAATGTCCGATCGATTGAAACCGATCCGATGGATGTTTATGTGCTGCCCGTATTTGGGCTATACTTTGTCATTCGTCGTGAGGGTTTTGATTTCGTGAGTTTATCGTAAAGAGTTGTATTAAGTTACTGACCTAGTTTCGCATGCATTGTTATTTTAACTAGGTTACACGGCTAAATCAGTAGGCTAAATTCTGCCCGTCTAAACTTGCAATGTGAGTCATTCTCTTTTTATCAACAATGTTTTACAATACTCAAATTATTTTCAAAAGTTATAGTTACAGGGATTAAGTCGTGGTTATCTTGAATCACTGGCAAGTGGGGTATTGTGCACATTACTAATTTCTCACGGTTAGGTTAACAAACCTAACAGTGATAATCATCACTATTTGGGTGAAACGACCCAACAGTGGTATGACCATCGTCACCAGGGAGTGACACGGCGCCAGATAAAAATAAGATAGTAGCCATTGTAATCGCTCTTATGCTATAATTTATAACTAATGTGTCGTTTTATATAACCTGAGTGACTCGCCAGTATTTCCCCGCTGATAAAATATTTTTAAACATGTTTCAGGTGACTTACTGTGAATCATGGAAAAAGTGCTACGGACCACTAACAAGCTTGAAGTGATGGCTCAAATAAATAAATATGTTTTGTAAAACAAGGGATTTCCTCGTGAAATTCCCTTTACTGTAAATTATGGGAATTTGTCCCCAAATGGTGAAATAAAATAATCGGGCGTTTTCAAATTTTAAAAGATTCTGTTAAACTTCCGCTGTCAACTCAAATAATAAATACCACGGGTTTCTGTCCCGCGGCTCCTGGACCGGTAACACCGGGACGGGGGCCGTGACAGAAAAAGGTGGTATCAGAGCTAGGGGCGTGAATTTCTGACACGACCCGAAAATCTGACACGAACCTAACACGAAATTCGCGGGTTTAGGTTTAGTCTAAACGGGTTCGGGTCAGTTTCAAGTTGAACCCGCGAACCCGTTTAGGTTAACGGGTCGGGTTCGGGTCAACCTGGTCGGGTTGGCGGGTTAACCCATTTAACACATTTATACTATATTATATTTTTTTTACAATATATTTTATGTCATAAATTAAATTGGGTGTGTATTTTATGCAATGATTATAACTTAAAAAGAGAAATTAACATAGATTTTATAATTTAAATATGATATTATTATATACATTTGTGTTTTTTAAGTAAATTTTAATTTTAATATATTAATTTTAATATATTAATTTTAGAAAAAAATAAAAAAATTCGGGTTGAACGGGTCGGTTTCGGGTCAACCCACGAAACTTCGGGTCGTGTTCGGGTTCTTATGTATGATACGATTTTCGGGTTCGGGTTTGTGTAAAATTTTCGGGTTCGGGTCGGGTTGAACCCGCCAACCCGCGAACATGACCCGTTTAGCACCCCTAATCAGAGCCACTGATTTAAGCTAATTAAGTATTTAGAAATACTTAATTTCTTTTCAAATTGCTATTTTGTGATTCTGTGAAAATTCAACGGGATGAATAAAATATTAACCTAAGGTTGTGTGTGTTTTTCATATATGCTAACAGCATGAATGAGTTGTCTGAAGCTCTTCAGAATCTCACTATCTATTCTGCTAACATGGAAGATTCCGGGGGCTTTTCCGGTTATTGGGCTGACACTGAGAAACCTATGGAATTTCAAGCCCAACCTCAGGAGAAACCCAAGTCGAAAAAGAGAAGGAGAATTATAGGCTGGAGACGCGGACGGAGGAAGAAGCCAGCTGCACAGAAGGTTAAAAAGACTGAGGATCCCAAGGATAAAGGCAAAGGAAAGGAGATCGGGGAAAGTTCAGGGAAAGCCCAGGAAATGCCATCGTGGGAGGAGCTGGACCGCAAACTGGCAAATAGCGACCTCATCGGACCTGCTGATGAAAACCTCTTCAATTACCCAGCTGAAGTACAAGTTCCAGTTAATTTGGAACCTGCTATCCCAGATCCTATTATCAACCCCGGACCCCTACAAGGAGAGTTGGAAGAATGGTGGACAACTGACTGGCAATTTCAGAATCTCTTGAATAACCCTAACACCTTTTTCCCCCAGTTTGACCCTGAGCCTGCACCAAACCCACCTATAAGCACTGAGAACTTGGCTGAACTCCGCCACTATGGCGAGGAGCTGGTGGACGCAGGAAATAGAATCCGGGAAGTGGGGGAGAGGATATCATGGAAATACGACGAGAGGGAACGTCGTTTCTGAAGTGCCAGCCGACGGGGATCGTATGTGGTTGTGTGGTTACGTGTTTAATAATAATAAAATAATAAATATTAATAAAAATATAATCATGTAAAATAACTTAAAATAAAACTTTTGTAATATAACTGGTGTGTTTGGATGCATACTAATATATAAAAATATCAACGTCGCAAAGTCGACAATTTTGGCTATACGTGTTGACATGAGTATGTGTGGCTGTTTTATTGTGACTGATTATTAATTATTTTTTTTTATGCCAATAATTTATACATTTGTATATTGAAAATTATCAGATGGAACCTGCTGTTAATGAACCAGTTAACGAAGTTAACCAATCTAAGCAAAACCATGAAGATCACTTTCTTAATAGGCAAGATATAGATAATATCGTTGCTCAAGGAATAGCCAATGATATTCCAGCAATCATTGCTGCTGCCCGAAATCCAGTGGAACCTCAACCAACTATTCCCAGCAAACGTACTCGCGACGACAATTTCAGTAATAGTGTAAATGGAGGCGGCAACAATAATAATAATGATAATGATGTGATGCAAGCCCCATTTCTTAAGAAAATGAAAGCTGTAACGCCTGGTTGCACTTACAAAGAATTTCTTTCCTGTAAACCAATCGAATTTGCAGGCAATGAAGGGGCCACTGCTGCACTGCGTTGGTTAGAGAAAACCAAAGCAGTAATTAAAATAAGTAAATGTGCCGAGGAAGACAAGGTCATGTACGCGTCGCATCTTTTTAAAGAAGGGGCACTAGAATGGTGGAATACGGTACTACAAGCAAAGGGTAGCGAGGTGGCTTATGCCATGAATTGGGAAGAATTTAAAAGCCTGGTGGAAAGAAAATTTTGTCCCGAATATGAAAAGGAACAAATGACAAATAAGTTCCTCAATCACCGGATGGTAGACGTTGATTGTCGAGGATATACTTCGAGATTCTTCAAATATGCCCGAATTGTGCCAACTCTGGCCTCGCCAGAACCGGTACTTATTTCTCGCTATATTTGGGGTTTAATTAGTGAGATTCGTGATATCGTCAATGCTGCAAGACCCCGCACAATTGACGATGCAATGGAATTAGCCAACACCTTGACCGACGGGCTGGTACGCACAAGAGAAGAAAACCGGAAGAAGGAAGTGGTCCAAAAGATTACCCAAGGATTCCGTGTGGGTAATAGTAGTAATTTCAAGAAAAAGGGAACCGGGCAATCTTCCACTGCTCCATTTTGCAATACCTGTAAAAGAAAGCATTTTGGAAGATGCAAAGGGTATTGCAATTTCTGCAAAATTCCAGGGCATCAAGAAGAAGATTGAAGGAAGAAGAAATCAACAATCTGCTTCAACTGTGGAGAAGTTGGACATTTTAGACTAGACTGCCCCAAATTGGTCAAACCAGCTGACAACAAAGCCAAACCTGCAGAAGGAACTACTAAAAAGAATGCAAGAGCCTTCCAGTTGACTACCCAAGAAGCAGAGCTAATCCCCGATGTGATAGCTGGTACGTTCCTAGTTCACGACGTTTATGCGAAAGTATTATTTGACTCTGGTGCAAACCAAAGTTTTATAAATACTTCGTTCTGCCAAGCTCTTAATCTACCTTTAACCAAACTTAGGCAGATTTTTGCGGTAGAAACCGCAGAGGGTAATTCTGTTCACATAGATAAGGTTTTGCAAAAAGGAAAGATAGAACTCTTAGGCCATAAATTTTCTGCAAACTTGTTACCTATGAATTTAGCTGGATTCGATGTTGTGTTAGGAATGGATTGGTTGGTAGCCAACCATGCTCGAATCCTCTGTGATAAGAATTCTATAGAAATTCATACACCCACAGGCGAAATAGTGGTGATTACAGGAGATAAGCCACGTAAGCCAATGAAGTTCATTTCAGTAATGAAAATGGCCAGTTATTCAAGAAAACAAGGAATAGTATATATGGTTTTGGTAGTTAGTAATACTAAAGGCAAGGAACTTAAGGAAATTCCTGTAGTATCAGAATACTCATATATTTCCAGAAGAACTACCTGGATTACCACCCGATAGGGAAGTAGAATTTAGAATTCATCTAATTCCTGGAACTACACCGATAGCCAAGGCACCTTATCGGTTAGCACCCACCGAAATGCTAGAATTGGAAAAGCAGTTAGATGAATTATTAAGTAGAGGATTTATACAACCTAGTTCATCCCCATGGGGAGCACCAGTGTTGTTTGTAAGGAAGAAAGATGGTTCGATGCGAATGTGTATCGATTATAGGGAATTGAAAAAGGTTACAATTAAGAATCGATACCCATTGCCTAGGATTGATGATCTTTTCGATCAACTTCAGGGGGCTAGATATTTTTCTAAGATAGATTTACGCTCCGGATATCATCAATTGAAGGTACAAGAAGAAGACATACCTAAAACCGCTTTCAGAACTAGGTATGGTCACTACGAGTTTACAGTTATTCCTTTTGGACTAACAAATGCTCCGGCAGCATTTATGGATATGATGAATAGGATATGTAAACCGTATTTGGATAAATTCGTAATTGTCTTCATCGACGATATACTTATTTATTCCAAAAGTCAGGACGAGCATTGTAAACATTTACATGCACTTTTAACCCTGTTAAGAAAGGAAAAGCTTTACGCCAAATTCTCAAAATGTGAATTTTGGCTACAGGAGGTACAATTTTTAGGACACATGGTGAATCACGAAGGTATTCACGTAGATCTCTCCAAAATAGAAACGATTACCAAATGGAAGGTCCCGCAATCAGCTATGGAAGTTAGAAGTTTTCTAGGATTAGCCGGATACTATAGACGGTTTATTAAGGATTTTTCCAAAATAGCTGTGCCATTAACTAAGCTAACCAGTAAAGCAGTGAAGTTTTCATGGGGATCTAGACAAGAAAAGGCTTTTAAGATTTTAAAGCAAAGATTAACAAACACCCCAATTCTTGCCTTACCAGAAAGGGACAGAAGATTTTGAAGTTTACTGTGATGCTTCTAAGCTAGGATTAGGATGTGTGCTAATGCAACGCAAAAAGGTAATTGCGTATGCCTCAAGACAATTGAAAAAGCACGAGGAAAACTATACGACACATGACTTAGAATTAGGATCGATAATTTTTGCCCTTAAGATTTGGAGACACTATCTGTATGCAAGTAAGTTTACCGTTTATACAGATCATAAAAGCTTAAGGTATATATTTGGGCAAAAAGAATTGAACATGAGGCAAAGAAGATGGATGGAAATTCTAAGTGACTACGACTGTGATATCCAATATCACGAAGGAAAAGCAAATGTAGTCGCAGATGCTTTAAGTCGTAAATATCATGAAAAGCAAAAGTGAGTTCTTGCCCTTAGATTAAATCTACGGTTAGATTTAATGGAACAACTAAAAAACATTCAAGAAACAGCAATCAAGGATGATGCTGAAGAAATGAAAAGAAGGATAAAAGACTTAGAGCAAGGGGCTGATGGAATTTGGAGATTCCACAAGAAAAGGATTTGGGTACCTAAGCAGGGAGAGTTAAGAAATAAGATTTTAGAGGAAGCCCATAAATCTAGGTATACCATGCATCCTGGTAATAATAAAATATACCAAGATTTAAGAAATAACTTCTGGTGGATAGGAATGAAAAATGATATAGCTAGATATGTATCTAAGTGTCTAACTTGTTCACAAGTTAAGGCAGAACACTAGAAACCTTCAGGATTACTCCAACAATTAGAAATGCCTGTATGGAAATGGGAGCTCATAACAATGGACTTTGTTACTAAGTTACCCAAAACCAGAAAAGGTAACAATACGATTTGGGTAATTGTGGATCGATTAACCAAATCAGCTCATTTTCTAGCAATGAAGGAAACCTTTAGCATGGAAATATTAGCCAAGCTATACGTAGACGAGGTAGTATCCTTACATGGAGTCCCAGTCTCCATTGTATCGGATAGGGATAGTCATTTCACTTCACATTTTTGGACAAGTTTCCAAGAAGCCATGGGGACTAGACTGAACTTAAGCACTGCATACCATCCCCAAACAGATGGACAAAGTGAAAGGACGATCCAAACCCTGGAAGACATGCTCAGGGCATGTGTAATAGATTTTGGTGGAAACTGGGACAACCATTTACCTTTAATTGAATTCTCCTATAAGTCTATAACAATAGTTATCATTTAAGCATCGAAGCTGCCCCGTTCGAAGCGCTGTATGGACGAAAGTGTAGAACTCCAGTTTGCTGGGCAGAAATAGGAGAAAGCCAGTTATCAGGTCCTGAAATCGTACAAGAAACCACCGACAAGATCACTCAAATCAAGGAAAGACTGAAAACGGCTCGAGATCGCCAGAAGAGTTATGCAGACAATCGTCGCAAGCCACTAGAATTTCAAGTTGGAGACAAGGTACTCTTGAAAGTTTCTCCTTGGAAAGGAGTAGTTCGATTCGGTAAGAAAGGAAAGCTAAGTCCAAGGTACGTAGGACCATTCCCAGTAATCCAGCGAATAGGACTGGTCGCCTATCACTTACAATTACCAGAAGAGTTAGCCGGGGTACATGACGTATTTCATGTATCCAACCTCAAGAAATGTTTATCTGACAAATCCCTGGTAGTACCTCTTCAAGACATAGAGGTAAATGAAAAGTTAAAGTTCGTAGAGAAACCACTTCAGATAGAAGACAGAAAGATTAAATTCCTTAAACACAAAAGATTGGTACTTGTTAAAGTCAAGTGGGATTCGAAAATAGGACCCGAGTATACCTGGGAGCTGGAATCGGAAATGAAGCGAAAGTATCCTCACTTATTTTAGTAAATCTCGAGGACGAGATTTTAAATAAGGTGGGGAGGATGTAAGGACCTGCAAAATTGTCTAAAGACGATCCGTGAGTGAAAACCCGGACCCCTGGAACCCTAGTGCTTATGAAAAATCAAGAAAACAAGATATTTGGATTTCAGGCGGGCCGCGTAAAACGTAAGCTTCGGCTTACGCGGGCCGCGTCAAATCAAAGATCACCGGATAAGCGTTCCAGGCCACGTGGCAACCCTACTCGTGACATGCTAGCCCTACACGTAGACTAGGGGTCCTCGCGGGCCGCATAAAAGTCATGTTAAGGTTTACGCGGGCCGCATAAATCCTAAAATGTTGCTATAAGTAGCGTGTGCATGGGACTTGCTTCTGTATTTGAAATCTCAGTCTCAAAACATCCATATTCTGCTGAAAACGAGTTTTACGGTGTCAAGACACTGCTACGAATACAGGGTATTAACTCGATCACTGCTACGATACAAAGTCCGATCGATTGAAACCGATCCGATGGATGTTTAAGTGCTGCCCGTATTTGGGCTATACTTTGTCATTCGTCGTGAGGGTTTTGATTTCGTGAGTTTATCGTAAAGAGTTGTATTAAGTTACTGACCTAGTTTCGCATGCATTGTTATTTTAACTAGGTTACACGGCTAAATCAGTAGGCTAAACTCTGCCCGTCTAAACTTGCAATGTGAGTCATTCTCTTTTTATCAACAATGTTTTACAATACTAAAATTATTTTCAAAAGTTATAGTTACAAGGATTAAGTCGTGGTTATCTTGAATCACTGGCAAGTGGGGTATTGTGCACATTACTAATTTCTCACGGTTAGGTTAACAAACCTAACAGTGATAATCATCACTATTTGGGTGAAAGGACCCAATAGTGGTATGACCATCGTCACCAGGGAGTGACACGACGCCAAATAAAAATAAGATAGTAGCCATTGTAATCGCTCTTATGCTGTAATTTATAACTAATGTGTCGTTTTATATAACCTGAGTGACTCGCCAGTATTTCCCCGCTGATAAAATATTTTTAAACATGTTTCAGGTGACTTACTTTCAATCAAGGAAAAAGTGCTACGGAGCACTAACAAGCTTGAAGTGGCGGCTCAAATAAATAAACATGTTTTGTAAAACAAGGGATTTCCTCGTGAAATTCCCTTTACTGTAAATTATGGGAATTTGTCCCCAAATGGTGAAATAAAATAATCGGGCATTTTCAAATTTTAAAAGTTCCTGTTAAACTTCCGCTGTCAACTCAAATAATAAATACCACGGGTTTCTGTCCCGCGGCTCCTGGACTTGGTAACACCGGGACGGGGGCCGTGACACGTCACACGTCCCGCGGTGTTTCGGCATGTGGTATTTTGGGGGTGTGACAGTTTGGTATCAGAGCCACTAGTTATAGTGAACTAGGTTTTAAAACGTTTTCATAAAACTAGACAATAACCGAATAGCTTCGAAAATTGACCATGACACTCACGATTGCAAGGTTCGCCCTCTGTTTACTTTATGCATTACTTGTTTAGTAATCACACACTCACGATTTGCATGAAACTACATACTAGATACCATGATGTGATTACCTGTGCTGCATATTTTAGTAAAGTTCGATAGCGTGACACTACTCTCCGACTTTTGTGAATATTAATCCTGTAATGCCTTTCGTTTTGGTATTTGAATGTGGGGGAAACTTTTAGCGCAAGTTAAGAGGCACTGAGATAAGCATGCAAATTGCCTTATTATTATGGGTGCACACATAATAATAACGTGAGGTGCATGTGAGTCCCAGTGAGGCTTAATGAGTGTGAAAAGGGTTCTGCCCTGTTGTTTGGTATAAACTTGGTAGTTTGTAGATGTCAACGTGAGGTTTGACTCCTACCTTAACTCGATCCTTAACCTTTTCCCTTCTCTTATATAGAATCATGAGTGGACGAGGCCATGGACGTGGTCACATTGCGATGACCCAAGCCGAATTGACTGATCTAATCAACACCCGTGTGGCTGAAGCCCTAGCGGCTTATTAGGCTGGTACGAAATGTGCCAAATACTCTTTATTCTTGTGTCGCGTACACAACTCTTACCCCTGTGTTGTATTCTCTTTCGTCCATTAGGTCAGCAAGCGCATCAGAATCAGAACAATCCGCCTGCTTGCACGTTTAAAACATTCATGTATTGTAAGCCACAGACCTTCAGTGGGACTGAAGGGGCTGTGGGGCTACTTCGATGGTTCGAGAAAGTTGAGTCAGTGTTCGCTATGTGTAACTGTCCAATGGGGGACCGGGTGAAGTATGCTACTGGCACTTTGGAGGATGGTGCCTTAACTTGGTGGAATGCCCAGGTGCAAATGTTGGGTATCGAGATGGCTAATGCAACTACTTGGGATGATTTCAAGGAGTTGATGCGGGAGGAGTACTGTCCTTGTGATGAGATCCATAAACTTGAGAACGAGTATTACAATCTGAAAATGGAGGGGTCTGAAATTGAAGCATACACAAAGAGGTCACATGAGCTGGCAAACGTGTGCCCTAACTTATCTCGAACCCCACCTCGGAGAATTGAGTTGTACATCAAAGGCCTAGCACCAGCAGTAAAGAGTTTGGTCACAGCTGCAAACCTCAACAATCTGCCTCAGATCATCCGTTTAGCACACAAGATTACTGACCAAGAGGTCGAGCGTGGTGCGTTACCGCCACGTGTTTCTGCTACTACCCCTGCTGCTACAGTTACCAAACCTGCTAGTGATAACAAGCGTAAAGGGAACGATGCTGACAAAGCAACCAGTGTAAATCAATCTCAGAAAAGGTCTGACAACAACAATAACAGGAGTTTCAGTCAGTCGTCCTTAGTTAACCAAGGCCAGGGCAGCAATCAGAGTCCAGGCTCCTATGTTGGTAGGAAGCCAAAATGCAAAAAGTGTGGGTATCATCATCATGGACCGTGTCCGAGCTTGCCACTGGTGTGATAAGGTGGATCATAGGGCAAAAGACTGTAGAGCTCCGTACCCGAAGCAGCAGCAGCAAAACCAGCAGCAAAACCAGCAACATCAACAACAGCAAAGGTAGCAGCCCCATCAGAACCAAGGATTTAAGAAGGGGTGTTACCAGTGTGGGGATGAGGGTCATATTAAACGGGATTGCCCCCAGCTGAATCAGAATGCCAACGATAACAACCATCAGAACAACAACAACAACGCTGGGAACAACAATAATGGCAACAATGGGGGCGATGGAGCTCGAGGAAGGGTATTTACGATTGGTGCTGGTGATGCTAGGAACGATGGCAATGTCGTGACTGGTACGTTTTCTGTGAACAATCTCTTAGCTTCTGTGTTATTTGATTCCGGTGCCGATTGGAGTTATGTGTCCCTAGAGTTCAGTCAGGGATTAGGGTTAACTCCAACACCTTTAGAGGTTAAGCATGAAGTAGAATTAGCTGATGGCAAAACGATTGAAGCTTCGCATGTCCTTTTAGGTGTAAATTAGATCTTGTGGGTCAAGTGTTTGATATCGACCTCCTTCCTGTTACCCTCGGTAGTTTTGACATAGTGGTTGGTATGGATTGATTGTCTAAGCATCAAGCTGAAATTCTCTGTAAGGAGAAGATCGTACGTATTCCTCTCCCCAGTGGAGATCTTTATCGGTTCAAGGGCATCGCAATGGTGCGATGGTTGGTATCATCTCAGCTATGCAAGCGCAGAAGTGTCTACGAAAGGGGTATCCTGCTATTCTAGCACTTGTTACTGATCCTCAGCATGAAGGGAGAAAGATCGAGGATCTGCCAGTTGTACGTGAATTTGCCGATGTGTTTCCTGAGGAACTTCCTGGTTTACCTCCTCACCGTCAAGTGGAATTTCAGATTGATCTTACGCTAGGAGCAGCTCCGATTGCACGTGCTCCCTATTGTCTTGCACCTGGAGAGTTGCAAGAGCTATCTAATCAACTTCAAAAGCTGTTGGATAGAGGTTTTATCCGACCCAGTTCTTCGCCTTGGGGAGCCCCAGTTCTGTTTGTAAAGAAGAAAGATGGGTCCTTTCGTATGTGCATAGATTATCGGGAACTTAACAAGGTGACTGTCAAGAACCGCTATCCTTTGCCACGCATCGACGACTTGTTTGACCACTTGCAAGGGTCAAGCTTTTACTCGAAGATTGATTTAAGATCGGGATATCATCAGATGAGAGTACGAGAGGAGGATGTTCCTAAAACAGCTTTTCGAACGTGGTATGGGCACTATGAGTTCTTAGTTATGCCGTTTGGGTTGACAAACGCACCAGCAGTCTTCATGGACCTCATGAACCGGGTATGCAAACCGTATCTCGACGACTTCGTTATCGTGTTTATCGACGATATTCTGATTTACTCAAAGTGCAAGGAAGATCACGAGCGACATCTGCGCCTTATTTTGGAACTTCTGAGAAAAGAACAGCTTTACGCGAAATTTTCTAAATGTGACTTCTGGATTTGAGAGGTACATTTCCTTGGCCACATAGTGAATGAATCATGAATACATGTGGATCCTGCAAAGATTGACGCTATAAGAAATTGGGCGGCACCTAAGACTCCTTCGGAGGTGCTACAATTTCTTGGTCTCGCTGGGTACTATCGCAGATTTATTAAAGACTTCTCAAAGATCGCTCAGCCTCTTACCTCGTTGACACAGAAAGGTGTGACATACTCATTGGGAAAGAAACAAGAAGAAGCTTTCCAGTTGTTGAAACAAAAACTCTGCCACGCACCGATCTTGTCCTTACCAGAAGGTACAGAAGATTTTGTAGTATATTGCGATGCTTCCATTCAGGGTCTCGGTTGCGTGTTGATGCAACGCGAGAAGGTGATAGCCTACGCCTCTCGAAAATTGAAGGTACATGAGAAGAATTACACGACTCACGACTTAGAGTTGGGGGCAGTGGTTTTTGCGTTGAAAATCTGGAGGCATTATCTGTACGGTACCAAATGCACTATCTACACCGACCACAGGAGCCTCCAGCATATTTTCGACCAGAAGGAATTGAATATGCGACAGCGTCGCTGGGTAGAACTTTTAAACGACTATGATTGCGCCATCAATTATCATCTAGGTAAGGCTAACGTGGTAGCTGATGCCCTTAGTCGGAAGGAATCAAAACCAAAGCGTGTGCGAGCCTTACAGCTCACTATTCTCTCAAATCTTCCTGATCAGATCCGTTCGGCTCAGGCAGAAGCGTTGAAGGAAGGAAACATTGAAGCAGAATACTTGCGGGGCATGGAAAAACGACTTGTATAGAGATCTGATGGTATTCTCTATTTCATGGAGCGAATATGGATTCCCTTATTTGGTAACCTTAGAGAGCTTGTGATGGACGAAGCACACAAGTCTCGATACTCTGTTCACCCGGGCTCGGATAAGATGTATCAGGACCTCAAAGTCATCTATTGGTGGCCGAAGATGAAGGCTCACATCGCGACATATGTGAATAAATTCTTAACGTGTTCAAAGGTTAAGGTGGAATATCAGAAACCGTCTGGGTTGCTTCAACAACCAGAGATACCAATGTGGAAATGGGAACAAATTGCTATGGATTTTGTCACTGGGCTACCTTGAACTCAAAAGGGAATTATACCATTTGGGTGATCGTGGATCGTCTCACGAAGTCAGCGCACTTTCTAGCAATCAAGGAAACAGATAAGTTCTCACAGCTAGCTGCTGTCTATCTTAAGGAAGTGGTTTCTAGGCACGGGGTGCCGACATCCATTATTTATGACCGTGACCCGCGTTTCATCTCAGATTTGTGGCAGTCGATGCACAAATCATTCGTCTCGTGTCTCGATATGAGCACTGCTTATCACCCGCAGACGGATGGTCAAAGTGAGCAAACCATCCAGACACTTGAGGATATGTTACGAGCATGCGTAATTGATTTTGGCAAGGGTTTGGAGAAACACTTGCCGCTGATAGAGTTTTCTTACAACAATAGTTACCATACCAGCATTCAGGCAGCTCCATTCGAAGCATTGTACGAACGGAAATGTCGTTCACCTCTCTGTTGGGCTGAGGTGGGTGACAACCAGGTTACAGGCCTGGAACTTGTACTTGAAACCTCTGAGAAAATTGTTCAGATCAGGAATCGTATGGCGGCAGCGCGTGATCGTCAGAAAAGCTACGCCGATAAGCGAAGAAAACCGTTGGATTTCGCAGTTAATGATCGTGTTATGTTGAATGTCTCACCCTGGAAGGGTGTGGTGCGTTTTGGAAAACGCGGCAAACTAAACCCTCGTTATGTAGGGCCATTCAAAATTCTGGAGTGAATTGGTAAAGTGGCCTACAAGTTAGAGTTACCTGCTGAGTTGGGTAACGTCCATGATGTCTTTCATGTCTCTCAGCTAAAGAAGTGTTTGTCCGATGAAACACTTGTGGTACCGTTTCAAGAATTGAAAATTGACGACAAGTTAAAGTTTATCGAAGAACCAATTGAAATTATGGACCAGGAAGTCAAGGTTCGTAAGCACAGCCGTATTCCGATCATGAGTGTCACACCCCGATATTTCCACGTATTACCGGTGGGCCCGGTGGGGAGTATCGTGACGTAGTTGATATCATCATAGTCAAACAACACAATTTAAATGCACAGCGGAAGCAAAAGATAAAATATCACAAACCGATATAAAGTAATATCAAAGTATTACAAACGGAATGTAAAGGATCCACAGGCAGATCAAATAAAAAGAAACTTTATTCAACGGACTTTAAAGGCATCTAAGCTTGCGAGACTTTTATTTGATGCTAGGAGAGGCCAACCTATTTCGATTAGTACCTGCACTTAGCCATTTTGGGAAAATACGTCAGTTTACACTGGTAAATACAATTTAACTGACTCATTTTGAAAAGGTTTAGAAAAATTGATTTGAATGCACATGGCACACAACTTTTTATAACTTGGGATAATTATTTATATATAAACTGGTAAAAGAATTACATGTTTCTTATACGTTCAGTAGCCCGGATTGACACCGGGTTAAAGATTAATAGACACACCACATGATATAGTCCCGCGGCGAGTTATTCCCGAAACCGGCGGTTATACCTTATTATTTATATATGCACTGTCGGGTGTACGCCTACACCCCGTGCTTAGGTCGTGGCCATTTCGTAAAATGATGCCAAGGATATCCGGGACATGGTCATTAACCCCCCAAAGGCTTTAAGCAAACAGAACAATTTAAACGGGACATTTCAATAAATTAACCTTCATACGATCAAAAATTCAATGCCCGACCAAGCGGTATTTTATATACCGTACCCCAAGCCCGTATAGGGAAAATAAGTTAAAAGTATTTACCTGAGCTAAATATAAATTCAATCCCAGCCGTATATCAAATCAGCAAGTACAGATAGCTTTTACTGGGCTCCTAAATCTGGAATGAAGGTTTTTAATAACCTATTAGATTCCTAACGGGTCTTTAATTAAGCCTAAACTTAGACCGGTTAGTTTAAAAAGAAGATACGGTTCAAAACGCATGATTATGCGAAGACCGGATTAGAATGTGGTTTAGACCCGACAAGCTTGTATACTTGTCTAGTAAGGGTAAACTAAACAGGTTCTGGATTTTGAGATAAAAATGATAAGGTTTGACCCGTTTCGGCTAATTTATGCAAACTAGTTACACAAGCCGATCCGAACGCGAAAAGTGCGTAACGGGTAACCAAATGAGTCATGAACAGGTTTCCTAAGTTAATATGCCTTAAATATGTTGTGATATCAGTAGGATACATTCCATTATGCCCAAAACGAATTTAAAACCAATTTATGCCCCGTAGGGGTATTTTGGTCATTTTAAAGGTTATAAGAGAGATTAAATATTATTCTGAGTTCCAGGTCTGATATAATCAGTAAAACTACTTAATTTAATAAGTTATAACAGTAGGGTATTACATATATGTGAAATTTACCATTGATAACCAAACTATGCACCGAAAGGGCATTTTGGTAATTTCACGTAAGGTTTAAAGGTCAAATTTGGAAATCTGAGTTTAAAACTTTTGCTTACTGTTAAAGTATAAAAATTTACTAAAAATATCAGTAGGTATCAAGTCCTATATATTTAAAATAGTTTTAATACATACAATGCGTTAAAAACGCGTAAAAAGACGGATTTAAGCGATTTCCGGGTTTTATAAGAAAAGCTGGTAATTTTATTATTCTAGAAGGCTTAAAATATTTTATTTATCATTTAAGATCAGTAGAAAAAGGTTTGATATCAAAATGATTTGTAAAACTCATTTTATAGGCCAAAAGGGCAAAACCGACAATTACAGAATCAAAGGTATAACTCTATGTTATGCTCATCCTAAAAATAAATAAAAATCTTCAAAAATCCCAAAATATTATTTTACATCAGTTGGTAAAAAGTTTGGTATCAAAATTTGGGTTTAGAGAGGCTATATGCTAATTACGCCGTTTAATTATTAAAAAGCTTTTCATTTACGCTAATGAGCATAACTCTTAATCTAGACCTCCAACTGATGTCAAATTTTTAGGGCAAGTTTATAAATCAGCAATAAAGGTTTCTATCCTCTCATATTTTCAAAAATCTCGTTTTAAGGTCAAAAGGGCATAATAGTCAACATTTAGGCATATAACGGAAACATGCATATGAATCGGATAACTAAGGAACCAAGTTGTATAACCTCAGAGGGTTATACTAACCTATAACATGGTCCTAATGGAATCCAAAGGCATATCTAAACTAAGCTAAATCGGGTCAGAACTGAAAGTCGAAGCAAAAGTCTACTTTTGCGACTTTCGGTTCCGAACCGAGCCTATACTCAAAATCGTCGGGTTGAACATGCTTAAACATGTTCTTATATTAATTACCAAGTTATTTAAGTGTTAAAACATGTTACATAACTTCAGTATTATTAGTTATGAATTTATTTGTAAAAACTGACTCGTTTGACTTTTTATTAAGAAGTTTGACCCGACAATTGACTGAGTAAACGTGGTAATTAGGAGGTGCCCTTTTGAGGGTTTAAAACCTACCTAATTACGGTCACGTAGCCATGTTAGTTGCGAACAATGGCTCAACCGTTTAAAAGTCAAAGCGTTTATCGAAAACGCTTGACTTTTCGGTTATAAACGCTAAATAATATTAACTAAGCACGAAGGGACACTTACAAGAGGTCCTATGGACAGAAGGAAGTTCTCAAGAAGCTCAAGACCCTCTTAGAATCAGAGATGAGCAGATTTGTGAGTTGCAAATGAGATCTTGTGGGTTTATATAGTTTTTCCAAGACCGTTAAGATTGTTCCTTGATAAACGAGCTTTGATCTGAGCCGTACAAGTGCACCCCCTGATTTAGAATACCATGGGCGCCCCTAAACAAGCCCATAGACTTGTTAAAACCATTTGCAAACCCTGGAAACAGCTGAAACAAGATGTAAGCAACTTTCAGCAGGTTTACGGGTCGCTCGCGCCCTGCGTACGAGCGAGGCTACTTTTACGCGGCCCGCGACCGCCTGCAGGTCGGCAACAGGTTTCCCTTTTTACAGAAATGGTCCCTGCAGTTGTTTAAGTCCCATTTTGACATGTTTAAAGCCCGTTAAGCCATTTTCAAGGCTCTACAATGATGCCTAAGCATAAGGGACATGAAACATGCTCACAAATATGTCGGATATCGGTTCGTTTGGTCGTATGGTCACGTTGTTCGGCTAATTACGACGAAACACGAACGGGAGCTAAAAACGATCCAAATTACGCGACGAATGGAATTTCATCAAGCCAAACACTAAAATAAAATATTTTAATGCTTACATAAATTTTTGGATTTCCGGATATCTCCAGAATGTAAGATATGCACGAAAATGCAAACTTGTGCACTTTTTGACACTTTTAGTCCCTGCTTGACTTAAAAGTTTATTCTTGCGCACGAAACACCTCTAAGCCTATTCCTAAGCTATGTAAGGGATATTTAGGGTATGCTTAACTTACGATCATATTCCGGAAGGTTCGATACCTTACGAATCGACATACTTTTGCAGTTTGATGCAAATAGTCCTTTAATCGCACAAAGTAGCGCGGAATGTCGTTTAATGATATCCAAGCCTTCCATGGCCCATAATGGGCATTCCAAAGCATGGGTTTAATTATTGCTACGCTCTCGATTGCTTGAATGCTCACCAAAAGGCGTAGATTCAAAAGTTGACGCTTTAGGTCCCTCTAATGCGTAAACTTATGCATTTCATCGTTTAATAGCGTCGAAGCCTCATCTAATCCATATTAGGCATTTTTGAGAGTATTATTAAACATCATGATGCTTCGGGTTCGCTAAAAGGTCATTCAGAGGTATAATTAAACATATTGACACTTTTAGTCCTTCTAACTTGCAAAGTTGCGCGTATCTTTACTTATAGGCATAAAAACCTTAGACGGCCAATGTTCGGCATTACCGAGAGTATAATAAATTACCATGAAGTTCCCGGTTTGTTAAAAGGTCACTCAGAGGTAAGAATTAGCTGGTTGACGCTTTTAACCCTTCATTGCGTAAACTTTCAATTAATTATGCGAACGGCTACACTCGATCAACAAGTGGCTCATTTGTGAATATAAATACCGTACGAGGTTATTCAGAAACTTATTTTTGGTATGTTAACACTTCCAGTCCTTTCATAATCAAGGTTTTCGATTTTTCGAAAAATTAGTCCCTTAAATTCAACATTTGACTTCATTAGGGTTTATTACACGTGTCAATACATTATTGGACGTGATTTTATGAGGTGTTACATCCTCACCCCCTTAAAAGAAATCTCGACCTCGAGATTTGCTAAAATGCTGGAATTACTTTTTGTCGCATAATGGACTAAACTTCTATAGCATATCTGGAGCCTCTCCAAGCTCCCAAGTTGACCTCTATAATAGGTACATGTATCCTTTTTGGAGCTTCTTAACCTGTCAATCCTCAATCGATACAGGTTTCTCATTATATCATAAATCTGCATATCATTATGTGATAATGCTCCTCGACTTATTGGTGAATCACATCCTTAAATCATTAGTGTGTAATGCATTGCGAGCTCCGCCGAGCTCCTTAAATAGGTTTAAACTTATAAGCTATTTGATCTTGATACATTCGATTCCTTCGAATGATTCTATATATTCAGAGCTTAACTAGCCTGATAATTAACAAATTGGCACACCCTTCCAGGGTGATATCTTTTGTTGAACCTCATTCCTTAACAAGAACTTATGAGGGTTGCTACTTTCATTAATCCTTGATTTTCTGCCGAATACTGGCAACTTACAGATGATTATGGATTTGTATGATCTTATTCGTTGTTTCCAAGGCAACTTTCAGATCCTAATAATTGGACTTACTAATCTTCTGTCTAACAATAGATGTTTAACATTCCATCTATGCAAGGTCTCCAAAGAAGCAGCCTTGATACTTATATAACAACTATTATAGAAAAGCTTATCTTAAGGTGAGGTGGTTATTCCAACCACTGCTTAAAACTAATCTTAAGGAATAGCTAATCCTTGCCGTTAGTCGAACAAATCGACAATCCTGGGCATCTGATAGCAAATTCTTAATTGTTGCCTAATTAGGGTTGCGGTAACCAATGCATAAGCAAAATGAACCGTCTTTCTTAATTAACTATACCGAACTCTCAGAATATTGAGTTAGGCTATATGAATCCTCTATTTGAAAACTTACTTAATCAGGGTTTCGATTCTTCCAATGATGGTACTACCCGTCTTGGAGATTTCATAATAATACAACCCTAAATGGGATATAAATCTTAACTCTACTTGCCTCTCAGGAGGTAAACAGGGTAATCTTAGGAGAAGATAGTCAAGATACAAGGAGGTTACAGAGATTTTTCCATATCTCAGGCTCCAGTTCATTCATTATTTCTTGTGTCAAATAAGTGACACATTTATGTTACAAGTCCACGAATTCCTTAATCGGGAACATTTACTTGGACAATTCCATTCTGGATATCTTCTTTGAATACCATTAGTTGACTTCAGTACCATATGACCATCGGAATATCTTTGTGGTCCCATGCATTAAGCCTCCATACTGATCAGGCATGGAAGCAATCTATGGGACATATTAAGATACACCAATCCTCATATGGTGCTCTTATCATACCATCTGGTATTCGCAATCGATAGAGATTAAAGAGATATCAACTATATATGCTGACGCACTTCCTCTAGAGAGGATACTTCTAAGATTTTATACCTGAAGGTTTCTGACAGGAACAGAAAAAATGATTCTTATGATTTTGCCTGTAAGTTTTACCTTACACTTAATATCTGGGTTTCTTATGGGAAAATTTTCTAAAAGTTTGCTAAGCTTATGGTCTTATGAGAGACTTAGCAGCACCTGAACCCAAACATAACTCTTAGCAATAAAATCACAATAAGGGATTTATCCGGTGTCATTATTAATGTGAACTGCCTATAATCATTCATCAGGAGTGTTAAATGCCTTCATTCATAATCCTTTTAAACTTAGCTTACAAAATCTTTGACAGATTCTAGGGCAGTGTCAGCTTTGACTGGTTATTTCTTAATTTATATAACGTGAGTAGCTGAGGTAGATCCATAATGGATTTATAATGAGCAGGCTTTGAAACCTTAATGTGCCTTATTATTGCCGATGCTAAATCATCAATATATATAGTGCATTATGCTTAAATTCTAGGTTAACCGAATAAGGGCGCTATTTCAATCAATGAGCCACGGTTTGCAACATACTGCCGATAGTTTATAACTCTTATGGGGGGGGGGGGGTCAGAAAATCCTTATTCCATCTTTTTCCATTTTGCGACGCGGATAATAGGTTTTCGAATAAGGTCCTTAAAACTTGGACCATTCCATATTGTATAAGAGGACCTTTCTTGTGGACTTCATTAATGTCCTCACTAATTTAAGGTATTGCCCCCGAACGACCGCGGTGCATACTTCACCGTGTCTTTTCCAGCATAACCGCTGATATTCCTAATGGTTTCTACTTCATCTAACAATTTCTTGCAATCGATTGCCCCTTTTTATTATTGAAGTCTCTTGACTTCTAAGAGACGAAGTACTTTTAAGTACATCCTAAAAAGAATGGGGCTCCTTGCCATATATGCTTTTGCTGGGTTTATTCTTCGCATTTGAAGTATGAATATAGCTCTCCTCATGAGCAGCGACATGTGTTTTAAAGCAAACAACATTCAGCTTCTTGAACCTTTTCATAACTCTTCTCATAGTCCTTCTAACAGATGCGTTAATTACAGTTTTGGAGATTAACTCCATTAACATTGAGGTTCACATTTGATGCACCATTAACATTTGTCGCATTTCTAGCATCGCGACTTTTGTTTGTCTCTTCTGAGTTTTCCATACTCATAGCTTTGGTATTAAATACCAAATTCAGCAAGTGTCTAGGCAATCCATACCCAGTGTCTCCTTGAATTGTCAAAGGCTCACCATAAGGAGTCTTGATAACTACTTGCTTCTTATCATACACAATATGGGCTTGATTTTAAGACGACCAATCCATTCCTATCACTATAACGAGTCCCTCTTATTTTTCACGGAAATAAGGACAGCGGATAAGAATGATTCCTAATGGATATAAAACATCCATCTAATATTGTTGAAGTAGTCTCTGAGGTCCTATCGGCCAATTCTACTTCATACATAACGCTTAGAGTTTTAACAGGCATATTTAATAATTTACAAAATCTATTGTCTACGAAAGACTTATCTGAACCTGAATCAAATAATACTCTAGCATGAACGTCACTGACAAGGAAAGTACCTGTTGTGACATTGTCATCCTGAACGGCCTCTTGAGCATTCATTTGAGAGTCTCCAGCTTTGGTCTTCTTAGCCTCTCCAAGCTTCTTGGTTTTAATTGGGCAATTTGTCTTGATGTGCCCTTTTTCATTGCAACCATAGCAGGTTGCGTCTTCCAACTTCTTGCAATCCAAGGTCTTATGCTCCTTGGACTTGCAAATTCCACAGGGTAGAGGCTGAGATTCAAATTTGCACTTCCCGAGGTGGTATTTCCTACAGGTTTTGCATCTGGTCTTTTCACCTGACTGCTGGTTGATCTTCAAGTCCTTGCATTCATGGGTCTTGTGATCCATCTCTTTACAGATGGCACATCCCCTGGTCTGATCATAGAAACATTTTCCGAAGTGCTTCTTCCCGCAGGTTTTACATTCGGGTTTTGCCTCCTTTGGCTTGGACTGGTTATAGCTTGAACTGGTCTTACCCTTTTTGTAACCCTTAGTTGGGGTATTATCGCACTTTCGCTTATGATCCTTTAACACTCGGTCCACAGCTTTGTTTACGGCTGTATCTAACATAGCCTGTAACTCGGTGCTTGTTAAGTTCAGTCTTGCATCATCATTCTGATCAACTGGATGATTGTGAGCTTCAGAGGAATCAGCCATGGTGAAGCTTTGAAGGCTACAAACCAAGTGGTAATAATTTATTTAATTATATAGGGAGTCGTCAAGTTTGATGATTAAATAGCCATGGTGCAAATAAACCATATAGGCCAATAGATAGTATTAGATTTATTTGATTATGTTTTGCCTAGGTTTTTAAATAAACCATCTTTGGCGTTTAATCGAAATATAATCCTTCATATTTATTAGACAGGGGACATAAGTCACGACTGTCAATGTCGTACCGACATTTTATATAGCACAAGGGCTTGTTCCAAAGGACTTTCTGATGGCACAGATTCCTTGCCACTAGGGAAATTTTAAAACATAATCGATGATTCCTTTGGATCGGAAAATTTCATAGTTCATTGTCTTGACAATAAGTTATGAAATAACTATCTTTTTCATGCATACATCTTTGCCCGAAGGTATTCATCCCAATGGATTTTTGATGTGTTCATCATGTTCGACGTTTATTAGCCATGATTCCTCTTGATCATTTATGCTAAATAAGGGGTTTGGAAAATTCCTAATATAAGGATGAAAAGTGTGATTTTATCGCATCACCCGTTGTCAGGAGTGTTAACACATTTTCAGGTGTTTAACAAAGATCTGAATCTCTTTTAAACAGGTCTTACCACCATAGCTAGGTCTTTATTGACCTTCAAGCTAGGTTATACCTTTTAAGATTCTCTTTTAATATGTATACTGACAGGAAAGGAATGATACTTATTTTATTCAGGATTTTCATTATATTTATCCTAGATTTAATTAAAATATAACTATGGCACAAAAAGGCCAAGTCACGTGGACAGGTTTAGTTTATAAGTCCAGATTTTATGGAATCGAGGCATTAAGGTTTGAATCAAAGTTCATTACATTTTCTTGACAGGGAGTTGTAGGCTACCACTGTCTTTAGTCTCAAGGGACGTTAATTGTAGCCCGTGGACACTTCATCCTTAAGGGATGATTATTTTAATAAGGAAAATTGGAGTAATCCAATTTAAGGATGACTTATGCGATTTTATCGAATCACATTTTTGCCAATAATGTTAACATGTTTACAAATGTTAATAAGGAATTGAATATTTTGAATAGGTTCTACCATCTTGGCCTTGTCTGAATTGACATATAGGCTAGGTTGTACCTTTAAGATTCTTTTTAATATTTAACGCAGAACAATCCTAAATTGAGATGTTAATAAGGATCTGAATCTAATTGAGGAATTACCATCTTGGCCCTGTCTTAAATCGACACGTGGGCTAGGTCTCGTCCTTTTTAGATTTTGCCATTTTATTATAGTGGTAGATCTTATAAAAGGAATGTTATTTTAATTTATTTCATATATTATATTCATATACTACGATATAAATGAAATTTAGATAAAACATTCCAATGATTTTTAAAAGAGGTATAGAATTGCCCTGAACGGGACTTGAAAGGAATAATGTTATCCTCGAAGGGACTGAAAGATAATTATGTCCTTATAAGGACTACTAAGGGAACGATCTTCAGCAAAAGGAGTTTCTTCTTCATTTTATTTCTGAATGCTTTCTCCTTGATTACACGTTAATCCTAGTCGCAGTACGAAGCTCGGCCTTTCCTAGGCTTTAAATGGGGAGAATTTCCATTATGGCTTCTTTGCTTGGCGACATATTAAAATATATAGAATTGAAGGCAATAATTCTCCGAATAGAGATGAGAGTATTCCTATGTTAAGTCTAGACTCAGAAGGTCAAGGAATGTGCTACTGTGTCATTGAGATTAAACACAAAAGGCTAGTGTTTAATTCACTCAATGTTGGCTCTGATACCAACCTGTCACACCCCGATATTTCCACGTATTACCGGTGGGCCCGGTGGGGAGTATCGTGACGTAGTTGATATCATCATAGTCAAACAACACAATTTAAATGCACAGCGGAAGCAAAAGATAAAATATTACAAACCGATATAAAGTAATATCAAAGTATTACAAACGGAATGTAAAGGATCCACTGGCGGATCGAATAAAAAGAAACTTTGTTCAACAGACTTTAAAGGCATCTAAGCTTGCGAGACTTTTATTTGATGCTAGGAGAGGCCAGCCTATTCCGATTAGTACCTGCACTTAGCCTTTTTGGGAAAATACGTCAGTTTACACTGGTAAATACAATTGAACTGACTCATTTTGAAAAGGTTTCGAAAAATTGATTTGAATGCACATGGCACAAAACTTTTTATAACTTGGGATAATTATTTATATATAAACTTGTAAAAGAATTACATGTTTCTTATACGTTCAGTAGCCCGGATTGACACCGGGTTAAAGATTAATAGACACACCACATGATATAGTCCCGCGGCGAGTTATTCCCGAAACCGACGGTTATACCTTATTATTTATATATGCACTGTCGGGTGTACGCCTACACCCCGTGCTTAGGATATCCGGGACATGGTCATTAACCCCCCAAAGGCTTTAAGCAAACAAAACAATTTAAATGGTACATTTCAATAAATTAACCTTCATACGATCAAAAATTCAATGCCCGACCAAGCGGTATTTTATATACCGTACCCCAAGTCCGTATAGGGAAAATAAGTTAAAAGTATTTACCTGAGCTAAATATAAATTCAATCCCAGCCGTATATCAAATCAGCAAGTACAGATAGCTTTTACTGGGCTCCTAAATCTAGAATGAAGGTTTTTAATAACCTATTAGATTCCTAACGGGTCTTTAATTAAGCCTAAACTTAGACCGGTTAGTTTAAAAAGAAGATACGGTTCAAAACGCATGATTATGCGAAGACCGGATTAGAATGTTGTTTAGACCCGACAAGCTTGTATACTTGTCTTATAAGGGTAAACTAAACAGGTTCTGGATTTTGAGAAAAAATGATAAGGTTTGACCCGTTTCGGCTAATTTATGCAAACTAGTTACATAAGCCGATCCGAACGCGAAAAGTGCGTAACGGGTAACCAAATGAGTCATGAACAGGTTTCCTAAGTTAATATGCCTTAAATATGTTGTGATATCAGTAGGATACCTTCCATTATGCCCAAAACGAATTTAAAACCAATTTATGCCCCGTAGGGGTATTTTGGTCATTTTAAAGGTTATAAGAGAGATTAAATATTATTCTGAGTTCCAGGTCTGATATAATCAGTAAAAATACTTAATTTAATAAGTTATAACAGTAGGGTATTACATATATGTGAAATTTACCATTTATAACCAAACTATGCACCGAAAGGGCATTTTGGTAATTTCACGTAAGGTTTAAAGGTCAAATTTGGAAATCTGAGTTTAAAACTTTTGCTTATTGTTAAAGTATAAAAATTTACTAAAAATATCAGTAGGTATCAAGTCCTATATATTTAAAATAGTTTTAATACATACTATGCGTTAAAAACGTGTAAAAAGACGGTTTTAAGCGATTTCCGGGTTTTATAAGAAATGCTGGTAATTTTATTATTCCAGAAGGCTTAAAATATTTTTTTTATCATTTAAGATCAGTAGAAAAAGGTTTGATATCAAAATGATTTGTAAAACTCATTTTATAGGCCAAAAGGGCAAAACCGACAATTACCGAATCAAATGTATAACTCTATGTTATGCCCATCCTAAAAATAAATAAAAATCTTCAAAAATCCCAAAATATTATTTTACATCAGTGGGTAAAAATTTTGGTATCAAAATTTGGGTTTAGATAGGCTATATGCTAATTACGCCGTTTAATTAATAAAAAGCTTTTCATTTACGCTAATGAGCATAACTCCTAATCTAGACCTCCAACTGATGTCAAATTTTTAGGGAAAGTTTATAAATCAGTAATAAAGGTTTCTATCCTCTCACATTTTCAAAAATCTCATTTTAAGGTCAAAAGGGCATAATAGTCAACATTTAGGCATATAACGAAAACATGCATATGAATTGGATAACTAAGGAACCAAGTTGTATAACCTCAGAGGGTTATACTAACCTATAACATGGTCCTAATGGAATCCTAAGGCATATCTAAACTAAGCTAAATCGGGTCAGAACTGAAAGTCAAAGCAAAAGTCTACTTTTGCGACTTTCGGTTCCGAACCGAGCCTATACTCAAAATCGTCGGGTTGAACATGCTTAAACATGTTCTTATATTAATTACCAAGTTATTTAAGTGTTAAAACATGTTCCATAACTTCAGTATTATTAGTTATGAATTTATTTGTAAAAACTGACTCGTTTGACTTTTTATTAAGAAGTTTGACCCGACAATTGACTGAGTAAACGTGGTAATTAGGAGGTGCCCTTTTGAGGGTTTAACACCTACCTAAATACGGTCACGTAGCCATGTTCGTTGCGAACAATGGCTCAACCGTTTAAAAGTCAAAGCATTTATCGAAAACGCTTGACTTTTCGGTTATAAACGCTAAATAATAGTAACTAAGCACGAAGGGACACTTACAAGAGGTCCTATGGATAGAAGGAGGTTCTCAAGAAGCTCAAGACCCTCTTAGAATCAGAGATGAGCAGATTTGTGAGTTTCAAATGAGAGCTTGTGGGTTTATATAGTTTTTCCAAGACCGTTAAGATCGTTCCTTGATAAACGAGCTTTGATCTGAGCCGTACAAGTGCGCCCCCTGATTTAGAATACCATGGGCGCCCCTAAACAAGCCCATTGACTTGTTAAAACCATTTGCAAACCCTGGAAACAGCTGGAACAAGCTGTAAACAACTTTCATCAGGTTTACGGGTCGCTCGCTCCCCGCATACGAGCGAGGCTTCTTTTACGCGGCCCGCGACCGCCTGCAGGTCAGCAACAGGTTTCCCTTTTTACAGAAATGGTCCCTGTAGTTGTTTAAGTCCCATTTCGACATGTTTAAAACTCGTTAAGCCATTTTCAAGGCTCTACAATGATGCCTAAGCATAAGGGACATGAAACATGCTCAGAAATTGGTCGTATGGTCACGTTATTCGGCTAATTACGACAAAACAAGAACGGACGCTAAAAACGATCCAAATTACGCGACGAATGGAATTTCATCAAGCCAAACACTAAAATAAAATATTTTAATGCTTACATAAATTTTTGGATGTCCGGATATCTCTAGAATGTAAGATATGCGCGAAAATGCAAACTTGGGCACTTTTTGACACTTTTAGCCCTGCTTGACTTAAAAGTTTATTCTTGCGCACGAAAATCCTCTAAGCCTATTCCTAAGCTATGTAAGGGATATTTAGGGTATGCTTAACTTACGATCATATTCCGGAAGGTTCGATACCTTACGAATCGACATACTTTTGCAGTTTGACGCAAATAGTCCTTTAATCGCACAAAGTAGCGCGGAATGTCGTTTATTGATATCCAAGCCTTCCATGGCCCATAATGGGGATTCCCAAGCATGGGTTTAATTATTTCTATGCTCTCGATTGCTTGAATGGTCACCAAAAGGCGTAGATTCAAAAGTTGACTCTTTAGGTCCCTCTAATACGCAAACTTGCGCATTTCATCGTTTAATAGCGTCGAATCCTCATCTAATCCATATTAGGCATTTTTGAGAGTATTATTAAATATCACGATACTTCGGGTTCGCTAAGAGGTCATTCAGAGGTATAATTAAACATATTGACACTTTTAGTCCTTCTAACTTGCAAAGTTGCGCGTATCTTTACTTATTGGCATAAAAACCTTAGACGACCAATGTTTGGCATTCCCGAGAGTATAATCAATTACCATGAAGTTCCCGGTTTTTTAAAATGTCACTCAGAGGTAAGAATTAGCAGGTTGACGCTTTTAACCTTTCATTGCGCAAACTTTCAATTAATTATGCGAACGGCTACACTCGATCAACAAGTGGCTCATTTGTGAATATAAATACCGTATGAGGTTATTCAGAAACTTATTTTTGGTATGTTAACATTTCCAATCCTTTCATAATCAAGGTTTTCGATTTTTCGAAAAATTAATCCCTTAAATTCAACATTTGACTTCATTAGGGTTTATTACACGTGTCAATACATTATTGGACGTGATTTTACGAGGTGTTACAATGAGAGTTCGTTGGAACTCAAGACGTGGACCAGAGTTCACGTGGGAACGCGAGGATCAAATGGAGCTCAAGTATCCTCACCTTTTTCCAAGCAAGCAATCTAAACCTGGCGCAACTAATGAATTTCGGGACGAAATTCCCTTTCAAGTTGGGGATGATGTGGCACCCGGGGAAAAGCCATAGTCATCCTGATCTGACACTTCGCCGCTTTTGGTTTACTTATCAAATTTCGGGACGAAATTTCTTTCAAGTTAGGGATGATGTGACAACCCGAGTTTCCATGACCTTTCCTTGACACGTTACTTGTTTCACAACTGTGTTTTCATGATTCATTTCGTTGTAATATGTGCACCTTTGTTATTTGATTATGGATTGTTATATTGTTTGGTAAAGTAATGGAAACCTGTTAACTATTTTAGATTTGTTAAACTTGATGGGATTTTCATCATCTCCCATACTCGACGAAACACTGGTGTTTCGTCATGACCCTTATTCGCCGAGATGGGCTTCGACCCAAGTAAAGCCCAACTAAAATCATCCATTATGTTATATTGTACGTAAACCATAATTCACGAACCCGAGGCACTCTTTTCCTCTCCCTTGCACCCGACAGCAATCACCATCCCTCTCAAAGCTCTTGCTAGTTTCATCTCGTAATCGGTTAGTGTATAATTATCCGATCAGACCTGTTTGTTTTATTGTTTGATTGTTTTGTGTGTTGATTTTGGGCCACTATGGATTTAGGTGTCTTGTTAGAGGATGTTCTCTCATGTTTTATCAACTAGGGTTTCGATGTTTTATTGTTAATCAATTAGACTAGGACTTGCAGGATAAGAACTCTATGGTTCGTATTCATTCATGTTCGCTGCTCAGAACCGATGTTCTGTTTGATGTTTGTATATTATGTTATCAATTGTTTATGAATATTAATTGAATATGTGAACAGATACGTACATGACGATGATCTGGTAATATAGAATTCGTGGCTAGGTTTGATGTTGGTGATTGATAGGTTAAGGGTTCATGAGATTATTGTCAGTTGGATGGGTCGATGCTAAGAAACTGTCATGTTTAGGGTTGTGAATCTTGAACTGTTGTGTATGGCGACGAAAGTCCCTTCTCACGAAATACCCAGTCGACAAAACACTTTGATGTTTCGTCACCCATCATGCCGACGAAACACTTGATGTTTCGTCATCCATGTGTCGACGAAATACATTGGTATTTCGCCGTTGGGAGTTTTGCCGCCTAAGGGTTAGTTCACGACAGTCTGTGGTTGGAACTTGAGTTATACGCATGATTTTTTTGATGAAACACTACTGCTGTTTGTTAAGGATATGAGCATATATGCACTAACTGAGGGAAACATGATTTGGTTAAAACGAGTAATAAATTTAACTGTTAATTGCCCTTGTGAAGCATATATGTGAAGTGTGGAATCGTATGAGTTTGGAACTGCCCTGTATTATTCAGTAATCGTTGTTTGAATGCACATTATGATTATAAGTTATACGTGTGCGATGAGAATGTAAACTGATTACGTGTGCATGAACACCAAAGGCTTTGACTAACTAAGCGAGAACAAGTAATTAATCACACCGAGCAAACCTAGGTGAGTTCACTGCTCTTTTTCCAAGCATGCATCCCGGGGAGGGACATCTGGTAAACGTTCCGGGGAGGAATGTCAGGTAATGGGTTTGACTGGAATGTTAAACCTGGGTTGTTGGTTAATACACGTATATCTATCACTCAAGTCCCTCCTACCGATTGTTGCTGGGAAGGTAACGGGGTATTAGTTAATATCGCTATTTAGGTTTGGCACCCTCACACCGCACCGAGGAGGTCGGGAGTGAACTAATGACCCCCATCTTGACCATTGCTTTGATAGAGGCATTGGGGTTTAAGGCAAATAATCTGGAGCCATCGGCGGTAAGCATGTGATTAACAACATTGAATCTGTGAAACGTTTTAATCTGGTAACTGGTAACTAAACACGTTAACAAACTTTGAACTCACCAGCGTCGTCTGACACACTTGTCTGCATGCTTGCAGGTCGTTAGATTCTTGGACATGGAACTTGCTATCTGGGAGTGCTGGAGTGGTCATGGGTCACAACTCTTGGATATTTATTCTTGGTTTAGTACATTGTTTTGAAACACTTGAACAACGAATAATCTTATGCTTCCGCTGAACGTTTACTTAGGTTTTAACTTATGACTTGGAATTATATTATGAAATGAATCAAATGTTTTATTTAATAGTTATTTATTATTAGTTCAATGTGATTGGTGGCTTGGATCCTGGTACGTCACACGTCCCGCGGTGTTTCCGCATGTGGTATTTTGGGGGTGTGACACAGTGGGTTTTGAATTCTTCCCGAACCGGTTGTAATATGCCTTTGATTCGAATTCTAATGCTAAAATCATAGCACTATAAACTGTACGGATTCTTGAACTGAACCAGTTTGTTTGATGTTACACATAAATTCATCCGGGTTTTGTAACTCGGCTGGCCCAAAATTTTTGGTAAACGCGTGGGTCAATTCTTCCCAAAAAGTGATGGTTTGGTCGTTAGAGAGCCAAGAGTAAAGATCCAAGGCATCACCCTCTAGGTGCATTGAGGCCACTTCAACCTTCTCCTCATCAGGTTTATGATAATACCTGAAGTATTTTTTGGCTTTCAGCAACCAGCCACGAGGATCTCCTCCGCTAAAAGTCGGGAATTCGAGTTTGTTATAGGACCTATATGGTTGTCGACTCCTCCAGGAACTTTCCCCTTCATCACTCTTGCTTCCTCGGGAACGGTCTCTTGCCTTTAGAGCTGCAATCTCCTGCCTCTGGGCTGCTATATCCTCTTTCAGTGTGCAATTGACCCCAATTTTGCGGCTATGGCAGCCAACTGAACAACAATTGGGTCGGGTGGGTTACTGTTGTCGTTCGAGTTATTCCGGGTTTGCACCATTTCTTTCCCGGCAATGGAACCAAATGATAGAAACTGGAAAATTTGATTAATAAAAATAGGGAAAACAAGGGATAGTTAGCCTGTTTCGAGATAGGCAAATCTCCAAACACAAGACACGATAATGAATAAAAATTGGACAAAGAAAATAGATGACTAAAGGCCTATTTATTCTTGAGGATTGCTGGAAGTTTGCCCTTATTTTAGCCTTTGAAATAGTTGCTGAAATCATGGCTGCTGAAATCATGGGATAATATCTTAAATTATGCAGGGATATAATTGTGCATTTGATTGAGAGGATCAGTTTGGATCCATCCAGTTTGGTTCTTATCAGAATCCGAGAAGGAAATGAAAGAGGTTTACCCTTGGTTATTTAATGTATGACATGTTTTGGGAACGAAACCTATTTGCTTGGGGGTAGACTTGTAACACCCAACTTTTAATATATGGTAACGGCAATGCGAGGTTTACATATAAGTATGGAATGAAAGCCCAAGTTACGTAATAAAATAGTGACTATTAAAAATGCCCATTATGGGAAATTAATATTGAATGATTGATATATGTTATATGTTAATATTTATTGACTAAGTTTGTAAGTTTAAATGATTGGTGATTAACATCAAATGGTTGATGGTTAGAAATGGTTGCTAATGTTTTTATAGGGCCCTGTGAGTGTAATGGTATAGCACGTATGGACTCTTGTACCGGTGTAAGCCTGATTGACCTGGTGTCAGGCAGTTAATGGTGGAGCTAGCTTCACAAATTGATGTTTATTTACAATTGAAGTTGATTTGCATGTTTGATGTTGAAATGTGGTTTGATGACAATTAATAAACGTTTTATTTCAAATGTTAACTTGTTTTACCAAAACTAGTGCTCATTCAGCGTAGCTGACTTTTAACATTCATGTCAAGTTAACATGTCGATGCTTGATAAAAGGTCTACAACATGGATTAAAGGCTACCCTATCTTCGAACTAGCACTCTATTGACCATAGAGTATCTATCATGATATTTTTTATTATTATGTTTTATATTTTGATGACTTAATGTATTGGATTATTGATGTATTTCCATTATGTATGTGTCTAATCTTTAAAGTTTAAGAACCATGCCTGATGTGCAAATCCAACTGTGAGATTTCCTCGGGTTTTGGGCCTTATCGAAAATGACCAAAATACCTATCATGTGGATCACATGGCATGTGACCATAAGTTAAAGAGCTCTTTAGATGGAGCTAGTGGCATGGATTGAAGTGTGAAGAATTTGAAACCACAATGTGTTTTTTGCATTTTTTAAGTAAACTAGTGGGAATGCCCGCGCGTTGCCGCGGGTTCCTTATGTTTTTTAGCCCACGTTGCATGACGAGTTTCACATAGTTTATCTTTAATACCAATTCTCTAAAACAACTAAAATATCAATGCACAAAGAGCAATCCTATCGCACGTTGTCGCGTCTTTGCTTCATGTTCTGACTTTGAGAAGTGAATTAAAGCTACATAAACACCAATATTAAAGGGAGTTTCACATGCATGTTACAGTTAAAACAGTTGGAAAAAAGGTAATAGCCATATAGTTGGTCTACCTTTTTTTTCTTTTCCGAACGGCAACTTTCAATAACCACAACACCGAAAACCCCCTAGCAAGGAGCTAGGGAGCCGGAACCATACAACAGAAAAAGAACCAGATTACATATTGAATTTTTTCCATCTATCCCAATACAATGTCACCCCCTTAGCTCTACTTTTCAGCCACAAGAAACCCAACGATTTTACTTCGCCAATAATGTTACTTACCGCCACCGGTTCGTTAGCGAAAACATACTTGTTCCGAGCTCTCCAAAGACTCCAGCAGCTAATTTAAATCACCGCCTGCACCATCTTTTTCTTCGTCTCGCTCCCCAGAATGTACTTGTGAACTTGCAGCAGATCACTTGTCGAGAAGGCGTATATTTGGGGTATGTTACACCATCTGGAGACCTCCTGCCACACTAAAGTCGCAACCAAACAACCCGTGAATAGGTGATCCACGGTTTTCTCTTCCGACCAACACAAATAACAAGCTAAAGGCCCATGAATAATATTTCTTTTTATCAAGGCGTCTTAGGTGGGGAGGCGACAGAATAGTTCTCCATCCAAATGTATTTATCTTCAGCGGGTTGCGGAACCCACGAGCTCCATTCCAGAATTTTATTACTCTGAACCGGGTCAGGGTTTTGTAAGCATTTTTTAACTGACGCTACCGTAAAGACACCATTGTTATCTCCCCGCCACCTGCACACATCTGACCCGTTCTTAAAATTATATAAGGAGATTGCAGACTTCAAGTTCTCCATGTTCGACCACGCCCCATCCTGTAGCTCCTCTCCTCTCCAGTCCCAACTGAAATATAGTCAACGGAAATATAGTTGGTCTACCTAGTTGTAAATTAATATCAACGTAACTGTCAAACCAAAAACAAATGCATATCTCTCTATATATCAAGTATACAGATCAAGGCGTCTGAGGTGGGGAGGCGACAAAGAATAGTTCTCCATCCAAATATATTTATCTTCAGCGGAACCCATGAGCTCCATTCCAGAATTTTAAAAATATATGAGGATAATATACAAGGGTACCGTGTTCGGGTTCGATTCTCGGTGAGAGGCTGAATCAAGCGCCAAGGATGTATAACTCAATTTGGAGGACCCTCTCGAAAGGAATCTCCGTAGCGTAAGTGTGGCGCCAGCTGCAATAAGATGTCGTCCAAAAAAATCATTGTATTTTGATTGCAGGTGCTGAACATATAAAATAGGACTAAACAGAATCAAGATGATGGGCCCATTTTGTTGTCCATTTAAATAAAAAAGACAAGTTTTTTTAAAACCATTAGAAATCCAAATATGTTTTTTTAAAGGATCAAAAACCATTACCTCCTTTGCTTAAACCATCTCTTATAGCAACAGTGTTCCTTGGATCTAAAGCCATGATTGCTTCAATTCCAAAGCTTAATAATGTGATAAAAATACAATGAAATATTAATAAATGGACAAAATAAATAAATGTAAGATGTAAAGAAAAATACTGATTTATTTAGAAAACTACCTGTATCAAATATTTATGGCAAAGAATCAAAGTATGCCTTAAATCTCAAGTTGATATCATGTTTTTTCCTTCATACTCCACACCAATACGATTGTCTCAGACTGTTCGGTGTGGGGAGCGGCCTAGGGCCGGCGACGCACCGGCACACCGTCCCCTAGGGTCGTCCCCGTCCTCAACGTCGCCTGATCCCGGAGGCACATTCCCGATCTCGTTCTCATTGTTCAGACAAGCGATTCGTGTGACGTTTCTGAGCGACAACGAATGTAACAAACGGACGGTAGTGTTCGATGTAAATGGCTTGCTTCATATCAACCATTTCTTTATTCAGAACCATCTCAAACTGGTCGTCACTAACACCAGCACAGTGCACTACAATCTTGTTCGGTTTCACTTTGTTGACTTTAGCGTAAGTGCTGATCAGGTCCAAACACACGCTCATGAAATTAACAATCTTTTATTTACGATGCCCTTGTGGCCACACACAAGCAACATAACGAGTCGCACCATGGTCCACCAAGCCAACAACTGTTGCAATAGATGGAGACTCGGAGTTCATTGCAGCCGGGTGATTGACATCTGCTCCAATAAACATATATTCATTCACAAGCAAGTTAGCACAAAAGATGGTAAACCTAATCCACAAGAAAATGATCAATAAAAAGGGAGTTAAGACATCAACAAACGACGGTAGTGTTCGATGTAAATGGCTTTCTTCATATCAACCATTTCTTTATTCAGAACCATCTCAAACTGGTCGTCACTAACACCAGCACGGTACACCACAATCTTGTTCGGTTTCACTTTGTTGACTTTAGCGTAAGTGCTGATCAGGTCCAAACACACGCTCCCAAAATTAAAATTTTTTTATTTACGATGCCCTTGTGGCCACACACAAGCGACATAACGAGTCGCACCACGGTCCACCGAGCTAACAACTGCTGGAATAGATGGAGACTCGGAGTTCATTGCACCTTTGCCACCCCCAAAAGATAAGAGTGAAGCATCTTCTGCTGGGAAAATACATATATTGGCTCATAATCATATGAACATGTTTTGTTTAAATTATCTAAGAAAAGCCAAAAGAAATTTCAAGCATAATATGAGGTCAATGATAGGTGGAGGAGAATTTGGGGAGGTTTTTGAATGAGAATTTATCATAAGGCATTACACATCTTACCAAATTTGTGAGGACCGCCGAAGGGTTGCTATAAAGAAATTTCATCACTACAAGATTCGAAAACTCATGAATGCGAATGGCATTATAAAGGTGTAATGCATTAATATTCTTTCTTATATGTGCAGACAAAAAGATATATAGTCAGTGACTTGTAGTTATTCAAGAAAATAATGAATATTGGTAACTAACATATGGACCTAATGAACATATATGGTTGCAGGTTGTTGATTTGACATTCTTAAGAGAATTTAATCATCCGAACATTGTTAAGGTTCTAGGCTACGGCTTTGAAGACGAAACACTGTTCCTTATTTATAAATTCATGGCGAATGGAAGCTTAGATTCTCGCCTTTTCACAAGTATGTATAAGAAACTAAATGAATAATTAAGTGGATGCAGAATGTGACCTCTGCGTCGTTTTCAGAAGACAGCATACCACTTCCATGGAAGGCGAGAGTTAAAATTGCAATGGGAATAGCTGATGCCCTTTTGCACTTGTACACAACACATAATCAGTTTGATGATTTCTCCATTAAGATACATAAGATATTGCTAGACAAGGTAATTTCCATTATTTATGATGCAACTATATATGCCAACCAGCGTTTTTGTTTCTCATTTTAGTTGGTGCGGAATGTAGGACTTCAACGCAAAGATTTCTGCCTTTGAATCCATTTAAAACCAACCAAACTGAAGTAAGACAGCTTGTTTGGCCATTTTGTGTTGGTGCATACGTCTGTCGACTTCGTCTTGTATCAAGTCTAGTTTTACAATTGTTAGATCAGGGTGCGTTGTACGAGAAATAGGGTAGGATTTATGTGTGATTGAGCTAATTTCGTTTGAACATGACAGGTGACACTTTCAAACGAAATAAAGATGTTTAATTTCGTTTGAAGGACACCATGTCACCCTCAAACGAAATCAGGTCCCCTATAAATACCCAACATACGAAATCATTTGTAACTTCTGCGATTCCGGTACCGAAGTGCTGCCGACGCGTCGTTTGATCTGTAATCGTGTTATAATCAATAAACAAGACGATTAATAGTTAAACAAGCTGTTTTCGACATCTGTTTCTTAGATTCCGCCTCTGAAACAGACTAGAGCTCTTCTGATTGACTCGTTTAGGTCACAACTCGATCCTACAAGTGGTATCAGAGCTCAGGAGGAAGAGTTCTTGCCAAAGTCAGCTTGAAAATCTGTTTTCTACACCTTCTTTCACAAAATTAACAAATTTCACGGTCAAAATGGTCTGATTTTCATATATATCATACATAACAGTGTTTTAAAGGATCCTTGAGAGTTTTGGACCTTAATCGAGCTAAAACTTGATCAAATACATAATTCCGTTTGAAACAGATCGAAATATGATGACATCAGCAACCTTCAAACGAGATTAGAGGTTAATTCCGTTTGAAAATCGTGTTTTCGTTTGAAAAGATCAGTTAATCTCGTTTGAAATTTGGTGTTTCCGTTTGAAGACGTAATTCCGTTTGAGGGATTTCAAACGAAATAAGCTGATTTCATTTCTGTGTGCTATTTCGTTTGAGGAGGTTCAAACGAGATTAGGTGTTTTCGGTTCAAGAGGTATTCCGTTTGAAAGAGAGCTTGTTCAAACGAAATTAGATGATTTAGTTTGAAAGGTGTGATTTCGTTTGAGAAGTTCCAAGTGAGATTAGGGATTCCGTATCTAAGTAATTTCGTTTGAGAGTGGTACTTTGCATTATAGTGTGATTCCGTTTGAGAAGTGTTTCCGTTTGAACTGGTATTTTGTGTAAGACTTGGGTTTGTGAAACAATTTGCTTAAACATGGAATAGGAATTTTACAATGCGTTCGCGACACCCATTGCTCCAGTTACTGGTGCTGAAACTGTGTACAATGAGAATGAGACAGGAACTTATCAGAAACCGCCAAAGCTCATGTATATTGAAGATTTTCAAGGATGGAAAAGTCGTTTTGAGAACTGGGTGCAAGCTTATAAATTTGACGCTTGGTGTTCGTTGTTGAAAGATTATGAGAAACCTAAGAATGAACGTGGGATTGAAAAAGCTATTGTTGACTATTCAGAGGGTGACAAGCTGAAGTTTACAAGTGAGAAAATGATGATTAGTATTCTTCAACAAGCGATTAAAAAAGATATCTTTGTTTTGCTTCAACATAATGGTACAGCTAGATCAATTTGGGAAGCATTGATACAGAAATTCAGAGGAAGTGCAGATATGATTAAAAACAAAAAGGCGTTATTGAAGAAATCATTTGATATGTTTACAGCTTTTGACCACGAAACAACAAAGCAGACCATTGATAGATATTGTCATTTGGTATTGGAAATGGGAAGATTAGATATTAAGAACGAGGATGATGAGTGGGTTGATAAGCTAGCTGAAGCACTACCACAGCATAAGTGGGGAACTTATTTGATGATTGTGAAACACATGAGGAAGTCTGAGAGTATGAATTTGGCACAGTTCATTCAGAAAATTGAAGAACAGGAATTGGATATTCAGAAAACTGCTATTTTGACGAATCCAAATGCTAAATAGGATGTTAGTTTGTATTACAGAGGAAACAAGTTTGAGATTCTTCAGCCATGTTTCGGCAAAAATTTTCACAAAAACCAAGTTTCAAACGAAATACTGATCCAAGCAAAATTACTCCTCAATCGAAATCTTGTTTCGGCAAAATTTGAGGCTACCCCCAGCTCTAGCCCAAATATCCAAACTGGTTACAGTGCTGAAACTTCGTCTGGAACAAAGGGTAGTAATGTGACACAGAGTGGTGGATCTTCGTCCACGTACTCAAGCTTTGATCCAAACTTTACAACATCAAGTCCTCAACAACAAAATTCAACAAATCTTCAATGCAACGTCACTTTGAACATTCAAAATGGTCAAAACTTGTCTCCAGAGATAGCCAAGCAACACATGGCATCACTCGTTGCTATGTTGGAATCGTATGAAGGTTTGATTGCAGGCAAGATTGGAAATCTTATGCTTACAAAAGAAGATTATGACCAAATTGATGCAGAGGAACTTGAGTTGATGGATGTGAAGTGGTGTTTGGCCAGTGCTTGTAGGAGAGCAGAAAAGTTTCAACAAATTACTGGTAGAGATGAGTTTAGAGGAATGGCTACTTCTCCATTGGGATTTGATAAATCAAAGGTTACCTGTTTCCGGTGTAAAGGAAAGGGTCATTTTAAGAGAGAATGCAAAAACAATGAAGCAACCGGGAATCAAGAAAAGAACAATTATTATCAGAGATCAATTTTTCATCAGATTGATCAACAACCTCAACAAAAGGATACAAAAACTGCTCATGGTAAAATGATCAAAGATGCAAATAAGAAAGCTTATTTTGGTATCATTGATCAAGATGATGAATTTGTTGCTGAAGGTTTCAGCTGGGATAAATACATTCCACCAGGTTCAGTTTTGTAGCTAGAATTCTGGGTGAAGATGAGGCTAATCGGGAAAGAATTCCAATTTTTCCAGATCTTGAAAGTGATGTTGATACTGATGATGATGAAGAACATCTTAATAAAGCTAGAAAAGGATTAGATCCTAACAGCTTTAATTTCTTTTTTGCAGATAAAATGGAGATGCTGAATCAGAAGAAGATTGCCAGATTAAGGAGAGAGTTGGAAGCAGCAAGAATGCTAGCTGATGAAAAAGCAAAGACAGAAGCTGGAGAAGAAAATGTTGAACCAGTGACTGAGAAAGTTGTAGAAAAATTCGTTGAAGTGGAGAAAGTGGTGGAGAAAATAGTTGAAGTTGAGAAAATTATCGAAGTAGAGAAAATTGTTGAAATAGAGAAAATCGTTGAGGTAGAGAAACTCGTTGAAGTTGAGAAGGTTATCGAGATTGAAAAGATAGTTGAAAAAATGGTTGAAGTTGAAAAAACCATGTTTGAAGTGTTTAGAATCGTGCAAAGTTTGTGAGGATAAAGATAAGAAGATTGCTGATTTGGAAAAGATTAAAGAAGATTTACTTTCTGATGTGAAATATGTGAAGGAGGCGTATGATGTGCTCAACAAAACAGTTGATCGTCTGAAAAGAACGAATTCAGAGATTGAAAATGCAATGAAAAAAATGAGCGCAACATTAATGACAAAACAGAGTGTTATCAATGAGTATATTGAAGATTGTGCTAAGCTGAAGCAGGAGTTGGAACTTGAGAAAATTGAGAGTGAAAGGATTTAACGATTATTGTTGAGTTACACTACTTGTGATTATTTGATTGATCGTGTTTATCCTACTGTTGCAGGTCTTGAAGCATTCATGGAGAAAAAGACTGAAGATACTGATACTGGTAAGAAACAAAGTGTCAAGTATAACAGATGTCCGCCCCCGATCCATGAAAGTTATTCTCCCAGGAATCCTAACGAGGAGCGTCTAAAAAAGGCAGTCAACATCAAGTTAAAGTCTGAAATTATTGATGAAATACCAGACAATATTGATGTTACATTCACAACATCTGACACTGATCATGAGTCTGAGTTAGTAAAGAAAGTGGTCAATCAGGTGTTAGATATGGATGAAGAGTCAAAACCGGAGTCTAAGTCTGAAAGTTCGAGTTCATCAGAAAAGAGTCAGAGTTCACCGGCTAAAAGGGTTTACAATAAAGAATTCCAGTTATCAAAATCTAATTTGAATGATGGACCAATCAAAGTGGCTTATACTTTGAATGATTCAGACAAATTATATTCTGATGAGGAATTTCCAATAAGAAGTGTCAAAACTGAAATGATCAAACAGGTTTTCAAATTAACAGAAATTAATATTTCTGAAATAAAAGATTTAAATCTTGCTGATAAACCTAAAAAGTACACTTCAAGAGTTCAACAGAGATTGAACAAGAAAAAGGGTTACAGTTCTGGTTCAGGTTATCGAAAGAAACCAAACCATAACAGTAATTTCAAAAAGCAAGGATTAGGTTTTAGTTCTTCAGAAAATTATAAAAATGAGAAAAATTATAAACCAAAAACAACATTTGTTGCAGGAGGAAGTTCTGAATATGAGCAGAAGAAACCGTTCTGGAAACAATCCAATCAAGAGTTTCTTGCTGAAGTAAAGAAGAATGTAAAGAAATTTGCTCAAAGAGTTGATAGAAGAACCTGTTTCAAGTGTCAAAAGGCTGGACACATTGCTTGGAATTGCCAAGAGTCCAATTATACAAAACAGGAAGTTTCTTCTAATTCTGAAATGAGAAAGAAAGGTGTTGAAAAATCGACTATGGAAGTTGGTGAAACTTCAAAACGGTTTTACAAAAGGCAAGTCGATTTGAACAAACAAAGATGGGTTGTAAAATCTGAAAACAGTTCTAACAATGAATCTGATTCCATAAAATCAGAGGAGTTATTTGTTGAGAAAAAGGTTGAGAATCCCGTTCCAGAGGTGAACGTTGAAAATTTTCCAAAACCGTCAAAAGAAAATTTGAAGTTGAAAGTTGGTAAAACTGAAATTTCAGGTCAATTCTTTGCTGGTAAGAAAGAATTTGATGCTGAAAAAGTGTTTAATGGAAAAGTTAAACATATTTTTGGGAAGATGGTTGATGGGAAGGTTAAAAGTGCAAAAGAATGTTATAAATCAAAATGTTGGTGGGATAGATGTGTCCCAGAATCTCCCAAGGATGGTCAGGCTTAGGGGAAAGTATTTCCTAGCTAAAAAATCCGGACTTGCTGGAGCTCCCAGGTTGGTAAGAGTGGAGCAGGAATCGGCATCATTCTTGAAATGTTTGGTTGATAAATCTATAGGTGATATCTTTATATTGTTATATTTTGATTTACAAGTGGTTTGGGTTGATAAGTGAATCTACAAGTGACTGAGAAGGTTTTCACTTTCAAAGTGGTAAATCAAGGACATTAAGTTGTACTTGTTTTTCCTACATATGATTGAAAAACAATGTGATGAACCCCAATTTTACAAGTGATAAAATCAACGAAACTTATTTTCTGGAAAAACCATTTGATTAAAACAAACTTAAGTATTTTGAAATTAATGGGAAAATAGTTTGTTGTAAGGGGGAGTTCTGAGTGTTTATGCCAAGAGGATGGCGATCTGAAGTGATTTGATATCAGTTGTCGCTTTACTTGTACAGTTTATTTTCAAATTTCCTAAAATGTGTTTTCATTTTAGGGGGAGTAAAAACTTCAGAAAATCCAAAAACATTTGAAAATTTGAAAAAGTCAAAAACATGATAAAATCAAAAATGAGTTTTGTTGTCAAAAAGAGGAAATGATAATACATCAGTGGACTATCACAACATGCTAAAGAAATGGAAAGTTAAAATGTGATAAACGGTCTCACTGATGATGTGCCAGTAGGTTTTTGCACATTTAGTAGATTGTGACGAGATATAAACCTAAATTTCAAACTTGCTTATCTCGTGGGTAACATCTCTCGGATATATGGGTAACCCCCGAAATCTTGTTTGAAGGATCCCTCTTTCTGAGATACTAGGTCTTTATGCTTAGTGATATCTGGGGTATTATCCCGGGACTTCTGATAATGCGGAAGCAATGGCCTAGTCCCCGGAGAATACTTTACTGCTTGCTTAAAATATAGCGCCGCCCTCAGCATAAAATGATGAGACAATAAAATTGCTAATCAATGCTGTTGTAAAAAAGACCCTCTAAAGGGGACCCACCAAAAGTCGAACCGTCATCTCTCTGCTGAACGGAAGTTCTGACCTGAGCTCTCACGGTTTCGCAATTTTAACTACTTACAGATATCATCTAGGTATACTCACCTGTAAGACAAAATATTGGGATCTGGATACAGGAGTATATTCTGAGGTGGGACACGCGATTGAGTTTAAGTCTCTAAAACATTAATCTCATATCTCGAAACAGTTGAACTTTGTGTGAAAATTTAAGTGGATCAGTATACTGACAATCTAAGTGAATCGTTTAGAACTTAAAATGTTTAAAGCTTAACGGTGTTGGTGATTTGTCTCATAAACTGATATGATCCTCTTACACAAACTCACAAAAATATTGTATGTAAATATTTCTTTACTGCATTTCATTTCTGTTATGTCAAAAATCCAAAAAGATTTTCGGTGTGTTTTAGCAAAAATTTTGAAAAATTAAAAAAAGATTTTAGACAACTGATGTTGAAAAGCTGATTTTCAAAATTCCGAGTCCTGAACATGACGAACAGGTTTGAGAAAGCTTGTTTGAAATTGTTTGAAATGAAAATGATATACATACAAGTGGTTCATCAGAAATTAATATGATAAATCATTATTGATTGATACTTGAAATGATGTGATTTGTTTGTATCTTCAAGTGGTTAGCTAGGTTTCTAGATTTGTTATATCTTATCTATTATGAAACTTATGTTTTGGGTAGAGAATTTGCAGGTGAGTCAGATTGCAATTCCTGAACTTGTAAAAGCTAGACTACGATCCCAACACAAGTTGAGGGGGAGTCTGTTAGAGAGAGAGTGTCTGAAGATGAAAGAGCTAGGAATTTGATCCTGAAGATGCTAGAGACTGATAGAGCATCATCTGAGGAGGATATTAGCTGAAGAAATTGGAAAGAGGCAAGAGCCAGGCCAAGATCCTGGAAGCCCAAAGACTGATAAAGACTGAAGACTCGACACTTAAGACTCGTCAACATCCGAGGGGGAGTCTGTTGGTGCATACGTCTGTCGACTTCTTCTTGTATCAAGTCTAGTTTTACATTTGTTAGATCAGGGCGTGTTGTACGAGAAATAGGGTAGGATTTATGTGTGATTGAGCTAATTTTGTTTGAACATGACAGGTGACACTTTCAAACGAAATTAAGATGTTTAATTTCGTTTGAAGGACACCATGTCACCCTCAAACGAAATCAGGTCCCCTATAAATACCCTACACACGAAATCATTTGTAACTTCTGCGATTCTGGTACCGAAGTGCTGCCGACGCGTCATTTGATCTGTAATCGTGTTATAATCAATAAACAAGACGATTAATAGTTAAATAAGTTGTTTTCGACGTCTGTTTCTTAGATTCCGCCTCTGAAACAGACTAGAGCTCTTCTGATTGACTCGTTTGGGTCACAAATCGATCCTACATTTTGAGATTTAAAAGGTTTAGTTCACGGCTTGGTTTCACAGATTACATAAAATTGAGTCAGTTAGGGATCTTGTATCTCTATTGAATCAACCAAGAAAATTTTAAAGCCTTAGAGAAAAACAAAATGGGTGATATGGGCCAAAACTCGCTTAGGTTGTGTTTCTATGGTTACAACGTTATGTAACTTTCTTTTTCTAAATGATATTTAATAGTACAACTTTTGTAACCATATGAAACATAATATTTATATATAGAAATAAAAATTATGCAGAAAGACCTTGGTGGATCAAATTAACCCAATAAAATCCAATTTGGCACTTGCTTAACAAGTGATTGTTTCTATTATAAAAAGTTTTGAACCCTTACCCCGTCCCCATTTTGTAACCTCAAGTTTTCAAACCCTTACACCCCACCCCCATTTTGTAACCTCCACTGGTCCCAACTTAGCATCAATAATAAAGTCAAACCGTCACAGGCTTCGAGAAGTTATAAATTGGATAAAACTTTGTTGTGACAAACTCTTCCTTCATGAACTCTAATGAGAAACCTGGGCTTGATTTGGATTCATAAGATTCCTGCTGGTTGCTGCAAGATAAACACAATAATCAACATCAGTATATATCCATGTCACACCCCCAAAATCCACATGCGAAACATCACCGCTTGGAGGCGTGACTGACCAGGATCCAGCCACCAATCATATTGAACTATGCAATCAAGTAAATAAAACCAAACCCAATATAATTGGTGTTTAAAAGAAACTAAACATGTTTAAGCAATCAGCGGAAGCATAGTAATGTTAAATAACCAAAACATAGTTTAAAGTTCAAATGTTAAGTACGGGACATAACAGTCCATATCCCACAACGACCTCCTCCTCGTGCAAGCTCCATAAGCATCTAACGACCTGCAAGGCATGTAACAACGAGTCAACAACAAAGTTGAGCGAGTTCACAGTTGGTTGTTTAGTTGTACCAGTTTGTTTTGAAAACCACAAGTTGTTTCGTAAACCACGAGTTAACCAGTTCCTTTATTTCCCAAACCATATCCATAATCAGTGGGGGCTTCCACATGTGAACCACTAGACCGTTACCATATCGAGAACTGACGAACAATAGTTGTGCCCTACGTCAACGTCTATCATCATTGACAGTTTGCCCAGATCCATTAGTACACGCCCGTCCGAACGGCACGGTGTAAGGCTTGTCAACCCTAATAGCGCTATTAACTAATGACCCGCTCGCCATTGGCCCGACGATTAAGTCGATATAAAAATGAGGGACTTCATGATAGAGTTTTGTCTAGTAAGTTTTAAGGTTGTTGTCCTACCCAAGGAGGACGAACGTACGTATTCTACCCAAGGAGAATACGTAGGATGGCCGTACATATCCTACCCAAGGAGAATATGCAGGTTTCGTTTTAATTCTTTAACCCATTCCCAACCACGAGAATCCCATGCCTTAGATAGTGTGTGAACTCACCTCGGTTTGCTCGGTATGCTAAAATTACTTGCACAAACAATTCAGTCAAAGCCTATAGTATGCATGTACACACAATCAGTTGACATTCACGAAGTTCACGCATAGATACAATCATAGCACATAGCAGCTGTACAAGTCCATGCAATTCATACATCACATAATTGTTTCATGGCAACACATAACTAACCTAGTTATCCCTTAACAGATTTAATTGAGTTTACTGTGCAGTTTACCTACCAGACGAAACTCCCTGTTTCGTCATGACTCTCATTTGACGAAACCCTAAGGTTTCGTCGTATACCCCTTAGCGAAACCCCCCCAGGTTTCGTCGTGGCTTATGCTGACGAAACCCCCAGGTTTTCGTCGACGTCAATGTTTCGTCAAAAGCATAAGTTACGTCGCATTAGCAATTATTCACACAGAAACCCTAATCATTAAACAGCAGTTACATAATCCATCATCAAGCAATTCGCATACCAAGCATAATCATCTATGGCAGTTTCAATAGCATGAGTTTCCAGTAATTAACTATCATCAACATAACCCTAATGTTCCTATGATTGCGATCATTAGCACGGCTCATACAACCCTAGCCATCATTTAAACATTCAAGATGCACCACATCAAATCGAACATGGACAGCAGACACATCCGTATACCTTTACAAACATCAGTTTAAGTTTCATAGATTAACAATAGGACATCATCCCAAATCAACAATATGCAGAGCAACATACATGATCATTAGTCAATTAATAAAGTGATCTCAAACAGCCAATCATAACATCATGCAAATCAAGCGTATCAACAATTAAGCTAAACCCTAGCAACAATTCTAATCATAAAGAGGGTACACTAACCTCACGATCGGATGGTTGAATCACCAAGAATAGGTTTAGCAAGAGAGTAGAGGTTGCAAAGAAGGGAACTGCCGTCGAAGGTTGGGGTTTTCTAAAAGAAAAGATTCAGTAACCCTTGTGCACGTATTTAAAATAGAAATAGACAACTGGGCCTCAACTGGACCGATGGCCCATACGGCGAAGCTTACCTCCGACAAAACTCTAAGGTTTCGTCGTGTGAGGTTGATGACGAAACATCATGTTTCATCGAGCATAGGGTAGTGACGAAACTCCAGGTTTCGTCGAGCTTACAAGAGGTGAAACAATTTAAGGTTTTTAACCTTTAAACAGATTACAAGTTTAACTCACTAAGCACATAAACACATTAACACATTAATCACATACTAGCATGTACTAAATAGAATGAAACAGGTATTGTACAGAGGAAAGACCTTGAAAACTCGATTTGTCACATCATCCCCAACTTGAAAGAAATTTCATCCCGAAATTTTACACGTAGTCACTGAGGAAGCTAGTTAGGTTTGCGTGGTTTCCTGTTTTTCCTGGGGTGTCACATTGTCACACCCCTATTTTCCACGTGTCACCGGTGGGCCCGGTGGGGAGTATAGTGACGTAGTTGGTATCATCATAGACAAACAACACAATATAATAATGCACAGCGGAATCAAAGATAGATTCATTTCAACTTTAAATAAAATGTAATATTAAATATCACGAGCAGTTGAAACGGATCCACAGGCGGATCAAAATAAAATAAGATATTGTTCAACAGTTTATTGTCGTCCAAGCTTGCGAGACTTATTGTGGACGCTCTAGAAGACAGCCAGCCTATTACGTGTAGTACCTGCACTTAATCTTTTGGGAAAAATACGTCAGTTTACACTAGTAAATACAATTTAACTGACTCATTTTTAAAATGATTGAAAATTTGATTTGAATGCTCATGGCACAAAATATTTTATAACTTGGGATAATTATGTTATATAATCTTGTAAATGATTTACATGTTACTTATGCGTTCAGTAGCCCGGTTCGTGCCGGGTTAAAGATCAATAGACACACCACAATATTGAGTTATACACTTGACGGGTGTACGCCTACACCCCGTGCTCAGGTCGTGGCCATCTCGTAAGATAATGCCGAGGATATCCGGGACATGGTCATTAACCCCCCAAAGGCTTTAAGCAATAAAACATACATTCAAAACAAGGCATCTCAATAAATTTAACCTCTATTCGATTAAAGAATTCAATGCCGGACCAAGCGGTATTTTATATACCGTACCCCAAGCCCGTATAGGGAAAATAAGTCAAAAAGTATTTACCTTGGTAAGTATTTATCTCAACAAGCAAAAAGGCAGGTAGCTTTTACCGGTGCTCCTAATCTGGAACGAAGGTTTAATATAACCTATTAGATTTCTAACGGGTCTTTATTTAAGCTTAAGCTTAGACCGGTTAGTTTTAAGGACGAAACGGTTCAAACGCACGATTAAGCGAAGACCGGATAGAATGTGATTTAGACCCGACAAGTTTGAATACTTGTATAATATGGGTATACTAAATACATTCTGGATTTTGAGACAAAAATGAAAATGTTTGACCCGTCTCGGTCAATTTATGCAAACTAGTTACATAAACCGCACCGAACGCGAAAAGAGCGTTACGGGTAACCGTAAGAGTCATATGCAAGTTCCCTGAGATAATATGCTCTAAATATGTTATAATATCAGTAAGTTATCTTCTATTTTGCCCAAAACGGATTTAAACACAATTTATGCCCCATAAGGGCATTTTGGTCATTTAAAAGATTATAAAAGAGTTTATTTGCAAATCTGAGTTACAGGTCTGGTTTGTACAGCAAACATACTTAATTTAACATATTATAACAGTAGGGTATGACCTATGTATGAAATTTATCATTTAAAACCAAACTATGCACCTTAGGGTATTTCGGTACTTTCACAAGGGCTAAAAATGTCAAAACTGGAAACCTGAGTTCAAAAACTTATACTTACTGTTATTTTATAAAAATATACTAAGAACATCAGTAGGTATCAACCTTATATGTTTAATATGGTTATAATGCATACTATGCGTTAAAAACGCTTAAAAAGGCGATTTAGAGCCGTTTCCGGGTTTTCAAAAGAAAGCTGATATTTTTATATTTCCAGAATGCTCAAAATAATTTATTTATCAAATAAAATCAGTAGAAAAAGGTTTGGGGTCAAAAGGGTTTGTAAAACTCATTTTATGGCTTAAAAGGGCAAAATCGGTATTTACCGAATTTAGCTTAAAGACCTATGTTATGCTCAGCCAAAAATTTAATAAAAATCTTTATAAATCCCAAAATATTATATAACATCAGTGGGTAAAAAGTTTGGTATCAAAAAGTGGGTTTAAGTGGGTTATATGCTAATTACGCCGTTTATGTAACATAAAGCTTGCAAATTACGATATTGAGCATAACTCTTATTCTGGACCTCAAACTGATATCAAATTTTCGGTGCAAGTTTATAAATCAGTAACAATTGTTTCTACTCTTTCACTTTTTCAAAAATCGCGTTTTATAGTTAAAAGGGCAAAATAGTCATATTTAAGCATAAACCGGTAACATGCATATGAATCAGATAAATGTTGAACCAAGTTGTAAAATCTCAGAGAATTAAACTTATATAAAAATTGGTCCAAAATATGCTCTAATACAGATCTCAAACATGCATGGATGGATCCGAACCGATAGTCAAAGAAAAAGTCAATTTATGTAACTTTCGGTTCCGATTCGTGTTTAAACTGAAAATTGTCGAGTTGATCAAGTTGAAACATGTTCTTACATTATTTATAAAGTTATTTTGATGATCAAACAGGTTGCATGTAGCCTACATTACTAATCATGCTTAAATTTGCAAAAACACATTCTGTTGACTTTTTTAAGAAATGCTTTGACTCGACAATTAACATGCTTAGAGTGTGAATCTGATAATACCCTTTTAGAGGTTTGTTACACACATAAATACCAACATGTAGGTACTTTCAATTTGAGATTTGACAGAGCCAAACTCGTTTAATCATAAAGTCAAGTGTAATTTACGATAGTTTGACTTTCGGTTAATATACTAAGCTAGCACGAATTAGAGAATGATATGAACACTTACAATGGTCCTAAACAAGCTTAGAGATCACTATGAAGCAGCCTTGGCGTCCAGAGAGCTCCAGGAAAGGTCTTGTGAATTTTTGAAGTTCAAGTGTTCATATGTTTACTACTACAAGTGCCTTATATCACACATTGGATCTGAATTGAGGATGTTACAGGTGTTTTCTGATGTTGTAGGAAGAGTACAAGTGTCCTAGAATGCATGTAATTCGATTGGGGAGCTCCCTTAGTCGACAACAGCTGTAAATGACCGAGAACAGACTCAGAACTGGCACCTGCAGGTTTGTTTGTCGCTGGGCGCTGGCAGGCGGGCCGCGAGGACCATGTACGCGGGCCGCGTACATGTGCAGAACAGGTAAACATGTTTTATTCAATTGCAATTCAGTCCCTGATCTATTGTAACGTTTTTAGGCTATTTATTTAGCACTCTTGGCCCTTATATCTGACTTTTATAAACCCTGGGACTTTTATAAATATGGGTAGGTCCTTGAACAACTTTGCGCTTACCCGAAAAGTCACGAAATTCACGATAACGTATTTAACCTTTCGTGTATGGTTTTAATCATAACTTTCTCATACGTTCACGAAACTTCGTGAAATTTTTATCACATATTCCCGTGAGTATATTTTATCATTACAAAGCTTCGGGTTTGCCAAAAGATCACTTAGAGGTATAAATTCAACATGTTGACACGTTTAGCCCCTGTAGTTTGTAATTCCTCACTTTCTTTCGTCTCTCGCTTCGTATGATCCATGATTTATCCGTTTAAAGTTATAAACATCATGTAGGGTTATTGTAGGGCTTATTTATCAATCATTGACACTTTGAACCCTTGAATTCACATATTTTCACCGTTTGTCAACTTTAGTCCCTCTAAGGTATGTTTTCACATATTCAAAGCTTATGACACGTGTCAGTACATTATTGGACGTGAATTTTCGAGGTGTTACATCCTCACCCCCTTAAAAGAAATCTCGACCCCGAGATTTACTGAAACAAATGAGGGTATTTTTCTTTCATCGTGGATTCTACCTCCCATGTGTATTCGGGACCTCTTCGGGCATCCCATTTGACCTTAACAATAGGTATGTGCTTCCTTCGAAGCTTCTTTACCTTTCGGTCTTCAATCGACAACGGCTTTTCCACAAATTTCAAGCTTTCATCTATATGTACATCTGTATACGGTATAACCAGTGGTTCATCAGCAGAACACTTCTTCAAATTACAGATGTGGAACACATTATGGATAGCACTAAGTTCTTCAGGCAAGTTTAACTTATAAGCAACTGACCCGACACGTTCAATAACCTCGAAAGGTCCTATGTATCTCGGGCTTAGCTTGCCTTTCTTACCGAATCGCATCACCCCCTTCCAGGGTGATACTTTAAGCAATACTTTATCACCTACTTCGAAGTGAAAATCTTTACGCAGTGGATCCGCATAACTTTTCTGCCTATCCCTGGCAGCTTTCAAACGATCGCGAATCTGGACAATCTTGTCCGTTGTCTCAAAAACTATTTCTGGTCCTGATAGTTGGACATCTCCAACTTCTGCCCAACAAATAGGCGATCTACACTTTCTACCGTATAAGGCCTCAAAAGGCGCAGCTTTTATGCTGGTGTGGTAGCTATTGTTGTAGGAGAATTCAATTAGTGGTAGGTTCTTATCCCAACTACCACCCAAATCGATCGCACATGCACGTAGCATGTCTTCCAAAGTTTGAATAGTACGCTCACTCTGACCGTCAGTCTGTGGGTGGTAAGCCGTACTAAAATTCAAACGAGTGCCCAAAGATTGTTGGAAACTCTTCCAAAAATGTGACGTGTATCTAGTATCTCTATCCGAGATAATAGATACAGGTATACCATGCAGAGCTACAATCTTATCAACCTATAATTGAGCTAACATATCGGAGCTATAAGTCTCCTTGATGGGTAGAAAATGTGCTGACTTCGTCAGTCTATCTACTATGACCCATATGGTATCATTTCCCTTTCTCGTCTTTGGCAACTTGGTGATGAAATCCATTGTCACCATCTCCCACTTCCATGTGGGAATTTCAGGTTGTTGTAACAAACCTGGCGGTTTCTGATGTTCCGCTTTGACTTGAGCACAAGTCAAACATTTAGATACATAAGCAGCTACGGACTTTTTCAAACCAATCCACCAGTAGTTTGTTTTTAGATCCTGGTACATCTTATCGGCTCCAGGATGAACAGAATATTTGGAACTGTGGGCTTCCTGAAGAATAACATCTCGAAGTCCTCCAAAAACTGGAACCCATATTCGTCCATTCAATATTAGCATTCCGTCCTTGTCATGGGACAACTGCTCCTCAGTTACCCCCAGTTTTTCTTCAGGATAATTAGCTTCCAGCACAGCTTCCTTTTGTGCAGCTAATATCCTTTTGTTCAAATCGTTCTTGATTTCGATGCGCTTGGCATTGATTCTTATTGGCTTAACTCTTTCTTTCCTACTCAAAGCGTCAGCAACTACATTTGCCTTGCCTGGATGGTACTTTATTTCACAATCATAATCATTTAGAGTTTCCATCCAGCGTCTTTGCCTCATGTTTAAGTCCTTCTGGTTAAACAAATGTTGAAGGCTCTTGTGATCTGAATAGATCACACACTTGGTACCATATAAGTAATGTCTCCAAAGTTTTAATGCAAATACAACGGCACCCAGCTCCAAGTCGTGGGTGGTGTAGTTCTTTTCGTGTACCTTTAGCTGTCGCGAAGCGTAGGCAATAACTTTGCCTTTCTGCATGAGTACACAGCCCATGCCAGTGTGTGACGCATCACAATATACTACAAACTCTTCTATACCATCGGGCAACGTTAACACTGGTGCATTGCTTAACTTTTTCTTCAGGATGTCAAAGGATTCCTGCTGCTTAGGGCCCCAATCAAACTTAACCTTCTTACGTGTCAACGAGGTTAAGGGCGCAGCAATCCTTGAAAAGTTTTCGATGAAACGCCTATAATATCCTGCTAAACCCAGGAAGCTACGAATTTCAGTAGGCGTCTTTGGCTCTTGCCAATTCATAACCGCTTCTAGCTTAGCGGGATCCACTTGGATTCCATGCTCACTTACTACATGTCCAAGGAATTGGACTTCTCGAAGCCAAAATTCACACTTTGAAAATTTGACGTAAAGTTTCTCTTGATGTAGAAGTTTGAGAATACAACGAAGGTGTTTCTCGTGATCAGCTTTGTTCTTCGAGTAAATAAGTATGTCGTCAATAAAGACGATAACGAATTTGTCCAAATAAGGCTTGCAGACGCGATTCATGAGATCCATGAATGCGGCTGGTGCGTTAGTGAGCCTGAAAGGCATCACTAGGAACTTGTAATGTCCACAACGAGTCCTAAACGCTGTCTTGTGTACATCTTCATCCTTGACCTTCAACTGATGATAGCCCGACCTCAAGTCGATCTTAGAAAAGTAGCTTGCTCCTTGTAACTGATCGAACAGATCGTCGATCCTGGGTAAAGGATACCTATTCTTGATAGTGACTTTATTGAGCTCACGGTAATCGATGCACAAACGCATCGATCCATCCTTCTTCTTGACAAATAAGATCGGCGCTCCCCAAGGAGACGAACTAGGTCTAATAAAACCTTTAGCTAACAGATCATCCAACTGCGTCCTTAATTCCTTCATCTCCGTTGGTGCTAACCTATAAGGTGCTCTCGCTACTGGTGCAGCACCAGGGATGATGTCAATCCAGAATTCCACTTGCCTATCTGGTGGCAAACCAGGTAGTTCTTCGGGAAAAACTTCAGGATATTCCGAAATGATAGGGATATCTTCAATCTTAGGCTTTGGCTCGTCTATAGTAACTTGTGCCATATAAATGACACAGCCCTTCTGCATACATCTGGATGCCTTGAGCATGGACACTTGTTCAGGCAATCCATGTTGTGTATCCCCTTGGATGGTAAGTGACATCCCAGATGGAGTTTTGACTATCACTTGCTTCCTGTTGCATACAATCTGGGCTTGGTTATGCGATAACCAATCCATGCCTATAACTACATCAAAGCCGGCGAGCTTAAAGGGAAGTAGGGACAAAGGAAATGAATGATTCCTAATGGATATAACACATCCATCTAAAACAGTTGAGGCTGTTTCTATTGTTCCATCAGCTAATTCCACCTCATATTTTACACTTAAGGTTCTAACAGGTAGGTTTAATAACTTACAGAACTTATCATCAACAAAAGATTTATCTGCTCCAGAATCAAACAATACTCTAGCGAAAACATCATTTACAAGAAAAGTACCTGTAATAACGTTGTCATCTTGAACTGCTTCCTTAGCGTCCATCTTGAAGACCCTCGCATTGGTCTTCTTTCCATCATCGGCTTTCTTAGCGTACTTTGGGCAATTAGACTTAATGTGCCCTTTCTCGTTGCAACCGTAACATGTTGCATCCTTCAGACCCTTACACTTCAAAGTCGTATGATCAGTAGATTTGCAAATTCCACATGGTCTCGTGTGGGACTGCGATTTTGACTCAAAACGACATTTCCCACAATGGTTTTTCTTGCAAGTTTTACATTTGGGCTTATCCCCCGACTGTTACCCCTCTCTCTTAGATCCCGACCCTTTCCTGTGGTCATTATTTCCTCGGTGTCTCTTTTCCTATCTCCGTGAGGTATCGTCCTCACGCTTTCTCTTATTCTCTTCCGAGTTCCTAAGTGCTCTCAACCTGACTACGTCCTGGGTGAGAGAGAGAGAGATAGATCAGCTACTGATCTGAAAGTTGTAGGCCTCGATGCCTTAACACTCGCTTTAATCTCAAGGGCCAAACCCCCAATGAAACGGGCAATCCTTCTCGGCTCTGGGGTTACCAAGTATGGAACCAACCGAGATAGAGTATTGAAAGTGGTGAGGTATGCCTGGCAGTCTAGATTCTTCATCACCAAAGATACGAAGTCTGACTCGATCCTTTCAACTTCATGTTGTGGGCAAAAATTCTCTTTAATAAGGGCCACGAACTGTTCCCATGACATACTGTAAAGTGTGGCCTTTCCGGCAGCTTGTAAGAGAGATTTCCACCACGCTAGTGCGTCCCCTTTGAACGATTGGGATACGTACTTCACTACATCCCGATCGGCACACCCGCTGATATCTACAACTGTATCCATTTCGTCTAACCAGGTCATGCAGTTGACCGTTCCTTTCTCCCCAGTAAAGTCTCTGGGTTTACATGAGACGAAGTATTTATAAGTACAGGACTTACTGTGCGATTCATGTTTCTGCTTGATCTTCTTTATCGGGACACTGTTTTGGTTAGAGGAGTGATGATCCTCATCATCCTTCTTTGGCTTATCTTTCTTAGGTACCTCCTTCTGAGAGGGCGGTTTGCTATGAGCCTCTGAGTGCGTTCTCGGCTTGGAACGTGATGCGGTTCGGGTCCTACTTCGGGTCCCGCTTGCTTCACTAAATTGTCTGTTTAGTGCTTCAACTACAGCATCATTCACTAGTGCTTTCAATTCCGCACCAGTTACTAATATCTGAGCATTTTCAGGGTTTTGTGCCGGACGACTGTTTAGTTCTTCGGACTTAGCCATGTAGTTTTAATTTGCTACATAAAAATATGGACAAGGTCTATTTAGAAATCTAAACAATCTTATCGTTCTTAACGATTTATTAACCATGGTAAACAAAGCCATATTAGTTAACTTAATAATTTCATTCAGGATTTTTACTATTAATCTTTTTAGAATGAAATATAATATTGGCATAATAAGCCTAGTCACGTAGACAAATTTCCAAATTACAAATTTAGATCATATAGGATTAAAATTTTGAATAAATAATACAAATCAATCCTTTTCTTGGCAGGGAGTGTATAAACTACAGCTGCCGTTTGTTTTATATGACATTAATTATAACCCGTAGGCATTATGTCACAACCAATTATATATATAAATATTAAACTTGGATAATTTATAAAAAGGGTGGCGTGTGTGATTTTACGGATCACATTAGCCAAGAATGTTAACATGTTTACAGATGTTAACAGAGATTTTGAATCTTTTTAAACGGTTCTACCATGTTAGCAAGATTTATGACAACATAACAGCTAGGTTTTACCTTTTAAGATCCTTATTATATTATTAAAATGGTAAATCAAAATATTAAATGTTAATTTTCATTTATTCATACACTATGTTTATGCACATAAATTAAAAATGAAATTTAAATTAACCATTTCAAATAAAAATCAAATCAGTACAAGTTGCCCTAAACGGGTCTTTTACATAAATCATATGCCCACGCAGGGGCCAAATACTAAAACAACAAACCCACGCAGGGGCAGAACAGAAAGAAATACCCACGCAGGGGTAGAGTACTGAAATAATTAAATGTCCACGCAGGGACATGAGTAACACACTAAAATAACCAACAAACAAAGGATTCAACGATCCTTCTTTTTCTTCCCCTTAATCAGATCCGCTAACTTCTTAAACATCCCATGTCTACGCCTTCGTTCATGCTGCAACCCATCCTGCATCTCTTGACGCACCCCTTGTATCTCATTAATGATTTCTTGCATTTGGGGCGGCGACATCGCCGGTGCCTGAGGTGGTTGTTGATAGTGCGGGGGTTGAGGAGGCTGCGGTTGATAATAAGGAGGTTGAGGAGGCTGCGACTGCTGATACCCATATGATGGGTACCCATAAGTCGAGGGTCCCGTTGCCTAGGGACCTCCGTAGGGAGCCTCTTGATGGAAGGTGTTGGAGTTTGCTGCTACCCAGTATGGATCCTCCGTAAAGTTGTAACCCGTGGGAAACTGTTGCTCGAAGGGGTTAAATGCTGCAGCTCCAGTGTAAGCGGGGATTGGGTCTCCAAAACCCAATGGTGGCTGTGGCGCGACTGGCGCAGTTACTACTTCAGAGACGGGGTTTGAAGATTCACCCATCTCTGTCTCTTCATGAACCGGTGAGTACCGGCTGCCACTCGAAAGTGGAGGGGTGCTGATACGCACTCCTCCTCGTGCGGACATTCGCACTGTAGTTCTCCTTCGCCTCGGAGGCGAGGGAGGCTGAAGTGGAGGTGCTGCTGCTGGCGGAGTGACCGCTACAAATCGAGATTCCTCGGAAGGATTCTGCTGCTGCTGCTGGGGCTGCTGCTGTGGCTGGTGTAGGGGAGAGTGGTGAGGCATGTGCAAAGGAGAGTTGTGGTATGACTGGTGCAGAGGGGAGTTATGGTAAGACTGGTGAAGAGGAGAGTGATGGGACTGGTGCAAAGGAGAGTTATGATAACTGGGGGTATACACCCAGTCGTACTGTTTGAACATCTCCTCATAACTATCGGGACCATTGTAAGGCGATCCCATGAAAGGTGACCCATCAGAAATCTCGATGGGGTGGTTCGGTGTTCCGGAGGGTGGCATGACAGGATCAGTGTCCTCGTCAATGTCCATCGGGTTGCCACCCGAAAAATGGTCTTCTGGTCTAAGTGGGTTAAAACCCACTGCTGCTGCCTCTAAGTAGTCATCAGGGTTGAACTGACCCTGAAAGACGGGTGATGTGTTGTCAAAAGGTGATTGATGTCCTTGGAGAGGTATATAGGACTGGTGTGAGTTGTGGGGCTCATTCTCCGAATGAGGCCCAAAGGAATGTGGGATCGATGGAGAGGTGCTTAGCGTGACTGAGCGCCTCGCTGGTTCGGTGAAAGACCTCCAAAGGTCTTGAGCATCATTGCGGTGAGGATCCGATGGTGTCCGCCGGTGTGATGGTCCGGCCTCATGGTCATTTGGAGCTACATATGCTCCTCGGCCTCTACCTCTCATTCTTGGTGGCATTTTCGTGAACCTGTCAAAAACATCAAGTAATACAACAAAATATATAAAAGACAAGGTTAAAAAATTAAACAAAAATTTGAAAATTTCCTAAGTTCTTTGTCTAGACTCGAGAATCGAGGATTGTGCAATTGTGTAACTGAGATTAAACACAAATGGCTAGTGTTTAATTCACTCAGAGTTGGCTCTGATACCAACCTGTCACACCCCTATTTTCCACGTGTCAGCGGTGGGCCCGGTGGGGAGTATAGTGACGTAGTTGGTATCATCATAGACAAACAACACAATATAATAATGCACAGCGGAAGCAAAGATAGATTCATTTCAACTTTAAATAAAATGTAATATTAAATATCACGAGCAGTTGAAACGGATCCACAGGCGGATCAAAATAAAATAAGATATTGTTCAACAGTTTATTGTCGTCCAAGCTTGCGAGACTTATTGTGGACGCTCTAGAAGACAGCCAGCCTATTACGTGTAGTACCTGCACTTAATCTTTTGGGAAAAATACGTCAGTTTACACTGGTAAATACAATTTAACTGACTCATTTTTAAAATGATTGAAAATTTGATTTGAATGCTCATGGCACAAAATATTTTATAACTTGGGATAATTATGTTATATAATCTTGTAAAGGATTTACATGTTACTTATGCGTTCAGTAGCCCGGTTCGTGCCGGGTTAAAGATCAATAGACACACCACAATATTGAGTTATACACTTGACGGGTGTACGCCTACACCCCGTGCTCAGGTCGTGGCCATCTCGTAAGATAATGCCGAGGATATCCGGGACATGGTCATTAACCCCCCAAAGGCTTTAAGCAATAAAACATACATTCAAAACAAGGCATCTCAATAAATTTAACCTCTATTCGATTAAAGAATTCAATGCCGGACCAAGCGGTATTTTATATACCGTACCCCAAGCCCGTATAGGGAAAATAAGTCAAAAAGTATTTACCTTGGTAAGTATTTATCTCAACAAGCAAAAAGGCAGGTAGCTTTTACCGGTGCTCCTAATCTGGAACGAAGGTTTAATATAACCTATTAGATTTCTAACGGGTCTTTATTTAAGCTTAAGCTTAGACCGGTTAGTTTTAAGGACGAAACGGTTCAAACGCACGATTAAGCGAAGACCGGATAGAATGTGATTTAGACCCGACAAGTTTGAATACTTGTATAATATGGGTATACTAAATACATTCTGGATTTTGAGACAAAAATGAAAATGTTTGACCCGTCTCGGTCAATTTATGCAAACTAGTTACATAAACCGCACCGAACGCGAAAAGAGCGTTACGGGTAACCGTAAGAGTCATATGCAAGTTCCCTGAGATAATATTCTCTAAATATGTTATAATATCAGTAAGTTATCTTCTATTTTGCCCAAAACGGATTTAAACACAATTTATGCCCCATAAGGGCATTTTGGTCATTTAAAAGATTATAAAAGAGTTTATTTGCAAATCTGAGTTACAGGTCTGGTTTGTACAGCAAACATACTTAATTTAACATATTATAACAGTAGGGTATGACCTATGTATGAAATTTATCATTTAAAACCAAACTATGCACCTTAGGGTATTTCGGTACTTTCACAAGGGCTAAAAATGTCAAAACTGGAAACCTGAGTTCAAAAACTTATACTTACTGTTATTTTATAAAAATATACTAAGAACATCAGTAGGTATCAACCTTATATGTTTAATATGGTTATAATGCATACTATGCGTTAAAAACGCTTAAAAAGGCGATTTAGAGCCGTTTCCGGGTTTTCAAAAGAAAGCTGATATTTTTATATTTCCAGAATGCTCAAAATAATTTATTTATCAAATAAAATCAGTAGAAAAAGGTTTGGGGTCAAAAGGGTTTGTAAAACTCATTTTATGGCTTAAAAGGGCAAAATCGGTATTTACCGAATTTAGCTTAAAGACCTATGTTATGCTCAGCCAAAAATTTAATAAAAATCTTTATAAATCCCAAAATATTATATAACATCAGTGGGTAAAAAGTTTGGTATCAAAAAGTGGGTTTAAGTGGGTTATATGCTAATTACGCCGTTTATGTAACATAAAGCTTGCAAATTACGATATTGAGCATAACTCTTATTCTGGACCTCAAACTGATATCAAATTTTCGGTGCAAGTTTATAAATCAGTAACAATTGTTTCTACTCTTTCACTTTTTCAAAAATCGCGTTTTATAGTTAAAAGGGCAAAATAGTCATATTTAAGCATAAACCGGTAACATGCATATGAATCAGATAAATGTTGAACCAAGTTGTAAAATCTCAGAGAATTAAACTTATATAAAAATTGGTCCAAAATATGCTCTAATACAGATCTCAAACATGCATGGATGGATCCGAACCGATAGTCAAAGAAAAAGTCAATTTATGTAACTTTCGGTTCCGATTCGTGTTTAAACTGAAAATTGTCGAGTTGATCAAGTTGAAACATGTTCTTACATTATTTATAAAGTTATTTTGATGATCAAACAGGTTGCATGTAGCCTACATTACTAATCATGCTTAAATTTGCAAAAACACATTCTGTTGACTTTTTTAAGAAATGCTTTGACTCGACAATTAACATGCTTAGAGTGTGAATCTGATAATACCCTTTTAGAGGTTTGTTACACACATAAATACCAACATGTAGGTACTTTCAATTTGAGATTTGACAGAGCCAAACTCGTTTAATCATAAAGTCAAGTGTAATTTACGATAGTTTGACTTTCGGTTAATATACTAAGCTAGCACGAATTAGAGAATGATATGAACACTTACAATGGTCCTAAACAAGCTTAGAGATCACTATGAAGCAGCCTTGGCGTCCAGAGAGCTCCAGGAAAGGTCTTGTGAATTTTTGAAGTTCAAGTGTTCATATGTTTACTACTACAAGTGCCTTATATCACACATTGGATCTGAATTGAGGATGTTACAGGTGTTTTCTGATGTTGTAGGAAGAGTACAAGTGTCCTAGAATGCATGTAATTCGATTGGGGAGCTCCCTTAGTCGACAACAGCTGTAAATGACCGAGAACAGACTCAGAACTGGCACCTGCAGGTTTGTTTGTCGCTGGGCGCTGGCAGGCGGGCCGCGAGGACCATGTACGCGGGCCGCGTACATATGCAGAACAGGTAAACATGTTTTATTCAATTGCAATTCAGTCCCTAATCTATTGTAACGTTTTTAGGCTATTTATTTAGCACTCTTGGCCCTTATATCTGACTTTTATAAACCTTGGGACTTTTATAAATATGGGTAGGTCCTTGAACAACTTTGCGCTTACCCGAAAAGTCACGAAATTCACGATAACGTATTTAACCTTTCGTGTATGGTTTTAATCATAACTTTCTCATACGTTCACGAAACTTCGTGAAATTTTTATCACATAGTCCCGTGAGTATATTTTATCATTACAAAGCTTCGGGTTTGCCAAAAGATCACTCAGAGGTATAAATTCAACATGTTGACACGTTTAGCCCCTATAGTTTGTAATTCCTCACTTTCTTTCGTCTCTCGCTTCGTATGATCCATGATTTATCCGTTTAAAGTTATAAACATCATGTAGGGTTATTGTAGGGCTTATTTATCAATCGTTGACACTTTGAACCCTTGAATTCACATATTTTCACCGTTTGTCAACTTTAGTCCCTCTAAGGTATGTTTTCACATATTCAAAGCTTATGACACGTGTCAGTACATTATTGGACGTGAATTTTCGAGGTGTTACACACATCATCCCCCCCTTGATTTGGAATTTCGTCCCGAAATTCTGTAGTAGCTTCAGCCTCAGTAGTGGTTGTACTTTTCTCGAACAATTGGGGATACTTGAGTTTCATTCGGTCTTCTCGTACCCAGGTATACTCTGGGCCACGACGGGAGTTCCAACGAACTCGAACAAGAGGTATTCTGGTGTGCTTGAGAACTTTCACATCTCGGCCAGTAATCTCGACTGATTCCTCGACGAATCGTAGCTGGTCGTCTATAGTGAGCTCCTTAAATGGAACTATGAGGATCTCATCTGACAGACATTTCTTCAGATTTGACACGTGGAAAATGTTGTGAACTCCACTGAGTTCTTCAGGTAGATTCAACTTGTAAGCGACTTTGCCAATTCGCTCAGTGATTTCAAAAGGTCCGACATATCGCGGATTGAGTTTGGCTCGTTTGCCAAAACGAACAACACCCTTCCAAGGTGAAACTTTGAGTAGCACTCGATCCCCAACCCGGAACTCGAGTGGTTTCCTGCGCTTATCAGCGTAGCTTTTCTGACGGTCATGAGCTGCCGCCATTCGTTGTCGTATCTGAGCAATATTTTCAGTCGTGTCTATCACAAGTTATGGGCCAGTGATTTGGCTGTCGCCAACCTCTGCCCAACAAAGAGGTGATCGGCATTTACGCCCGTACAATGCCTCAAACGAAGCGGCCTGGATGCTGGTGTGGTAACTGTTGTTGTACGAAAACTCCACCAAATGGAGGTGTTTTTCCCAGCCATTGCCAAAATCAATTACACATGCTCGAAGCATGTCTTCAAGGGTTTGGATGGTGCGTTCAGACTGCCCATCCCTTTGCGGGTGATATGCTGTGCTCATGTCTAATCGAGAGCCAAAAGACCTGTGCATTGCCTGCCACAGTTCAGAAGTAAAACGCGCATCACGATCGGAAATAATAGAAGTGGGCACTCCGTGCCTCGAAACAACTTCCTTAAGATAAACGTTTGCTAGAGTGGAGAACTTATCCGTTTCCTTGATAGCCAAGAAGTGTGCAGACTTTGTGAGTCGATCCACGATCACCCAAATAGTATCATTCCCGCGTTGAGATCTAGGTAGGCCAGTAACGAAATCCATGGAAATTTGCTCCCATTTCCATGTCGGGATCTCTGGTTGTTGGAGTAGGCCTGATGGTTTCTGGTATTCAATCTTGACTCTCGCACAAGTCAAACATTTACTGATGTAAGTTGCTATGTGGGCTTTCATGCTAGGCCACCAGTATGTAGTCTTTAAGTCGTGGTACATCTTATCCGAACCAGGATGTACTGAGTAACGAGACTTATGCGCTTCATCCATCACAAGCTCGTGTAAGTTTCCATAAAGTGGGACCCAAATACGCCCTGTTACGTAATAAGCGCCGTCTTCCTTTTGTTCTAACCGTTTCCTCGATCCTCGTAAGGACTCAGCCCTGATATTCTCTGCTTTCAATGCTTCAACCTGAGCATCTCGTATCTGAGTAGGAAGACTAGATTGGATGGTAAGCTGTAATGCTCGCACAAGCTTAGGTGTAGTGTCCTTTCGACTGAGGGCGTCGGCCACAACATTGGCTTTGCCCGGATGGTACTTGATCACGCATTCATAATCATTCAAGAGTTCGACACATCGACGTTGTCTCATGTTTAACTCCTTTTGCTTGAAGATGTGCTCGAGACTCCTGTGATCGGTGTAAATGGTGCACTTGGTACCGTGACGGGTGGTCCGTAGGACAACCCTTAAAGCCTTTAAATAGAGTAAAATTTCATACTTTGCCCGGTTATTTGCTTGAACTTGGTAACCACTTGATGAATTGATGTGCAGGTATTAAAGTACCTAAGATGCAAGATTTTAAGAGAAGCAGCCGCCATTCATGTGATTGAGTGAAGGGCCCACATATGCATACAAGGAAGCGGCACATTCAAGATTGATAAATACAACACTTGGAACCTCTACCATTGCACCTAATATATATCAGACCTTTGGAAATTAAAAGAAAACAAACATAACTTGAAGGAGGTCACAAAGTCAACAAGCAACAACATGTGACCAAACAGGCAACATCAAATCATCAATATTCAACAATCTTGATATTCAACAACAACAAAAGTCAACAACATAATAATTATCACTCATCATCATTTTGGGTTGGAAATATAAGAGTCACGTGGACTCTCTTTTGGCAGCATACATATTTCTTGGACAATAGTGGGTCGCCATATTTACTTGTTGGATCATCTTCATTGGGCCGCCACACAAAGTAAAAAGAACCATCACAATATTATTCTAATATTGGCAGCCATTTGCACGTGAGAGTTAATTAAGAAAGTAATCACATCAAGTCACGTGAAGAATTTGTGGACTTTTTGGATTGGGCCGCTTTGGAGGTGAGTGGAACATGGGCCGAATTCTAATGATAATAGCACATGGTTGGATTTCTCTTGGAGGGCTTCATACGGCACATGTGGGCTGGATGTGGCAGCCGCATACATCACATCATCATTACTAATTAGGGGTGGCTGACTTCTCTTGGACGCACGTGACAACATAGAAGGAAGACAAAAGAATTGAAGGCAGCCAGAGATGCATGTGAAGGAGGCATCACGTGGGGGGGCATCATAAGACATCATCAACATAATCATTATCATCACATGGGGAGCCGACATATTGAGGGATCATCACATAAAAGTCAACAGTTAAATCAACAACATCATCGTTACTTGGGCCGAAGGTGGAGTTGAGACAAGCCGACACATACAAGCATATTCACAAATCATGTGGAGGCAATTAATGTTAAACAATCACATCATCAAGACTTGAGGGTTTTATTGTTGGCAGAGGTATCACGTGAACAAAGTGAAAGATTGAGGGTGATACCGTAATTTACGGTCTTACCGTAAATTACGGTGGACCTGAAATCCATCATATTGCCACCGTAAAGCAGTCTTCTTGGGCCGTAAAACATTTCATGTCCACCGTAATTTACGGTGGAGCCGTAAATTACGGTGGTATCTGCGAAACAACTTGTAACTGCCTCATTAAAGTCGGTTTAATTGTGTCTTTTCAAGGTTCTCATCATTGGACGGTTATTGGAGACACTAGGGGCGAAATTTGGTGTTCTTGCTTGGTTGGAGACAATTTCTATCATTCGGTTTATGTATTTGATTCGTATGAACATTGAATCGATTGTGATGATGATTCACCAAGCTATGTCCGGCTAAACTTTTCGGTGATCATCTTAGGTGAAGGTTTCTATTTAACTTTTGTGTGTTTATTCCTGAATTTCTAGAATGATAACTTGCGTTGCTTGAATATCATGGTGTATGTTTAATTGCTTGTAACTTGTTAATCGATATTGCAATTTCTAGTCTCAATCGTACGTTCTTGGTGCCGTTGGCAATCGAGATATCACGGGAAGGGTTAGGGTTGGTTGTTGATTAATTGGTCATCGGGAAACAACCTCGCGTTTATATAATCCGAGTACTTTGTTCCCTTTTATCACTTCAATTATCTATACACGAGTTATGTCTATGTAACTCTTTCTAGTTGGAATTACACACAATTGTTTAAAGAAACTGAAACCTAAGGTGATCATTGTTCTCTCCTAATTTGTTTTATAACCAACATTTGATTTGCAATTAGTTTTAATTTAGTTTTCTAAAACAACAATCCAAATTCATTGATCTTAATTTTCTGCAAATTAGGTTAATTGTAGTTTAATCGCAAAGCTATAAAATCAACACACTTTCCACATACTCCCTGAGTTCGATACCCACTTACCGCTATCTATATAGTTGTTTTTGGGATTAAATTTGCGTGACCCACGACAAGCACGTCAAATTTTGGCGCCGTTGCCGGGGAGTAGTGCGCAACGTGTGTTATTTTTGTTATTTTCTTAAGTTTGTTATTTTTCTGGTTTACGCTGGGTGTGTTAGTGTGCAGGTATTGACAGATGCATGCGTACTAGGAGCTCTCACAAGCTTTCACCATTAGCATTTGATCCGGAAATCGAACGAACTTTGCGAGCAAACAGAATTTTGTTAAGGGAAAACACAATTAGCGGTTCACCAACAACACCAACTACACCAATCACACCAATCCGATACATGGATCCACCACAACCACCACCCACTACGGGTGAACTTACTCCACCATTTATACCAACATCCACTCAACCTTCACCCAATACCACCATGCCCAGTTCTACTACCGAATTTACTTCACCATTTGATATCCCACCACCCAATACTACATTACCTACCACTACTCAAACTGAACCTACCCTTACCTTTAGCCCATCTGCCACCATTCCACCATTATCACACTTCTTTCCTCCAACTACGGGTCAATCATCTTCTACTCACTCACTACCACAAAGCTCAACCGTTATCCATACTACTTCTACATATCGACCATTGAACCAACCGGGTATGCAATATTCGTCTTATCCTTATTTGCAATCTTCGGGTATAGGAGGAGATGGGTATTTTGAAGGTTATGAAGAAAAGTTTGAGGGATACGAGGAAGAAGGATATGTGTATGGGGGTGATGGAGATCAAGGAGAGTTCGGTTATGTGCAAAGTCAATCTCAAGGAATGGCAAGTGTTGGTGGAATGCCACAACAACAACTTATACCGCAACATATTCGGCCAAGAACACAAGGGCCACCAATGCAACGCCCTATTCCTTTGCAACAAGTTCGGCCACAAAATGTACAACCACAAATTCAAAGGCCGATTCAACAACCATCGTTCGCACCACAAGGGCATATCCCAAGACCTATGGGTCCTATTCGTCCAAGGGGTCGATTGGGTGTTCCAAGAAGGCATCTTAGGGAACAAGCAAGGGGAATAGAGGCACATTTCAGGCCGATCATTACTCAAAACCCTTCACCGGTGGTTATCCCTCACAACAACCAAGGGAGAACCTTTGAAGTAAGAACAAATTCTTTGCAAAGTTTGCCGAAATATAAAGGGCTAGCAACGGAGGAGCCGTATTTTCACTTAGAGGCCTATGACTCGATTTGCAACACTTTTGGGAGTCAAGGTTTTTCGGCCGATGATGTGAAGTTGGTCTTATTTCAATTCTCTTTGGAAGATAAGGCAAAGAAGTGGTTTTACACTTTGCCTTCGGCATCTATATACACTTGGGGGGAAATGCAACAAACTTTCTTAGACGAATTTTATACCGCCCAAAAGACCAATGATGCTAGGAAAGGGTTGAGAAGTTTCCAACAACAACAAGGCGAAATGTTCCATGAAGCCTTCGAGCGCTTAAACATGATGATTAAAAATTGTCCACACCATGGGATTGAGCTTTGGGAGTTGATGAACGCCTTTCATGAAGGGTTGTGTGCCGAGGATGCACGTGATCTAATGTCCATCACAAATGGGACTTTTGGCACAAATTATGAAGATGAGGATTGGGAGTTCTTGGAACAAATGGCCATTACTTCAAAGAGGAAAGCTCAAGCATCAAGGAGAGCACGACCGGCTGTCACGAGATCGCAAGTTCATGCAGTTGATGATGGTAATGTTCTACCCTCTAACCAAATTTATGATGTTTGTGCTATTTGCAATGAAATAGGTCATGCGGCTGAAAATTGCCAAGGAGGTGATGGGCAATACGAAGAGGTTCATGCTGTGCAAGGTCAAGGAGGGGGTGGTAGGAACTTTAACATGAATTCTAACACTTACCACCCCGGGTTGAGGAATCACCCAAATTTCCGATATGGAAACTCTTCAAATCAAGCTAACCCGAATTTCCAAGGAAACCAAGGATTTCAAAGGCAATATCAAACGGGTCAAAGCTCTTCGGGTGGAAACGAAGTAATGGAGATGTTGAAGGCAATGCAAAGTGAAATGCAAAGAATGAACCAACGTGATGAGGTTCGGATGCAAAAGGACGAGGTTCGTGACAAAAGCATCCAATCGTTGACCACTCAAATGGGTCAACTTGCAAGTGACGTGGCGATGTTAAAAAAAGCAAAAGGCCAGCTACCGAGTGATACGGTGCCAAATCCCAAGAACATAAAAAGCATTAACATCAATGTGGTAAGCACCGTTCCAAATACTAAATTTAATGAAACATTGCTAACTTCTTCGTATCAAGTGAATGCAGGTTTGAAAAAAGATGACGAAGTCGAGAATGATAAAGAGTGTGAAGCGCCAATCGTGCCTATCCGTGTGGGAAAATTAAAAATCCCTCACGCATTGTTGGATTACGGGGCAAGCATTAGTGTGCTACCAAGCGATTTATACGATATGTACGACTTTGGTCCACTTGAAGGTATAGACACCGTGGTGAGCTTGGCGGATGGAAGTTGGAGGCGTCCACGGGGAATGGTTAGGAACGTTAAGATTCAGTTGGGAGAATTTGAATACCCGGTGGATTTTCTAGTTTTGGACTATGCTTCTACCAACATGGCATCACAACAAAGGGTAATTTTAGGTCGACCGTTTCTATACACAGCAAATGCTCAAATTAATTGTAGAGACGAGATTATTACCATGACCGAAAAGAACCGTAAGTTGTCCTTTGATGTTCAAACTAAAGTGATTAGTTATGAGTCCATTGAGGGGAAGGGTGGTGAGTCTAGTGATTGTATGAAAAATGTGTTACCACGAATGAGAAAAAGGCACCCACCGGACCGTGAAGAAACATATATGGGTGCGAGCAAGAGTATATTTGATTACCCACCGAGTCAAAACAAGATGGATGCATTTTGTTCAATGGCACAAGGAAGTGATGGAGGTGATAGGAATCGATTCTTTGAGCCACCATAAATGGGGGTGGCATGGTCTGGCTGAAGACGCGAAACTTAGCGCTGCTCGGGAGGCAACCCGAGGTTTTTCACTGATCTTGTTATTTCTTTAGTTTTCTTTGTTTCAGGGCCATGGCAACATTCAAGTGTGGGGAGGATGTACGGATATTTGTGTGAAGGTGGTGATAGGAGATTGGATCATTTACAATATCTGTTGTGCCAAACTTTACCAGGTCAATGTACTTTTTCCTTAGACTTGTCATGTTCTTTAGCTTTGAAATATTGTTAGTTTATTAGTTTGCTTTTGTTTAAAAAAAATAAAAAAAAATGAAAAAATCCAAAAAGAAATTTGGGATTTGAGAGTATTAGCGAAAGCTAATGTTTTTGGTTAGAAGCGATCTTTCCCTCAAAACCATACATTGGGACAATGTATCCCAAGTGTGGGGATGGGGGGAAATTTTTGAGAGTTCTAAAAAATTTTGTAAATCCAAGCGAAAATTGTTTAAATTTGAAAACTTGATATTGTGCCACTTGACACACCGACACCCATTCCTAGTCTTTTCTTGGTGAGGATTTGAGCCACACATGATTGTTATTGATATTTCATTGTTTGAGTGGCGGTGTGTGTTGTGTGTTAATAGAACTTGTGTGTGAATACTTGTTAAATCCTAGAATTAGCATGCTTTTGAAAATGATAGGGGGACTTTTAGGAAGCCTCGTCTAGATGTGTGAGAGTGTGGGATTGGTGGGTTGGACCTCATACGTTACATATATGAGCTTGGTATTGTGAGGGGTGGAGGTTTGGTCCTTAGAAAGCCATGTTGAGCCTTAGACCATTCGATTGTGACCCGAGCCTACTTCCGACAAAAATTTTACCTTTTGAGATGACCCGGTTTAGGAGATTTAGTTTGTAGTTTTGATGTTCTTGTATATATTGTTGAGTTTGATGTGTTATAAAAAAAAAAAAAAAAAAAAAAGAAGAAAAAAAAAAGAGAAAAATATGAAAAATACAAAAAGAAGTATTTAGTTGCAATAGAGTTGAGAATGTCAAGAAGCTTTGTATTTATTTTTGGTGTTTGCTTCGTAGTGGTAGAAATAAAAACCGGGTCAAATCAATTAGCTCTTTCATATGTATTCCACCATTTTCCTACCTTTACACCTAGCCCCGTTGCAACCCGCAAGTCCCTTTGATTCTAAAGCATGTTAAATATTTGTTAGGAGGAAACTTGATTTGTATACAAGCTTATTGTCGCACACACACACACACGCATTGAGTAGTTTAGCATTATGCTAATAATTCTTGTAACCGAGAGATTTTTGTGAGGGGTGTGTCTTGTGGTATGATTGAAAGTTAGTAAAAGGATGGCACGTTTAGCTTGGTTTGCATGTTTGATCGCTTTGGTTTTGAAATAGTTTTTGAATGGGTTGCTTGGGACAAGCAACGGGTAAGTGTGGGGATGTGACGGGTGGTCCGTAGGACAACCCTTAAAGCCTTTAAATAGAGTAAAATTTCATACTTTGCCCGGTTATTTGCTTGAACTTGGTAACCACTTGATGAATTGATGTGCAGGTATTAAAGTACCTAAGATGCAAGATTTTAAGAGAAGCAGCCGCCATTCATGTGATTGAGTGAAGGGCCCACATATGCATACAAGGAAGCGGCACATTCAAGATTGATAAATACAACACTTGGAACCTCTACCATTGCACCTAATATATATCAGACCTTTGGAAATTAAAAGAAAACAAACATAACTTGAAGGAGGTCACAAAGTCAACAAGCAACAACATGTGACCAAACAGGCAACATCAAATCATCAATATTCAACAATCTTGATATTCAACAACAACAAAAGTCAACAACATAATAATTATCACTCATCATCATTTTGGGTTGGAAATATAAGAGTCACGTGGACTCTCTTTTGGCAGCATACATATTTCTTGGACAATAGTGGGCCGCCATATTTACTTGTTGGATCATCTTCATTGGGCCGCCACACAAAGTAAAAAGAACCATCACAATATTATTCTAATATTGGCAGCCATTTGCACGTGAGAGTTAATTAAGAAAGTAATCACATCAAGTCACGTGAAGAATTTGTGGACTTTTTGGATTGGGCCGCTTTGGAGGTGAGTGGAACATGGGCCGAATTCTAATGATAATAGCACATGGTTGGATTTCTCTTGGAGGGCTTCATACGGCACATGTGGGCTGGATGTGGCAGCCGCATACATCACATCATCATTACTAATTAGGGGTGGCTGACTTCTCTTGGACGCACGTGACAACATAGAAGGAAGACAAAAGAATTGAAGGCAGCCAGAGATGCATGTGAAGGAGGCATCACGTGGGGGGGCATCATAAGACATCATCAACATAATCATTATCATCACATGGGGAGCCGACATATTGAGGGATCATCACATAAAAGTCAACAGTTAAATCAACAACATCATCGTTACTTGGGCCGAAGGTGGAGTTGAGACAAGCCGACACATACAAGCATATTCACAAATCATGTGGAGGCAATTAATGTTAAACAATCACATCATCAAGACTTGAGGGTTTTATTGTTGGCAGAGGTATCACGTGAACAAAGTGAAAGATTGAGGGTGATACCGTAATTTACGGTCTTACCGTAAATTACGGTGGACCTGAAATCCATCATATTGCCACCGTAAAGCAGTCTTCTTGGGCCGTAAAACATTTCATGTCCACCGTAATTTACGGTGGAGCCGTAAATTACGGTGGTATCTGCGAAACAACTTGTAACTGCCTCATTAAAGTCGGTTTAATTGTGTCTTTTCAAGGTTCTCATCATTGGACGGTTATTGGAGACACTAGGGGCGAAATTTGGTGTTCTTGCTTGGTTGGAGACAATTTCTATCATTCGGTTTATGTATTTGATTCGTATGAACATTGAATCGATTGTGATGATGATTCACCAAGCTATGTCCGGCTAAACTTTTCGGTGATCATCTTAGGTGAAGGTTTCTATTTAACTTTTGTGTGTTTATTCCTGAATTTCTAGAATGATAACTTGCGTTGCTTGAATATCATGGTGTATGTTTAATTTCTTGTAACTTGTTAATCGATATTGCAATTTCTAGTCTCAATCGTACGTTCTTGGTGCCGTTGGCAATCGAGATATCACGGGAAGGGTTAGGGTTGGTTGTTGATTAATTGGTCATCGGGAAACAACCTCGCGTTTATATAATCCGAGTACTTTGTTCCCTTTTATCACTTCAATTATCTATACACGAGTTATGTCTATGTAACTCTTTCTAGTTGGAATTACACACAATTGTTTAAAGAAACTGAAACCTAAGGTGATCATTGTTCTCTCCTAATTTGTTTTATAACCAACATTTGATTTGCAATTAGTTTTAATTTAGTTTTCTAAAACAACAATCCAAATTCATTGATCTTAATTTTCTGCAAATTAGGTTAATTGTAGTTTAATCGCAAAGCTATAAAATCAACACACTTTCCACATACTCCCTGAGTTCGATACCCACTTACCGCTATCTATATAGTTGTTTTTGGGATTAAATTTGCGTGACCCACGACAAGCACGTCATACCGTACAGGTAATGTCTCCATATCTTAAGTGCGAAAACAACTGCTCCCAGCTCCAGATCGTGAGTAGTGTAATTCTTCTCGTGAACCTTAAGTTTCCGCGATGCATAAGCAATGACCCTGTCACGTTGCATCAACACGCAACCAAGTCCTTGGATAGACGCGTCGCAATAAACTACAAGGTCGTCTGTGCCTTCATGCAATGAGAGGATTGGTGCGCTACAAAGTCTATCCTTTAAGTACTGAAATGCAGATTCCTGTGCATCACCCCAACGATAGGTGACACCCTTTTGAGTTAGTGAAGTGAGAGGTTGTGCAATCTTGGAGAAATCCTTGATGAACCTTCTGTAATAGCCCGCCAAACCCAAGAATTGGCGGATTTCTGTTGGCGTACGGGGTGCAGGCCAGTTCTTGATCGAGTCTACCTTGGTTGGATCAACATGAATCCCATCCTTGTTTACCACGTGGCCTAGGAAGTGGACTTCGCGGAGCCAGAAGTCACATTTCGAGAATTTGGCATACAATTACTCTGCTCGAAGAAGTTCTAGAATAAGCCTAAGGTGATGCTCGTGTTCCTCTTGACTCTTCAAATAAATCAGGCTGTCGTGGATGAAAACTATGACAAACTTATCCAGGTAAGGCTTGCACACTCTATTCATAAGATCCATGAAGACCGCAGGTGCATTCGTCAATCCAAATGGCATAACCAGAAACTCTAAATGCCCACACCGAGTCCTGAATGATGTCTTAGAGATATCCTCGTCTCGGACTCTCAGTTGATGGTAACCTGACCTCAGGTCAATCTTGGAGTAGAAACTCGACCCTTGCAACTGGTCGAATAAGTCATCAATGCGTGGGAGTGGATAGCGATTCTTCACTGTCACCTTGTTGAGTTCGCGGTAGTCAATACACATTCTGAAAGTACCATCTTTCTTCTTCATAAATAAAACTGAAGCTCCCCAGGGCGAAGAGCTAGGACGTATGAAACCCTTTTCCAAGAGTTCTTGTAGTTGCATAGAAAGTTCTTCCAATTCTGATGGAGCTAAACGATATGGTGCGCGAGCTATGGGCGCTGCTCCAGGGGCTAGCTCGATTTGAAATTCGAGCTGGAGATGAGGCGGTAGACCAGGTAATTCCTCAGGGAACACTTGAGGAAAGTCACGTACGATCGGAATATCTTCTGTCTTCTTCTCTTTCTTTGAGGTGTCAGTGACGAGGGCTAAAATAGCAGTGTGGCCCTTTCGCAAACACTTCTGGGCCTTAAGAAAAGAGATGATGCCCACAATAGAACCACTCTTGTCGCCATGTATCACGAGAGGTTCTTCACCAGAATGAGAAATACGGACGATTTTCTCCTTGCAAATAATCTCCGCTTGCTGTTGAGACAGCCAATCTATCCCAATATCGACGTTGAAGCTACCAAGAACGATGGGAATAAGGTCGATAGAGAAGGTTTAACCAGCTAAGACGAGATTACAACCCTTAACTATGTGTGTGGCCTCGAGACTTTTACCGTTCGCTAGCTCTACCGTGTGTTTGGTGTTCAAATGTGTTGGAGTGCGCTTAAGCATTTGACTAACTTTTAAAGACACATAATTAGTATCGGCACCCGAATCAAATAAAATAGTAACATAAAAGTCGTCCAGTAGGAACTTACCCATCACAACATTGGGATCATTCCTCGCGACACCCTGACCAAGCACGAAAGCACGTCCCCTGGCACCATTGCCATCATTGTTACCCCCGTTATTATTCCCGTTCCCCTGATTATTGTTGTTGTTCTGATTATGGTTCAACTGGGGGCAGTTCCTCTTGATGTGACCTTCAGCACCACACTGATAGCATCCCCTGTTACCCTGCTGTTGTTACGGCTGATTCTGTGGAGCTGGTGGCTGTTGTTGACGATTCTGATTTGCAGGTCGTGTGCCCCTGTAATCCTTTGCTTCATGACCAAACTTATTACACCTCAGACAACGACCCTTGTTGCACTGCCCACTATGATGCTTGTTGCAGCGGTTGCACTTGGGGTGGTTTCCCCTGTACCCACCCTGCCCTTGACTACCAGAAGATTGCTGACCAGGACTCTGGTAGTCATCAGTCTTTCGCTGCTGAGACTGAGACTGAGCTGATGTTGAACCCTTGCTTGAGACTCCATCCCATTTGCGTTTGTTGTCGCTAGGGGCATCAGGGGTAGTAGTAGTAGTAGTACCAATACGCTTGGGTAGCCTGTTCTGCTCGACTGCCTGATCAGTGAGACGATGAGCCAAACGAATAACCTGCTGGATAGTGGCGAGGTTTGCTGCAGTCACATGACTCTGAATATCTGGCACTAAACCTTTAAGGTACAACTCGATACGCTTAATAGGAGGATCCACCATAGTAGGACACAAGATAGCCAGCTCATTCGATCTTTTCGTATACGCTTCGATTTCTGACCCTGTCATCTTTAAGTTGAAGAATTCCACTTCCAGCTTGTGGATGTCATCACGATTACAGTACTCTTCCTTGATCAATTCCTTGAAATCATTCCATGGGGTGGCATTAGCAGCAACCAACCTCAGCATCTGAACCTGTGCGTTCCACCACGTGAGCGCCACGCCTTCAAGAGTACCAGTGGCATACTTCACCCTACGAGCCTCAGGGCATTCACACATCTCGAAGATAGAATCGAGCTTCTCAAACCAGTGAAGGAGGCCTACAGCTCCCTCAGTGCCGTTAAAAGTAGTAGGTTGTCAGTCCATAAAAGTTTTGAAAGTACAAACAGGAGGCTGAGCATGTTGACCTCCTGCCTGAGCGGCTGCGAGTGCTGCAGTAGCTTGTTCATTGATTAAAGCCGTCAGCTGGGCTTGAGTTAAGTTGATACGTCCACTCATGATCTCATATCAAAGGAAACATGAGTGAGAGAGGTGTCGCGAAAGTGCGATGACATAAGAGAGTAAGCACATATGTGTTTCAAACAATAGTTGCTACATTCATCTAAGCATATCATGAACAATGTACTATGTAACTAACAGGTAGGTAATATAACATAAACCATATCACCTAGATTGTTGAGTCTTGCACGTGGAGCGAAGCGTCGTTGTGGATCGTTGAGCACTGTACAGGTTATAGTCTGGTTTTATCAAAAAGCTTTTCCCCTTTTTAAAACCAAGTTCACTATAACCAATGGCTCTGATACCAATCTGTCACACCCCCAAAATCCACATGCGGAACATCACCGCTTGGAGGCGTGACTGACCAGGATCCAACCACCAATCAAATTGAACTATGCAATCAAGTAAATAAAACCAAACCCAATATAATTGGTGTTTAAAAGAAACCAAACATGTTTAAGCAATCAGCGGAAGCATAGTAATGTTAAATAACCAAAACATAGTTTAAAGTTCAAATGTTAAGGACGGGACATAACAGTCCATATCCCACAACGACCTCCTCCTCGTGCAAGCTCCATAAGCATCTAACGACCTGCAAGGCATGTAACAACGAGTCAACAACAAAGTTGAGCGAGTTCACAGTTGGTTGTTTAGTTGTACCAGTTTGTTTTGAAAACCACAAGTTGTTTCGTAAACCACGAGTTAACCAGTTCCTTTATTTCCCAAACCATATCCATAATCAGTGGGGGCTTCCCCATGTGAACCACTAGACCGTTACCATATCGACAACTGACGAACAATAGTTGTGCCCTACATCAATGTCTATCATCATTGACAGTTTGCCCAGATCCATTAGTACACGCCCGTCCGAACGGCACGGTGTGAGGCTTGTCAACCCTAATAGCGCTATTAACTAATGACCCGCTCGCCATTGGCCCGGCGATTAAGTCGACATAAAAATGAGGGACTTCATGATAGAGTTTTGTCTAGTAAGTTTTAAGGTTGTTGTCCTACCCAAGGAGGACGAACGTACGTATTCTACCCAAGGAGAATACGCAGGATTAACATTGGCATCGTACCCAAGGAGGATGGCCGTACATATCCTACCCAAGGAGAATATGCAGGTTCCGTTTTAATTCTTTAACCCATTCCCAACCACCGGGAATCCCATGCCTTAGATAGTGTCTGAACTCACCTCGGTTTGCTCAGTATGCTAAAATTACTTGCACAAACAATTCAGTCAAAGCCTATAGTATGCATGTACACACAATCAGTTGACATTCACGAAGTTCACGCATAGATACAATCATAGCACATTGCAGCTGTACAAGTCCACGCAATTCATACATCACATAATTGTTTCATGGCAACACATAACTAACCTAGTTATCCCTTAACATATTTTACTGAGTTTACTGTGCAGTTTACCTACCAGACGAAACTCCCTGTTTCGTCATGACTCTCATTTGACGAAACCCTAAGGTTTCGTCGTATACCCCTTGGCGAACCCCCCCCCCAGGTTTCGTCGTGGCTTATGCTGACGAAACCCCCAGGTTTTCGTTGACATCAATGTTTCGTCAAAAGCATAAGTTACGTCGCATTAGCAATTATTCACACAGAAACCCTAATCACTAAACAGCAGTTACATAATCCATCATCAAGCAATTCGCATACCAAGCATAATCATCTATGGCAGTTTTAATAGCATGAGTTTCCAGTAATTAACTATCATCAACATAACCCTAATGTTCCTATGATTGCGATAATTAGCACGGCTCATACAACCCTAGCCATCATTTAAACATTCAAGATGCACCACATCAAATCGAACATATCCGTATACCTTTACAAACATCAGTTTAAGTTTCATAGATTAACAATAGGACATCATCCCAAATCAACAATATGCATAGCAACATACATGATAATTAGTCAATTAATAAAGTGATCTCAAACAGCCAATCATAACATCATGCAAATCAAGCGTATCAACAATTAAGCTAAACCCTAGCAACAATTCTAATCATAAAGAGGGTACACTAACCTCATGATCGGATGGTTGAATCACCAAGAATAGGTTTAGCAAGAGAGAAGAGGTTGCAAAGAAGGGAACTGCCGTCGAAGGTTAGGGTTTTCTAAAAGAAAAGATTCCGTAACCGTTGTGCACGTATTTAAAATAGAAACAGAAAACTGGGCCTCAACTGGGCCGATGGCCCATACGGCGAAACTTACCTCCGACGAAACTCTAAGGTTTCGTCGTGTGAGGTTGATGACGAAACATCATGTTTCATCGAGCATAGGGTAGTGACGAAACTCCAGGTTTCGTCGAGCTTACAAGAGGTGAAACAATTTAAGGTTTTTAACCTTTAAACAGATTACAAGTTTAACTCACTAAGCACATAAACACATTAACACATTGATCACATACTAGCATGTACTAATTAGAATGAAACAAGTATTGTACAGAGGAAAGACCTTGGAAACTCGAGTTGTCACAATCCAGTTACTCAAAACCCTTTAAACAACAACATATTGTGCCAAACATAAACAAATTCAGTCATGATGTTTAGTTTACAGATTACTGCACCAATTATATCTTCAATGGCCGATTGGCAAACCTGAAACCTCTGGATCCTCCATCATCATCCCTTATGATCACAGCACTTGTGACATTCCTATATACAAAAACACAAAAACAAATAAAACCATTTCACAAATGAATCAAACAAATTATTTTATTACCAAGCCTATTAGATTCTCACTAATAGCAAAGCTGGCGATCAAATTTAAAACCATACCATAACGCCGCGAAATAATTGAAATCGTTTAAAGAAAAAGAAGCCGGTGATTAGAAAGATCCGGAGAACCCCAAATTTCAAATCCAAACATCAAAACTGGTTATAACTAAGAACTATTAGGGTTTCTCGCACTACCAAAAATGTTTTTTTTTACAAGAAACCGAATACTAACCTGTTAACTAAGAACTGTTAGGGTTTCTCGCACTACCAAAGATCCACAGTCGTCAGAAGCATCATCTGTTAAGTTTGACTGAACCAGAGGGATGAACCGATTGGAGAGAACAGAGGGAATACATGCTATTAATATAAAGTGATAATTGTAGATATTGAATCGGCATGAGGAGTGTACAGAATTGAAGCATGGATTTGATCTTAAATATTGGTGGATGAGGAGAGAATTGAATCATCATCTTCAATTTCACGGTCCACCTTTCCATCCTTCAATCTGCTCTTCGCCTTGATGGTTCCGTTTCAATCACTGGATGACTATTAGGTTTCTTTAGGGGCAGTTGAGGAAAGGTTTTTTTTTGTGCGTGCTTATGAAGTGTGACCTAAATTACTGTTATACCCTCTGAGTGTCTTAAAATTCCCTACTTTTACAATTTCGCCCTTATAAAATAAGCATTGTTTAGTTGTACATATTGCATAAAATGATGGGCGCCATGTAAAATTACATGTGTGTACATCACTTCTCCTTTTTATAATAGTATAGATAATTAAAAGTACAGTTTGGACCAAACCCCAAGAACTAAAATTGCAGTTTACTTGTTATATCAATAATCAAGTCAACCTTCCAACCATGCACAAAATACTCGTTAAATTATTGAATTCGAGCTTAAAAATATTAGTCGGTCTTTGAATTTCTTAATCGAATCGAGCTTGAAATCGACACTATGTGGAGTTGGGTAGGTTTAGGTGATGTTTGTTTTTTCTGCAGGAAAAGGTCTGCAGTCTGCGGACCACATCTGCAGGCATCTGCAGGAGAAGAGGTGGACCAAAGGTCTGCAGTCTGTAAGAAGAAGACTGTTTGTTTGTTAATGTCTGCAAACTTCTAAAATAAACTGGTGGTGGTGGCAGACGGCGGTGGTGGCCGGCGGCGGTGGTGGCCGGCGGAGGTGGTGGCAGACGGTGGTGGTGGCAGGCGGTGGTGGTGGCAGGCGGTGGTGGTGGCCGGCGGTGGGGGGGGCGGTGGTGGTGGTGGGGGACGGTGGTGGTGACCGACATTGGTGGTGGCCGGCGGTGGTGGTGGGGGACGGTGGTGGTGGCCGGCGGTGGTGGTGGACGGCGGTGGTGGACGGCGGTGGTGGGTGGTGGTGTTTAACCCTCTGCAGACCTTAGAAGATTTTAGAAGTGGTTGGACCAAGTCTGCACCAAAAAGACCTCGCACAGACATAAGAGGCTGCGCAGACCTTTTACTAAAAAACAAACACCACCTTAATCACCTCCATAAGTCCATAGTACTAAGGGAATGATAACGTAAAGATTGAGATCAGGTGTCAGAAAGAGAGGGAGATACTGAGAGCGATTTTGATTTTCACTACACGTTAAATCTCAAAAGTCCCGGTGAACCCCCTTCATGAAATATATGATTATAGTTTTATGATTTTCTCAATTTTATAATCATATTTAGTAAGTTATACGTATAATATTAAACAAAAACAATCGAAGGATTTTAACGCTTGCTATTTAAGTTGATTTGCCAGTGCTTGTGTCGAGTCCAGCCTAATAATTGTGTCAAATCATGTTTTATTAGTTTTTTTTTTTTTTTTTTTTTTTTACAAATCACCACAAGATTTTACATCACAAATCAACACACAATATAAAAAAGGGCCATGTATCTTCATAAACAGTGAAAGCTATATTATGATAACCTGTTGAATCATTGTATCATTTAATGGAGAAGAAATGAATCAATTTTCAACCACAAAATGTCTTCATTGTTTAAATTGGTTTGAGATAAAGACGACTTCATATACATATGGATGAAACATGGAGCAAAGTTAGTTAGAAGGTCTTAGATTGATCTATGTGGAGCAGCAGGGGCGGACCTAGGTGAAGCCCAGGGTGGGCGGACGCACCCCTTGAAAAAAAATTAATGTATTTTTTAGTCAAAAGCCCCGACCGGACCCTCTGAAAATATGCTTGAATCACTCATCTGTACCCCAACAAATAATTTCTCAATCCACCACTGTGGAACAGTTTGATGCTTTGTGGTGTAATTATATGGTGAATATATATTCTTTTCTTCTAGCTTCTTGCTGTGAGAAAAGGTTATGTTATAATTAAATAGTGGCGCTCTTAAAAGAAATATTGACCGGTGCCCGGCAATGGCAAGAAGAAGAGATGAGCCGAGTAATAAGACTTGTGTGCATGTCATGCATTTAAAATGTTTTGTATATTGGATGGAGAAATTGCAATGCATTTGTTATACTCGTACGACCATGCATTTATTTTTTGAAAATAGATGTATAAGAAAATAGACGTAAATTCTTTTGGGTCAAATATAATATGTTTTAGTACTTATTTTCATATGCGTTTTCAGATGGTGTACGATTTGACGTAAATTTTGTTCGGAAACAAGTGCGGTCAAATATAATACGTTTTCACTAAATTGTATAAATTCGAGTTACTTTATGATTCGACGTCGTGGCAACGCACGGAAGAAAGATACTAGTTTTCCATCATTTTGAGTAGGGCTGGCAAATCATGTCTTATCGGGTTTAACAGGTCTCTGACGACGCGAATAACATAAGTATTAAACATGAATATAACTTGTTTAACTACTTTATATCACATATCTATAACACAATTGTATGTTTTATGTACCAAGGAGAAGAAATGATTGATCGTAGCCTCCTAATTCTATTTATTTTTAAAAAAAGTAAAAAACCAAGTAGTGTACTTTTACGGTAAACAGGTTTAATCGTGTCTTATACAGATATCTATTGCCAACCCTAATTTTGAGATGAATATTCAACAACATTTAAGATATATCTAATGGATTAGAAAAGGTAACCCAAAGCGCTATACTTTCATATTTGAATCAACACCCTCACTAACAAATCTCACATATTGACATATACGTACATTACCCCTCTTTGTATATGTGTTTAAACAAGTATGTTGTAATGATAGTCATTTGCACAATTTCATCCCCTTAAATAGTAAATGCCAGTTTAAATGATTAAGTTTTGAGTATTTGATGGATTTTATATGTAGACAAACTCACACACACACATAAAAGCTTGATAGCCTAAAAATTTGTCAACGTATCTGCCTCTAATCCGTAAAAAAATCGTTGATACTCGAATTACGATCACATATATTTTCATTTTTTTACCAACCAATGGCCAACTTCTACATAATCATCTTACACAAGTATAAAGCTAATACCATGGCCGGTCCAAGCTTTCTGGAGGCCCTAAGGGTGAGCGGAGTGGGGCGGTAAACCCACTCGGTACCGCACCCACATCCACCGCCAACATAGTTTACCGATCAATGTTACCGAAATGTGGGGGAAATTCGGTGAAGGTTTACCGAGTCGGTGAGAGGGAGGGAAGGAGGAGAGAGATGGGTGTGTGGTAGGGTCCATTCTTGTCGCAACCCCCGATCCCTGATTCCCGGGTACGGGCGGCCGCGAGCCAGTTTCGGTGGTATCGTGGTATTTGTCTAATTTGGCAGCGGAAATTTTCATCAGGACCGTAGTTAAGAAATGTTTATCAGAGTAAAACCACCATATTTGATATTAATAATCACATGGGTAAAACCCAAGTTTCTTATTACAATACATTCATAGGGATAAACCCTATTTTATTGAATTTAAAACATCATCTTTTAGGTAACTTTTATAGCCACATTTTTCCCAAGCCTTCAGTGCTCTCCAACTGGCTTTTTACTAATTGGCTGGCACATTTTGTTACCTGAAACATGTTTTAAAAACATTTTTCAGCGGGAAATACTGGTGAGTGAATCCCAGTTTAATCAAGATTTATTTTATCAATTAAAACAGTATTGAGAGCGATCACATTGTTTATTTCTACACAATTACTCATTCAGTACTGTCAATCCTGACTTGTGGGTCATATTACACATTGGCTAACTCGTTGTCCAATGGTAACGTACTGTCATCCCCGACTTACTACTCACAAGGTAGTAAATTTTGTATACAAAACCCCAACATACCGGCAGTAATTGAAGAACTACAAAGACTCAATCACCGCTTAATCACATTGTAAAACATTTAAGGTTTTGTAAAACATTACAAAAAGGTTATCAAAAAGAGGATAAACTCACATTGCTATCTTAGACTTCGCGTAAGGGTTTCCTGGGAATAATCTATAATTTACACAAATGTACCTAGGTTAGTATCATAACCCTTTGAAAATATTAATGATACCCTCCCCGAGACGGCATTCCAACAACTACGTCGGGCAGAACCACGACAGTTGTTACGGAACCCTAAATCAATCGGGCAGCGTAACTATTACGAAATTGGGGTTATAATACTTACAACGGAGCAGAACCTCGCTAATTTGGGGGTATAATACCCGCGTATTATAACTCTACTACAGAATTTCGAGATTGAGAATGAAATTGTGAGCGAGTTCGACTGAGATCCGATGCCATCTATTTATAGTTGCTGAACTCAACTTTCAGGCGGCCTCAACATTGGGTCAACGTATAGCTTAGCTGGGTCAGCATGTAGGTCCGCCACGATGTCGACACGTGTCAGCATCGGGTGTCTCTGCGTTTGATGATCTCTCACGGCCCGCGTGAATGTTGGGGTGGGTCTACGCGGCCCGCCTCAACTTACTATTTCTTGTTTTTAATTTATTTTAAATACTATAACGTATTTCGGGCTCGGTTTTCACATACGGGGTGTATTTAAAGACATATTAAGATATTTTAACATATAATAGGGTGTCGGAAATATACTGAGGGTGTTGGTTTTACTAAGGGTTGTTACATCCTCCCCACCTTATTTTAGAGCTCGTCCTCGCGATCTACTGGAACAAGTGCGGATATTTCCTTTGCATTTCTGATTCAAGCTCCCATGTGTACTCAGGTCCTCTTTTGGAGTCCCACTTTACTTTGACCAGAACTAGTCTTTTATGTTTGAGATTCTTGACTTTCCTGTCTTCAATCTGTAGAGGCCTTTCTACAAACTTGAGTTGTTCATTTACCTCTATATCCTTAAGAGGTACTATCAGTGATTCATCAGCTAAACACTTTTTAAGATTAGATACATGAAACACATCATGTATTTCTGCCATTTCCTCTGGCAGTTGTAGCTGATAGGCTACAGATCCTATTCTTTTAATAATCTTAAAAGATCCAATATACCTGGGGCTTAGCTTTCCCCTTTTTATGAATCTTACTACTCCTTTCCAAGGAGAGACTTTCAACAATACCTTATCCCCTACTTGAAATTCCAATGGCTTGCGTCGGTTATCGGCATAGCTCTTTTGTCGATCACGTGCGGCTTTCAGTCATTCCTTGACTTGAATGATTTTGTCAGCTGTTTCTTGCACTATTTCTGGTCCAGATAATTGCTTTTCCCCAATTTCTGCCCAACAGACTGGGGTTCGGCACTTTCGTCTATAAAGTGCTTCGAATGGTGCAGCATTGATACTTGTGTGATAACTATTATTATAAGAAAATTCTATTAAAGGTAAGTGATCGTCCCAATTACCTCCGAAATCAATTACACAAGCTCTAAGCATGTCCTCCATTGTCTGAATTGTCCTTTCGCTTTGTCCGTCCGTTTGAGGATGATAAGCTGTACTCAGTTTTAATTTAGTTCCCATTGCCTTTTGGAAACTTGACCAAAAATGAGAGGTAAATCGGCTATCCCTATCAGAAACAATTGATAAAGGAATACCATGTAAAGAAACAATTTCATTTACATACAATTTAGCTAATTGTTCCATACTAAAAGTTTCTTTCATTGGTAGGAAATGAGCTGACTTGGTTAGCTTATCTACAATCACCCAGATTGTATCATTTCCTTTCTTTGTTTTGGGTAATTTAGTAACAAAATCCATTGTTATTAATTCTCATTTCCATACTGGCATTTCTAATTGCTGTAACAAACCTGAGGGTTTCTGATGTTCGGCTTTGACTTGTGAACAGGTTAAACATTTAGAAACATAAGCTGCTAAGTCCGTTTTCATTCCTATCCACCAGAAATTTTTCCTTAAATCTTGGTACATTTTATCACTTCCTGGATGCATCGTATACTTAGACTTATGTGCTTCTTCTAATATACGATGACGTAGGTTTCCTAATTTAGGTATCCACATTCTCTTTTTATGGAATCTCCAAATTCCATCTGTTCCTTGTTCTAATTCTTTTAGCATACCTTTTAGCTTTTCAGTATCTTCCTTGATTACTGATTCTTGTGCTTCTCTTATTTGATCATTTAAATCTACTTGCAGATTTAATTTAAGAGAACGTACCCTTTTTGGTTTTTCGTGATACTTTCGGCTTAAAGCATCTGCCACTACATTTGTTTTTCCTTCATGATACTGGATATCACAATCATAATCACTAAGCATCTCCATCCAGCGTCTTTGTCTCATATTCAACTCCTTTTGTTTGAAAATATACCTTAAACTCTTGTGATCAGTGAATATGGTAAACTTACTACCATAAAGGTAATGTCTCCAAATCTTAAGGGCAAAAATTATAGCTCCTAGTTCTAAATCATGGGTTGAATAATTCTCTTCATGATTCTTAAGTTGTCTAGATGCATAGGCTATAACCTTTTGACGTTGCAGTAATACACATCCATAACCTAACTTAGAAGCGTCACAATAGACTACAAAGTCTTCAGTCCCTTCTGGTAACGCTAGTATGGGTGTATGGGTTAATTTTTGCTTAAGAATTCTAAAAGCTTCTTCTTGTTTTAATCCACATGCAAACTTAACAGATTTACAGGTTAATTTAGTTAAAGGAATGGCTATTCTAGAGAAATCTTTAATAAATCTTCTATAATAACCGGCCAATCCTAAGAAACTTCTAACCTCGGTGGGTGACTCGGGGGTTTTCCATTTGGTAATTGCCTCGATTTTTGTGGGATCCACATGGATTCCTTCATGGTTTACTAAATGTCCAAGAAATTGTACCTGTTCTAACCAAAATTTGCACTTTGAAAACTTAGCATAAAGCTTTTCCTTTCGTAGTAAACTCAAAAGTGCGTGCAAATGTCTAGCATGGTCCTCTTTACTCTTAGAGTAAATTAGAATATCATCTATAAATACGATTATGAATTTATCCAAATATGGCTTACATATTCGGTTCATCATGTCCATAAATGCAGCTGGGGCATTGGTTAAACCAAATGGCATGACGGTAAATTCATAATGACCATACCTTGTTCTGAAAGCGGGTTTAGGAATGTCCTCTTCCTGTACCTTTAACTGATGATATCCTGACCTTAAATCGATTTTTGAAAAAAATCGAGCTCCTTGCAGTTGATCAAACAGATCATCGATTCTCGGTAATGGGTACCGATTCTTAATCGTGAGCTTGTTTAATTCACGGTAATCAATGCACATGCGCATTGATCCGTCCTTCTTTTTAACAAATAAGATGGGTGCTCCCCATGGCGATGAGCTTGGCTGTATAAATCCTTTTTCTAACAATTCATCTAATTGTTTCTTCAGCTCCTGCATTTCGGCGGGTGCCAAACGGTAAGGTGCTTTGGCAATTGGTGTTGTTCCTGGCAGTAGATGGATTCTGAATTCAACTTCTCTGTCTGGCGGTAGTCCTGGTAATTCTTCTGGAAATACTTCTGAAAACTGAGACACTACTGGAATGTCTTTTAGTTCTTTTCCTTTAGTGTTAGTGATTATGGAAATCAAATACACTATAGAATCTTTTCTTATATAACTTGCAGTTTTCATCACAGAGATGAATTTTGTGGATCTAGATGGCTTATTTCCTTTAATTGTGATCATTTTACCTTTAGGTGAATTTACTTGAATTGACTTTTGATCACATAAAATACTGGCTTTATTGGCTATCAACCAATCCATTCCTAAAACAACATCAAATCCTGCTAGATTCATGGGATATAGGTTTGCTATAAATTTCTGATTTAAAATTTCTATTCTTGCCCCCTGCAAGATTTCAGAAATTCTAACAGTTTTTCCATTAGCTGTCTCTACTAAGCATTCTAGTGGTAGTTTAGTTAATGATTGATTTAGAAATTTGCAAAATGATGTATTAATAAAACTTTGGGTTTGTACCAGAGTCAAATAATACTTTAGCAAAGACATCATTAACTAAAAACGTACCAGCTATGACATCTGGAATCATCTTGGCTTCATCTGTAGTCAGAACAAATGCTCTAGCATTTTTGGTATTCTTGTTGTTTGTAGCTGGAGTTAATTTTGGGCAATTAAGCTTGATATGACCTTGTTCTCCGCAGTTGTAACATATCTTGTTGTTAGCTTTCTTCCTGCAGTCTTCTTCCTTGTGTCCCGATATTTTGCAAAAGTTACAGTATATGGAGCATCTTCCTGAATGCTTTCTTTTGCAATGCCTACAGTAGGGTACAGAGGTAGAACCTACATTTTTCCCACGGTTAGAATTTCCAGAACGAAATTCTTGAGTCAATTTCTGGGTTAGGTTCCTCCTTTGATCCTCTTCTCGGGTACGGACTAACTCATCAGTCAAGGTATTGGCTAGTTCTACAACTTCTTCTATGGTTTGAGGTCTAGCTGCCTTGACTACATGTCTAATCTCTCCGATTAATCCCCAGATATAACGGGAGATTAACACTGGTTCTGGTGAAGCGAGAGTTGGCACTATCCTAGCATATTCGAAGAATAACTTAGTGTACCCCTTACTATCCACACCAGTCATCCTAAGGTTTAGGAATTTGTTTGCTATCTGTTCTTTTTCATTGGGTGCCTGAAATCGGTAAGGATCTTCTAAGATCTCCCTAATATATTCATCATGGTAATAGGGATCTAAAGGGTCCATACCTGGATAGGCTCCTATGTTCTGTATGGGTGGGTCTTCATGGATAGGGTAACGTTGCACAAAATCTCTATTGTCGTCCCACCAGGGGTCGTAATTTGGATCTAGGGGGTTTGGTGCAGGTACCCTAGGGATTTCTTCTGGGTTAAAGTCATGCATCTCCACTTGGTTTTCAGGGTTTTCTATCTCCATGGGTTGTTCTGGGATTTGGGGTTGTGGGGCTACTAGTTGTTCCAGACTTGGGTCAGCAGCAGTTGTAGCTAGGATATGGAAATTAGCTAGGCTTCTATTAAGCATATCTTGTGTATGGGCATCTGTCTTTCGCTTAGCGGCTGCTAAAACTCTTTGATGTTGCAACTTTCGCATTCTTTTCCTACGAGCAAAAGCTTCCTTACTGAACCATCCTCTTCTTTTGTGAGGGAATGGCTCTTCCGATTGAGCTTTAAAGGCAAACATTCCTTCTTCCTGATCAGCAGTATACCCAGAGAGGGCAGGCTGTGAAGAGGTACCTTCACTCCTAGGTGATTCAGACAACTGATGATTCATGTCTGAGGGTCCTTGATCACTCATACTGTAAACTAACAAATAGTCAAATAACACATAACAAATAATTACAGTTTTGCACGTATTTTCGTAATTTATTTCCTAACACAAAATTTAGAATTTAAGTGTCAGCAGAACACTTCTTTGGCTCAGACCAGTGGCTAGGCTCTGATACCACCTTCTGTCGCAACCCCCGATCCCTGATTCCCGGGAACGGGCGGCCGCGAGCCAGTTTCGGTGGTATCATGGTATTTGTCTAATTTGGCAGCGGAAATTTTCATCAGGACCGTAGTTAGGAAATGTTTATCAGAGTAAAACCACCATATTTGATATTAATAATCACATGGGTAAAACCCAAGTTTCTTATTACAATACATTCATAGGGATAAACCCTATTTTATTGAATTTAAAACATCATCTTTTAGGTAACTTTTATAGCCACATTTTTCCCAAGCCTTCAGTGCTCTCCAACTGGCTTTTTACTAATTGGCTGTCACATTTTGTTACCTGAAACATGTTTTAAAAACATTTGTCAGCGGGAAATACTAGTGAGTGAATCCCAGTTTAATCAAGAAACATTTTATCAATTAAAACAGTATTGAGAGCGATCACATTGTTTATTTCTACACAATTACTCATTCAGTACTGTCAATCCTGACTTGTGGGTCATATTACACATTGGCTAACTCGTTGTCCAATGGTAACGTACTGTCATCCCTGACTTACTACTCACAAGGTAGTAAATTTTGTATACAAAACCCCAACATACCGGCAGTAATTGAAGAACTACAAAGACTCAATCACCGCTTAATCACATTGTAAAACATTTAAAGTTTTGCAAAACATTACAAAAAGGTTATCAAAAAGAGGATAAACTCACATTGCTATCTTAGACTTCGCGTAAGGGTTTCCTGGGAATAATCTATAATTTACACAAATGTACCTAGGTTAGTATCATAACCCTTTGAAAATATTAATGATACCCTCCCCGAGACGGCATTCCAACAACTACGTCGGGCAGAACCACGACAGTTGTTACGGAACCCTAAATCAATCGGGCAGCGTAACTATTACGAAATTGGGGTTATAATACTTACAACGGAGCAGAACCTCGCTAATTAGGGGGTATAATACCCGCGTATTATAACTCTACTACAGAATTTCGAGATTGAGAATGAAATTGTGAGCGAGTTCGACTGAGATCCGATGCCATCTATTTATAGTTGCTGAACTCAACTTTCAGGCGGCCCGCGTAAGGGTAGGCAAAGCCTTACGCGGCCCGCGTCAACATTGGGTCAACGTATAGCTTAGCTGGGTCAGCATGTAGGTCCGCCACGATGTCGACACGTGTCAGCACCGGGTGTCTCTGCGTTTGATGATCTCTCACGGCCCGCGTGAATGTTGGGGTGGGTCTACGCGGCCCGCCTCAACTTACTATTTCTTGTTTTTAATTTATTTTAAATACTATAACATATTTCGGGCTCGGTTTTCACATACGGGGTGTATTTAAAGACATATTAAGATATTTTAACATATAATAGGGTGCTGAGGGTGTTGGTTTTACTGAGGGTTGTTACAATTCTTTCTCAACCAATCACACATTTTTCATTTTTTTTAAATATTTTACCTAAACCCCAATAGGTAAACCACCGCCAACGTTTTTAAGCATTAGGTAAAAAATTTAGATGAATTGACGTGTCACTGTCTGATTAGGTGAATGGGGAGTTTACCTATGCCAAATAGGTAACCACTCCCTTCACCCTAAGCAAATTGAGGCCCTAGAGTGTTACTTTGTTTACCTTTCTAAATGACCTTCATAAGTTTTGATTTTACATTTAAAGATATGATCGTATAACAATTATAGAAGGATCAATAATTCAATATAAAAATCTAACAAAGAAGTATCAATACAAACAATTAAAAAAAGGGTGTGGCTATTTGCACCTCCATTTTTACTGTTTATACCTCCATTTCCAAAAATATCATGTTTATAATTTTTTAAATTCCACCCTTGTATTTTCTTATGTTCTTCGTTTAATTCCTTTAAATTTTATTTTAGATATTCAACTATTATTTAGATAACTTTATAAACATTCTGTAACTAATTATTCATTTAAATATTAAATAACTTTATAAACGTTCTGTAACTAATTATTCATCATATTATTTATTCTTTAATTTGTCTTTGTAAAATAAATAATTTTACAAATTCTCGTTAAAAAATTGTAAGTTACTATTTTTCTCCATTTAATCCCTTTGTAAATATTATTTATTAGTACAATGAATTGTTTTTTTTTCACTGAAATTTAAAAAGAGTGGAAAATTGTATTTTCTATTTTTTTTTAAATAACATCAAACAAAACTCCGACCCTTTTTTTTCTTTCCGGTGGCCGGAAACATGGCCAGAGAAGCAGCGCCTTTGATGCTATTACGTAAAAAAAAAAGATTAAGACTATGATGAGTTCGTTACGTTTAAAACAAATGAGTAACACATTAAAAAAACAAATGAAGGTTAATCAAAACAAACTAAAGTTAAGATTTAACTAAAACAAATAAAGTTTAACCGAAAAAAATTGCAACTGAAGTTTAACCAACATATTGTACAGTTCGGTCTGGATTAGGATTTTTTAGCTCCTTATACCGGTTTATACGAGAACTGTACATAACTTCCCAATCTGCTGCAGCATTACTTCGGTTGCTACTCCAAAGACTGTTCGGTAGAGGCATCGGATAGTCTCCTTCTAATCTAACATGGATGAAATGGTTTCCATGAACATGAACAAGCGACACCACTTGATGAGGGCTACAAATTTGGTTTGGAGCAGTCAATAGCGGGAAGAAAGTTTGATTGCCGGCGATGCTTAAAAGGTGAACAATCACACCAAATCTTTGAGCAATCCTTTAAATAAAACGTATACCTGATTGGTAAAAAATGCAGACATCTTTTTGTATAACTCTTGATGTCGAACTGTGATAAACCATATCAGAGACAAACCCGAAAGCAATTTTGAACATATACATGAATAATCATTTTATAATGTATTAAGAATTAAAATTTAATACTTTAAAAGTGTACTGAAAAACATATTACTTTTTTTCGTATGTTCTGTGTGATCTTTTTATACATAAATATATGATTTTTTGGTGAAAGTGACATGAGAGAACACTTTTAAATAGAGCAATTAACGTTACAGCGAAAAAAAAATCTTTAAAGAAATTTCACTTAAAATGAATAATCACTTTATGATCTAAACTAGGTTAGAACCCCGTGTATTACACGGGTTGAATAAATGTAATTTTATATACTAAATTAAAACAATTATTCTTTAAAAATCTCGTTTATTACACGGGTTGAACAAATGTAATTTTATATATTAAATAATAAAAAATTATATCTCTAAGAACCTCATGTATTGTACTGAATAAATGTAATTTTATATACCAAATAATAAAAACCCGTGTATTGTACGGGTTGAATAAATCTAATTATATATACTAAATCATAAAAAAAGTTATATCTTTAAAAAAACTGTGTATTACACAAGTTAAATAAATGTAATTTTGTAACCTTGTATATTACACGTGTTGGATAAATGTAATTTTATAAACTAAATAATAAAAAAAATTATATCTTTATAAACCCCGTGTATTATACGTGTTGAATAAATCTAATTATATATACTAAATCATCATCATCATCATCATACTCACTAAATCCCACAAATAGCAAAGCTAAGGTAGGGTCTGAGGAGAGTAAGATGTAGAGGCTGCTTTCAGTAAGGCCCCCGACTCGATAGTAGTTTTGCATCAAGATTTGGACATAAGGCACATAACACTTAGCAATCGGGACAAAGACCGATTAGTGCATGTTCCTTTTTGTCTTTCTGCTATCAACGCCAGCACATGATGCATGATTAACCGTCCGCCGCTTTAACGTTATTTTCACAAATTTAGTGAAATAACGTTAAAATTAGTGCAATTTCACTTTTGCCCTCCGAACGTCCACACATATATACATTATTAAAAGTTAGATTAGATTATATATGAAATTAAGTGTATAACAAAAAGTCTTTATAAATTTCACGTAGAATTAATTGGAATCCTTTATTAAAAGTAGGTTAGATTATATATGGGCTTATACGTGTGGGTAATTATGATTATTGAATGGTTGAATTTTGAGGGTTTTGAAATGTGAATTTGATTATGATAGATTATATTTTAGTTTTAAAACTTCTAGAATGATTGAATCAAATAAAAGGATTATGATTTCCTATAAACAAAAATAAGTGAGTTTTTTTTCTGATCATTTTGAACATGAGCAAATAGAACGATAGCATCTTAATAAAAAATAACTAATTACAAATGTGAAACCCAATAATTTTACTTCTGTCCCATTTGAACGGAAAAGATAAGTACAAACTAAATTTAAAAAAAATGCAATATGAAAATAAGAGATAGAATAATCGATATATTTTTTTTTCATAAAATATGAGATAAGGGTAAACTAAATAAAAAAGTGTCAATTTGGTAAATAATAATATTAAGTATGAGAAGGTAAGAAATTACAAATGTAGACATCTTCAATGAATGACACGTGTCCAAAATCATGTTTTTTTTTATTATATAGTATAGATATTCAAAAGTCTTGTTATGCCAATTAACGTTACAACGAAAAAAGAAAATTTTAACTCTTAACACTTTTGAATAAGAAATTTTGCACAGTACAACGATTTTGAATAGGAAAACTAACGTGAAAGGGCAGAACAAGAACACTTTTGATGAATTTTTGAAATAGATGACGAACAATTTTAGTTAGAATACATACCAAGAACAACTATGATGAAAATCAAAGTTGAAAAAAATTGTTTCTTCAAGCTCTTTCTTAATCTCCTTGTTTCAATTAGTGTTTTTTTTTCTTCCATAGGATTGTTACGTATATATCTAAATATTCAAACTATGTCAATCAGATAAACCCCTAGAAAAAATAGGGATATTTCATTATACAAATTTTGAAAAAATACAAAATACAAGGGTTGATTGTATTTATTTACAAACTTTAGGGGAGGAGTGCAACCAGTAAAACTAAAAAAAATGGAAGTGCAAATAGCAACACCCTTAAAAAAATAAAGCACAAATAGGCAAGTTGATAAATAGTTATTGACGTAAATTAGCAAATCTGTTAAGCCAAAACTTATTAGTGCTCATTGCTTCTCTATCTAACTCTAAACTTACTCCCATCTCAATACAAATATATACACAAGTTCATCAACCTACAAATGAAATGTACATTAAGTCCACAACAAACAATTGTAAATACAAAACAAGATTTGATATTTATAACGTGATGCATGAACCGAAAAGGTAAGTACCAACCTATTTGAAAAATGATGTCGCTTTTGAAAATATTACAACAAACTTTTTATATAGTTGAAAGTCTGGTAAATTATGAAAAGATTTGAAAATGAAAAAATAGATTGAGCCTAAGTCTTAATAGATTTAATGTAAATTAATGAAGCAACCTTGGAAGCAACATATTTTTAGTTAAAAAAAGTCTTTATAGATTTAATGTAAATTAATGAAGCAACCTCTTTTACGGGTGTTTGTTTACCTCTTAATGAGTCTCTTACTGGTTCAGACCTCTTACTGGTTAACACTTAATGGTTCAGACTGTTTGTTTCACGAGCAGATGTCTGAATGGTTCAGACATTTACCTCTGAAAGGTTAAAGGGTTGTTTGGTAGCATCTGAATGGCATTAAGATGCAACCTCTTAATGAAATCATTTAAGAGTTTAATAAAGATAATGTATAAGAATGTGACATGTGATGGTTTACCATTCAGATGTTACCTCTTATCCAGTCAGATATAAGGTTACCTCTTATTCATTCAGACATAAGGGCCACAAATGATTTCATTAAGAGACAGCCTCTGAATGGATTAAGAGGTTACCAAACAGCCCCTAAGCATTATACAGAGTCTGAATGGTTAAGATCTCTAAGCTGAATTGGTCAGACATTTGCCTCTGAACGGTTAAGCATTATACAGTCTCTTAATGGTTCAGACCTGCTACTGGTTCAGCCCTAATTTAGAGTTGGAAGCAACATATTTTTTTTATTTGAATAAAGATACTATTAGGCCTAGAATCTGATTTTTTTTTTAAATCCTATGAAGTTTTGAACCGGTAGACTTCAAGGTGAAAATATAGGGAAGTTGCCAGCAAACCACAAGAGGATTTTATTAATAAATGATCAAAGTTATCCTTATATCACATTCTAAAATGCATATTTAAACAAATAGAGGCCCTAAAATTATAGTGGCACAAAACGGTTGCCTAGGTTAACAATAAAGATGGGCCGGCCCTAACTAATACGCGATAAAGTGTCGCATAGTTGACATTGATGAAAGTATATATAGTTGATACAAAAGGAAGACGTGATACACGATTGTGAAATCACTTCTCATGACTATTGGAACATTCGTTTCTAGTGTAAACAATATGTATATAACATAAATTAAGTTCATAACAAAACTTAAGTATAAAAACTAAAGTTAACAAAAATATAGTATAAAAAACACACAAAGGGGGTAAACATGTCATAAAGTAAAAATCGAGGGGTAAAATCATCCAAAAAAAGAAGCTACCGGTGAGGTTTATTATTGTTCACAACAAACAAGTGCATCATCATCACCCATCCTCTTCCCTTTCCATTCAACAAAAGTAATAATAGTAATCCCCTCACAAACCCTTTAATAAAAAAAATTAGAGTAAACTGCCATTTTGGTCACTGAGGGTTGGCCAGTTTTGCCACTTTAGTCCAAATCTCAAAGTTTTTGCATCTGGGTTCCTGTGGTTTTATTTTTATTGCCATTTTGGTCCAAAAACAAAATCAGGTCAGATTTCTCAAAAAAAAAACCCTGCTATTTTGTCCCTTTCCTCATGGGTATTTTAGTCATTCTATATTATTATAACTAATTATTTATTAAAAATAATAAAACTAAAAAAATTGTTTTGACCCTATATAAAGCCCATAGTCTTCCCCAATTGCACCAGTTGCAAATACCATAACCCAAACCCTAATTCTTCTGCAACATGATCAGTGGACAATCTGGAAGGAACTAAGTTTACAACTAGTGCAATTGGCGAGTTTAGCAAGTTTGGTTGCAGGGTATAAGGGGAGATGGAGTAGCGATAAGAAAGATACATCGTCAGAAAAGGGTGGGAGACGGTCCAGACTCACAGTCGATCTGGACCATGAAGTTCAGTTTGGATGGGAAACATCTCGCTACTGCCGGTGAGGATTGTGTTATTCATGTCTGGCAAGTTGTGTTATTCAAGTCTGGACCATAGCAGCGCAACAGCCAATAGCTACGATCCAGTGGTGGTCCTTTTGAAATCTAACAGCAGAGGGTGGTCTCGGTTCTGATTTACACTAGATCCAGTGGCTACGAGCTTCAGGTACGTTTTTCAGTGAGTTAGACAAGAAGCGGTAGTGTGGTTTTGAGCCATTTGGGACAGCGTGGTGGTGGGTGGTACATCGGCGTGATGGTGGGTGGTACATCGGAGGTGGTTGCAGGTTGTGAAGGTGGAGGAAAGTCAAGTTGCAGGTGATTAGACGACCACGTCTCCGATTGCGACAAAAGCATCGTCTCATCCTCAATCACCGATTCCGACGCCGCCGGTGGTGGTGCCGGCGGTTACCGGTTGTTGTGGAAGGTTGAGAAGTGTCGGCGGTTAACCGGTTGTTGTGGAAGGTTGAGAAGAAAAGAGGGTTTCCAAAAGGGCCTGATTGTTCTGTAGAGAATAAATTAGGAGAGGGGGGTTAATGCTTAAATGACCATTTTCCCCTGAGGAAAGGACAAAATAGCAGGGTTTTTTTTTTGAGAAATCTGAGTTGATTTTGCTTTTGGACCAAAATGGCAATAAAAATGAAACAACAGTGACCCAGATGCAAAAACTTTAAGATTTGGACTAAAGTGGCAAAACTGGCCAAACCTCAGGGACCAAAATGACAGTTTACTCAAAAAATAAAAAATAAAAACACACACACAATCAAATCCAAAATCACGCTACCAAAAATAGCATCTTATGTTTGCAATAAGAAAACTATGGTTTGTGTGGCCGGACGCGTGCTCGGAGGTCGCAGATGTCGCCTGAGGTGGTCGTAAATGTCGCTGGAGCGGTTGCCGGTGAGTAAAAAACCTAAAAGAGGTGATCGGAAAACTACTGTTTGTGTGTTTGTCGATGGAGGCAACATCATTATTTAATAAAAAAATCGGCCCAACCCTTAGGTGACGACCCATCATCCCGATCGCCGGCTCCCGGCCCGACCTCCGGGTCAATGCTGAAACGGGTTACAGGGCTGAACCGGCCCGGTGGTGTTTCTGGATCCCGGTCGGACCGATTTTAAAAACATTGGTGATGGGTCCCACATTGGGTCTTGAACTTAATATTAAGAAAACTAAGCTATTTTGGCCTTCTTGTGATGGTAGTAAGTTTCGTGAAGGGTTATTTCCTACGGACATCGGGAGGCCATTAGTGAGGGTGAAGCTTCTTGGGAGGTGGGGGGCATTAGTAGAGACACAAGCTTTATTAGTGGGTTGGCAAAGAAAAGAGCTGCTAAGGCGGTAGATTTGATGTGTCTTCTACCCAAATTAGGTGACCCGCAGAGTGAACTACTCTTGCTTCGATCCTGTATGGGCATTGCCAAATTGGCTTGAAGACATGCCAACCTATACACATGGAAGATGCAGCGCTGTTCTTTGACAAAGGTTTGCGTGAGGCGAATGAGGAATTGGTGGTTTGTGGAGGTCCTTTCTTTGGAGACTTCCAGTGGCGACTTGTTTCCTTACCTATTAGGTTTGGGGGGTTTGGGGTTGTATTCGGCTGTAGAGGCTTCATCCTATGCTTTTGTGGCCTCAAAGGCCCAATCGTGGGTGCTGCATGACCACATCTTAAGAGATAATGACATATGTGGTTTGGATTCTGATTATGTTTGTGCTTTGGCTTGTCTTCGTGATACGATTCCAAGCTTTGACTTCAGCGGTTTCACTAATAAGGACACCGCCCCCTAAAGCCCAACATGCATTGGCGAGTGCTATTTTTAATAAAATTGTCCACGACATCGAAGTACAGTTTGCCTTGACCGTTAAACAAAAAGCCGTTTTTGAGTGTCTACGAGCACCACATGCACATGATTTTCTTCTTGTTATACCTATAGATGAGTTAGGCCGGCATATGTCGCCGGTTGAGTTCCGAACTATCCTTAAATATCGTCTCATGATTCCTTTATTCTCAGTTGATGAGGTATACCCTGCTTGTCATAAGGCGTGTTTGGATTCTTTTGGGGAGCATGCACTTCATTGTAGAGAGCTCCCAGGGTTCAAATACCGACATGATTTGGTTAGGGATGTCCTTTTTGACATATTCAGGCGCGTTGGTATTTCTGCTAAGAAATAGGCACCCGTTAATTTCTTAACTGGCCCGTTAGAAGGGAGATCTACCCTTCGACCAGCCGACATTCTGGACTTTGGATGGGTAGGAGGAAAACATGACTGTGTGGATCTAACAGGGGTTTCCCCGCTTGTAGGCTTAGGGGTAGTGCTTTCACGGTGGGTTAGGTTGCTTTAAAGGCTCCTTCGGGTAAAGTGACCAAACACGAGAAAACTTATCTTGACAACCAGCACGTGTTTATTCCATTTGCTTTTGATACTTTTGGTTTTCTGGCGCCAGAGACTATGGACCTACTTAGACGAGTTCAAAGGGTCATGCATAGTGATGTTATGACCCCGAGATCTATGAACGTAGTTTTTTAAATATTTAGTTTTGCTATCTAAAAAGGGGTAGCTGCGCAGCTTATTGCCCGTTTACCAACTATCTCGTTGTAAATTCATAACACGAAAAATAATAGAACCATTAACAACCTTAGTCTTTTAATCAAACTAACTATTTTTCGGATTCTTTTTTATATGGTTTTATATTATATTGTTTTATTTCATCAATCGGATCTTATAATAGAACCATTAACAACCTTAGGGGTAGATAAATATTAAAGTTTAGTCTTTTTAATGTACATAATCACTCGGTTTTGTCTTTGTTGCATGGGAGGATCTCAAAAATAGATATCCTACACTCTACAAAATCGCGAAACGGAAAAGAAACATAGTAGCGGAATCTATGGTAAAAAATACGGAATCGATATCATGGGATGGGATTGGAAGAAGGATCCTAGTACTATCGCAAGCTTCGGGAGGAACTAGATGAATACTGAAAGACTTGACAAATGGAGATGGAATCTAGCAGAAGACAAATTGGCAAGCACTAGCTAGGGAACAAAGCACCGGTGGAGGGGAAGAATGGTCGTACTGGGTTCCGACGAAAGTAGGTTATTATGAATGGAGAGCTTGTTTAGGCTAAAGGGTATGGGGTTCGTCCCGACCCCCGTCGAGGACCGGCGACGCCGGCACACCATCCCCCCCCCCGGTCCCGTCCTCACCGGCATCATCTGGACGTTGGCGACGATCCTAAGTTGGTGGGCCCCCTTCACTTTTTGACCGTTAAAAAAAAAAAAATTCCAATCTTTATTTCAAAAACCAACAGCTACATTTTAAATAAATACCCATTTCACTCCTACTTTTATAAATACTCACCCCTTTTATACCATTTTTCACAACTTTTCACCGACTACAAGAGGGTGCGAGAAAAGATATTGAACGGGCTTTTGGTGTTATAAAAAAATGGCAAATCATTGAACATCCAGCACGTTCGGCTACACCAAAGAGGTTACGACACATTATGTACGCTTGTATCATCCTTCATAACATGATCATTGAAGACGAAGGTAGAGCGATATGCGAGTACGACGAAAACGCGTCTACTGGAAATTTTGTTCCATTTAGTGGGGAACAACAAGATTTGAACAAGTTCGCTCTACGTAACGAGTACACACATCATAACCTACAAGCGGACTTGGTGGAGTACATTTGGAACAACGCTCAAAACGAACCCGCCGACGACATGGAGGACGAAGACTAGTAGCTTATTTTAATATATTAGGATTTTTTTAAGTTTATGTTTTTTTTAAGTTCATGTAATGTTTTTTAATATTAATGAAAATATTTTGTTAGTTTATTTGTTAAATGTTAAAAAAAAAGTAGAAGATTAAAAAAATAAAAAACATAAAAGTGGTGAGGTAGGATCATCTAGGACCATCCTCCATACCCTCTAGTTTTGTGGGATGGACCATCCTTGGGAGGACTATGATGTGGCGCCTACGTGGCGGATCATCCTCCCTTGGAGGACCATCATCATATCCTCTAGCCTTAGATAGAATACCTTCAACATTTGATGTCTTTTGTTAGCCATTACTAAGGTGAGGATGGAAGTGCATGGGTGGTCGCTCTGGTACGAGGATAAGGATTGTGGAGAAGAGGAGCAGTTCAGATCGGTGGTTAAAAGGGGTTACAAGTGGTGAATGGTGGTGGTTTGAATTAGGGTTTGCGAGGTTGGAGTTGTGGAGCAACAACGGAGGGTTGTGGCCGGCCGGTTTGGAATAGGTGACAAAGGTGACTAGAGAAGAGTGGATGGTTGGAGGTGCTAGACGGTGGATGGTGGTGGTGGTAGCAGGTTGGGGTTAAATATGGTGGCTGACAGTTGGTGTGGTAGTGGCAGACGGTGGTTGTGGTGAAGGAGGTAGTGATTGTGATGGTGCCACATTAGCAAATAACCAGGTCTTGTGCCACATAAATTGCCACATCAATAAAAAAACTAACCGAGTTAGACCCAGTTAGAAAAGGCTCGGTGGAGGAAAATAGTTTACAAGTTGGGGTTGTCCTAGGGAATTTCTTGAGTTGTGATTATTCCCGAAAAATGATGAAAGTTAAGATTATTAAAATCCAATATCTCTTAATGATAGGATAATACAAAAAATGAATTTACAATAACGTTTAAATTACCATATTTCATAAATTAAAAAAAAAAGTTTCTTGTCGTCACTCCAGTTTGACGAACCAACTCAGATCTCTGTGTTATCCGCTTGAATTAGATCGGGTGGGAAAGGGTCATTGGTAACTGTCATTTTAGTCATTTGTTTCATCTAAAGTATTTGAACTGGTATCATTGACTATCTGAAGACTCAAAGACCAGTTGGTACGACCTGGTCAGAGTGAAGCTTCAGATGACCTAGCAAGGAACCTGCAAGATCACAAGAGAACAAACACACCGTTAGCCTCGTCACAGGGAGGGGGGCCTCTCTGTGACCAAGCTCGGGCGTGAGAATAAGTATTTGTGCGGAGGAAATAGGTCAGGGAGAGAGAGAGGAGAGTTAGAGAGAGAAAGTAGCGATTACCCCTTTTTGGAGGTCCAAGTATGGTATTTATAGTCTTTGGGTGTGCTGACGTGGAGAGTTAGTTAGGGCCGGACCAGTCGCTATCATGGCGGTTATGGAAGTGGGACCCAGTTAGTTACGCCGCACCGGGGTGTCTAAACAGCTCGTCTTATGGTGCAAGGTTCGGTCCGACCTTAGTGCGCCATGATTCGGTCCGGTCAAGGACGTATCCTCATCAAGTCCCCCTATTTCGTAGCGTTTCTTAGATAACGGTTTCGAACTATGACGGCGCAATTTTGGCGGTTTAAATCCCTGATTTGTCACTTTGTGGAGTTTTTTTGAATTTTAAATTTCTAGGCGGTGACCTTAGTTAGGTAACCGTCAGTCACTTTATGTTTCCCGCCTGATGTGACGGTTGGATTGCGTCAGCCGTCATGACGTGTCATCATCTGATTGGTGCTCTAAGTCGGTTTCCATACCCCATAAAAAGGAAAAGATAAATTTCCGATTTTACTTTTCATCTTTTCGCTTTTCATCTTCTTCATCTTCTTCTCTCCTTCTTTTCTGAAAATAGGCGATCTACCAGACAGGTTAGTTTCTTCCTTGTATAATGGCGAAAAACAACTTGTCCGCTTGTTTCAACGTTCTGAATAAAAACGGTTTAGCTTGGTATGTTGAAAGGTATGCAATACCTGCATCTTTGCACCCTGTTCTCCCCGAAAAGGATACACCAATTTATCCGTTTCCTCCGGGGAAGATAGGGGTTTACACCCGTTTGTTCGATTACTGTAACTATCGTCTTCCTTTGACGAAGTTCTTGATCGGAGTTCTTACGTTTCACGAGGTTCACATTTCTCAAATGAACCCCTTCGGCCTTGCCAAGGTGTGTCATTTTGAGTTGGCTTGTCGTGGTTTGGGGTCCGAACCGGACTTGGATGTGTTCCGGGCTTTTTACAAATTGAATCGGTCCGGCAACTGGTACACTTTTGAGGTCAGAGATAAGAATTCCTGCTGCTATACATGGATTACTACTAGCATAAAGGACTGGAAAGAACGATTTTTCTATGTTGATGATCGGTGCGTTCCGGAGTTTATGGTATGGAGGACGAAAAAGATGAAGTTCCCACCTCCTCTTCCTGAAGACTTTGAGTTTGATAGGGACTTATACGCAAACCTGATTAAGGAAGCAGGCCGCATACAAAGTTATCCGGAACACATTCTCGTCATGGGACGGATCAGCACGATTTGGGCCGAACCGGAGTGGTATCCAACCCTTAAGTGGAACGGAGAGGATTAGTCATGCCCTTTACTTTTGGCACGGTGCTCGTCGTGTCACTTGTATAATTATTTTATTTTTACTTTTATTCTTTCTTTCATTATACCAGACTTTGGATACTACTTGTTTGTTTTTTTTTTTTTTTTTTTTTGCAGCTATGGGTTTGCGAGAAGCTTTAAGGTTGAAGTCCTTCGACTCTAAGGAGCTTGAGATCCGAGCCACAAGGACACCGAAAAGTGACCCTCCGTATCTAAACGTGGTGCAGGAGAACCTTTATCAAACCCGAGAGCCGGAAGCTCCAGATGTTCATGGAGGGTCAGCTGGGCAGGGAGGTTCGGGCTTGAATCCTGCGGTGCAGACAACAAATGTTGTTCCGGTTCAAACGGTGATGGTGATCGGTAGTGGTAAGGGTAAAGGTAAAGAAACTGGTTCGGTCGGTTCGAAAGGATCTGGTTCCAAGTTTGTGATTGACGACGAAGGTGTCCATCTGTCTGTAGGAGATGAAGAAGAACATGCTGAAAATTTAAAAGAGGGTGGTGATGACGACGTGGAAGAGGAGGACGAAGAGGAGCAGCCTCAGATTAACTTGAAGAGAAAGAGGGCTCCGTCTAAGTCTGGTCCGAAACCTAGGCAAAAGAAGACGAAGACGGGCCTTAAGACTATTACTCTAGATGACGATGATGACCAAGTCACCGAATTTTCCGCCGCTGGAGGCGTGTTGGCGAATTTAGACGCTCATCTTCATGGGGGTCGCACCCCAAGGGACCGTCCATTTAACATTCCAACAAGCCCATTGTCCTTTGGGGGAGGTGCCACCAAGGTTGTTGCTGATATTCTCACATCCGACCCCAAGAAGATCGAACCTTCTCCTTCGGGTAAGTTTACCACGGGGGTCGCTTCTAATGTGTCAAGGCCGAGCCCCAAGCCTGTTGATGGTGGGGACAGTGCCTCCTCGTCCCCTTTGTGGTTTAATACTGAAGCTGTTTTCTTATCACGGGAGCTAGGTTCGGGTGGCATTGAAGATATGGATTCAGCTCGAGCGTTGGAGAAGTATGTTCCGGATTGGTTGCTGGCGAACAAGGACCGGATAGTGGATGCCCTGTCGGCGAAAATGGCATTATTTCATTTGGGGACTCCTGCTGAGCATACTTAAATCTGATATTTTTATATTTCCAGAAGTCTTAAAATAATTTATTTAACATATGTGATCAGTAGCAAAAGGTTTGGAGTCGTTTAGATAAGTAAAACTCATTTTATGGCCCGTAAGGGCAAAACCGACAATTACCGGATTAAGCCTACGACTACTAGTTATGCTCAGCCTAAAATTAATTAAAAATCTTTAAAAATCCCAAAATAATATATAACATCAGTGGGTAAAAGATTTGATACCAAAAAGTATGTTTAACTAGGCTATACGCTAATTACGCCATTTTATTAACATAAAGCTTTAATTTAGCGACAATGAGCATAACTCTTAATCTACAAGTCAAACTGATGTCAAACTTTGCATACAAGTTTATATATCAGTAACTAAGGTTTCTACACTTTTACATTTTCATAAATCGTGATTTAGGGTAATAAGGGCATAACGGTCAACGTATGAGCAATTAACGGAAATATGCATATTAATTGGATAACTAGTGAACCAAGGTGCATGATCACAGAGGGTTGTTCTAACATGTATCCTAATCCAATTAGAGCTCTGAGGCATTTCTAAAATATGCCCAAACGGGTCAGAACTGAAAGTCAACGGGAAAGTCAAACTATGTGACTTTCGGTTCCGAACCGGGTATAAACAGGAAATAGTCGGGTTGAACATGTTGGGACATGTTCTTACACTTATTTCTAAGTTATAACAATGTTCAAACAGGTTATATATGTTCTAGATAGCTAATTATGCATAAATGACATTTTAAGCATTATGTTGACTTTTTAAGTAAAGGTTTGACCCGACATTTGACCTGCTTAGGATGGTGATCAGGGGAAACCCTTTTGGGGTTTTATTTCCCACATAAATACCATTCTAAAACTACTTTTAATTCGAGATAAGACTGAGTCATTAGTGACTAATCTCGAAGTCAAACCGTAATTACGACGGTTTGACTTTTAGCTAATTAACTAAGCTAAACTCAAACAAACAAGAACTAGCAGACTTACAAGAGTCCAATGCACGAAATAAGATCAGATGGGAGAGTTCCTTAGCTCCAGAAATGCTCCAATGATCAGTTGCAAGTGTGAGAATGAATGTTGCAACATGTTGTGCTTTATATAGTGAAGAACTCACCATGATTGGTTGACAACTCACTCTAGGATTAACCACAACCATCCAACACTTGTCCTAGTGCTTCTAGGATAGTTAGGGGTCTTTAAATAATGATAAAAACCGGTTTAATGGGTTAAAATCGCGAAAGACAGGCAACAGCCCGTTTTTCTGGAACTGGGCATCTCTAGCGCACCGTTACGCTACACTTGTAGCGGTGCGCTAGCCCGCTATAAAGGGCCGTTTGACTTTACATGGTAGCGCACCGTTACGCTACACATGTAGCGGTGCGCTACCTCTTCTCAGAGGCAGATTTTGTTGCAGTTTGTTGGTGTTTCGAACAAATAATCCACTTGCACGATTTTTAGCCATTCTTTTACATGGAGGGGCCTCTAATAAGTGTCTACTCCTGTATATTACCCTACCATGAACCTTTGTTGAAATTGAATGAACTTACAAGACCTGAAAACAACGGTTTATCATTCGTTTTCTTCTTGGGATCAAATCATGCTTTTGCAAGTCCATTATTGACAATAATTCCCTGCAATGAGGGCATAAAAGATGTGTGTAACATTTAATCGGGTCTTGGGATTTATCTTTGAGGTCGTTCAGAGGTAACAGTTTAACATGACGCCACTTTAAATCCTGCTGACTCATCTTTATTAAATCCGAGTTTACAACGCGTTTTGTCTGACGTGACACGTGTCGTTTTATTATTGAACCCGAATTTTCGAGGTGTTACATCCTCACCCCCTTAAAATAAATCTCGACCCGAGATTTACTGAAACAAGTAAGGGTACTTTTCTTTCATCGTGGATTCAACCTCCCACGTGAAATCGGGACCTCTACGGGCATCCCATTTGACCTTAACAAAAGGTATATGCTTTCTCCGAAGCTTTCTTACCTGTCGATCTTCAATCGACACAGGTTTTTCCACGAATTTTAAGCTCTCGTCAATATGCACATCTGTATGCGGCATGACATGTGATTCGTCAGCGGAACATTTCTTTAGATTGCAGATGTGGAACACATTGTGAATTCCACTGAGCTCTTCTGGTAAGTTCAACTTATAGGCAACTGACCCGACACGTTCGATAACCTCGAAAGGTCCTATGTATCTCGGGCTTAGTTTGCCTTTCTTACCAAATCGCATCACTCCTTTCCAGGGTGACACTTTAAGTAGAACTTTTTCACCTACTTCGAAGTGAAAATCCTTACGACTAGGATCAGCGTAACTCTTCTGTCTATTCCGGGCAGCTTGGAGATTGTTACGAATCTGGACAATCTTGTCCGTTGTTTCAAACACGATCTCTGGTCCTGATAACTGGACTTCTCCAACTTCCGCCCAACAAACTGGCGATCTACACTTTCTACCGTATAATGCCTCAAAAGGCGCAGCCTTTATGCTGGTATGGTAGCTATTGTTGTAGGAGAATTCGATCAATGGTAGGTTCTTATCCCAGCTACCTCCCAAATCGATCGCACATGCACGTAGCATGTCTTCCAACGTTTGAATAGTACGCTCACTCTGACCGTCTGTCTGAGGATGGTAAGCCGTACTAAAGTTCAAACGTGTGCCCAAAGATTGTTGGAAACTCTTCCAAAAGTGTGACGTGTACCTAGTATCCCGGTCAGAGATAATAGCTACAGGTATGCCGTGTAGGGCTACAATCTTATCAACATATAACTGGGCTAACATATCGGAGCTATAAGTCTCCTTGATGGGTAAGAAATGAGCTGACTTAGTCAGTCGGTCAACTATAACCCATATCGTATCATTTCCTTTCCTCGTCTTGGGTAACTTGGTAATAAAATCCATAGTTACCATTTCCCACTTCCACGTAGGAAGTTCAGGCTGTTGTAGCAAACCTGACGGTTTCTGATGCTCGGCTTTGACTTGCGCACATGTCAAGCATTTTGCTACATGGGCGGCTACAGACTTTTTCAAGCCTATCCACCAATAATTTGCCCTTAGATCCTGGTACATCTTATCAGCTCCAGGATGAACGGAGTATTTGGAACTATGGGCTTCCTGGAGGATGACATCACGAAGTCCTCCATAAATTGGAACCCATATTCGTCCGTTTAACCGTAAAATTCCGTCTTTGCTAAGAGTTAACTGCTCCTCAGTTACTCCTAACTTTTCATTAGGATAGTTAGCTTCCAACACAGCTTCCTTCTGTGCAGCTAACAACCCTTCCATCAGACTGTTCTTTAATTCCATGCGCTTGGCATTGATTCGGATAGGTTTAACCCTTTCCTTCCGACTTAAGGCATCGGCGACTACATTCGCCTTGCCGGGATGGTATTTGATTTCACAATCATAATCATTCAAGGTTTCCATCCAACGGCGTTGCCTCATATTCAATTCCTTCTGATTAAACAGATGTTGGAGGCTCTTGTGATCAGAATAAATCACACATTTGACACCATAAAGATAGTGCCTCCAAAGCTTCAGTGCGAATACAACGGCACCCAGCTCCAAGTCATGGGTGGTGTAATTCTTTTCATGCACTTTCAATTGCCTTGAAGCGTAGGCAATCACCTTGCCTTTCTGCATAAGCACACACCCCATGCCAGTGTGCGAAGCATCACAATATACCACAAAGTCTTCAATTCCATCTGGCAATGTCAGTACTGGGGCGTTGCTCAACTTCTGCTTCAAAATATCAAAGGATTCTTGCTGCTTAGGGCCCCAAACAAACTTAACCTTCTTTTTAGTTAAGGAGGTTAGGGGTGCAGCAATCCTTGAAAAATTTTCAATAAAACGCCTGTAATATCCTGCCAATCCCAGGAAGCTACGAATCTCCGTAGGCGTCTTTGGCTCTTGCCAGTTCATCACTGCTTCAACCTTAGCGGGATCCACTTGGATACCACGCTCACTGACCACATGTCCAAGAAATTGAACTTCTCTAAGCCAAAATTCACACTTGGAGAATTTGGCATAGAGCTTCTCCTTATGCAGAAGTTTGAGAATACATCGAAGATGTTTCTCGTGGTCAGCTTTGTTCTTAGAATAAATGAGAATGTCGTCGATGAAAACGATGACGAATTTATCTAAGTAAGGTTTGCAGACGCGATTCATGAGATCCATGAATGCGGCTGGTGCATTAGTGAGCCCGAAAGGCATCACTAGGAACTCGTAGTGACCGTAACGAGTCCTAAACGCAGTCTTGTGAACGTCTTCATCCTTGACCTTCAATTGATGGTAGCCTGACCTCAGATCAATCTTCGAGAAGTAACTTGCCCCTTGAAGTTGATCGAACAGATCGTCGATTCTGGGCAGAGGATACCTATTCTTGATCGTGACTTTATTAAGCTCGCGATAGTCGATGCACAGACGCATCGACCCATCCTTCTTCTTGACAAACAAGATTGGCGCTCCCCAAGGAGATGAACTAGGTCTAATGAAACCCTTAGCCAGCAATTCATCTAGCTGTGTCCGCAACTCCTTCATTTCCGTGGGTGCCAATCTGTAGGGAGCTCTAGCAACAGGTGCTGCTCCGGGGATGATATCGATCCTGAACTCGACTTGCCTATCTGGTGGTAAACCAGGTAGATCTTCAGGAAACACTTCTGGGTACTCCGGGATGACAGGGATGTCTTCTATCTTCGGTTTGGGCTCATCAATGATCACTTGCGCCATGTAGATGACACACCCCTTCCTCAAACACTTGGAAGCCTTGAGCATAGTCACCTGCTCAGGCAGTCCGTACTGGGTATCTCCCCGAATGGTAAGTGGTTCACCAGACGGAGTCTTTATTACTACCTGTTTCTGGTTACAGACGATTTGGGCCTGGTTATGAGATAACCAGTCCATACCCAGAACTATGTCAAAACCGGCTAGTTTAAACGGAAGTAGAGACAGAGGAAAAGAATGGTTCTTAATGGACATAACACATCCATCTAACACAGTAGAGACGGTTTCTACGGTACCATCTGCTAACTCTACCTCATAGTTCACTTTTAGGGTTTTGACAGGTAAATTCAATAATTCACAAAATTTATGATCTACGAAAGACTTATCTGCGCCTGAATCAAAAAGTACTCTTGCAAAGACATCATTTACAAGGAAAGTACCTGTTATGACGTTATCATCCTGCACAGCCTCCTTCGCATCCATCCTGAAGACTCTGGCATTAGTCTTCTTAGCCTCTTCAGGCTTCTTGTTGTTCTTGGGGCAGTTAGTCTTTATGTGGCCCTTCTCATTGCAACGGTAGCACGTTGCATCTTTCATCTTCTTGCAATCCAAGGTTTTGTGTTCCTTGGACTTGCACAAACCACAAGCAAAAGACCTTGACTCGTTATTCGAGTTTGATTCGAGCCTGCACTTTCCAAAGTGCTGTTTCTTGCAAGTTTTGCATGTGGGCTTCTCTCCAGAACGATGCCCATCTTTCCTCGATTCCGATCCCTTCTTGTGATCACCGCTCCCACGGTGCTTCTTGTTCGACTTACGCGAACCATCATCTTCTCGCTTCCTCTTCTCAGCATCCTTATACCTCAGCGATCTTTGCCGGACCGCATCCAGTGTGAGGGATAAGGAAAGGTCAGTTACAGACCTGAAGGTAACTGGCCGAGAAGCTTTTACACTGGCCTTGATCTCGGGTTCTAATCCACCAATAAAACGAGCGATCCTTTTAGGCTCCGGGGTTACCAGATAAGGTACCAACCGGGATAGTGTATTGAAGCTTGTCAGATATGCTTGACAGTCGAGGTTCTTCATCACCAGTGATAGAAAGTCATATTCTATCTTTTCCACCTCATGTTGAGGGCAGAAATTTTCCTTGATCAAGGCGATGAATTGATCCCACGACATACTATACAACGGGATCTTTCCGGAGGCCTCCATCAGAGATCTCCACCAAGCTAACGCCTCACCTTTGAAGGACTGTGAGACAAATTTAACCACATCACCTTCAGCACATCCGTTGATGTCCACGACCGTGTCCATCTCATCCAGCCACGTCATACAGTCGACGGCTCCTTTCTCCCCCGTAAAATCCCTGGGTTTACAAGACACAAAGTACTTATATGTGCAACCCCTGTTACGGTGTCCTTGATGCAGTACTAAATGCTGAGATGGATTACTTTGGTGGTTGGTGGACTGGCGATCATCGCCGTTTTTCTTTGGTCCATCTTTTTTGGGAGGAGGCTTGTTATGAGCCTCAGAATGAGTCCTAGGCTTCGAATGTGACGCAGAGTGGGTCCTACTACGAGTACCACTGTATTCCTCATACTGTCTATCCAAAGCCTGTGTGATAGCACCATCTATGATTGCTTTTAGTTCAGCGCCCGTTAATGTAATCTGGGCGTTCTCATTTGGCTCCACTGGATGGCTATTTACTTCATTTGATTCAGCCATTTGAATTGAACTGTTGCAGAAAACAAGAACAATATTTTACTATGGAGTTTATTATGGAATTGTCTTTCATTGCAATTCATTAGCCATGGTACAGAGACCATATTTGGTTAATTTATAAATCATATTTATTTAGGATTCTTATTATAATTTATCCTAATTATAAAACATTCATAGTTTTATTTGTGGCACAAAAAGCCTAGTCACGTGGACATTCTTAACTTAATCTATGATTTCAGAGAATCAAAACATTAAAGTATATTGGCACAATAGGCCTAGTCACGTGGACAATATAAATTTTAGGCTATGATTTCAGAGTATCAAGGCTTTTAAGGTTCGAACCTAGTTCATTACCTTTATTTGACAGGGAGTCAATGCTACCACTGTCTTTTGGCTCATATAGAAATGAGCAAGGCCCGTAGGCATTTTATTACCAACGTATGGTAAAAATATAATCATCTTTATTGATGATGTAGACCCAGGATTTAGAGATCATTAAACTGGGTTTGGAATCTTCTAAAGAATCCTTATACAAATGTGATTTTTAACGAGATCACTTCTGCCAGGAGTGTTAACATGTTTTAAAATGTTAACAGGAATTTGAACCTTTTAAACAGGTCTTACCATCTTGGCCCGGTCTTATATTTGACCCGAGGCTAGGTTTCACACTTAAGATTCTTATTAAAAATTTTACATAGGCAGATTTATTTTAAAAAGGAAATGATTTTTAATTTATTTATTTCATTTATAGTTTATATACGAACATAATGGCAACATGAAATTTATAAAATAACCATTCCATTAATTCATTTTTAGAATATTACACATTTGCCCTAAACGGGTCTTCCAATTACAAACTTACCCTCGCAGGGTTAAACAGATACACATGCCCACGCAGGGGCTAAATATCACACATGTCCACGTAGGGACTACATAATATAATAGTCCACGCAGGGACTCACACTAACAGTACACCCACGTAGGGGTTCAAACAAACAAGCATGCCCACGCAGGGGCTCAAAGCAACATACCAAATATACCCACGCAGGGGCTCAACAGTAAATACAGGAGGAAATAACTGTGGAAGGATTCAACGATCCTTCTTGTTCTTCCCCTTGATCAATCCCACTAATCCCTGGAAGAATGTTTGCCTCTCCCTGCGGTCCTCGTGAACTACCCGTTCAACTTGATTTATCCTTTGCAGGAGTTCTTCATGTTCGGGTGGTGAGAATCTAGGTGGCTGCGATTGAGTCCGGATGATGGGTCTAGGAGGTATCGCGTATCCCTGTGTCGGGTAACTCACCCCCCATGGATCCCCATAGGGTCCTTGGGTGTTGTAGTTCGCTGCTAACATGTACGGATCAGCCTCCGCGTACCCATAGTCGTGATGCGTTGGGGGTTCAAACGGGTTGTAGCCCATGCCACTCGTATATGCCGGGATTGGGTTATCAAATCCCATCGGCGGTGGTTGTAGTACAGCAGGGTTGGAGGGTCCACCCATTTGTGGGTCCTCCTGGTATGGCGGGTAGTGACTAGCACTTGACTGCCGTGGGGAGCTAAAATGAAAGTCCCCTGGTCTCACCGACATGCGTGCACCGGTTCTCCTACGCCTTGGCGGTTGAGGAGGTGCCGGTTGAACTGGTGGCGGTGGAGGTGGTGGCGTAACTGCCACGAATCGGTGATCCTCGGATGAATCTTGATGATGCGGCTGTGGCTGTGGCTCCTGCTGCTGCTGAGACTGCTGTTGCTGATGCTGCCCATGAGACGATGAGTGGTGTGATGGTGTATGATACCACTGGTGCTGATTAAAGAAGGCTTGGAAACTATCTGGACCACCGTAGGGTGATCCGTAGAAGGACGATCCGTCGGAGATTTCGATCGGATGGTTTGGAGTGCCACTCGCCGGCATGACGGGGTCCGTATCCTCGTCCATATCATCCGCGTGATCCCCTGAAAAGTGGTCCTCTGGACCCAGTGGGTTAAAACCCACCGGTTCTGGTATGAATCCTACCGGGTTAAACTGTCCCCGAAAGATAGGTGTAGGGTCTCCATATGAATGATGAGATAGGGATCTCTGGAGTGGTATGTATGAAGGCAGAGGGTTGTTAGGCTCGTCTTCTGAATGGGGTCCATATGAGTTGTGGACCGGAGGGGTAGAGCTGTGCGAAACGGATCGCCTTGCTGGTTCGAACTGGTTGCGCCTGTTTCGGCGGGGGTCCTCGCTTTCCGTCGCAGCTGGAGCTCGTGTATTAGACGGCCCTGCTTCGTGGTCGTTGGGGGCTGTAACTGGCCCCTTTCCTCGTCCTCGTCCCCGTGTCCGGAGAAATCTTGGAGGCATCTTTGTTATTCCTGTCAATAAGGCATAAGATAACAATAACAAAATATAAAATTTAAAGGACAAAACAAAAACCGAATAAGGTGGAATTTGTCCTAAGTTATAAGTCTAGACTCGAAGGTTTAGATATGTGCAATTGTGTAACTGAGATTAAACATAAAAAGGCTAGTGTTTAATTCGCTCAGAGTTGGCTCTGATACCAACCTGTCACACCCCGATTTCCACGTGTCACCGGTGGGCCCGGTGGGGGAGTATCGTGACGTGGTTGGCAACGTAATAGTCAAACAACACAATATAATAATGCACAGCGGAAGCAATTTAAAAATAAGATACAACCGAATTTATTTATTGTAATCAAAGTCGCAATATCCGGTGTTTATCCACAGAACGGATCGAAACAAAATAACATTTATGGTTCAACAGACTTCTGGCATCCTAAGCTTGCGAGACTTTTATTGATGCTTAGGAGACAATCCAGCCAAATTTCGTTTAGTACCTGCATTCAGTCTTTTTGGGAAGATACGTCAGTTTACACTGGTAAATACATTCAACTGACTTATTTTGGAAAATGGTTAAAAATTGGTTTGGATGCACATGGCATAAACATTTTTATTTAACTTGGGAGAATTATTTAATATTATAATCTTGTGAACGATTTACATGTTACTTATGCGTTCAGTAGCCCGGAACGTATCCGGGTTAAAGATCAATAGACACACCACAATAATGAGTTATACACCGACAGGTGTACGCCTACACCCCGTGCTCAGGTCGTGGCCATCTCGTAAGATAATGCCGAGGATATCCGGGACATGGTCATTAACCCCCCAAAGGCTTTAAAGTAAACAAGACTGTTTAAAACGAGCCGATCAAATTATTCAACTACCCACTAACCGTGGAGATTTGATGCCCGATCAAGCGGTACGCTATGTACCGTAACCCAAGCCCGTATAGGGAAAATAAGTTAAAAGTATTTACCTTGATGCAAAGTATAGTCACAATAATCAAATAGCAGGTAGCTTTTACTGTTTCTCCTAATCTGGAACGAAGGTTAAATATAACCTATTAGAATCATAGCGGGTCTTTAATTATGCTTAAGCTTAGACCGGCTAGTTTCGAAGATACGGTTCGTACGCACAATTAAGCGAAGACCGGATAGAATGTGATTCAGACCCGACAAGTTTGAAGACTTGTTTAATATGGGTTTATTATTCACATTCTGGATTTTGAGATAAAACCGATAAGGTTTGACCCGTTTCGGCTAATTTATGTAAACTTGTTACATAAACCGAGCCGAACGCGTAAGATGCGTAACGGGTATCCGTAAGAGCCATATACAGGTTTCCTAAGTTAATATGCTTCAAATATGTTGTGACATCAGTAGGATGTCTTTCGTTATGCCCCGAACTAATTTAGACACAAACTATGCCCCGTAGGGGTAGTTTGGTCATTTTAAAGTTTGTAAAAGCGTTTATATGTTCAACTGAGTTACAGGTCTGATGTAAACAGAAAACATACTCATATGGATGGGTTATAACAGTAGGCTAAGGTATATATGTGAAATTTATCATATTTAACCAAACTATGCCCCGTAGGGGTATTTTGGTAATTTCACATAAGCCGAAAAGCTCCAAAAACGAAGTCTTAGTTTATCAACCTTTGCTTACTGTTAAAATATCATAATTTGCCTCATATATCAGTAGGTATCAACCCGGGTATGTCCAATATGATTCTAAGACATACTATGCGTTAAAAATGCTAATTATGGCGATTAAAGGCCATTTCCGGGTTTTATACTTAAATCTGATATTTTTATATTTCCAGAAGTCTTAAAATAATTTATTTAACATATGTGATCAGTAGCAAAAGGTTTGGAGTCGTTTAGATAAGTAAAACTCATTTTATGGCCCGTAAGGGCAAAACCGACAATTACCGGATTAAGCCTACGACTACTAGTTATGCTCAGCCTAAAATTAATTAAAAATCTTTAAAAATCCCAAAATAATATATAACATCAGTGGGTAAAAGATTTGATACCAAAAAGTATGTTTAACTAGGCTATACGCTAATTACGCCATTTTATTAACATAAAGCTTTAATTTAGCGACAATGAGCATAACTCTTAATCTACAAGTCAAACTGATGTCAAACTTTGCATACAAGTTTATATATCAGTAACTAAGGTTTCTACACTTTTACATTTTCATAAATCGTGATTTAGGGTAATAAGGGCATAACGGTCAACGTATGAGCAATTAACGGAAATATGCATATTAATTGGATAACTAGTGAACCAAGGTGCATGATCACAGAGGGTTGTTCTAACATGTATCCTAATCCAATTAGAGCTCTGAGGCATTTCTAAAATATGCCCAAACGGGTCAGAACTGAAAGTCAACGGGAAAGTCAAACTATGTGACTTTCGGTTCCGAACCGGGTATAAACAGGAAATAGTCGGGTTGAACATGTTGGGACATGTTCTTACACTTATTTCTAAGTTATAACAATGTTCAAATAGGTTATATATGTTCTAGATAGCTAATTATGCATAAATGACATTTTAAGCATTATGTTGACTTTTTAAGTAAAGGTTTGACCCGACATTTGACCTGCTTAGGATGGTGATCAGGGGAAACCCTTTTGGGGTTTTATTTCCCACATAAATACCATTCTAAAACTACTTTTAATTCGAGATAAGACTGAGTCATTAGTGACTAATCTCGAAGTCAAACCGTAATTACGACGGTTTGACTTTTAGCTAATTAACTAAGCTAAACTCAAACAAACAAGAACTAGCAGACTTACAAGAGTCCAATGCACGAAATAAGATCAGATGGGAGAGTTCCTTAGCTCCAGAAATGCTCCAATGATCAGTTGCAAGTGTGAGAATGAATGTTGCAACATGTTGTGCTTTATATAGTGAAGAACTCACCATGATTGGTTGACAACTCACTCTAGGATTAACCACAACCATCCAACACTTGTCCTAGTGCTTCTAGGATAGTTAGGGGTCTTTAAATAATGATAAAAACCGGTTTAATGGGTTAAAATCACGAAAGACAGGCAACAGCCCGTTTTTCTGGAACTGGGCATCTCTAGCGCACCGTTACGCTACACTTGTAGCGGTGCGCTAGCCCGCTATAAAGGGCCGTTTGACTTTACATGGTAGCGCACCGTTACGCTACACATGTAGCGGTGCGCTACCTCTTCTCAGAGGCAGATTTTGTTGCTGTTTGTTGGTGTTTCGAACAAATAATCCACTTGCACGATTTTTAGCCATTCTTTTACATGGAGGGGCCTCTAATAAGTGTCTACTCCTGTATATTACCCTACCATGAACCTTTGTTGAAATTGAATGAACTTACAAGACCTGAAAACAATGGTTTATCATTCGTTTTCTTCTTGGGATCAAATCATGCTTTTGCAAGTCCATTATTGACAATAATTCCCTGCAATGAGGGCATAAAAGATGTGTGTAACATTTAATCGGGTCTTGGGATTTATCTTTGAGGTCGTTCAGAGGTAACAGTTTAACATGACGCCACTTTAAATCCTGCCGACTCATCTTTATTAAATCCGAGTTTACAACGCGTTTTGTCTGACGTGACACGTGTCGTTTTATTATTGAACCTGAATTTTCGAGGTGTTACAGTTCTTTATACTTATAAAAGTACAGATCGCTTTATTGATTTACTTAATCATAGATCCGGGGAAAAACCCTCCCGGTTACAAATAGAATAGAAAAATATCGGGGCATTACCCTCCCGAATTACATATGGAATTTTGGAAATAAAACAAAAGACAGCGATCTTTTTGGCCGTGACAGGCTGTTCACATGAAGCACTTCTTTAAATGCACCCCATTCCACGTCCGGGGTACAGGAGTTCCATCAATCTTCTCCAACAGATACGAGCCTTTGTCGCTCGCCTCCTTGACCCGATACGGTCCCTCCCACTTAGGGGTTAGCTTACCAGGAGCTTCGATGCGGCTCGCATCGTTGTTTCGGAGCACATAATCTCCAACCTTGAACTTGTATAGTTTGGCCCGGGTGTTATAATATTTTTCAATCTTCTTCTTGTATCGGGCTTCCTTGATCGCCGTGATGTTTCGGCGTTCTTCTAACAAGTCAAGGTTGGACCGGAGCTCGAGCTCATTTTCTTCCCAATTCTTGCACCTCTGGTTTGGGAGTCCGATCTCGGCGGGAATCACTGCCTCGGTACCGTAAGTTAAACTAAACGGTGTTTCTCCGTTGCTAGTTTTGTGTAGTGTTCGGTGCGCCCATAAAACGTTCAGCAACTCATCCGCCCAGCCTTTTCCTTCATAACCAAGCCTCCTCTTAATTCCATCAACGATTCGTCGATTGATCTGTTCCACCTGCCCGTTACCCTGAGGGTGGGCTACCGAGGAAAAGACTTGGTTAATTTTTAGATTTTCACACCAGCGCTTGAATGGGTTTTCAGCGAATTGCTTTGCATTATCGCTTATGATGTAGAGCGGAAGACCGAATCGGCATACTATTTGTTCCCAAAAGAAACGCGTTACGTTGTAACCGGAGATGATTGTAAACGGCCGAGCTTCCACCCATTTCGTGAAATAGTCTACCGCGACTAACAGGTACTGCGCACTACCGCTTGACCTTGGAAAAGGTCCAACAATATCAACGCCCCATTTTTGGAAGGGCCATGCTGCGGTTACCGGTATCATTTCATTCTTGGCTCGGAGACTGATTGGTGCGTGCTTTTGGCACTCGTCACACTGTTGGAGATCCTTTACAGCACTTTCATGCATCCCGGGCCAGTAATACCCTGCATTCTTGACCTTTGTCACAATCATCTTAGGTCCGGCATGGATGCCGCAGATACCATAATGTATCTCCCTGATGATATAACTGGCTTGCTCCGGATCTAGGCATTTCAACAGAGGTCCCAGAAAGGTCTTTCGGTATAAACCGCCTTCTTGCATCTGGTATTGAAGAGAATTGATTTGGACTTTTCTTGCTTCCGCTTTTTCGGTCGGCAGAACGTCATGTACCAAGTAGTTAACTATAGGTGTCATCCATGTTTGCGATGGTGCTTCGACCTGCATAACCTGCGGAGTTGCAATTGATGGTGCGGTCAAAACTTCCACTCTTACTTCTTTGGCTAGGTGACTGAATGACACCGACGCCAACTTGCTCAAGGCATCAGCCTTCTTGTTCTTGCTACGGGGAATATGCTCGACCTTGCATGCTTCAAAAGATGCCATAGTTTGCTTTACTTGTTCGAGATACTCGATCATACTTGCTTCCCTTGCCTCGTACTCCCCATTTACTTGGTTTGCCACGAGCAATGAATCTACATGGGCTACAACATTTTTTGCTCCGACTTTTAACGCTAGACGCAAACCAGCCAAGAGAGCCTCGTATTCTGCTTCGTTGTTCGAGCTTTTAAACTCCAGCCGGAGCGCGTATGTTATATCCGTTCCCTCTGGATCGGTGAGGATTAGACCTGCCCCTGCTCCTTCGGAACTAGAGGCTCCGTCGGTATACAAGGACCAAGGTTTCTCTGGAGCGTCTTCAACATCTTCCCGTCCTTTATCTTCCGGAATTTCAACTAGGAAATCGGCTATCACTTGCCCCTTCAATGGTCCTTTGGTTCGAAAAGTGATATTGAACGCGCCCAACTCTATCGCCCATTTAGCCATTCGACCTGAAACTTCAGGTCGGCGGAGAACGTGCTGGATTCTCTGATCCGTTCGCACTTCGATTGGGTGGGCTTGGAAGTACCGGCGAAGTCTTCTCGAAGCATGTACTAGTGCCAGGGCCAATTTCTCCAAGTTTGAGTACCTTGTTTCATAGTCTTTTAACGTTCGGCTTACGTAATAAATGGGGATCTGCTTCCCGGTACGGTGAGCAACTAGCACCGCACTGATAGCTCTGAGCGACGCGGCTAAGTATACTGTTAGCACCTCATCCTCTTCTGGTACGGTGAGAGTTGGCAGAGTACCCAAACAGGCTTTAAGCTCTTCAAAAGCTCGTGCGGCTTCTTCCGTCCATTTAAACTCCGATCGGAAACTTTTTCTGAGAACATCCATGAACGGAAGCGATCTATCTGCCGCTTTTGATAAGAACCGATGGAGAGCAGCTAATCGTCTGTTCAAGGACTGAATTTCCTTAACCGTCGTCGGAGGTTTCATTGTAAGAACAGCATCAACCTTGTCTGGGTTGGCTCGCAAACCTTTTGATCCAACCATGACCCCCAGAAACTTACCTTCTTCTACCCCGAACGTACATTTTTTGGGGTTTAGCTTCATGTTGATGCTTCGGAGTCGGGTGAACGTTTCCAGTATATCTTTTAGCATGGTGGCCTCATCATGACTTTTGATCACGATATCATCAACGTACACTTCTACGTTTCGCTCGATCTGATCTTTAAAAGCTTTGCTCATCAGACGCTGGTACGTAGCACCGGCGTTTTTTAAACCGAACGGCATCTTGGTAAAACAATATACTCCTTCATTGGTGACAAAGGCTGTCTTATCCTCATCTTCGACCGCCATTTGTATTTGATGGTATCCTTTGTAAGCATCCAAAAAACACTTCAATCTGAACGTGGCGACGGAATCAATTTTTTCATCGATTTCCGGTAGAGGAAAACAATCCTTCGGGCACGCATCGTTTAAATCGGTGAAATCAATGCACATTCTCCATGAATTATCTTTTTTCCGTACCAGAACGGGATTTGACACCCATGTTTGATACCGGACTTCTCGAATGATTCCCGCATCTAGAAGGCTTTTAACATCTTTTGCGATTGCTTTGGCTCGATCCGGCGCCATGTGCCTTTTTCGTTGTGCAATTGGTTTTATCGATTCTTTCACATTTAGGTGATGTTGTGCCATAGATCTGGGGACTCCCTGCATATCGGAGTGCTTCCATGCAAAAACATCTATCGAATTACTTAACAATTCCCATAGGAGCTTCTTTGTTCGTTTTGGGAGCTGAGCACCAATAGCTACTTGTTGTTCGGGAAAATCTGGATTGATTGTCCAAAGTTCCGTAGGTACCTCGGACTTTTTGGAGCTCGTTTCTGCTGCATGTCTTACTTCGGCGACAAACGAGCTTGATTCTGAGAAGATAGTGGCGACTCCAGCCTCAGTAGGGAATTTAATAGCTCCATGTATTGTCGAACTGATCGCCCCAAGAGCTCTTAACCCAGGTCGCCCGAGTATTATGTTGTGTGATGAATGAGTGCCAACAACCAGATAGGTTAATTGGACTGTCCGGCTTTTGTCACCTTCTTTGAATGTGGTCGGAAGGGTGATCTGTCCTATCGGACGGACCACCTCTCCGGAGAAACTGATCAAAGGGGTGGAGACTTCAATTAGCCTCTTCTTCACTTGGGGGTTCAGCTGCTGGAAACACTGTAGATACATGATCTCAAAGGCGCTTCCTCCGTCCACGTAAATTCGTCGGACCAGATGTCCGGCGATGACGGCCGAAATTGTAATTGGTCCGTCTCGAGCATCTTCTGGATCGATCGGAGGGAAGTACGTTGGTTGGTGCATCCATGCTGCCATATGCTGGTTCGATCGTTTTACCCCTCTTGGCTCGGCTGACCGGATCATGTTGATTCCAGGTTCGGTGTTCGGGTTATCAATTGCCGCTGTTGTCTTCTTCCCATCTTTCACTTCTTTCACAAGGTGCGAGAGTTTACCGGACCGTATGGCCTTTTCGATTTCCTGCTTCAGAGCCCAACACTCATCAGTTGTATGACCCTTGTCTCGGTGGTATTCACAATACTTCTTGGAATGCCTGTCCGAGGTGGGTCGTTGCTTAGACGGCGTGGGGAAACGAGTAGTCTCCGTGGTGAGGATTTCACTTGGTGATTTGGTGAGCTCGGAAAAAGTGTTGAAACGCACGTTTCCTGTTCGGAAACTGCCTCGATCCGACTTCTGATACGGGCCACGGTTTCTGTTCCAACTGCTGTTTCTATCTTTTGGAGGCGACGCATTGCGTTTCCATGAAGTGGTTCGAGCCTTGGCATTCCTTGCTGAAGCTTCGCTCGGTTGACCGCAGACACTTTTTCCCCGAACAAAGGCTCGAGCCCTCTCCATGAGCGTCTCCATAGTTTTTGGGAGATCTTCATGGAGCTTCTCCACAAGTTGATTGTTCCGAACTCCGTGACAGAACCCAGAGACTCGGAGTTGGTCCACCGCACCACTTATCTGCATGCTTTCTCGATTGAAGCGGTCAATAAAATCTTCTACAGACTCTCCGTCTCGGCGCTTTATATGGTGAACCTCAGTAATGTCTTTTTTGCAACGGCGTTGCTGACAGAAATTTTGCAAGAAAATACGTCGGAAATCTTCGAAGTGGTCGATCGACCCTTCCGGCAACCCATCAAACCAAACCCTCGCCGATCCGGTGAGAGTTTGGGCGAACATAAGACACCAAGCCTGCATAGGCCACTGCTCGACCTTAGCCGCTCCGGCGAACGCGAACATATGGTCGTCTGGGTCAGACGTACCATCGTAAAACTTCAACGTGGGAGGCATCTTCAGCTTAGCTGGGAGTGGGGCATTGACGATCCGTAACGTAAACTTCGATTGGGAAGTCATTGACGTGGGGTGGTACGGCATAAGCAGCTCTTGATCTTGAGGGTTTAAACCCATAGATCCCTAGAGAAACAGGTCGTTTAGACCGTTATTCATTGGAGCACTTGTAACCGAAGAAAATTGTGTAACATGAGTTATAGGAGTGGAGATCATAGAACTTACCATAGATCCAGAGGCGAAGGTGCCAACAGAGACGGGATTTCCCCCTGGATAAACGTTGTTAAACAAATTTGCTCGGAGACTTTGCAGCATCTCATCTCGTTGCTGCTGCTGCTGTAACTGACGCAACAGGTCAGCATTCCTTAAAAGGAAAGCATTGTCGAAGGTGGGTAATGGCGTGGCAACCGGGGCAGTGACAGACAGCGTGGTGACAGAACTTCCGCCTACAGGATTTGCAGCTGGAGGAGCCGACGCAGGTCCTATCGAAGCTGCTGAGGCGACAACTGCTGTTGAAGCAGTTGTGGAGTTAGTGTTTCCTTCCCATATATCATTGTAAGATGGGAAAGTGCTGGTGGAGGCTGCTGTCGTTGATTCTGCCATGATTTCAAATTAACGAGAACACAGAAACGAATTATGTGAATTCGAGGGGATGGCGCCACTGAAGACTCAAAGACCAGTTGGTACGACCTGGTCAGAGTGAAGCTTCAGATGACCTAGCAAGGAACCTGCAAGATCACAAGAGAACAAACACACCGTTAGCCTCGTCACAGGGAGGGGGGCCTCTCTGTGACCAAGCTCGGGCGTGAGAATAAGTATTTGTGAGGAGGAAATAGGTCAGGGAGAGAGAGAGGAGAGTTAGAGAGAGAAAGTAGCGATTACCCCTTTTTGGAGGTCCAAGTATGGTATTTATAGTCTTTGGGTGTGCTGACGTGGAGAGTTAGTTAGGGCCGGACCAGTCGCTATCATGGCGGTTATGGAAGTGGGACCCAGTTAGTTACGCCGCACCGGGGTGTCTAAACAGCTCGTCTTATGGTGCAAGGTTCGGTCCGACCTTAGTGCGCCATGATTCGGTCCGGTCAAGGACGTATCCTCATCAATCAATGTATGACATTTGTTAAAAATGATTTTAACCACATCTACTCTCTCCCCCGATCTTGTACTCTCACTCACATTGTGGTTTTTTCTACTCCCGTCATAAGCCATCACTTGAAACCATACTCACTGTTGTTTAAGTTAAAAACATCAAACCATTTCTCTAATTGTAATGACCTCACACATAGTTGCACAACACTAGAAACCACCGAGGCGTTGAACTCAAATTTAATAGGTATAAAAACCGTTGGATAGATCCGCTCATAGAAAAACAATCCTTATGCATTGCTAAGTATGGGTCTGTTAAAGATACGTCGTGTGTATATCATCTTTAGTTGTACGTTAGCGTAACCCACCAATTTAGAAGATCTAGAGGTAATGAATCAATTATTTTTGAAACTATAAGTCAACAAAACATCTACTAACCACATATAAATCCCATTTTGGTGTTGCAACATGCAAAGATATTTTTAGATGGCAATTTTAAGCACCACAAACATGTTACGTTTACTATTAGCTATTGAGAAGGACAACTTAACTTGGACTAACTTCATCATTCGACATCGAAAGTTTACACATGTTACTAGTGCATTAGTCTTAGGAGATGCTTACAAAATCATCAAAATTAGTTGCCATATGACCCTAGATACTGAGAAATCTCTAGAACACGAATATGTTTATTCGTCAATGAGCTAGTGGTGGAGTGGTAAAGGAGAGATCTGGTGCTCTAAGTGACACAGGTTCAATTCATGCCCCCAGCATTTAGTTTCTGCGGCACCTGGTGATGATGGGAGACTAGGCAAGTAGGCGGCAATCGCTAGTTCGATCCTTGAACTGAGCGGGTTTTACACCGCACTGTCGTGCCTTCGGGCGAGTGTTCACGGACTTCGGCCCTAGGTGAGGGTTTTCCCCGGTTAGAATGACGAGTGTATATTGATGTGGTGAATTTCGCCAGTAACCCATTTGAAGGATTCATTGACAGTTAAAAAAATGAACATGTTTATTCATATGATTGTCACTTTACATGTAATATTCCAAAATTAATTTAGATAATAAGAAATAGTTGAAGATAACTGATGATATATTATCGCTGGCAAAAAGCATGTAGGACCGAAACCTGGAACAACCGTTATAAGCCATCCAATCATTTTGTTGTTAGGTCTAGTGGACCAAGTCAATGAAGATTCTTAGCTGTCTCACCCCCACTTTAGTCCAAAATGTCTCCACAACTGATTTATCATATTCTTTTTATAAAACTATTTATATGAATCAAAATGATTTTAAGTTTTTAGAAGAGTGTTAATATCTTCCCATCCCTCCCTTTTATTTCTTTCTCTCTCTCTATATATATAGATATATATAGAGAGATAGAGTAAAAAAAAGGTGGAATAAGATTTCAGGGATGTGGTAATGGTAAGATCCTTTTTAGAAACGTTAATTTTGACTCATTATTGCTATCACTTTAAATCGTTTTAAATTGAGTTTTATGTAGAATAACTCAACTTTAAAGTTTTGTAGGCGTAGGCTAACGAATTAAAGTTACAATAAATATATACAATTGTAAAGCATTGCAAAAAAGCCATGTTAGTGTTAATAGTTGTATTTATTGTTTTAAGTGTGAATACAAGATATGTACAATTCTTATCGTTTTTCTTTCTCTTAAAGACATACTATATTTGGCATGTATATGTTTACGTGACTTTTACAATTCTCTTTTAAAATTGTGTTGTGAATTTGACACGCTTTTAAATTTCTAAATGTGTTAATAAAAACTCAACTTTTTATAGTTCTTTTTTTATTGTATTAAATCATTATGCCATTTGCAAGCAAATCTTAGAAGATGTGGTGGACTGGTGTAGGTTGCCTACATTTTTCTTGTTTGACAGGTCTGATCTATTAAATTCCATGATTATGCCAGTGGTCCAAAGAGTAAAAGAAGTTGTTAAATGCTATTAAACAAACGGTCGTTTGGAGTCTTTGGAGGGCCCGAAATAGGGCTGTTTTCGAGCAGATCAATTGAACAGGAGAAAAGTCATGGGAGAAATCAAAGAAATTTGAGTTTTTTGTGGATTTGGAGCCAAGCGAAGTACAAGAACACGACCTGAAACCAGTGGAGCAGTTTCAATATAGCTGCAATGGGTCTGTAATACTTCCTTTTCGCGTTTGTTGTTTCTATATCATTGCTTTTGTGTGTTTTTCGCTAACTTGTGTGTATCATTGCTTTTGTATGTTTTTGGCTAACTTGTGCGTATCGTTTGATAGACTACTACCCAATTACTCGTTTAATGAAGTATTTGTTAGCCGTTCAAAAAAATATGCCATTTGCAAACCATATCATTTCATCACATCAAGTATGTATGTTATTCAACCAATTTATTTCTATGACAAATACATAATCTATATTTATATAAATAATCCAACAAATTTGCAAATAGTTATTAACTATAATCATGTTGTCATTAGGATATATGATATTATGATTAGCCGTTGGCCTTTCAAAATAAGAAAACGTAGTTGTTGCAACCGAGACAAACCATCCCACAATTTACGAATATTAGCCTTTAGACTTTTGTAATAACAATTATATCTTATTGTTATAAAAATTAATAAATATTCCTTTTAACAGTTATCCTAGGTGTAATACATTTTTCTTTTCATTTATTCACCAAACCGATTATTTCCCAATAAATAATAATACATAAATCACATTTCGTCTCCACTCCCAAATTCCAAAAACCCTCATAACACCCAACGGAAACAAACCAGTGCATCAATGGTGACACAATTCTCCCCTAAATCCACCGCGTCTGACCACCACGCGCTGCCGTCAGAACCGCTCTTCCCCGACCGAAACTGCTGTTTCTGCCTATCCTATCGGTGGCGCAAAGTCCGCTCATCAGAGGACGATGAAGAACAGCAATCAACCAGAAGCCTGTGGTCACGAGGAATCGCCGCCTTGAAGAAGATTCGAGAGTGGTCGGAGATCGTCGCCGGTCCGAAATGGAAGACGTTCATACGCCGGTTCAATCAAAACAAGAGTGTTACTAGACAAACTTCAAAGTTTCAGTATGATCCTCTTAGTTATGCACTCAATTTCGATCAAGGACCGTTGCAGAACGGAGATCCGGAGTCGGAGAACGAGTATATGATTCGGAATTTCTCGTCGCGGTATGTTATGCCGCCGTCGGCGGTTGCGGTTACTGGTAAAGTGTCGCCGGATGTCCGTACGAATGAATTTGGGCCGAGTTTTGTGTGATTTTTAGGGTTAGGGTTTCGAAACGAGATCGAATGCAGCATACAGGTTACAATTAAATCATGTTTTGTGTTTTTTTTGTTTTGATTATATTGGTTTTAATGCTAAATAATGGTTAAATGTGTATTGATATGTTGAATACATGTTATTTTTTTATATTTTTTTGTTACCTGTGTAAAGATTATAATCAATATAATGCACTGTACAGTGGATACAGACATTTTGAACAAGTATCGCAATCATCCATATGAAAGATGAAGGTGAATTAAATGCTGATTTTATATTCATTATAATTTTGGTCTTTATTATAAAAAAATAAAACATTTGGTTCCGACTATGTGTAGTGGGCTGGCGTCCATGACTTGCAATTGGGGGCGTTGAATACTTACACTCCCCCGTAGTAGGGGGGTTAAGGCGGGCGTGGGTGTGGTAACTGGTAACGGACGTGAGACTGGAATGTGTGGATATGTCTTTGGACCTCATGCAACAGCCAACGGAATCACCCCATGTGGAGCGGGGCGTGATTCCACTACACATAGTCTAATAACAAATGTCGTGTTAAATTGATCTAAACTAATCATTTTACGCTTTTTAATTTAATAAGAAAATGTGTGTTGAACCTTTGTTATCCTTTTGCTTTTAACTTTAACAACCCATGAATCCATACCATAAGAATTGGCCTTTGATGGTAATGCAATAAAAATAGCAAACAGATTAAAACTCCATGTCTTGAATCAGGGCTTTTGGTAGTAAATTGCATAAAATAACCAATTAAAAAAATTGAATGAATTAGGTCAACATTCAAGAAACTAATGAGCACATTCATGCCCTTATCCTTTAATACAAATAATAAAAATAACCAATGTGCCATTGTTATATGTATATGATACCATGTAAATTAACATCAATCTTGATCACTTAAAGTCATCATACCTCAAGATTCTAGTAATTTTAGCTTTAAAATCATGGACCAGATGAAGCCATTGATCTTTCCTCTTCTTCCTTCAAAGAAGCTATCATTGTAGCCACTTGATCCATACCAGGTGAATCATTAATGCACTTAAGAGCTATCTGCAACAAAGCCACCATTCGTTCTTCATTCGCACCTTCAACCACCAGAGCCTTATCAAACACTTCACCGGTCCATTCTTCCTTCACCACTGAGTTAACCCACTTGGCCAGATCGACCCCATTGTTCTGAACCGCTTTCCCAGTCACCAACTCAAGTAGAACCACACCAAATCCATACACGTCAACATTGAAGGCATTGCTATTCTGTGAACCATTGTCTACCACCATTAAGCCGTATTCACTCACGCAAGAATCCATGTCCTTTGTAAGCAGAATGTTTGATGATTTTATGTTTCCATGAGCTATTCCATCATCTTTAAGCTCTTTGTGCATGAACGCTAGTGCTTCAGCCATGTTGCTTGCTATGTTTAGTCTGCTCCCCCAGTCGAAAATTTGTCCATTTTGTGATCCTGTAAAGTATCATGAGAAGAGTAACACATTCGTACGTATTGGTGTCAGATGGACAAGATTGGGTAACTGGCCATTTTAAGTTTACCCGTTGAGCCGCAAATTCCTAAGCATTTTTTAGTTTCAGTCCATTTGAATATGATTTAGACCCATTGTTTGGCCCAAACAAACCCAAAAGTTTATTAGAAATAAAGCCCAAATGACCCAGTTTAGTCCCTTTGGGCCAAAATTGTCCCCTTCTAATAATTAGCATGCTATTTCTCAACTTTTAGTAACAAACAAATTAATAAAAAGCTTACCATGGAGAAGGTTAGAGAGACTGCCATTCTGCTGGAACTCATAAACTAGAAGCTTTTCTTGCTTAGAACAATAATAAGCAACTAGTGGTAACACTTTAGGGTGTTTCACTTGATCAATTCTTTGCATTCTTTTATTAAATTCAACTCTTGAAATCTCCCAATCTTTAATCCTTTTAACGACAAGTGGAACCCCGCCACTTGGAAGGACTTTATAAAGACTTCCATGTTTTCCTCTTCCAATCAATTCGGCCGGAGCTCTAAGCAGGTCTTCAAATCTCATCCCATTAACCGCTTCCACTGGGCTCGAAAGAACAACAAGCGAAGCCGAAACCCCACCGTTTTCAGCTGAAGTTATCGAGAATTCTGACCTGGTGTGACCCGTCTTTGACTCACTCGAAATACTGCTATCTTTTGTGCTTTGAAATCCTTTCTTCGTGTAGCTATCGGAACTGAAGTCATTATCTTCATGTTTCGCTTTTTTCTTGAGGAATAAAATAGCAACCAAAACAAGAACAATCAAGGCAAGAACTGCATAACCGGAATAAATAAGAAAATCATGCGAGCGCTTTTTCTTTTTCTTTCCCACTGGACATGCATTCGGCAACACTTTCCCACATAAACGAGGGTTACCCGCAAAGCTTCTTGCGCCAAACTTACCAGTATCGTCAGGAATTTGACCGGTCAAATCATTATTCGAGACATCAAAGTCTTCAAGTAGCCGATAATTGAAGTTCGGTAGCTCTCCAGTGAAACGGTTGTTCTGCGCCAAAAAGGTTGACAAGCCCGTGTTTCTTGACATATCTGGCAAGTTACCACTAAGCTCGTTGTTGGATATATCGATCCTTACCAAATTGGTCAAGTCATGTAGAGAATCAGGAAGATTACCCGACAATTTATTCCCGTTTAAATACAAGAGCTTAAGTTGTTTGCAGTTTGATATTTCTTGTGGTAAGCTTCCTGAAAGATTGTTGTACTTCAGGCTCAATAAAAGAAGATTAGTTTCTTTACAAACGGATTCAAAATCAACGGTTCCTGACAAATTTAGCTGCTCGAGAACAATGCTCTTCACGGTTTTGTTGCTTGCGTCACAAGTAACCCCATGCCAGTTACTCAGGCAAGGATCAGAAGTAGTGTTCCATCCCCAGTTTGGTATGTTCTCCATGCTTCCAGGCACAAGTTTTTCCATGAATTCGACCAACGCTTCAATCACATCCTCAGTTTCACTCTTTCCTACCGGAAAAAGAAGAACAAAAACAAAAGAAACCACAACAAAAGATCGAACCCAACCCATTATAAGAAATTAAAAACCCAGCTAGTAATTTGAGTACAGTTTATGCCGCTTTGGTCGGGTTAACTGACATTGGGCAAACCAGTGAAAAGGGACAACATGTTGGAAAATGGAAGTTATATCGCTTGATTTGGTTAACTTATATGATGCAAAAACAGTTGGCTGAATTTACAAAGATGAGGTGTTGTTTACAACAAGCAAAAGCTGTGAATGCCCAATGGCGAGAGTTTAAAGGTGAATAACAAGTCAACATAACAAGAAAATATGTTTGGCCGGCTGAAAATGGTCAATAGTTGCCGGCTGTTTAACATATGCTGTTTCATCTTGTTGTAAATATGTGAAATTGCCGTCATAGCTTACGATAATACTGAGGATTAAGCTTTGTTCATCTATTAAGAGTTTAACAACTGGAATTGGTATTTTAATGAATTAACCGTGCTACAGTAGATTAATTAAAGTCTAAAAACGAACGGCAAATTGGATTTAAATAATCCGAACCGGCTGTTTTTGACCAATAATAATCCCAACTGAGCTTATTTCCGACAATGGTCCCAACCTTTTCATTTTTTTTGTATAATGGTCCGCCGTTAAAAAAACATAACGGATACGAGTCGATTGATGTAAAACTTACCTCGAAACAGTGCTCCAGACGACAAAAACGGTGCTTCAATTCGGGTGTTTAAACTTCCAATTAACAAAAATCAAGCCGTTTGGATCACCGTTTTGAGGTCAGTTTTACGGCAATCGACTCGTATCCTCGTTCTGATCAAAAGTCCTAAAACATCGGTTTATTATTCGGAAAAAAACTTAACCTCGTTAAGTTATTTTTAACAGCGGACCATTATACAAACAAAATGAAAAAGTTGGGACCACTGTCGGCAGGGCCGGCCCTGAGAATTCGTGTACCCTGTTCGAGCTCCAAAAAAACGTGCCCTTAGGCATTAACGAAATTAGGTATTGGGCTCAATAAATGTCTAAAGCTAATACCAATTGGCTAATAACTAATCTAAAGTATAAAAATAGTTTTGTAAGTGGGCCTATGTTGGTGTTTGTATAGGTATACCCTATTAAAAAAGAAATTTTTACGTATACATATCGGGTTTTTCTAAAAATAGTGTGCCCTCCGAAATATCGGGCCCTGGCCGGTGGTCCTCCCCTCCCACCCCCAGGGCCGGCCCTGACTGTCGGGAATAAACTGAGTTGTGATTATTATTGGCCAAAAACAGCCAGGTCGCATTCATTGTGCGATGGCAGCTGAAATTGTGGTGTTTCCACGGTGCTGTACGGCGGCAGTGGCGACGGCCACAGAGGTGGCGTCGGCTGGTGGTGATTGGGTTTTGGGTTTGGACAGTATAGCTTTTGGGCTTAAGGTCTGGTAAGTGTAATCCTAGCCCAAATGCTGTATTCTTACAATTTTGTTTATGGGTATAGTGTAAGCCCAGCCCAAAGGCAAGACACGCATGTGTGTATGACGAAGTATATGTAAAGTAATGATTTCAACATTATATTATTATGTTAAGATTACAAAAATTATTGATTATTGAATTTGTATTTTTCATGGAAAGTTAAGTTTTTAATTACTCCTTAGCATGTGTCCTTGGTACACATATTAGACAAAGTTATTTATGAAGAGGTCATAATCTAGTCATTTTTAGCACCATATTACACTGACTTGACGTATACAATTCAAGAAAAATATGCAATTTTATTCGTATGCTTTAAAACATCACTGTGAAGTACAAATTTCTGACCCATAATATACAGTCGGCCCTGTCTTGCACATATGCTTTTTTTCACTTATTTGCATCAATACATCCAATATTATTTATTAAAAAGTCTTAACATCCATGAAAATATAATGTGTAAGTTGAAAATTTTTATGATTTTTTGTAACTTTTATAAATTAAATTTCTATTAAGATAGTGACACACAATAGTGTGTTGAAAATTTACTCTTTGTTAAAATGATTTGTGAACTAAAACTTAATAAATTAACAACTAAATATCTATATTTGTAAAAGTCACAGTGATATCATATGAATAAAGAAATAATACGTAAAAACATTGATATTTAATTTTGCTTGACTTTGTGTTTAATTTTCATGCTTCATGTTTAATCAACCTGTCAAAATCATTGTACGTTGTTCTATTCTTTGCTTTAGAGATACTTTTGGCCTTTTATATAAGTGTTTTCTTGGCCGGCTCTCTTTATTAAGCTCGTGATATTTTTAATTCCTTTTAGGTATAGTGGCATTTTTCATGTACTATGAAATTAGATTATTTGAATCAATTATTGATGCAATAACAATATTTGATGATATATGAATTATGAATGCTTGAAAGATACTTTCCTATATGTTTATACAAGGGGAAAGAAGAATATGATGCTCTACCTAATGAAATGTACTTTTACTTAATTTATATAAAAAATAACATTTTCGTTAGATACCTAAAAATTACTTTCATGATTATAGGTATCGGGTCAAATATTATTTGATCGCAAAATATCACAGATCAAATGTTGGATATTGGATGTACTTTGACTTCTCATTTTACCTTTTCCCAAAACAACTTCCATAAATCGACTTCCATCTCAATTTATATAAATCGACTTCCATCTCAATATCACAGATCAAATGTTGGATATTGGATGTACTTTGCCCGTTTACCTACCACTTGTTTGTAATTTGTTACTTGGGGTTTTAATGAAATATAAAATCGACTTCCATCTCAAAAATACAATCCTCATTTTATATTACAAAACAACAATTACCTCATTTGGTCAGATTCAACAAGTGTTTTCATGCTATGGATATCAGCTTCTCTTCAATTTCCTTTGAATGTTTTGTTTTATCATTTTGACATACTTGATAATGATTAAAAATGGGCAGTATTAGTATATGAACATATAAATATATAGAACTCTTCTTCTAATAACATATAATGATTAAAACTAGTTATAATTTTTCTTCATTTTCATACAATTCAAAATAAAGTTCTTGAGATAAGATTAAGGGGTTGTTTGTTTACCTCTTAATAAGGCTCTTAATGGTTTAGAAATCTTACTGGTTCAGCACTTAATGGTTCAGACTGTTTGTTTCGTGAGCAGATATCTGAATGGTTCAGACATTTGCCTCTGAATGGTTAAGACCTTTAATCTGAATTGGTCAGATATTTGCCTCTGAATGGTTAAGCATTATACTGCCTCTTACTGGTTCAGACATCTTACCGGTTCAGCACTTAATGGTTCAGACATCTTACTAGTTCAACACTTAATCATTCAAAAGTTGTCAAACAACTCATAACCCTTAGACATATGCTTAAGCTTTCGTTCATTTAACACTCTCGTCATTATAATACGTTATAGAGTAAAGTCCTATTTGAGTCCCTGTGGTTTGTGCAGTTTAACCATTTGAATCCAAAAACCAAAACTGTCTTGATTTGAGTCCCTGTGGTCTCTAATTTTAACAATTTGACTCCCTGTGATCTCTAATTTTAACCATTTGAATCCAAAACCAAATGTTTCTGATTTGGATGTTGTTTACTTTTGGATTTAAATAGTTAAAATTAGAAACCACAGGGACTCAAATCAAGACAATTTTGGTTTTTGAATTTAAATTGTTAAACTGTATAAACCACAGGGACTCAAATAGGACTTTACTCTACGTTATAAATAGCTTTATTGCAGCTTAGTGGAAGTTATTATATATCCATGTTCTTCCATAAATAACAATAAATACTATTTATTAGTAGTTAAATTAATAATGTATGTTTATTTTAGTAGGTGAAATTTTGGTGGTAAGTCTTTGCATCATCCGCAGTGGCCACAAATGAATCAGATAGTTTATATGAGAAAATCAATTCAATAATAAAATTATTTAATGAATTTTAATGATAAAAATAATGTAAGGAGACTGACCCGACGAAGCAGGCAAATGATGATCATAAATAGACTTGTAGCAGCATGCTTGTGAGAGGATGGGTAAGTTAGTAAGTGGGTGGTTAATACCTAACTGAAAGTGATGTGTACAATATTATATTTGTTATTTATTTTTATAATTAATGTATATCTTATATCTATTATTATAATTTTTTTTGAAAGATAAATTTCATTCAACAAAAACGCCACAAACGGCCCTCAAGACAAGGACCCCCGGGCAGAAAACGACCTTACATCAAATCCAACGGATAATTACACCAAACATTCCAATCTATACCTTCCAAACTAGATCTATACCGAATCCAAAAGTACGACGTGGATTTTATGTTTTCCATCACTTCAATCGCTCTACGAGACTTACCTTTAAAAATACGAGCATTTCGTTCATTCCATAACACCCACATTGTAGTATAAATGATACATCTTAAAATGTATTTCGCCTTCTTCGTGTTTGTATGGTTTTCCGCCATTTTCAAAAGATCCGGCACATCGAATGCAAACATCGGACTCAACCGACACCAACTACCCACTCTAGCCCAAATCTCAGCCGAAAAAACACACCCAGTGAACATATGGATTGCCGTCTCCGAGTCCGAATTACACAAAACACATGAAACATTCTGCATTGGGACTCCACGTTTTTGAAGTTCCAGTCTAGTAGGGAGCCGGTTAAGACTAGCCCTCCAAACCATGATTTTTCACTTTAACGGAACCCACCCTTTCCACTTTATGTTCGATGCATTTATCGGCATCAATGTAGAAGCTAACAGTTTCTTAGCTGCACTCACAGAAAATATCCCATTGGAATCTCCCTTCCATTTCCACACATCAACCCCACCTACCCAATTGTAATCGTGGATATCCTCGAGTAGGTGAAACAACTCAGTAAGCTCATCAATCGACGATGGGACCGAGCGCCAATCCCAGGAAAGAATATTCTCACCATTCACACATTGCAAACGAGAAGACACAGGAGCCCATTTAAGTTTTTCCAACCTGAATAAGTTCGGATATATAATACGAAGAGGGTCTTCGCGCAACCAAGTATCTCCCCAAAAGTTAATCGTTGACCCATCGCCAGGTATACCAACGAAATAGCTAATAAGAGAATTACCATTCGGAAGTCTTTTCTCCCCTATTTTGACAATTTGTTTCCAATACCCGCTAGCCGATGGACTGCATGGTAACATAGTCCAAGCCTGGCTCGAACTATGACATCCCGTAACAACTTTCTTCCATAAGCAATTACCTTCTTTTTTGAAACGCCACGTCCATTTTAGAAGAAGCGCTTCGTTCACGTCTTGCAACTTGGTCACGCCTAGACCGCCTTCCTTTTTCGGAGTAGTGATAACATCCCAAGCTACCCACGGAATCTTTCTTTCTTCACTACAACCCGCCCATAAAAAACGCCTCATACTAGCTTCGATACTTTCAATCACCGCCTTAGGAGCTTTATAGAGAAAAAGATAATAAACAGGTAAACTTTCAAGAACCGATTTAATAAGAATTAAACGGCCCCCCATTGATAACGTTCTCGCTTTCCAAGACGCAAGAAGAGCCTTTATAACTTCAACAACCAAGTTCCAGTTGCTAATACGAGACATGTTAGCTCCCACTTGAATACCTAAATAAACAAAAGGAAACCCGCCTCTTTTACACCCCAAAATTTCCATCATGTTATCAACCTCAATGTCTTCAGTACCAACCCCAAACAAATTCGACTTATGAAGATTAATTCGAAGACCCGAACATAAGTAAAAAATTCGAAGAATCCGAGCCGTACTTTGGAGATTCTCACGAGACCATTCTCCCAAAATTAGAGCGTCGTCCGCATAGAAAAGATGAGTAATATCCGCTTCATTATCAGCGAAATTAATACCCTTAAATTCGCCGATCTCTCTAGCTTTCTTCAATAACCACGAGAGAGCTTCCATAACAATCAAGAAAAGAAATGGCGAGATAGGATCACCTTGACGAAGACCATTCTCACACTTAAATTCGAAAGTCGGAGAGCCATAACAAGAACCGCGGTTCTCGCTGACACGAGAACCCCTTAATCCATCCACACCAGACCTGAGGGAACCCCATCTGGGCCAAAATAGATAACACGAAATTCCAATTGACATGGTCGTAGGCCTTCTCGAAATCTATTATTATAATTAATGTATATCTTATATCAGTTGTAGTTTCTAAAGGAAAAAATTATTATGTTCATCAGTACCCATTATATTATATTATATTATATTATATGCCTAAACATGATTAAATATGTTGCATAATCAATTAAGTGACAAAAGTTTGTGTTACATATGCTTAATTACCAATTATGCATGAAAAGGGCATTTTGGTCATTTACCTAAGTGTAACACCCCGAAAACGGCTTTGGTAATCAAACCACGTTAATAGTAAAGACGGGTAAAATACCGTTAGTGGTAAAATTTACCCGGTAAATATTAGGATTTAAATAATTAATCCTAATAATAAATAAAAAGTGAATAAAAGCTTTTAAGAAATAAAAGCTTAGAAGGCCCGAGTTAACGGGACCTAAAATAAACTTAGTCATAAATATTCCTGAACCCGCTAAGTTAACTAGGAATATTAAACCTAGTTAATAAGTGGGAATATTATTGAAAATAATCAGGTTGTGATCTAATTAATAACTAACCAAACACGAGGGACCAAAGCCGGGTAACTTGAAATGGGAATTATAAACTTAAAAATAAAACACAAAAACACACACACAAGAGTGTGTGCGTGCGTGAGAATGGCCAGGAGAAGCTCTTAGAGAGCTCAAACCCTAATCAACACAATTTCATCAAATTGAAGGGGTAAATCAAGTCCAAATCAAAATCCGAGTATGAATTAGTGATCTCCATTGAAAAAGGAGTCACGAGGTATGTAAATTTCTTGAAAAATCTCTAGTTGAAATTCTGAGCAAACCTAGAGAATTCGAATCTGAGCTTGCATGTTTGTTGTTTGGATGAAATTAGGGATGAAACTATGTCTAGTAGTAAACCCTAGCCATGTATTTGTTGAATTGATGTTCATTGTTGTGAATTCATAATCATACACTCATGTGTCAAGTGGGTTTTGATTATGTAGAAAAGATGATAATATAGTTGTGTTAGAAATCATCATAAGTGATAGTAGAAACAAGATACTTGAACAAATTGCAAGTTTGAGTGTTGAACATACATGACTTGAGTTGGGTTTTTATGATATGATGATGTTAGTGTCAAACTTGTGATTGGAATCATCATATTAGTTAGTAAGACAAAGTACTTGAACAATTTAGGTGTTTGGGTACATAAATCATATTTACCATGAAATGGGTTGTTATATGATATAAAAGAATTGATGTTAAGATTGTGATATAGATGCTTGAAATCATGTTACCTAGTTGTAAAATGTGTAAAAACAATGTATACACATTAGGTGTTTGTTAAAATGCCTAAATGAAAACTAAAGTGTTGAAATTAGAGTGAAAATGTGCAATGAGAAAGTTGATAAGTCGATTGACCTTAAAAAGTCAAATCGACCAAGTGTATGATCGGATGGTAAATTCGATATAAGAAGAGTAGGATGGAATAGTCGTAAATGATTATGACTAACCTAACCATCTTACAATTACAATGATAGTTTGACGCTTGGCAAGCTAGGTGAAGGCTTGGGGAAGGAAGCGGGTCAAACGAAGCAAGAATGACGGAAAAAGCATGATTCGGATGCAAGGTAAGTATAGCTTACACTAGTCTTAAATTTTGGAATATTTTCTTATCATATAAATTATGAATGAGATATCTAAACAAATAAAATATGATGTTCCATCGTGTAGTCGAATGGAACAAGAAAATCAAAGATGAAAGAAACCGTAATAATGGTTAAAAAGAAGTAAATCGATAATTCGGTCATATTATGTCGAAAGTAATAAACGGTTTATATGTTAAAATGACCGTACGGTGTTAAACGGAACGAGTCATGTAGAGGAGATGATAATAAATATCATCTCGCAAAGATAAATGGTCATTTCGGCCAAACGGGTCAAAAGGTGTAGACAACACCTTTTGACTACATAGACTAATGATTCTTTGTCGAGTTATATGCTTACAGGAATAGATATCCAATGGATATTCGCATTGTTCTTAATAAGCGAATATAAAGAAAGGTACTAAAACCGGGTTAATAAGTTGATCCGGGCCAGGTATGTATAATAGATCAACTCCTCATTTAGAACTTGGAGATCTATGAGATTTAGGCAAAGTGAAAAGGGACATTCGGTTACCTTAAAAGGTAAACCGAAGGATTTAATTATAGACGGAGTGTTTTGAAAACAAGATTTGGTTAAAAAAAATTAGATTTTGGGCGTACATGGCTTAAGCAAGCCCTTCGTTGTAAATGAAGGGTTAAAAATGACCAAAACGCCCTTGTAAGTGAAATTAAGCAAGCAACCCTTAGAAGTCGCTTGAAAACGAGTTTTATAATCAAGTCAATACTTTGAATAAGTATGATAAGCGAAAGATGTAAAATATTGGTCAAATGACTCTATAAAGAGTCTTCGCCGTAAAATAATGATTTGATGAGTAAAATTTGTAATAAATAAGTCACCACATTGAATCCACCACAAATATAGTTGTGGTGGAAAATCCTTTGATAAGAAATGTGTGACACATGTATTTGGAAAGGAATGAAAGCAATTGGTGCTTAAAATACGCTTAAATACCTCAAATGGGTCAAAATAAGCATATGGGTGTAAAAGGGTAAAGAAGGTATATAATTCTATGATTGGAACCCAATATGTTAGATATCATTGAATTTAATAGGTTTATGAGAAATAAGGGTCAAACAAACTTGTATGTTTGATAAAATCACGAACGGATCAAATTTTGGTAAAAGAGTAATAAGCCGAAGACTTAAAAGTCTTGAATTTTATCAAGCCGGATACCGGAATTTAACTCCATATGATGGAGAATCAAATTACAAATATGTAGGAAGAAACGGTAGGTCAAACGGATAAGCGGGTTGAAAGATACGAAAGATTTCGTGTCAAATTACGACGAAATAGAGAATCTGGATGCAGAGTCCACCGCAATTTACGGTCCCACCGTAAATTACGGTGGAGTTGAATTGGTTACGGTGCTAAATATCTGTTGTACGGCAGAAGAATTGAAACCCAGGGGCCACCGTAATTTACGGTCCCACCGTAAATTACGGTGGAGATTTTTTTATTTATATTTTGTTTTTCATTTGAAAATCAATTGTTTCCCGGATATCGTTCGGACATGATTAAACCCCGTATGACTAAAGCATTTTATGTTTATGAAATGTAGGTACACCTTGGATGCCGGAAGACGATCAAGCTCAACGAAGAACCGAACACGATAAAGATACACGCTTCCGCACTTTGCTACGTTGTAATTTTTAAACAACGAATTCGATCACATTATGTAGAATAACTTATGATTTGTAAAAGTTTTAATAAACCCGTATTTCCAAATGTCTTTGTAATCTTAATTACATGTTTGTTTTTACGTAAAATTTACGTTAAACCTTGAATAGTAAGAACGGGTGTTACACTAAGGCATATAAACTACCTATCATACAACTAATTAAACCTAAGTGACCATAAGGTATAACCTCAGAAGGTTATTCCCTATGCAACTATGGTCACTAAACATGTTTGGTCGGATCCTAATGATCGACCAAACGGGTCGTGTTCGAAAGTCTAAGCGGGTGTTTAGTCTGCTTGACTTACGACTCTACACAAGCGCTAATCTAAAAAGTGACGAGCTAAACATGCTAGAACATGTTTAGTTAAGTTAGAAAACAGGTTTTGATATCAAAACAAATGGTTTTGATACCCTAGAGTAGTTTGGTTACAAAACACGCGAGAATACGCATTTTGGCCGAAACTACGACTCGTCACTGAGCCTAGATAACGTGGTAATCAGTAGGTATAGTCACTAGGGACTATAACCATCGTGATTTCGCTCACGTTATGAAGTTCAAACGAACTTCTCGTTGACCAACTCGTGGTCAAAGCTGAAAGTCAAACACTGTTTGACTTTCAAGCTAGGAAAGCAATAAAAGAATGAAAGAGGACTTACAAAGGGTCCAAATAGATTTGATTCCAAGTTTTTCTCAGGTAGGTAGTGAATAATCACAACCACTTAGAGAAATCTCAGATCAAATGTGCAGAAAATGGAATGTGGGCCATGCTATATATAGTTTTCGCAAAACCGTTAGGATCATTTCTTGGAGAAGAGGGAATGATCTTGGCCTTACACTTGGGCACAAGGTTTTGAATACAATGGGGACATCAAATACCAGCCCATAGTGTGTAATTCAAGGGGTAAAAACCATTTGAGCAAGTGGAATAGGCCAGATTCATTGTTTCTGCATTTCTGATGTACTGGGCACTGCTTACGGACCGTAAGAACATCTCCATATGGTCCGTAAGGACCTTGCAAGTCAGCAAGTTTAAAAAATGGCAGATTTAGTCCCTGAAGCCCCAAACTTGGTTTTTGATGCATTTTTGACACGTTTAAGCCCCGTTAACCCCATTTCAAAGCTCTAAAATTAAGTTAAGGTATAGGGAACTTAAAATGTGCTCAAAAATATCTCGGATGTCGGCTCGTTTGGTCGTACGGTTGCGTTGTTCGGTTAATTACGACGGGAGTCGTAACTAACGCAAAAACGATCCAAATTAAGCAACGAATGGATTTTTCTTATGCCGAACACTAAAATAATATATTTTAATGCTTACATAAATTTTTGGATGTCCGGATATATTCAGAACGTAAGATATGCGCAAAAATGCAAACTTGTGCACTTTTTGACGCTTTTAGTCCCTATTGATCAATAAAGTTTATTTTAGCATACCGAACCCCTCAAAGCCTATTTATAAGCTATGTAAAGGATATTTAGGGTATGTTTAACTTATGATCAAGTTCCGGAATGTTCGTTTCTATACAAATCGGTATAGTTTCGCAGTTTGACACAACTAGTCCCTGCGATCGAACAATCTTGATTTCAACACACCAAACCATCCAAAGCTTATTTCTAAGTTATGTGGAGGTTAGTTAAGGTATGTTAAGCCTATGTCACTATCCCGGAGTATTTTTTGCATTAAACTGGTTATATTTACGCATCAGTGCGCGTATAACCTTCTAGAAAGCGATTTAGAGCCCGAAATCGAACAAGAGTTGATATGTGCAAATGATACACATATTTATACAAATCCAAAGTATGAAACACAAAATTTCATTGATTTGGTATTTGTTCGATGGCCGTGGAGGCACGGATGTCACAGTCTCCCCTACTTCAGGAAATTTCGTCCCGAAATTTAATTAGAGGAAACTTGTGAGAGCTCAAAACATGAAGTCGAAAGATAAAACAACACTGGTTAGGGTTCTAAACTTCTAGTAACTTTAAATAACATTATGCTTGCAATGTAAGAGGGACACTTATATACAAGTATATGAAGCGCCATTGGTGCGTCCACTGTACCTCCATTACATTGTTCACGCTTCGTTATTGTTGTCACTATTGGTTCTTACACATGATAAATCTTACTGTGGTTTCCGTGCACTGAATTTTTATAATTATGTACGTGTCCATAATTACGTAATTCCTTGCATAGTCCACACAGTGCATTTGATAATGTGTAGGGGAAAACCAAATGAATGAACCTGTGATGAGTGTGACTGGACCACCATAGGGTCCTTTCAGCTGTATTATCACATGCCACTCTTAACCAGATTCTGAATCAATCTTTAACTAGACCACTCAAGGGTCTCTTTTCGAATCATGGAATGGTACTATATAACCCAAGGGCCTTAACTACCACGTAGAAGCCCATTAAGGATTTAAGGTAGTACCTTTTGAATATCCTACTATGAATCCCTCATATGAAGATATGGAAGATTCTATGAGGATTTGGATAACGAAAATCGGATCACACAAAAACATAGAGGAGAACACATAAACATATAATCACATAATCGCATAATTGTTTAATTTGACCTTTAATTTGTTATCTTTGGACACGGGTATTTAAAGCATACCAGGAATCCAATTCGTGGATTTCATTTGGCACTTTAAATATTTTCAAGAATCTAACAATGAAGATAGGAAGATCTTAATAGGAATTCGGTTTGTCCTTATTGAGTTGTAATGTACATATTAAGGTGTACAAGGAATCCAATCAGGGCTCCGATTTGGGCGATAATCATCCACAAGGATTCTTAAAATAGAGCAACCCATCGCCCTTTCGTTTCGAGTTTAAGCTCGAGTTGAAGTGGTAGTTCATATTTCAATAAGCCTTCGTTTACACAAGATCGTTGTGCTTGAAGGACACGAGATTAAATATCAGATAGATTTTGAACAGAATGAAGCTTGACTCGCTCCTTTCGACCAAGCGCATCGGCTACGACATTCGCCTTACCAGGAAGGCAGCGAATCTTGAAATCGTAATCGTTCATGAGCTCAACTCATTGTCGCTGCCTCATGTTCAGCTCCTTCTGATTAAGAATATGCTGGAGACTTTTGTGGTCTTGTGAAAACCACACACTTCATTCCATAGAGGTAGTGTCTCCAGATTTGTGAGCAAATGCCACAACACCTAACTCAGGATCATGAGTTGTGTAGTTCTTTTCGTGAACTTTCAACTGTCTTGACGGATATGCTATGACTTTACCTCATTGCATAAGAACATAACCAAGGCCTAGATTCGATGCGTCATAAAGACAACGAAATCATCGTTTCCATTGGGCAAGGACAAAACAGGAGCATCACATAGCTTCCGTTTTAGCATTTGGAACGTTTCTTCTTGCTTAGATCCTCACTCCAAAGGCTTATTCTTCTGAGTCAAAGCAGTGAGTGGCACCGCGATCTTCGAGAAGTTCAAAATAGAACGACGATAATAACCAGCGAGACCAAGAAAAGAACGAATTTCTGTAGGTGTCGTTGCTGTATTCCAATCCTTAATTGCAGCAATTTGGATGGATCCACATGAATACCCGGCTTGTTGACTATGTGACCCAAAAACTGAACTTTTTTAAGCCAAAATTCACACTTGGAGAATTTAGCGAAAAGTTTGTTCCTTCTTTAGGAGTTCCAATGTCAAACGAAGGTGTTGCTCGTGATCGGCTCGAGACTTTGAATAAATGAGAATATCGTCGATGAACACAATAATGGACTTATCTAAATAAGGTTTACAGACCCTATTCATTAAGTCCATGAAGACAGCTGGGGCATTCATCAAACCAAAAGGCATGACAGTGAACTTATAATGCCCGTAGTTTTGGGAATATCTTCTTCGAGAACACGAAGCTGACGATACCCAGAACGCAAATCGATCTTGGAAAAACAGGTAGCACCATGCAGCTGATCAAAGAGATCATCGATTCGAGGTAGGGGATATCGATTCTTGATGGTAAGCTTATTAAGCTTACGATAATCGATACACATTCGAAAAGATCCATCTTTCTTCTTCACAAAGAGGGCAGGAGCTCCCCTAGGGTGAATAATTTGATCGGATGAATCCTTTATCAGATAACTCTTGAAGTTGTTTCGATAATTCTTGCATCTCGGATGGTGCAAGACGACAAGGTGCTTTCGCAATTGGGTTGGCATTGGGTACAAGGTCAAAATGAAACTCGATTTGACGAACTGGAGGCAAACCAGGCAGTTCATCAGGAAACACCTCTGGATAATCCCGAACAATCGGAATATCCTGAATACTCTTGCTCTTGCCTTTCTCCTCGGTGACATGTGCCAGAAAAGAAACATATCCTTATCGTAGATAACTTTGGGCCTTCGTACACGGCATGAGCTTCAATCCACCAGAAGGTTTCTCGCCACGAACTTCCAGAACATCGCCAGACGAAAGAGGAATGCGAAAAATCTTATCGAAACAAATCACCTCAGCATGATGTTTGGTTAACCAATCCATCCCTATGATAATGTCGAAACTCCCAAGTTGCATCGGTGTGAGGTCAAAAGGAAAAAGATGATTACTCAAATTGCCACTTCGTTTCTTAGAATGAAACGAGCACTTAGAATTTTCGAGGAAATCATGAGCGATCATAGGAACGAGAGCACTACAAATACGGTTCTTTGGTGTAGGTATCGTGGGGGTATGCCATACACACATGCAACTATATTTGTACATTAGAATTGCAAATAAAGATTTATTTATAAACAAAATCGATTGTTTCCGAGTTCAAAGGAAAACACTAGAAACATAAACATAAGATTCGGATTATTCAAAGCAGCAGCTTCTTCTAATCGGCCAAATGCTCATCCGTGGGTCGGATTTGCATTGAAAATCTTTGGGTATCTGTCCCTGACATAACCCATCTCGCCATAGGTGTAGCAAATACCAGGAGGAAAACAAGCCTGTGCTGGAACTGCTTGAAATTGAACGGGGTTCTGAAAAGCTTGGTTTAGCACAGTGACTGAACGACAGTCTCGTGCCAAATGACCAATGAGTCCACAGTTGAAACTTTTCCGACATTTGACACTGGCATAGTGGTGGAGGTTACACTAATTGCACAAAGGAGCAGTTCCTAAGTACGGCTTCTTGCCTGGTGGTGCTGCCACCTGGCTAGGTTTTGCTTGATTTGGTGTAACGGCTACGGGATCCTTTGGAGATTTACGCTTCTTTGACTTTTTCGAAGGCTCGGCTTCTGCTTCTTTCGATGCTTCTTGGGTGGCCTCATTATTGAGACGAGACATGGCGATACCTAACTCCACAGTCTTCAGGATTACCTTGCTTATTCGCTGTGCAAATTTGGCAGTTTGCTCGGACATTTGAGTGTCGTTGCGATGAAGAGACATTCTAGAGGAATGAAAGACATTAGAGAAAACAAGTGAAATGTTATCGGATAATTAAAACAGAACAACAACGCATAGAAATTGCGATCATTTGTTTGTTACCTAAGGCAAACAAATGAGACGGTGATTAATCAAAGTAAACGGGTCATATTAATGTATCACTGAAGACATGCTCGCCTATAAGTGAATACTCACCCAAGAGTTCCCAGGTAAGAGTGACTGGTCCGATACTGCGGAATTGTACGAACACTCTAGCCTTAGACAGAAAACTCAGGGTACAGGCATTCACCCTTCCAGTTTGCACGTGTTCACATTATAAGACCCAAACTTTGACGAGATTTCGAAAACTTAGAGGGTTCAAAACCTAGTAATCAATCATCCTAGAACAGATGATTGGTTTTCGAAGCGGATTCGGAATTTGTGTTCTTGTTGTGGTTGTCACCTAAGGATAAGTAACGGTATTGTTTTAAGATCTAAACACAAGAATCTTGTGTTAGGGTCCTAGGAAGGTTATAGACTAGGTCAAAGCATTACTAATAACCTAATTCCCTATAACCATGAGCTCTGATACCAACTTTTCTGTCACACCCCGACCGCGTAAAACAACAAATCGCGGCGGAATCGTCTGGGAGTGTTGTAACAGAATCATTATTTCAAAACACACGGAAATTTGAAGTTTCGTTTTATTAACCATTAAATATTTACATCGTCTGGAAATCTAAATAAACAATTTAAACATAGTCTATCATTGTTATTAAGTCACTAAGGCCTCGTCCAGTCCTATGTGAGCATGCATCCTAGCAATCAACATCATTCAACAACACCTGAAACATATGTGAAAACAAAGTCAGCAAAGAAATGTTGGCGAGTACATAGGTTTTTGAGAGTGTCGGATTCATGGCTTGTTTACATGTTGCAATACTTAATTAAAAACCTTGTTTTGAAAAGTGTAGTATTGCGACATAATTAACCAACTCAAATCAAGTTGGTTATAGTTTGTAAAATCTCGTAGCCATAATTCTTAACTCGAAAACATTTTGTTTTAGAAAACCAATTTGTAAAACATGTCGTATTAAATCGTTAATAAAACTCGTTAATAAATCTCGTTAATAAAACTCGTTAATAAATCTCGTTAATAAAACTTGTTAATAAATCTCGTTAATAAAACTCGTATAGTTTATATTATTTTGAAAACCTCGTTTGTGTGACATCATTTCAAAATCGTTTACCCAAGTGAACTAAATAACGCCACGGTATGTAATATGATGAAAACACTTATATATAGGAAGTTCCGGCGGCGTATCCACCATGCTTTCATCACATTACACCCGTCCCGTTATCTAAACACTAACCGAAAACCAATCGTTTACCCAAATCGTTTAATTCATTAAAAATCACTTTAGTCGTTTAAATCATTCTCGTTTTAATTCGTGAAAACTACTTTTGATTGTCTCGCTAATAACATCCAAACCTTCGCAACTCGCCTATCGCTTCTCGCATTAATAAACCACCAAAGGGTAAATTAACAATCACAGATTCAGTCGTTACCCACCTAACACACACATAACCATGGGTGCAGTCTGATAACGGGATTTGTCAGATCCTATGGTACCATAACCTAATACTGGTCGGTTCGGCCAAAACTAATGGATATTATTCGTTATGTAAATACAACCAGCAAGTTTGTTTACTATATCAAAATCGTTATAAATTTTGTATAAACCATTTAAATCGTTTTTGAAACCATTGTTATAATATCAAAAATCGTTTTGAAAACCATCGTTAAAACCTCGAAAACATTTAGCACATATGAATCACCCCAAAACAATTGAAAACAGTAAAATAGGGGAACTATGAACTCACCTGAGAATGCTTAGAGGTCTTGAACAACAACCAAGCAAAGCTAGTGGGAGCACGGAATCAATCGGCAACCTAATAACTATTTAATTAAACCGGACTGTCACACCCCGATATTTCCACATTTGACCGGTGGGCCCGGTAGGGAGTATCGTGACGGAGTTGATATCATCATAGTCAAACAACACAATATATAAATGCACAGCGGAAGCAAAAGACAAAATATATTACAATCCGAATATAAAGTAATATCAAGTATTACTACGGAAAGTAAAGGATCCACAGGCGGATCTTAAAACATAAATATTGTTCAACAGACTTTAGACGCCTAGAACTTGCAAGATTCCTTATTAACGTCCTGAGCAGCTTCTAGCCTATTACGTACTTGTACCTGTCACTTAGACTTTTGAAAATACGTCAGTTTTCACTGGTAAATACACTCAACCGACTCATTTGAAAATGTCTATGAAAATTGGTTTAGGTGCTCAAGGCACGAAGATGTTTTGACACTTTGATTAAAATGCACAAGGCAAAAATTTAATCTTTTATACTTGGGACAAACTATATTTCATGTTATCAGTTTTACATAACTTGCTCTACATACGGGGCCCGGTTCTATGCCGGTTCAAGATTAACCGACACACCACTATTCCCTTATTGGGTACAATTTATTATTAAACATATGGCATCTTTCAGGTGTATGCCTACACCCCGTGCTTAGGTCGTGGCCATTGCATTTAATGAGTCAAGGATATCCAGGACACGGTCGCATTAATCCCCAATGTTTCAGTCAAGCAGTACGAATTAAAACAGGTTATTTGGATTTCCTGACTTATTGGTCTTTGAATCCCATACCTGACCATACGGTATTTATATTACCGTATCCCAAGCCCGTAATAGGGAAAATAAGTTAAGAGTATTTACCTGAGCTAGCTCCTGTCTTAAATAGCAGGAATTATAATAACTCAGCCGTATTCACTTAAGTAAGCATAGGTACAATTTACCGGAAGGCTGTAGTCTGGAATGATGGTATAAATAACCAATTAGAATGCTAACGGGTCTTTAATTAAGCCTAAGCTTAGACCGGTTAATTATACGGTTCAAACGCACGATTAGGCGAAGACCGGAATAGAATGTGATTTAGGCCCCACAATATTGAAGACTTGCCTTATATGGGTAATCTAGGCACATTATGAATTTTGGGGTAAAACCGATAAGGTTTGACCTGTTTCGGCTAATTTATGTAAACTAGTTACATAAGCCGAACCAAACGCGAAAGAGGCGTAACGAGTAATCATAAGGGTCCTAACCAGGTTTCCTATGTTAATATGCCTCAAATATGTTGTGATATCAGTAGGATACCTTCCATTATGCCCAAAACGAATTTAAACACAAACTATGCCCCGTAGGGGTAATTTGGTCATTTATAAGGTTATAAAAGAGTTTAAGTATTAACCTGAGTTGTAGGTCTGATATGTTCAGCAAAATACTCAGTTTACCAAGTTATAACGGTAGGGTATGGTATATATGTGAAATTTATCAATTATAACCAAACTATGCACCGTAGGGGCATTTTGGTAATTTCACATAAGTCGAAAAGCTCAAAACTGAAGTCTGAGTTAAACAACTTTTGCTTACTGTTAAAATACTATAATTTACCTAAAATATCAGTAGGTATCAACCCTTGTATGTTTAAAATAGTTTTAGTACATACTATGCGTTAAAAACGCTTAAAAAGGCGATTAGAAGCCGTTTACGGGTTCTATATACAAAGCTGATATTTTTATCATTCCAGAAGGTTTAAAATAATGTATTTATCATATAAAATCGGTAGCAAAAGGTTTGGGGTCAAAAAGACATGTAAAACTCATTTTATAGCCCGTAAGGGCAAAACCGACAATTACCGGATTAAGCCTATGACTATAAGTTATGCTCAGCCTAAAATTAATTAAAAATCTTCAAAAATCCCAAAATAATATATTACATCAGTGGGTAATAAGTTTGATATCAAAAGGTGGGTTTAAATAGGCTATACGCTAATTACGCTGTTTAATTAGCATAAAGCTTTCAATTTACGCTAATGAGCATAACTCTCATTCTACACCTCAAATTGATGTCAAATTTTGGTTACAAGTTTATATATCAGTAATTAAGGTTTCTACTCTTTTACATTTTCAAAAATCATGTTTTAAGGTGAAAAGGGCATAATGGTCAACATATGAGCAATTAACGGAATCATGCATATTAATTGGTTAACTAATGAACCAAGGTGTATAATCACAGAGGGTTATACTAGCATGTAACCTGGTCCAATTAAAGCTCTAAGGAATTTCTAAAACATACCAAAACGGGTCAGAACTGAAGTCAAAGCAAAAGTCAAAGCTTTGCGACATTCGGTTTCGAACCGGGTCTAAACATAAAATTGTCGGGTTGAACATGTTTAGACATGTTCTTACACTAATTACCAAGTTATATTAATGATCAAACAGTTTGTATGTGTTCTACATTGCTAATTATGCATAAATTAGAAAATAAGCATTCTGTTGACTTTTTAATAACAAGTTTGACCCGACATTTGACCTAGTTAGAGTGGGAATCAGGGGGAACCCTTTTAAGGTTTATTGCCCACATAATTACCAACTTATAACTACTTTCAATTCGACTAATCACTGCTCCATTAGTGATTAATCGTGAAGTCAACCGTTAATTACGACGGTTTGACTTTTAAGCTAAAACTAAGCAAAAACTTACCTAAGAAAGGTTAAGCATACTTACTGAAGTCCTATGCTTGATTAGGAAGGACTTGGGTCTGCTCTTAAGCTCCAGAAAGCTCCTCAATTGCAGAATGAAGGTGTGAAAAAATGGTTGCAACCTTGTGGCCTTTTATAGTGTTCATATCTTCATAGATTGTTGACAACAAGGTCTACCATTGATGTTTGATCACTAACAAGTGTCCCTAAATGTCTAGGGGTTGTTTAGGGGTCGTCCAATATGAGGAAAATCGGATTAAAGTCAGTTACAAGAGCTATGGCAGACAAAAACCCAAGGATTTCAGACCAGACAGGCCCTCGCGGCACGCGAAGACCCCCCCCCCCCCTGGGGCTTCGCGTCACGCGACACCCTTTTGCACCAAATCAAAATTTTAGATTTTTATGTTTTGGTCCTTGGCTCTTGGAAACTTTTCTACGACATTATTTCTTGCACTTTGAACCATCCAAATTGATTTATAAGGGCTTTAAGACAAATACCCACTTTGTTTAGTCCTCGGTTAACTTTATTGTCACCCGAAAAGTCCTAAACTTCATCGTTGACGCTTTTAACCCCTCGCATACAAATTTGATCATAACTTTCTCATACGTTAACGAAACTTTATGAAATTTATATCGTGCATTCTAGTGAGCATAATTAACCGTTACAAAGCTTCGGGTTTGTCAAAAGGTCACTCAGAGGTATACTTTAAACATGTTGACACATTTAACCCCTGTAGTTTGTAATCTCTCACTTTTAGCTTCGTATGATCCATGATTTATTCGTTTGAAGGTATGAGCATCATGTAGGGTTAATGTACAATATATTTATTCACTGTTGACATTTAGAACTCGTATATTCACATACTTTCCATGATTATCAACTTTAGTCCTTTCAGAACATTCTTTCACACGTTCAAACTTATGACACGTGTCAATACATTATAGGACGTGAATTTTCGAGGTGTTACATCCTCACCCCCTTAAAAGAAATCTCAACCTCCAGATTTGTTAAAGTAAAGGAGGTATTTTCTACCTTATATTGGGCTTAATCTTCCCCAGTACCTTTGAGCCTCTAAGGCACTCCAATTGACCTTTATAATAGGTACATGTATCTTTTTGGAGCTTCTAATCATGTCGATCCTTAATCGACATAGGTTGCTCATACAATCATAGATCTGCATATCATTATGTGATAGTGCTTTTTGGCTTATTGGCGAAACACATCCTTCAGTCACTAGTGTGTAATGTATTGCGAGCTCCGCCAAGCTCTTTAAATAGGTTTTAGCTTATAAGCTACTTGATCTTGATACATTCGATTTCCTTTGAATGATTCTATATATTCAGAGCTTAACTAGCCTGATAATTTAACAAATTTGGCACACCCTTCCTGGGTGATTTCTTTTGTTGAACCTTATTCTTTAAAAAGAACTTAGGAGGGTTGCTATTTTCATAAATTCTTAGTTTTCTGCCGTATACTGGCAACTTACAATCGATTATGGATTTGTATGATCTTATTTGTTGTTTCCTAGGCAACCTTCAGATCCTGATAATTGGACTTACCTATTCTCTATTTAACAATAAATGTTTAACATTCCACCTATACAAGGTCTCCAAAGGAGTAGCCTTGATACTTACCTAATAATTGCTATATAAAAAAAAACTTATTTTATGGTGAGATGGTTATTCCAACCACTGCTTAACTAATCTCAAAGAATAGCTAATCCTTACAGCTAGTCGAACCAATTGACGATCCTGGGCAGGTAACAGCGATTCTTAATTGTTGCCTAAATAGGGTTGCGGTAATCAATGCATAAGCAAGATGATCCGTCTTTCTTATTTATATAAATCGGAGTTCTTAGAACTTCGAATTTTGGCTTTATGAAATCTTCTCTAAAAACTTATCGATTTGGCTCTTAGTTCTTCCTATTCCTTTAGTAATAACGGATATAAGGCTTTTACAATAATTGCAGCCCTAAGCGGGATGTTTGTCCTAACATCCTCTTGCCTCTCAGAAGGTAAACATGGTAATTCTTATAAAGAAGATAATTATGACCCACAGAGATGTCTGTATTTTTCAGGCTTTGGTTTATCTATCGATGTCGGTGTCAGATAAATGACACATTCTCTTTACAAATGCAAGGATGTCCTAAGTAGAGATACTTATAGGGACACTTTATATTGGATATCTTCTTTGAATACTACTAGTCGACTTTAGTACAATATGACCATTGGGATATCTCAGGGGTTCCATGCATTAAACCCCCATACTGATCAGGCATGGAAGCAATCTATGGGAGACGCTAGGATACGCCACTCCTCATATGGTACTTTTATCAAACATAGTTTGGCATTCGCAGGCGATAGAAAACAATGAGAAAATAATAAAATAAAATAAAGTAATATATATTGTCGTACTCTTTTTGGGGAAGAGTACTCCAGATTCTTATGAAAAGATTATCTTCGAGGATGGGAGGGAGGGTCATTAAAGATTCCACTGGTAAATTATACCTTATTTTTAATATCTGAAGTTCTTATGAATGTAATCACAAGTTTGCTAAGCTTATGGTTTACTAAAGGTTTATTATCCCTTGCATTAACGTAAAATACTTAGCAGATACAATCGATGCTAAAAGGTAAGGACGTACCTAATGCTATTATTGATATGCACTGTCTCTGGCATCCAACCGGTAGTTTAGGTGTTTCCTTTCTTATCCATCCCAGACTTAGCTGCTCCTTCCTTGGCAGCCTCAGGGCAATTGATGTGGCCCTTTTCGCCACAGCTGAAACAATTTGCATTCTTTATGTCCCTACATTCGTGGGACTGGTGGCCAGTTCTTTTGCAGATGCCACATTGCTTTATCTTTTGGTTTGATCGACACTGTCCCCAGTGTCTTCTTTTGCAGGTTTTGCATGTAGGCTTCTTGTTGGAATCCTGTTGGTTATTGTTGAACTCGGATTTGCTCTTCTTAGGATTCTGGGAGTTATCCTCCTCCCTTTTACGCTTCCCATCTTCAGAAGCCTTGGCAGCCTTGTTTCTAACCACATCGGGTGTGAGAGATAGCGACAGATCTGCCGCTGACCTGAATGTAGTAGGTCTCGATGCTTTCACACTTGCCTTTATTTCTGGGGCTAGACCCCCAATAAAGCGAGCTATTCGCTTTGGTTCCGGTGTGATCAAATAAGGAACCAATCGAGACTTGGTATTGAAACTTGTAAGGTATGCTTGACAATCTAAGTTCTCCATGACTAATGTCAAGAATTCAGTCTCGATCTTCTCAACTTCATGTTGAGGACAGTAATTTTCTTTGATAAGAGCAACGAACTGATCCCAAGTCATGTTGTATAAAGGGATCTTCCCGGTGGCTTGAATCAACGATCTCCACCAGGCTAAGGCCTCACCCTTAAATGATTGCGACACAAACTTGACCACATCCCTCTCAGCGTATCCGCTGATATCCACAACTGTATCCATCTTATCTAACCACGTCATACAATCTACAGCTCCTTCCTCCCCAGTGAAATCCCGGGGTTTACATGAAACAAAGTACTTGTAGGAGCAACCCTTATCACGGGGTCCTTGATTCAGTATGATTTGTTGAGACGGATCACTGTGATGATTAGAAGAGTGACGCTCGTCATCTTCCTTCTTGGGTTCATCCTTCTTGGAAGGAGGCTTCGAATGCGGTGTAGATAGGGTCCTACTCCGAGTCCCACTATACTCTTCGTACTGCCGCTCTAAGGCCTTTGTAACTGCGTCGTTTACTAACGCTTTTAGTTCAGCACCCGTTAAATTAATTCGGGCGTTATCATTGTTCTGCACTGGGTGGCTATTAATTCCATCTGAGCCAGCCATTTAATTGAACTGTTACATAAAACAAGGACAATAGTTTACTTGGGAGTTTATTATGGAATTGTCTTTTATGGCAATTCATTAACCATGGTAACGGAGACCATATTTGGTTAATTTATTAATCACGTTTATTTAGGATTTCTATTATAATTTATCCTAATTATAAAAACAATAACAGTTTTACTAGTAGCACGAAAGGCCTAGTCACATGGACATTTATAAATTATAAGCTATGATTTCAGAGAATCAAAGCATTGAGGTTTGAATCATAGTTCATTACCTTTTCTTGACATGGAGTTGTAGGCTGCCACTGTCTTTAGTCTCTGAGGACATTAACTATAGCCCGGAGGCACTTCCCTTCCAAGGGAGGTTTATAATATGATCATCTCATAGGATGATATAAGCCATGATTTCAGAGAATCGAGGCATTAAGGTTTGAATCAAAGTTCATTACCTTTTCTTGACAGGGAGTTATAGGCTACCACAGTCTTTAGTCTCAGAGGACGTTAGTTATAGCCCGTAGGCACTTCATCCTTAAAGGATGATTATTTCAAATAAGGGAATTTAGATTAACCCCCCCCCCTTTTTTTAAAGATGGCCTGTGTGACTTTAACGATTCACAGTTTACCGAAAATGTTAACATACTTACAGACGTTAACAGGGTTTGGAATCTTTTAGATAAGTTTTACCGTCTTGGCCATGTCCGCAAATGACATTTAGGCTAGGTTTTACCATCTTGGCCATGTCTGTATTGACATTTAGGCTAGGTTTTACCATCTTGGCCATGTCTGCATTGACATTTAGGCTAGGTTTTACCTTTAAGATTCTTTTTAATATTTAATGCAGAACAATCCTAATTTGAGGTGTTAACAAGGATCTGAATCTAATTGTGGAACTACCGTCTTGGCCCTATCTTAAAATGACACATGAGCTAGGTCTTGTCCTTTTTAGATATTGTCATTTTATTATAATGGTAGATCTTATAATATAGGAATGATATCTTAAATATAATCATTCCATTAAATTTAAACAAGTATATGGTTGCCCTAAACGGGACTTCTACAGAAAATGACTTGCCCATGCAAGAGCTAATCAGAAAATAACAAAGGAACCAAATAAGGACAAATAAAACGAATTAGAATTTGTCCTATGTTCTTGTCTAGACTCAAGAATGTGCAACTGTGTAACTGAGATAAAACACAAAAAGGTTAGTGTTTAATTCACTCAGTGTTGGCTCTGATACCAACCTGCGATATTTCCACATTTGACCGGTGGGCCCGGTAGGGAGTATCGTGACGGAGTTTATATCATCATAGTCAAACAACACAATATATAAATGCACAGTGGAAGCAAAAGATAAAATATATTACAATCCGAATATAAAGAAATATCAAGTATTACAACGGAAAGTAAAGGATCCACAGGCGGATCTTAAAACATAAATATTGTTCAACAGACTTTAGACGCCTAGAACTTGCAAGATTCCTTATTAACGTCCTGAGCAGCTTCCAGCCTATTACGTACTTGTACCTGTCACTTAGACTTTTGAAAATACGTCAGTTTTCACTGGTAAATACACTCAACCGACTCATTTGAAAATGTCTATGAAAATTGGTTTAGGTGCTCAAGGCACGAAGATGTTTTGACACTTTGATTAAAATGCACAAGGCAAAAATTTAATCTTTTATACTTGGGACAAACTATATTTCATGTTATCAGTTTTACATAACTTGCTCTACATACGGGGCCCGGTTCTATGCCGGTTCAAGATTAACCGACACACCACTATTCCCTTATTGGGAATCCCTTATTGGGTACAATTTATTATTAAACATATGGCATCTGTCAGGTGTATGCCTACACCCCGTGCTTAGGTCGTGGCCATTGCATTTAATGAGTCAAGGATATCCAGGACACGGTCGCATTAATCCCCAATGTTTCAGTCAAGCAATACGAATTAAAACAGGTTATTTGGATTTCCCGACTTATTGGTCTTTGAATCCCATACCTGACCATGCGGTATTTATATTACCGTATCCCAAGCCCGTAATAGGGAAAATAAGTTAAGAGTGTTTACCTGAGCTAGCTCCTGTCTTAAATAGCAGGAATTATAATAACTCAGCCGTATTCACTTAAGTAAGCATAGGTACAATTTACCGGAAGGCTCTTGTCTGGAATGATGGTATAAATAACCAATTAGAATGCTAACGGGTCTTTAATTAAGCCTAAGCTTAGACCGGTTAATTATACGGTTCAAACGCACGATTAGGCGAAGACCGGAATAGAATGTGATTTAGGCCCGACAAGATTGAACACTTGCCTTATATGGGTAATCTAGGCACATTCTGAATTTTGGGGTAAAACCGATAAGGTTTGACCCGTTTCGGCTAATTTATGTAAACTAGTTACATAAGCCGAACCGAACCGAACGCGAAAGAGGCGTAACGGATAATCGTAAGGGTCCTAACCAGGTTTCCTAAGTTAATATGCCTCAAATATGTTGTGATATCAGTAGGATACCTTCCATTATGCCCAAAACGAATTTAAACACAAACTATGCCCCGTAGGGGTAATTTGGTCATTTATAAGGTTATAAAAGAGTTTAAGTATTAACCAGACTTGTAGGTCTGATATGTTCAGCAAAATACTCAGTTTACCAAGTTATAACGGTAGGGTATGGTATATATGTGAAATTTATCAATTATAACCAAACTATGCACCGTAGGGGCATTTTGGTAATTTCACATAAGTCGAAAAGCTCAAAACTGAAGTTTGAGTTAAACAACTTTTGCTTACTGTTAAAATACTATAATTTACCTAAAATATCAGTAGGTATCAACCCTTGTATGTTTAAAATAGTTTTAGTACATACTATGCGTTAAAAACGCTTAAAAAGGCGATTAGAAGCCGTTTACGGGTTCTATATACAAAGCTGATATTTTTATCATTCTAGAAGGTTTAAAATAATGTATTTATCATATAAAATCAGTAGCAAAAGGTTTGGGGTCAAAAAGACATGTAAAACTCATTTTATAGCCCGTAAGGGCAAAACCGACAATTACCGGATTAAGCCTATGACTATAAGTTATGCTCAGCCTAAAATTAATTAAAAATCTTCAAAAATCCCAAAATAATATATTACATCAGTGGGTAATAAGTTTGATATCAAAAAGTGGGTTTAAATAGGCTATACGCTAATTACGCTGTTTAATTAGCATAAAGCTTTCAATTTACGCTAATGAGCATAACTCTCATTCTACACCTCAAACTGATGTTAAATTTTGGTTACAAGTTTATATATCAGTAATTAAGGTTTCTACTCTTTTACATTTTCAAAAATCACGTTTTAAGGTGAAAAGGGCATAATGGTCAACATATGAGCAATTAACGGAATCATGCATATTAATTGGTTAACTAATGAACCAAGGTGTATAATCACAGAGGGTTGTACTAGCATGTAACCTGGTCCAATTAAAGCTCTAAGGCATTTCTAAAACATACCAAAACGGGTTAGAACTGAAGTCAAAGCTTTGCGACTTTCGGTTCCGAACCGGGTCTAAACATAAAATTGCCGGGTTGAACATGTTTAGACATGTTCTTACACTAATTACCAAGTTATATTAATGATCAAACAGGTTGTATGTGTTCTACATTGCTAATTATGCATAAATTAGAAAATAAGCATTCTGTTGACTTTTTAATAACAAGTTTGACCCGACATTTGACCTACTTAGAGTGGGAATCAGGGGGAACCCTTTTAAGGGTTTATTGCCCACATAATTACCAACTTATAACTACTTTCAATTCGACTAATCTCTGGTCCATTAGTGATTAATCGTGAAGTCAACCGTTAATTACGACGGTTTGACTTTTAAGCTAAAACTAAGCAAAAACTTAACTAAGAAAGGTTAAGCATACTTACTGAAGTCCTATGCTTGATTAGGAAGGACTTGGGTCTGCTCTTAAGCTCCAGAAAGCTCCTCAATTGCAGAATGAAGGTGTGAAAAAATGGTTGCAACCTTGTGGCCTTTTATAGTGTTCATATCTTCATAGATTGTTGACAACAAGGTCTACCATTGATGTTTGATCACTAACAAGTGTCCCTAAATGTCTAGGGATTGTTTAGGGGTCGTCCAATATGAGGAAAATCGGATTAAAGTCGGTTACAAGAGCTATGGCAGACAAAAACCCAAGGATTTCGGACCAGACAGGCCCTCGCGGCACGCGAAGACCCCCCCCTGGGGCTTCGCGTCGCGCGACACCCTTCTGCACCAAATCAAATTTTTAGATTTTTATGTTTTGGTCCTTGGCTCTTGGAAACTTTGCTACGACATTATTTCTTGCACTTTGAACCCACCAAATTGACTTATTAGGGCTTTAAGACATATACCCACTTTGTTTAGTCCTCGGTTAACTTTATTGTCACCCGAAAAGTCCTAAACTTCATCGTTGACGCTTTTAACCCCTCGCATACGAATTTGATCATAAGTTTCTCACACGTTAACGAAACTTTATGAAATTTATATCATGCATTCTAGTGAGCATAATTAACCGTTACAAAGCTTCGGGTTTGTAAAAAGGTTACTCAGATGTATACTTTAAACATGTTGACACATTTAACCCCTGTAGTTTGTAATCTCTCATTTTTAGCTTCGTATGATCCATGATTTATTCGTTTGAAGGTATGAGCATCATGTAGGGTTAATGTACAATATATTTATTCACTGTTGACATTTAGAACTCGTATATTCACATACTTTCCATGATTGTCAACTTTAGTCCTTTCAGAACTTTCTTTCACACGTTCAAACTTATGACACGTGTCAATACATTATAGGACGTGAATTTTCGAGGTGTTACATCCTCACCCCCTTAAATTTTGGATGTCCGGATATATTCAGAACGTAAGATATGCGCGAAAATGCAAACTTGTGCACTTTGTGACGCTTTTAGTCCCCATTGATCAATAAAGTTTATTTTAGCATACCGAACCCCTCAAAGCCTATTTCTAAGCTATGTAAAGGATATTTAGGGTATGTTTAACTTATGATCAAGTTCCGGAATGTTCGTTTCTATACAAATCGGTATAGTTTCGCAGTTTGACACAACTAGTCCCTGCGATCGAACAATCTTGATTTCAACACACCAAACCATCCAAAGCTTATTTCTAAGTTATGTGGAGGTTATTTAAGGTATGTTAAGCCTAAGTCACTATCCCGGAGTATTTGTTGCATTAAACTGGTTATATTTACGCATCAGTGCGCGTATAACCTTCCAGAAAGCGATTTAGGGCCCGAAATCGAACAAGAGTTGATATGTGCAAATGATACACATATTTATACAAATCTCAAGTATGAAACACAACATTTCATTGATTTGGTATTTGTTCGATGACCGTGGAGGCACGGATGTCACATATGCCACCAAGCTTTGTCACCTCAAACTACAGGCATTTAAGGAGTAGAAATAAACAATAAAACAAATTAGATTGTAGTGCAGCCGGCTTTAGTGATTTTGTTCAAAGACAAGGTTCTGGCTTCGAGGCTGCTACACGCCTACACGGCTTCTAACTTCCTTTTAGTTTTTCCTGTTTGGTTTCTTCTTTTTTTTTTTTTTTGGTGTTGTTTCCTTTTTGTTGCTTTTCTTTCTTGGTTATTTTTTTGTTTGTTTCCATTTTGTTACTTTTCTTTCTTGGTTATTTAATAATAATTATATGTAAATATGATCATTTTATTTTTATACTAAGTTAGAGTTCATAAATTACATGAGTTGAATAAATTTATTATTACACACTTAGTAATAAAAAGAAATTAAATGATAAAGGTCGTGCTACAAAGAAACTACTGGAAAAAATAACTATGTTTTTACGTGCTTATTTTTAAGTACATTCTTGTATAGATCAAGTTGACGTGTTTTTTTTTCTCTCGGTAATGAGTCTGATCAAATATAATACATATTCATGTTTATTTTTATGTGTGTTTTCATTTGATCTACATTTTGACATAAATTGTGTTTGGGATGAGTTGGGTCAAATACTTTACGTTATAAATCCGGGTTACTTTAAGTTTTGTCGCCGCCACAACACGCGGCGGGTGATTATACTCGTTTATATTACAAGTATATGTTCAGTGTATTTTTATGAAAAAGTCTGCTCGTCTAATTTCTAAAGTGCCGAAAATACACATAATACCATGACTTCATTTTTACATTTATTACACACATAATTTTCCTTTAATTTGTAACAATTTTAAAACAATATTTTACTCTTACACAAAATATAACATTCTATACTCTTTACTTTGAGATCACTCATGTAATGTTGTGTAGTTATGTTTCATTACAAAACCATCATTGACTATCATAAAAATAATAAACGTTGCGAACATCACTATCCGTAAACATTAACTTTAATCAACCATTGAGACATCGTGTAACATATAGTGGAAGATGTTCACCATCATACAATGTAAAACATCATGGAAAATGTTAATCATTATGTACAACATCGTGATCTTGTATAAGTTTGAGAAAAAAAATCCTTGATAAGTTGATAGTCTTAATCTTCTCAGCCATTATCTCATTAAGTACTATTCTTGATCTCTTCTCCAACACCATAGAGTAAGTTGTTTAGTAATTTGATATACTTTAATTCACACTGATATCACGTATTTACTTATAGCGTTTTAACAAATAGATTAGCAAATTAATTTAAAGTAGTTATAAAATATTTTCATAAGAACCACATCCTAAATTCTAAGAAACTAGAGGGGAGTATATTTTGTACATTTAAAGACTCGTTTATCAAATTTCTTAAGCAAGTATACATCTTTCATGATTTCCAAGTGTGTCTAATCCATTAGTAAAAGTGATTATGGTATATTGATTTTTCTTGAATCCCCTCTGCTGAGATAATACAAAATATATACAGAATGTCTAGGCTAACAACTCTCCTAACAATATGGAAACATAATCTTTTCTTAATACAATAATATATCTCTAATACTCCCCCTCAGTTTGAGCGGGGAGAAGGATGCACGTTCAAACTGGCGCGAAAGTTGTGGAACAATTGTCTTGAGAGCCCTTTTGTGAAGATGTCGGCGTATTGATAGGAGGCAGGTACATGGAGAACACGGATGTGACCCAGGCGAACTTTTTCACGGACAAAGTGTATATCGAGCTCCACATGTTTGGTCCTGTGATGTTGAACTAGATTTTCAGCCAAATAAACAGCGGAGACGTTGTCGCAGTACACAATAGTCGCACGTTGTATAGGAACATGTAACTCAAGCAATAAGTTACGAAGCCAGCTAGTTTCGGCAACGGCATTCGCCACCCCGCGGTATTTAGCTTCGGCACTGGAACGAGACACTGTGGGTTGTCTTTTAGAGGACCAAGATATAAGATTTTGACCCAAGTAAACACAATAACCAGATGTGGAGCGGCGCGAGTCCGGACAACCGGCCCAGTCAGCATCAGAATAGGCAGTAAGTGTGTGACTGGGAGACGTTGTTAAGTGTAAACCATAATCAATAGTACCCTGAATATAACGTAGAATCCGCTTCATAAAGGCAAAATGTGGTTCCCTGGGTGCATGCAAAAACAAACATACCTGCTGGACAGCGTAAGCGATATCTGGGCGCGTGAAAGTTAGATATTGTAACGCCCCTGCAAGACTTCGATAAACTGAACCGTCTTGTAATGGTGCACCATCCGTGACGTTGAGTTTAGAGGAGGTGTCCACTGGCGTGGCACACGGTTTACACGAAGTCATGTTTTCCCGATGTAAGATATCTTTAGCATACTGAGACTGAGAGAGGAATACACCGTTTTGTTTGTGTTGCACTGTAATCCCAAGAAAGTGATGTAAAGTGCCCATATCAGTCATGGCAAATTCACTTGAAAGTAACTGAATAATACGGTTAAGAAAACTTGTAGATGATGCAGTCAAAATAATGTCATCAACGTATAAAAGTAAGTAGGCCATATGATCACCGTGGCGATACACAAATAAAGAGTTGTCACAAAGACTCCCTTTGAACCCGTGAGAACAGATAAAATTAGAAAACTGATTAAACCATGCCCGAGGTGCCTGTTTAAGTCCATATAAAGACCGACGTAACCGACAAACAAAGTTGGGTCTAGATGTATCCACAAAACCTGGTGGCTGATGCATAAAAACAGTCTCCTGTAGGTCCCCATGTAAAAACGCGTTTTTAACATCCAACTGGTGGATGGGCAAACCCTTAGATAACGCAAGTGATAAAACTGTCCGAATAGTTGTAGGTTTAACCATCGGGCTAAAGGTATCCATACAATCAAGACCAATAGTTTGAGACTTACCATTTACCACAAGCCGAGCCTCATAACGATCGAGTTGCCCATCCGGTTTAAACTTATGTCTAAATAACCACATGCAACGGATGACCGGATGAGATTCCGGACGGGGAACCAATTCCCAAGTACCATTATCTAATAATGCATTATATTCAGCTAACATAGCCTTTTGCCAATGCGGGTCATTAAGGGCTTTATGATAGGAGGTAGGGATCGGTGAGATGGTAGTAGAGGTGGTAGCGTGTAGGTTGTACTTAGGATTAGGTTTGGTAATACCATCCTTTTTCCTAGTGGTCATTTGGTGGGTATTGGCGGGTTGGGAGGTGGCAGGTGGTTGGAAAGGTGGCTCGACAGGAGTGGAAGGTGGGTTCGGTTGAGTTGGAGATGGGGAGAGAGGGACGGTCGTTGGTGGGGTGGTGGGAGGTGGTGACGTTGAAACGGAAGGATGGGTGGTGGCGCTAGGGTTGGCGGGTATGGTGGTAGTAGGGGATGATGGGAACTGGAATGTGGTGGGATAGATAAAGTCGTCAGCTAGAAATTGGTAGGTGTTGTCGGGTAAAGGCTCGGTGAAGGGGAAGGAGTTTTCATCAAAATCCACATGACGCGAGATGTGGACTCGGCCGGATAAAAAGTCTAGACAATGATAGCCTCTAAAGTTTTTCGGGTAACCAAGGAATATGCATCGGGTGGACCTCGGATGGAGTTTGTGAGGTTGGGTGGCTGACATATTCGGGTAACAGGCACATCCAAAAACACGGAGATGATTATAGGTTGGATGACATCCGTAAAGGGCAAAGGTTGGGGTATTAAGGTTAAGCCTTTTTGTGGGAAGAATATTATGTAGATAAGTAGCAGTGTGAAGTGCTTCCACCCAAAAAATAGGTGGTAAGTGAGCATGAACCAAAAGAGCACGTACGATGTCATTTAGTCGTCGAATCATACGCTCGGAGCGTCCGTTTTGGGATGAGGTTTGAGGGCACGAAAAACGGAACACAAGGCCATTAGAAGTTGCAAAATTTTGGAAAGCATGATTATCAAATTATCCCCCTAGGTCGCATTGAAATGTTTTTATGTATTTTTGAAATTGTGTAAGAACAAATTTATGGAACTTAACGAAGGTGGGGAATGCCTCTGACTTAAATTTCAATGGATATACCCATACGTAGTGAGAGTAATTGTCAATTAGCACCATGTAATATTTGTAAGACGATTTGCTTAAAACAGGTGACGTCCAAAGGTCACAATGGATAATATCAAAAGGTGCATAAGTAAATGAATTAGAGGCAACAAATGGAAGTCTTTTACTATTAGATAAATGGCACGAATTACAAAAATCAAACATAGTCTTATTGCAATCTATAAAATGACGACTTGAAAGAGAATGTAAAACTTGTGAACAGGGTGGCCTAGACGATCATGCCACTTATTTGATAAAGATGCAAGTAAAGCTTGAACGGGTGAGGTGAACGGATAGAGGTCTCCAGTGCTATCATGGCGTGAAATTGGTTGTCCCATCTTGAGGTCCTTCAAAGTAAAACCATGAGGATCAAATTCAATAGAGACAAGGTTATCACGAGTAAATTTTCTAACTGAGACAAGGTTTTTAACAACGTTAGGTGCATATAGAATATGGTTTAGGTGAAAGGTTTTATTTGGCATTGTATGAATACCGTTACCGGTACCCGCAATTGGCAAAGTTTGGCCATTGCCAACAAAAATATTTGCATTAGAAGACGTAGATAAATTTGTATTGATTTTATTTGAGTCCGAGGTAATGTGAGAAGACGCACCTGAGTCCATATACCACTGTGGATCATACTGATTGAGATTCAAAGTGCTAAGAGCAGCTCCAAGATCAGTAGGGGTGAGCGGGTCAACCGATGGATTCTGCGTTGGAGGAAACATCTGCTGAGGCGATTGGGTTGATGGTCCGAAAGAGGGATAGGCTTGCTGTGGTGGGGCTGGTGTCGCAGGGGGCTGGTTTGAGTTGTTGGGCTTGGCCCAGTTGGCGGCCCAAGGTAATTGATGAGGGTGAGGACATGAAGGTGGGGCGGGCCACCAACCATACCCATTTGTGTTTGGGTTGTAACCATGTGATGGTGGGTATCCAGTGGAGGTGGGGTTTGTCCAAGGCTGGTAAGGGGCCTGTTGTTGTGAATTATAAGATTGATTATAGCGCCCCCTGCCACGTCCTCCTCGGTACCCACGACCACGGCCACGTCCGCGTTGGTATTGGCGTTGTTGGTACTGGTCATAATGTGGAGTTGGATGGTTAGATGGAGGTGGGGTAGGGGTCGGGTTGGATACCGGGTACGAGGCGGAGCCGTTAGGCGTTGGGTTGTTGGTTCGAGGAGCGACAAAAGCTGATTGAGAAGTCTGTGTTCTAGTCGCTTGCCTGCGTTGCTCACGATCAATCATGTCAATAGCGTCATCCCAAGTCGTGTTGGACTGTTGTAACAACTCTTACTTAAAAGTCCTATTTATTACTTTAATTGTCCAATAGGAAACCCTAATTGAGAAACCCAAGTGATTCTGCATAAACCCTAAAATTTTCAGAATAATCGGAATCAGGATCAGGGCCCCTAAAACTCAGGGGGGTAAATTCCCGTTAGTATTATCCACACAGTTTTACGTGTGAATTGAATCTGCATGAAAGACCAACTCAGCAAGCCTACAATTAAACGGGGCTACCCAATGGTAGGGGGTAACCCCTCGCGCCACGCGACACCCCCTCGCGCCACGCGAGGGGGGCGGTTTTTTAGGTATAAGTAGTAGGCTTTGGGACTTACATTCTGGAGTTGAAACGACGAAGAAATTCGTTATATACACTGAGATATCATAGAAACAATTCTAAAACACACACGATCACAAATCGCTGCCGCAACACAGGGTAATAACTCGATCGCTGCTACGATTCAATGTCCAATCGATTGAAACTATCCAATGGATGTTTAAGTGCTGCCCACATTAGGGTTTATGCTTTGTCATTCGTCGTGAATTCGATGGATGTTTAAGTATCGCATTTTGTCATTCGTTGTGAAGGTTTTAATCTCGTGAGTTATCGTAAATGCTGTATTAGTTACTAACCGAGTTCGTGTGCATGTTATTAAATTTAGGTCAAAAGGCTAATCAGTAGGCTAGGCTCTGCTCAAATTAAATCTGCAATGTGAGTCATTCTCTTTTTATCAAAATACTTTACAAAACTCTATTTGTTTCAAAGTTATAATTACAGGGATTAAGTCTTTGTAATCACCAAGTTACAGCCGGTATGTGGGGTTTTGTATACATTACTTGATAAACTTCACCATTGGACAACGAGTTAGCCAAGGGGTGATATGACCATAGTCACAGACACCATCGGGCTAAGAGGCTACCGATGGATGTTCGAGTGACAAATACTGTGGGTAGTTGGTTGATATATGGAAACATTGTAATCGCTCTTAATACTGTAAATTATAACAAATGTGTCGTTTTAGTAAAAAGAATGATTCACCAGTATTTCCCGCTGACAAAACCTTTTTCAAACATGTTTCAGGTGATCTGTTGTGATCCAGGAAAAGTGCCAAGAAGCACTACAAGCTTAAGGAAAGTGGCTCAATATAAAATAAAGAAACATGTTTTGTAAAATAAAGATTTCTCCGTGAAATCCTAAGATTGTAAATTATCAGGGTATATCCCGAATTGTGAAATAAAATAATAGGGAAATTTCAGTTTTAAAAAGATCCTGAAGAAATCTTCCGCTGTTAACTCAATTAAATAAATACCACGGGATTTTCTGTCCCGCGGCTCCTTAAACGGGTCAAACCGGGTCGGGGGCCGTGACAGAAAAAGGTGGTATCAGAGCCACTGATTTAAGCCAATTAAGTATTTAGAAAATACTTAATTTTACTAATTGCTATTTTGTGATTATGTGTTTTATTATTTGAATATTTGTGTACAGTATGGGTAAGCAAAAGCTTTCAAACATCTATCTTAAATTAGAAAGATCATCCAACGAGAAGGGAAGTTCATTCCAAACAAATTCCTCAAAACCCTATATAAATCCTGAAGAAGGAATATTTGTCCGTAAGGCACAATATGAGGAACCACTTTCTCCTAATAAAAGAAGTTTGATTATTAGGAAAAGTCAAGAGAAACTAAAGAAATCCAAAGGAGGGAGAGTTAATCAGAAAACCCAAGAACTAGGCAGTAACCCACCATGGGAAGACAAGTTAGATGAAAAATGGACAGATCTTTATATGCTAGCCACTGTAGTAGTAAATGCAAATCTTTCAATACTCTGACTCAAGTTTTAGCACCCTTATCACCCACAATCCAGAAACCTTATCCAGTAAATAAATAAGTTTACAGTAAATCCTAGTATGTTTAATTTTTAGTTGTCTTTGTATTAAATTAGTCACCCGGTATGAAATAATATTTAAAGGTTATTTATGAAATTTTGTTATAAAATTTTAACTTAGTAATTTTTGTATTTTGCATATGTGATAAACAGCATGAATGACTTGTCTGAAGCCCTTCAAAATCTAAATCTCTATCCGGTAAAAATAGAGGTTTCCAGATATTTCAATAGGTATATACCAGATATAGAAGAACCTATGGAATTCAATGATCCACCTCCGGAGAAACCCAAGCCCAAAAAAAGGAGGAGATTTGTGGGATGGAGGCGTCTGCGCAGGAGGAAACCTACAACTAGGAAGATTTCTAAAATAGAAAATCCCTTAGACAAAGGAAAGGGGATTGAAGTCAGTGAAGGTCCTAGACCACTGGAAATGGAATTTGGAGAAGGTTCTAGGCCACTGGAAATGGAGTATGGAGAAGGTTCTAGGCAAACCCAGAGGGAAATTGGGGAAAATTCTAGACAGATTGAGGAGTTACCCTTTCAGGAGGAATTAGATCGTGCATTGGCGAGCTGTGATGTTGTCAGGCCTATTAATAATAATCTATACCCTTATCCTGCTGAAACACAACTACCAATGAATTTAGAACCAGCAATCCCAGAACCTATAATTCACACACAGCCTCTAGGAATGGATGAATGGTGGACCAATGATTGGCAATTCCAAAACCTGCTCAACAGCCCTTATTCCTTTCTTCCTCAATTCGACCCAGAACCTATACCAAACCCACCAATGAGTAATGAAAACTTAGCTGAACTCCGCCACTTTGGCGAGGAACTAATGGATGCAGGAAATAGGATCAGGGAAGTAGGAGGACAAATCTCCTGGAAATACGACGAGAGGGAACGTCGTTACTGAAATATCAGCTGACGAATGATAGTGGGGTTTGTGAAACTGTAGTTGTATAATAAGCATTAAATTATAATCTTGTGAAATAACTACAAATAAAACTTTGTAAGATAATGGTATGTATTGACGCATATTATATATAAAAATGGGAATCGAGAAATCGATAGTTTTGATTATATGTGTGTTGTGAACTTTGTATGATTGTTTTGTGTATGATTGTTATTTATTGGATACTAATAAATTATATCTATTAATTATCAGATGGAAAACGCTAATAATGAACCAGTAAATGAGGTTAACCAATCTGAGCAACATCCGGAGGATTAATTTATGACTAGGCAAGATATAGAAAATATTGTTGCTCAAGGAATAGCCAATGCTATTCCAGCAATACTTGCTGCTGCCCAGAAACCTGTTGAACCTCAACAAATAATTCCCAGTAAACGTATTTCTGAAGATAACTTCAATAATAGCGTAAAAGGAGGCGGTAATCATACTAATCATAATAATGAACCACGGCAAGCTCCGCTCCCTAAGAAAATGAAAGCTGCAACGCCTGGTTGCACTTACAAAGAATTTCTTGCTTGTAAACCCTCCGAATTTGCAGGCAATGAAGGAGCAACTGCGGCACTGCGTTGGTTAGAGAAAACCGAGGCAGTGATTATAATAAGTAAATATGCCAAGGACGATAAGGTTATGTATGCGTCAAATCTTTTCAAAGAAGGGGCGTTAGAATGGTGGAATACAGTACTTCAAGCTAAAGGAAGAAATATGGCCTATGTCATGCACTGGGAAGAATTTAAGAGTCTTGTAGAAAGAAAATTCTGTCCCGAATACGAAAAGGATCAAATGGAAAATAAGTTTCTAAATCATCGTATGACGGGTGTAGATTGTCGCGGTTATACTTCGACATTCTTTGAATATGCTAGAGTGGTACCAACACTGGCTTCGCCAGAACCGGTACTCATGTCTCGCTATATTTGGGGATTGATTAGCGAAATCCGTAATATAGTTAAAGCTGCGAGACCTCTTACTATTGACGATGCGGTGGAACTAGCTAACACCCTAACTGACGAACTGGTACGCACAAGAGATGAACACAGGAAAAAGGAACTGGCTCAGAAAATTACCCAAGGTTTTCGTACGGGTAATAATAGTAGCTTAAGGAGAAGAGGAACAGGGCAATCTTCAACTCCGCCGTTTTGCAGGAATTGCAAAAAGAAACATTATGGAAGATGCAATGTAATCTGCAACTTTTGCAAAACTGAAGGACATCGCGAAGAAGATTCCAGAAAGAAAACCAGGATCTGCTATAACTGTGGAGAAAATAGGCATTTCAAAACAGAATGCCCTAAATTGGTTAAACCAGCAGACAACAAAGTCAAGCCAGCTGACGGAGCTACCAAGAAGAATGTTCGATCCTTCCAGTTAACTACTCAGGAAGCCGAGCTAATTCCTGATGTGATAGCTGGTACGTTCCTTGTCACGGCCCCCGCCCCGGTTTGACCCGTTTCAGGAGCCGCGGGACAGAAAATCCCGTGGTATTTATTTAACAGCGGAAGTTTTCTTCAGGATCTTTTAAAACTGCAATTTTCCCGATTATTTTATTTCACAATTCGGGTTAAAATCGCGGTAATTTACAATCATGAGATTTCACGGGAAATCTTTTATTTTACAAAACATGTTTCTTTATTTTTATATTGAGCCACTTCCTTAAGATTGTAGTGCTTCTCGGCACTTTTCCTTGATCACAACAGATCACCTGAAACATGTTTGAAAAAGGTTTTGTCAGCGGGAAATACTGAGTGAATCCTTCTATTTACTAAAACGACTCGTTTGTTATAATTTACAGTATTAAGAGCGATTACAATGTTTCTGATATCAAACCAACTACCCACGGTATTTGTCACTCGACCGGATCTGTGACTATGGTCATATCCCCCATTGGCTGCCCCAATGGTGACGATTATCAAGTAATGTATACAAAACCCCACATACTGGCTGTACGTTTGGTGATTACAAAGACTTAATCCCTGTAATTATAACTTTGAAAATAACATGCTTTCGAAAGTAATTTGATAAAAAGAGAATGACTCACATTGCAGATTTAGTTTTGAGCAGAGCCTAGCCTACTGATTAGCCTTTTAACCTAAATTTAATAACAGGCACACAATTTGGTTAGTAACTTAATACAACATTTACGATAACTCACGAGATCAAACCTTCACATTGAATGATAAAGTGCTATACTTAAACATCCATTGTATTAACAACGAATGACAAAGCATAAACCCTAATGTGGGCAGCACTTAAACATCCATTGGATAGTTTAATCGATCGGACATTGAATCGTATCAGCGATCGAGTTATTACCCTGTATTGCGGCAGCGATTCGTGAATCGTGTGTGTGTTTTGGACTGTTTATGCTATATCTCAGTGTAAGAAACGTATTTTTACGTCGTTCAAGTGCCAAAATTCGATTGCCAATGCCTGCTATTTATACACAAAAATTGACCCTGCTTACGGACCGTAAGCCTCATCCCTTACGGTCCGTAAGGGACACCTATTCACTATAGGGTAGCCACGTCCTTGACTAGCCTTGCTGACTTGACGGAATTGTAAAATTCGATTTTGACAGATAGTTATGTGGATAATCGTAACTAGGGTTTACCCCCCCCCCCCCTGAGTTTTAGGGGCCCTGATCCTGATTCTGATTGTTCTGAAAATTTTAGGGTTTGTGCAGAATCACTTGGGTGTCTCAATTAGGGTTTCCTATTAGATAAAATAATAAAATAAATAGGACTTTTGACACGAGTTGTTACATTCCTAGTTCACAATATTTACGCAAAAGTATTATTTGACTCTGGTGCAAACCAAAGTTTTATAAATACTTCATTCTGCCAAACTCTTAATTTACCCCTAACCAACCTTAGGCAAATTTTTACAGTCGAAACGGCAGACGGAAATTCTGTCAAAATAGATAAGGTTTAGCAAAAAGAAAATATAGAACTTTCAGGTCATAAATTTCATGCAAACCTATTGCCAATGAATTTAACTGGATTCGATGTTGTATTAGGAATGGATTGGTTAGTAGCCAACCATGCTCGAATCCTTTGTGATAAGAACTCCGTAGAGATTCAGGCACCTACTTGAGAAATAATCATGATTACAGGAGATAAACCACGTAAACCCATGAAGTTCATATCAGTAATGAAAGTTGCTAGTTATGAACGGAAGCAAGGAATAGTATATATGATTTCAGTAATCATTAGTACTCAGGGTAAAGAACTTAAGAAAATTCCTGTAGTCTCAGAATACCCAGATGTATTTCCAGAAGAGTTACCAGGATTACCACCAGATAGGGAAGTAGAATTTAGAATTCATCTAATTCCCGGAACTATACCGATAGCCAAGGCACCTTATCGGTTAGCTCCTACAGAAATGTTAGAACTGAAAAAGCAGTTAGATGAATTACTAAGCAAAGGATTTATACAACCTAGCTCATCCCCTTGGGGAGCGCCAGTGTTGTTCGTAAAGAAGAAGGATGGTTCGATGAGAATGTGTATTGATTATAGAGAATTAAATAAGGTTACAATTAAGAATCGATACCCATTACCTAGGATTGATGATCTATTCGATCAACTTCAAGGAGCTAGATATTTTTCTAAGATTGATTTACGCTCTGGATATCAACAATTAAAGGTACAAGAAGAAGACATGCCTATTCACTATAGGGTAGCCACGTCCTTGACTAGCCTTGCTAACTTGACGGAATTGTAAAATTTGATTTTGACAGATAGTTATGTGGATAATCGTAACTAGGGTTTACCCCCCCCCCCTGAGTTTTAGGGGCCCTGATCCTGATTCTGATTGTTCTGGAAATTTTAGGGTTTGTGCAGAATCACTTGGGTGTCTCAATTAGAGTTTTCTATTAGATAAAATAATAAAATAAATAGGACTTTTGACACGTGTTGTTACATTCTCCCCACCTTAATAAAATCTCGTCCTTGAGATTTACTGGAATAATTGAGGATACTTTCTCTTCATTTCTGATTCCAGCTCCCAAGTGTATTCGGGTCCTCTCTTTGAATCCCACTTTACTTTAACTAGCACTAGTCGTTTGTGCTTGAGAAACTTCACTTTTCTGTCTTCTATCTGAAGAGGTTTCTCTACAAATTTTAACTTTTTGTTTACCTCTATATCTTGGAGAGGTACTACCAAAGATTCGTCTGATAGACATTTCTTGAGGTTGGATACATGAAATACATCATGTACTCCAGCTAACTCCTCTGGTAGTTGTAAACGATAAGCAACTGGTCCTATACGTTGGATCACTGGAAATGGTCCTACGTATCTGGGACTTAGCTTTCCTTTCTTACCGAATCTAACAACTCCTTTCCAAGGTGAAACTTTTAATAGTACTTTGTCTCCAACTTGAAACTCGAGTGGCTTGCGTCTATTGTCTGCATAGCTCTTTTGGCGATCTCGAGCTGTCTTCAGTCTTTCCTTGATTTGTGTAATCTTGTCGGTCGTTTCTTGCACTATTTCAGGACCTGACAATTGACTTTCTCCTATTTCTGCCCAACAAACTGGAGTTCTGCATTTTCTTCCATACAATGCTTCGAATGGGGCAGTTTCAATACTTGAATGATAACTATTGTTATAGGAGAATTCAATTAAAGGTAAGTGATCATCCCAGTTTCCACCAAAATCTATCACACATGCTCGGAGCATGTCTTCTAGAGTTTGGATCGTCCTTTCACTTTGCCCGTCTGTTTGTGGATGATATGCAGTACTCAGAATTAGTCGAGTTCCCATTGCTTCTTGGAAACTTATCCAAAAATGAGAAGTGAAACGACTATCTCTATCTGATACAATGGAGAGTGGAACTCCATGTAAGGATACAACTTCATCTACATACAACTTTGTCAATCTTTCCATGCTAAAGGTTTCTTTCATAGGTAGAAAGTGAGCTGATTTGGTTAATCGATCCACAATTACCCAAATCGCGTCATTACCTTTTCTGGTTTTGAGTAACTTAGTAACAAAATCCATTGTTATGAGTTCCCATTTCCATACAGGCATTTCCAGTTGTTGTAGTAGACCTAAAGGATTCTGATGTTCAGCCTTTACTTGTGAACAAGTAAGACACTTAGAAACATATCGGGCTATATCCTTTTTCATTCCTATCCACCAAAAGTTATTTCTTAAATCTTGGTACATCTTATTGTTTCCCGGGTGCATAGTATACCTATACTTATGAGCTTCTTCCAAAATCTTATTTCTTAATTCTCCCTGCTTAGGTACCCAAATCCTTCTTTTGTGGAATCTCCAAATTCCATCAGTTCCTTGCTCTAACTCTTTTATTCTTCCTTTCATTTCTTCAGCATCTTCCTTGATTGCTATTTCTTGAACATTCTTTATTTGTTCCATTAAATCTAACTGTAGATTTAATCTGAGAGCACGAACTCGTTTTTGCTTTTCATGATATTTACGACTTAAGGCATCTGCAACTACATTTGCCTTTCCTTCGTGATACTTAATATCACAGTCGTAATCACTTAGGATTTCCATCCATCTCCTTTGTCTCATGTTTAACTCTTTTTGCCCAAATATATATCTTAAACTTTTATGATCAGTATATACAGTAAATTTACTTCCATACAGATAATGTCTCCAAATCTTAAGGGCAAAAATTACGGCTCCTAATTCTAAATCATGAGTTGTATAGTTTTCTTCGTGCTTTTTCAATTGCCTTGATGCATACGCAATTACCTTCTTGCGTTGCATAAGCACACATCCAAATCCTAATTTTGAAGCATCACAGTATACTTCAAAATCTTCCGTTCCTTCCGGTAAGGCTAGGATTGGAGCATTGGTTAATTTCTGTTTTAAGATTCTAAAGGTTTCTTCTTGTTTAGGTCCCTATTCAAACTTAACTGCTTTACAGGTTAGCTTTGTTAATGGTACAGCTATTTTGGAAAAATCCTTAATAAACCGTCTATAGTATCCAGCTAAACCTATAAAACTTCTAATTTCCATTGCGGATTGTGGAACCTTCCATTTGGTAATTGCCTCTATCTTAGCAGGATCTACATGAATACCTTCGTGATTCACCATGTGTCCTAAGAATTGCACTTCTTGTAACCAAAATTCACATTTCGAGAATTTGGCGTAAAACTTTTCTTTTCTTAACAAAGTTAAGAGTGCATACAAATGTTGGCAATGCTCGTCCTGACTTTTTGAATAAATAAGTATATCGTCGATAAAAACAATTACAAATTTATCCAAGTACGGTTTACAGATCCTATTCATCATGTCCATGAATGCTGCAGGTGCATTCGTTAATCCGAAGGGCATGACTGTAAACTCGTAATGACCATACCTAGTTCTGAAAGCAGTCTTAGGTATGTCTTCTTCTTGTACTTTCAACTGATGATATCCGGAGCGTAAGTCAATCTTAGAAAAATATCTAGCTCCTTGAAGTTGATCGAAAAGATCATCAATCCTAGGTAATGGGTATCGATTCTTAATTGTAACCTTATTCAATTCTCTATAATAAATACACATTCTCATCGAACCATCCTTTTTCTTAACAAACAACACTGGTGCTCCCCACGGGGATGAACTAGGTTGTATGAAACCTTTACTTAGTAATTCATCTAATTGCTTTTTCAGTTCTAACATTTCGGTGGGAGCCAACCGATAAGGTGCCTTGGCTATCGGTATGGTTCCGGGAATTAGATGAATCCTAAATTCTACCTCCCTATCTGGTGGAAGTCCTGGTAATTCTTCTGGGAATATATCTGGGTATTCTGAGACTACAGGAATTTCCTTAAGTTCTTTACCCTTAGTACTAATGATTACTGAAATCATATATACTATTCCTTGCTTCCGTTCATAACTAGCAACTTTCATTACTTATATGAACTTCATGGGCTTACGTGGTTTATCTCCTGTAATCATAATGACTTCTCCAGTGGGTGCCTGAATTTCTATGGAATTCTTATCACAAAGAATTCGAGCATGGTTGGCTACTAACCAATCCATTCCTAACACAACATCAAATTCAGCTAATTTCATAGGTAATAGGTTTGCAGAGAATTTATGACCTGAAAGTCCTATTTCTACATTTTGCAAAACCTTATCTATTTTAACTGAATTTCCATCAGCCGTTTCAACTGTAAAAATCTGCCTAATGTTGGTTAAAGGTAAATTAAGAGCTTGGCAGAATGAAGTATTGATAAAACTTTGGTTTGCACCAGAGTCAAATAATACTTTTGCATAAATGTTGTGAACTAAGAACGTACCGGCTATCACATCAGGAATCATCTCGGCTTCCTGAGTAGTTAACTGAAAAGCTCGAACATTTTTCTTAGTAGTTCCGTCAGCTGTCTTGGCTTTGTTGTCTGCTGGTTTTGCCAACTTAGGACAGTCTGTTTTAAAATGCCCTGCTTCTCCACAATTAAAGCAAATTATGGTTTTCTTTCTGCAGTTTTCTTCACGATGTCCTACAGTTTTGCAAAAATTGCAGGTGATATCGCATCTTCCATAATGTTTCTATTTGCCTCGCCCTCGTTGGACACAATCATTGGTCGCTCTGCTGTACGAAAGTACTGACCTGTCACCAATGGTCTAACGTTGTAAATCAAAAAGGATGACGTCTGTATACTCACCTGCTACGATGAATCGTTGTGCTTACCTTGATCGCGGGGGTATGCCTTGGAATGGGACACACGGGTATAATAGTATAATATTACCTTAAGCATATCACGAAGTTGAAAAAATTGAAAGTTGAGCGTTAAAGTTTAAGTGGACAAATATATTGGCAATCGCATAGACCAGTTTGATTAGGCTCATACTGAAAAGTGTTCCTTAGTCTGCCTGAGAACGAATTTTGATCCCATTGCAATTGTAATTGTATATTATGGTAGTTGTTTATATTTTGAGTTTTTATTTGTTTTTAGTTCTTAAATTAAAAAAATAAAAAAAAATTCAAAAATTCAAAAATACAAAAATAGTGTCTTGTTTTTTTATAAAATCCAAAAATAGAGTGCTTATTTGTTTTTCTTAAAATTAAAAATGTAACCATTCTTGAAGATTTGACTGATCATCAAAAGTTGAAAGAATTTAAATTGTGAAATCTGAGTACAAATACTTGGATGTACCTAGTGTTCATGTGGTACGTTCCTCTGTTGCATAAGAAATGTTTGCTTATGAGTTTGTGAGCATGTGCAGAACTTGATTTCAATCAAGAACAGGGGTTGATGAAGAATGAGATGCTGTTAGTTGCTGAAGAAGCCTGAAGCAGCACAACAACAAGATGTACCTGAGTCAGAAGAACCGGATACGAAACGCCATCTGACAATGAAAGTACATTTGAAGAAGTACCTGTGAACCTGCTTGAAAGACAAAGATTGAAGAAGAAAAGAGCTGCTGAGAATCCTCCTCTCACATTCTTTTTAACAAAGATTTTCAAGCAAATGCTGATCGAGATCCTGATATGAAGCTAACCACAAGAGCTGAAGAAAGAGACCCAGTGCTGAGAGTTCAGAAGTCAAGAACTTCCACAACATCTGCAGCATAGCGACAACCATAGACTTCGTTGAAGACGTTGCTGATTTCATGTTATGAAGACAATTTGATGGCATCAGTCTAGGGGGAGATTGTTAGGCCCTAAAGTGTGAGACTGACGCATCAAATTAACACAACGGGTTATGGTTGCAAACTGGGCTTTACTGGGTTAGTTATATTAGGTTTTGGACCTTCATAGGTCACTTGGGCCAAGCTTTAGGCCATGTGGGCCAAGCAGGCCCAAGGGGAGCCCATGTAGGGAAGTGAGCTTTAGTAAATATATAAACAAGTTTCTAACTTGTTTTTAGGTTTGAACCTTCGGAACCTCATTGTTACAGAATTCCTAGAGAGAGCTAGAAAGGGAGGCGATTTGGTTGTGAGCACTTGTACTAGACGGTTTTGCTTTTCAAGTAATAGAATCGTGTGCAAGTGTTGAAAGTGATTCTGGTCTTGTTCTTCGTTTTTCATACTTTTCGGTTTATCTTGAATCACATCAAGTTTGGATTCCGCACAAACTTGGTGTTGTTTGATATCATTGAAAGATCCGGTTATACGGGACTTACAAGTGGTATCAGAGCCTTAAGAACCTGTTTCTAGGCTCGGTGTGATATCAAAGATTCAAGTTTTTCGTTATTTTTGGTTCGGTGTTCTTCGCGTTCTTCGTAGTATTCATCGGATTTCTTAAAAAATTGCTATATTTTGGTGGTTTGATCTTTTGAAAGGTGTTTAAGTGTTATTGTCAATTTTTTTAAAACTTTTCGAAAATATTATTTAGTTTGTTAAGTTTTTAAAAGATTTGAAAGATCTTTATTTTCAAAAAGTCCAAATACAAATTTTGAAAAATTCCAAATACTTCGGAAACTTTGTTGAAATTGCTTTTGAAAAACAAAAATATCTCAAGTTGCAGATTTCGAGCAAATACAAAAATAGTTTTCGAGATAATTCAGAGATCTATCACATCGGTTTCGAGTCCCATCTCTTTCAAAGATAAGCTCTCCACCATTCCGAGTCGCAACCTTCTCCACAGTCTCGACTCGCAACCATCGGTCTCGACTAATCATCAAAGGTATATCACAAAAAGGTCTCGACTGGGATTTCATCTAGTTGCCGGTTTCGACTCATCTTTCACTGGTCCCCAATCATCGGTTTCGAGTTCATCTTCCTGGTCTCGAGTCATCGTCCTCCACGGTCTCGAGTCATCAACAACGGTCTCGACTCATCAATTTTCACAGTCTCGAGTCGCAACCACGGTTCCGAGTCACAACCGAGATCTCGAGTCATCAAAGGTCTTGAGGCATTGATCTTCTGAGTCGCAACGACGTTCATCATCTTCACACCTGCAACTTCATCTTCTCCGGTCACCTTGCAAATCATCTGCATCACCCCATCATCTTCTTCTCCGTTAACCGATTGCCGGAAACCTGCAACATCATTTCTCGATCATCATCTGAGCAGTCTCCAGTCGTAACCAACAACCACCATCTTGGTCTCGAGTTGTCTTCTGAGCAGTCTCCAGTCGCAACCAACAACCACCATCTTGGTCTCGAGTTGTTTTCACAGCAGTTCCGAGTCGCAACCATTACCATCACCATTACAGAAGTTTCATCACCATATTCTGAGTCGATCATCACTATCACCTCCACTTTTCTGCACTCCGATCACAAAAACACGACCTCCGTTCATCTCCTTCGTATATTCAACGTTGTCGTTTGATTGATAAAACAAAAGATTTTTTTTTTGTGACAGTCGAGGTGTCGGGAAAGAGAGTGTGTTTGGAAAGGATTGATACAATTGCATTAAAGTTGATCTGATGTTTAGCATTCTATTTTTAATAATACTTATAATAATAATAATAATAATTTAGTAATAATAGTTGTTTAAAAATTTGCTTTGATTAAAAAAAATGAAAAAAAGGGGGGTTTGTTTGGTTTGTGATATCGGTCTAACAGGTTGTTGTGCCGCAGTTCAGAAAGCGGGTTCATTCGCTTGCAAAGGGTTTGAGTTAGCAAGTACATGGGTTCTCGTTTAGTTTGTGTTTTGAGGGAAAGAACAAAAGTAACAGCCACCCACTGAAATTATGTCATTTATGTTTGACAAACCTGTGAGCAAAGAACTTGAAGATATACTTTCTGTCTTTTGCACTCCTGAGTGTAGAGAAAGAAATGAGGCATATAGGTTACATAATGCTGAGCTAATTCAAGAATATAAAGAATAAAACCTTTACTTTATCGAAAAATGAGAAACTTTATAAAGAAAAAATTGAAGCTCAGCGAAAAGACATCATCCAACTCAAGGATGATGTAAGTGTAAAAACAGCCCAGCTCTTATATGTTCAGGAAAAATTATGCACTGTGACTAAAGAACTCGAAGATATCAGAGATAGATATCAAATAAATGAACTCAATATTAAGAAATTTGATTCTTCCAACAAACTAGTTAAGAATTTGTGTGATCAACAGCTTGCATATAAGAAAAAGAAAGGGTGTGGATTGGGTTACAATCAGGCTCCTCCTCCTTACAATGACAATTACACATACTTACCCATGACTGAGGAGGAATTGATGAATGAGGACAAGATGGCTTACGGTCCTAAAACTGATAAGTCATCAATCAACAGCAGACCTGTTGATAAACGAGCGAGTCCTTTGGTAAATTTTGTTTCAAAGGGTACTTTTGATCCTAATGCTTCGTCTTCCCCTGTAGATGCAGTAGAAGTTGAAGATGTTCTTGGGGATGAACCAGATTCAAATTCTGATTTTTCAGAAAACTCAATAAATGAAACAGCTTCTGAACCTGTTTTTGGACAAAACTTTTTTAAGTCGTTATTTGGTTCTTTTTCAGTTGATAATAATTGTGATGTTTCTTGTTCAACATCAACTAAAGCTGAACAAACAAATGAAAGTGAAAGTGTTGATCAAAACTGTTCTGATCATTCTTCTGAAACTGTTTCTGCAAATGTTCCTAATGATGTATCTAGTGGGACCACTGAAACACATTCCCAAAAGGATCAGGATCAGGGGACCACTTTGAAAACCAATGTTGCAAGTGAACCACTCTTGAACACACATGAGTCTTGTGCTGAAGATTCGTCAAAGGTTTCAGTTGATGACATGAAGGATGAAGAGAAATATGAAGAGAAAACTGACGTAAACAAGGCTCCAAGTGCGCAAGCTAAACATTCTGAACCTTCTGTTAGTGATGAAGAGGTTCAGATCAAGCAACAAGGGCCAAAGCGAGCAGGTAAAGGACGCGGAAATAAGAAGCCTAAACATCAAAGACGATCAGGCTCTCCACAGTCCTCAACGGGTAGCAATCGTCCGCAAAAGGCTCGTAATGTGAAAAATGCTTTTGTTAAGCCAGTCAGTAATGGCAAATGTGAGAAATATGCATTTGACTGTGCTAACAAAGCTTTCGAAAAGACTGGTGAGATTTCTGAACAAGACCTGCAGTCTAAACAAAACAAGAAGAATCAAAAGAAATCTCCACCACAGAAGGCTCCTACAAACGACAAGTATAGACATCCAAATTTATCCTTGTTTGTCAGAAATGTGCAACAAAAACAAGCACAAAAAGGATCAGTCCATCCTTCAGGGCCTGCAAGAGCTACACAAGCTGATCAGAATGCCTTCTACGTGAAGAGACAAACATGCTTCAATTGCGGCATTGCTGGTCACATTGCTCGGAACTGCACACATCGTCCCTACGTACCCTACTATATGCAAAATCAGAGGGTTACACCAAAGGGTAACTACCATTCCAAGCCGATGAAGGTATCATCACCTAAGGCAATGAAGAATGTGAATCCCAAGGTTAAACCTTCTGATGGGGATTGGAATGTTGCTAAAAACAAACGAAGGGCTGTTCAGGAACAAAACCTTGTTTCTAAAACCAACAAACTTGAAACAGCTAAAGTTGCTCAACTGAAGGCAACAAACACGTTTGTTAAGCTGAAACAAATTTGGAAACCCAAATGCAAAATGGCAACATCTCCAATCCTTGAGACGAAAGGGGACCTATGTTTAAAGGAAGTGTCTTATTTTGATGCTTCAGGAAATCCCAGGACCACGATGGCCTGGGTACCCATGTCTTACTAATCTCCTTATTTTTCAGGAACAACTAAGGAGGAGCTGTTGACAATCTCTGGAATGTTGATAGCAGTTGTTCCAGAGATAAAAACGGGTAACATTTCTCTGTTGCAAAAAGTTCAAATTTTTTTTTACAGATGATATGTTTCCTTTGGAGGAGATAACAGAAGTAAGAAATGATCAGCAAAAGGTACCGTTTAAATTCAGTACTTTGATTTGAATTTGATTAGTCTTCAATCTAATGACGGAACGGTTAAACAAAAATATTTTTTTTCTTTCTTAGTTCATTATTTTGTATATAAAGTGTCCTTTCTCTAGTAAATGGTAAATTTGCGCAAAAATACAAGATTTATGCACAAATTTAGGGGGGGAGAGGAACATATAGATAGATATATATATGCATTGTTTTAGGGGGAGAAAATGAGAAAAATACAAAAACATTAGAAAAATGAAAAAGCCAAAAAGAAAAATTGCATGACATGGGAAGTGAAATAAATGTTCGTGTTAAAGGGTTTGACTAACACATGTAAGGTGCCATAGCTGAAAATACTAGGATCTACTGCGATATGTCGATAGGCTTGATGCTCAAAATGATAAAGGATACCAAGTGATATAAACATAACGAACTATGTACCATGTGGGTAACATACCAACGGCGTATGATTTTATGGTCTTAAATCTTGCGTTGATAGATAGCCAACGTCTGAGGTTTCGGGTCTTTATGTTGTTGAATCATCCGGGGATATCTTGGTTGTCCTTCTGTAAATGAATTTTCACATTATGGTGAAGGGCTAACTCATGTAAGACCAGTATCGAAACAGTTTGACTTTAGCACGATGTGTTGGTAGGCTTTATCCTTAAAGACTGGAAACATTGGCTGTTCTGTTCAGAACTAAACTAGTACATGACCTCAGGAAAGAAAGTCACTTGGAATTAGCTCATTTCTATTTGAATGTTGGTATGTTGTCCCGATACACACAATTTTGGTCTGACTCTGAAATCTTCTCTGAAAAAGTCGTGTATCTCCTCTGCTGCATCCAGATATATGCTGACCTGGAGGTGCTAGGCAACGTCAGCTTCTGCTGCATCCAGATACATGCTGACCTAGCTGTACGTTGTCGCTCTGTAGATCAATTATACACCCGAAAGAGGCCCTCAAGTGCCCAAAAGAAACCCAAGAAACCTATATCAAACTGAGAAAAACTCATTTGATCTGTATATTATACCATCTCTGCTTAAGATCTATTCTGTTCTCTTCTCAATCTATTCCCAGTTAAGATTTCAGAGATCTGGATTGGACTTGTGAAATATGTGGTAGGGAAGCTACTTGCATGATAGAGTGTGCTGTTTATATTTCTGGGATTTGATTAGTATTTGTTTGGGTGTTCATTGTTAAGAAATCAAAACATGATAAAATTTGTTACATGCAGTTATATGGAAAAGGTCTAGGGAGATGAGTTTAGGAGGACAAATATACAGGCAATTGTCTAGATCATTCAGTAGTAGATCAGTGTTGATAAGTGTGGTCAAGCCCGAAACCTCGTGATTTGATCCCTGAGCAATTACGTTATTTCCTAGACACAGTCAGGATATCTTAAAAGATCCCAAGAGGACAAAAACCCAAAGGAATCAAAATCTCAAAATGAGAAAATTCCCAATGCTTAAAGAGCCAAATTCGTACCAAAATGGTATTTGCCTCGCCCTCGTTGGACACAATCATTGGTCGCTCTGCTGTACGAAAGTACTGACCTGTCACCAATGGTCTAACGTTGTAAATCAAAAAGGATGACATCAGTATACTCACCTGCTACGATGAATCGTTGTGCTTACCTTGATCGCGAGGGAATGCCTTGGAATGGGACACACGGGTATAATAGTATAATATTACCTTAAGCATATCACGAAGTTGAAAAAATTGAAAGTTGAGTGTTAAAGTTTAAGTGGACAAATATATTGGCAATCGCATAGACCAGTTTGATTAGGCTCGTACTTAAAAGTGTTCCTTAGTCTGCCTGAGAACGAATTTTGATCCCATTGCAATTGTAATTGTATATTATGGTAGTTGTTTATATTTTGAGTTTTTATTTGTGTTTAGTTCTTAAATTAAAAAAATTAAAAAAATTTGAAAAATTCAAAAATACAAAAATAGTGTCTTGTTTTTTTATAAAATCAAAAATCCAAAAATAGAGTGCTTATTTGTTTTTCTTAAAATTAAAAATGCAACAGTTCTTGAAGATTTGACTGATCATCAAAAGTTGAAAGAATTTAAATTGTGAAATCTGAGTACAAATACTTGGATGCACCTAGTGTTCATGTGGTACGTTCCTCTGTTGCATAAGAAATGTTTGCTTATGAGTTTGTGAGCATGTGCAGAACTTGATTTCAATCAAGAACAGGGGTTGATGAAGACTGAGATGCTGTTAGTTGCTGAAGAAGCCTGAAGCAGCACAACAACAAGATGTACCTGAGTCAGAAGAACCGGATACGAAACGCCATCTGAAAATGAAAGTACATTTGAAGAAGTACCTGTGAACCTGCTTGAAAGACAAAGATTGAAGAAGAAAAGAGCTGCTGAGAATCCTCCTCTCACATTCTTTTTAACAAAGATTTTCAAGCAAATGCTGATCGAGATCCTGATATGAAGCTAACCACAAGAGCTGAAGAAAGAGACCCAGTGCTGAGAGTTCAGAAGTCAAGAACTTCCATAACATCTGCAGCATAGCGACAACCATAGACTTCGTTGAAGACGTTGCTGATTTCATGTTATGAAGACAATTTGATGGCATCAGTCTAGGGGGAGATTGTTAGGCCCTAAAGTGTGAGACTGACGCATCAAATTAACACAACGGGTTATGGTTGCAAACTGGGCTTTACTGGGTTAGTTATATTAGGTTTTGGACCTTTATAGGTCACTTGGGCCAAGCAGGCCCAAGGGGAGCCCATGTAGGGAAGTGGGCTTTAGTAAATATATAAACAAGTTTCTAACTTGTTTTTAGGTTTGAACCTTCGGAACCTCATTGTTACAGAATTCTTAGAGAGAGCTAGAGAGGGAGGCGATTTGGTTGTGAGCACTTGTACTAGACGGTTTTGCTTTTCAAGTAATAGAATCGTGTGCAAGTGTTGAAAGTGATTCCGGTATTGTTCTTCGTTTTTCATACTTTTCGGTTTATCTTGAATCACATCAAGTTTGGATTCCGCACAAACTTGGTGTTGTTTGATATCATTGAAAGATCCGGTTATACGGGACTTACAGATAGAGATTTAAATTCTGAAGGGCGTCAGACAAGTCACTCATGCTGTTATGCAAAATACACACAATTACTAATTTTAAAAATTATAACAGAATTTCAAATCTTTAAATATTATTTCAGTCTGGGTAACTACAAAACAAATGAAAATTAAAACACACTAGGTTTTATTGTAAACTTATTTATTTATTGGATAAGGTTTCGGGATGATAAGGTTGCTAAAACTTAAGTCAAAGTATTTAAAGATTTGCATTTTCTCTACTGTGGCTAGCATATAAAGATCTGCCCATTTCTCATCTAACTTGTCCTCCCAAGGTTTTTTTTACTGCTTAATTCCTGGGTTTCCTGTTTAATCTTCTTTTCTCGGAATTTCTTTATTTTCTCTTTACTTTTCCTAATAATCCGACTTCTTTTACTAGGAGAAAATGGTTCCTCATATTGTGCCTTTCGCACAAATATTCCTTCATCGGGAATTACAGACTGGTTTGAGGATTTGGTTTGGGATGAACTTCCCTTCTCGTTGGATGACCTATCTAATTTAAGATAGATGTTTGACAGCTTTTGTTTACCCATACTATACACAAATATTCAAATAAGAAAACACATAATCACAAAATGACAAGTAGAAAATTAAGTATTTTCTAAATACTTAATTGGCTTAAATCAGTGGCTCTGATACCACCTTTTTCTGTCACGGCCCCCGCCCCGGTTTGACCCGTTTCAGGAGCCGCGGGACAGAAAATCCCATGGTATTTATTTAACAGCGGAAGTTTTCTTCAGGATCTTTTAAAACTGCAATTTTCCCGATTATTTTATTTCACAATTCGGGATAAAATCCCAGTAATTTACAATCATGAGATTTCACGGAGAAATCTTTTATTTTACAAAACATGTTTCTTTATTTTTATATTAAGCCACTTCCTTAAGCTTGTAGTGCTTCTCGGCACTTTTCCTTGATCACAACAGATCACCTGAAATATGTTTGAAAAATGTTTTGTCAGCGGGAAATACTGAGTGAATCATTCTATTTACTAAAACGACTCGTTTGTTATAATTTACAATATTAAGAGCGATTACAATGTTTCTGATATCAAACCAACTACCCACGGTATTTGTCACTTGACCGGATCTGTGACTATGGTCATATCCCCCATTGGCTGCCCCAATGGTGACGATTATCAAGTAATGTATACAAAACCCCACATACCGGCTGTACGTTTGGTGATTACAAAGACTTAATCCCTGTAATTATAACTTTGAAAATAACATGCTTTCGAAAGTAATTTGATAAAAAGAGAATGACTCACATTGCAGATTTAGTTTTGAGCAGAGCCTAGCCTACTGATTAGCCTTTTAACCTAAATTTAATAACAGGCACACAATTCGGTTAGTAACTTAATACAGCATTTACGATAACTCACGAGATCAAACCTTCACATTGAATGACAAAGTGCGATACTTAAACATCCATTGTATTAACAACGAATGACAAAGCATAAACCCTAATGTGGGCAGCACTTAAACATCCATTGGATAGTTTAATCGATCGGACATTGAATCGTATCAGCGATCGAGTTATTACCCTGTATTGCGGCAGCGATTCGTGAATCGTGTGTGTGTTTTGGACTGTTTATGCTATATCTCAGTGTAAGAAACGTATTTTTACGTCGTTCAAGTGCCAAAATTCGATTGCCAATGCCTGCTATTTATACACAAAAATTGACCCTGCTTACGGACCGTAAGCCTCATCCCTTACGGTCCATAAGGGACACCTATTCACTATAGGGTAGCCACGTCCTTGACTAGCTTGCTGACTTGACGGAATTGTAAAATTCGATTTTGACAGATAGTTATGTGGATAATCGTAACTAGGGTTTACCCCCCGTGAGTTTTAGGGGCCCTGATCCTGATTCTGATTGTTCTGAAAAGTTTAGGGTTTGTGCAGAATCACTTGGGTGTCTCAATTAGGGTTTCCTATTAGATAAAATAATAAAATAAATAGGACTTTTGACACGAGTTGTTACATTCCTAGTTCACAATATTTACGCAAAAGTATTATTTGACTCTGGTGCAAACCAAAGTTTTATAAATACTTCATTCTGCCAAGCTCTTAATTTACCCATAACCAACCTTAGGCAGATTTTTACAGTCGAAACGGCAGACGGAAATTCTGTCAAAATAGATAAGGTTTTGCAAAAAGAAAATATAGAACTTTCAGGTCATAAATTTCATGCAAACCTATTGCCAATGAATTTAACTGGATTCGATGTTGTATTAGGAATGGATTGGTTAGTAGTCAACCATGCTCGAATCCTTTGTGATAAGAACTCCGTAGAGATTCAGGCACCTACTTGAGAAATAATCATGATTACAGGAGATAAACCACGTAAACCCATGAAGTTCATATCAGTAATGAAAGTTGCTAGTTATGAACGGAAGCAAGGAATAGTATATATGATTTCAGTAATCATTAGTACTCAGGGTAAAGAACTTAAGAAAATTCCTGTAGTCTTAGAATACCCAGATGTATTTCCAAAAGAGTTACCAGGATTACCACCAGATAGGGAAGTAGAATTTAGAATTCATCTAATTCCCGGAACTATACCGATAGCCAAGGCACCTTATCGGTTAGCTCCTACAGAAATGTTAGAACTGAAAAAGCAGTTAGATGAATTACTAAGCAAAGGATTTATACAACCTAGCTCATCCCCTTGGGGAGCGCCAGTGTTGTTCGTAAAGAAGAAGGATGGTTCGATGAGAATGTGTATTGATTATAGAAAATTAAATAAGGTTACAATTAAGAATCGATACCCATTACCTAGGATTGATGATCTATTCAATCAACTTCAAGGAGCTAGATATTTTTCTAAGATTGATTTACGCTCTGGATATCAACAATTAAAGGTACAAGAAGAAGACATACCTAAAACTGCTTTCAGAACTAGGTATGGTCATTATGAGTTTACAGTCATGCCCTTCGGATTAACGAATGCACCTGCCGCATTCATGGACATGATGAATAGAATCTGTAAACCGTACTTGGATAAATTTGTAATTGTTTTTATAGACGATATACTTATTTACTCTAAAAGTCAGAATGAGCATTGTCAGCACTTGCATGCACTCTTAACTTTGTTAAGAAAAGAAAAGCTTTATGCCAAATTCTAGAAGTGTGAATTTTGGCTGCAAGAAGTGCAATTCCTAGGACACATGGTGATTCACGAAGGTATTCACGTAGATCCTGCTAAAATAGAAGCAATTATCAAATGGAAGGTTCTGCAATCCGCATTGGAAATTAGAAGCTTTATAGGTTTAGCTGGATACTATAGACGGTTTATTAAGGATTTTTCCAAAATAGCTGTACCATTAACTAAGCTAACCTGTAAAGCAGTTAAGTTTGAATGGGGACCTAAACAAGAAGAAGCTTTTAGGATTCTAAAGCAAAAGTTAACAAATGCCCCAATCCTAGCCTTGCCAGAAGGAACTGAAGATTTTGAAGTTTACTGTGATGCTTCAAAATTAGGATTAGGATGTGTGCTTATGCAACGCAAGAAGGTAATTGCATATGCATCAAGACGATTGAAAAAGCACGAGGAAAATTATACAACTCATGACTTAGAATTAGGATCCATAATTTTTGCCCTTAAGATTTGGAGACATTATCTGTACGAAAGTAAATTTACTGTCTATACGGATCACAAAAGTTTAAGATATATATTTGGGCAAAAAGAGTTAAACATGAGGCAAAGAAGATGGATGGAAATCCTAAGTGACTACGACTGTGATATTCAGTATCACGAAGGAAAGGCAAATGTAGTTGCAGATGCCTTAAGTCGTAAATATCATGAAAAGCAAAAGCGAGTTCGTGCTCTCAGATTAAATCTACAATTAGATTTAATGGAACAATTGAAGAATGTTCAAGCTACCGCAATCAAGGATGATGCTGAAAGAATGAAAGGACGAATCAAAGAATTAGAGCAAGGAGCTGATGGAATTTGGAGATTCCACAAAAGCAGAATTTGGGTACCTAAGCAGGGAGAATTAAGAAATAAGATTTTAGAAGAAGCCCATAAATCTAGGTATACCATGCACCCTGAAAACAATAAAATGTACCAAGATTTAAGAAATAACTTTTGGTGGATAAGAATGAAAAAGGATATAGCTCGATATGTTTCTAAGTGTCTTACTTGTTCACAAGTTAAGGCAGAACATCAGAAACCTTCAGGTCTACTACAACAATTAGAAATGCCTATATGGAAATGGGAACTCATAACAATGGATTTTGTTACTAAGTTGCCCAAAACCAGAAAAGGTAATGTTGCGATTTGGGTAATTGTGGATCGATTAACCAAATCAGCTCACTTTCTACCTATAAAAGAAACCTTTAGCATGGAAAAGTTGGCAAAGTTGTATGTAGATGAAGTAGTATCCTTACATGGAGTTCCACTCTCCATTGTTTCTGATAGGGATAGTCGTTTCACTTCCCATTTTTGGACTAGTTTCCAAGAAGCAATGGGAACCCGACTAAATTTAAGCACTGCATATCATCCTCAGACAGACGGACAAAGTGAAAGGACAATCCAAACTCTGGAAGACATGCTCAGAGCATGTGTAATAGATTTTGGTGGAAATTGGGACGATCACTTATCATTAATTGAATTCTCCTATAACAATAGTTATCATTCAAGCATCGAAACTGCCCCATTCGAAGCACTATATGGACGAAAGTGCAGAACTCCAGTTTGTTGGGCAGAAATAGGAGAAAGTCAATTGTCAGGTCCTGAAATAGTGCAAGAGACGACCGACAAAATTTCTCAAATCAAGGAAAGATTGAAGACTGCTCGAGATCGTCAAAAGAGTTATGCAGACAATAGACGGAAGCCGTTGGAATTCCAAGTAGGAGACAAAGTACTATTGAAAGTTTCCCCTTGGAAAGGAGTAGTTCGATTTGGTAAGAAAGGAAATCTGAGTCCAAGGTACGTAGGACCATTTTCAGTAATCCAACGTATAGGACCAGTTGCTTATTGCTTACAACTACCAGAAGAGTTAGCGGGAGTACATGACGTATTTCATGTATCCAATCTCAAGAAATGCCTATCAGACGAATCTTTGGTAGTGCCTCTTCAAGATGTAGAGGTAAATGAAAAGCTGAAATTCGTAGAGAAACCTCTTCAAATCGAGGATCGAAAAAATTAAGTTTCTCAAGCACAAGCGACTAGTTCTAGTCAAAGTCAAGTGGGATTCGAAGAGAGGATCTGAATACACTTGGGAATTAGAATCAGAAATGAAGCAAAACTATCCCTACTTATTCCAGTAAATCTCGAGGACGAGATTTTTATTAAGGTGGGGAGAATGTAACAACTCTGATTTAAAAGTCCTATTTATTACTTTAATTGTCCAATAGGAAACCCTAATTGAGAAACCCAAGTGATTCTGCATAAACCCTAAAATTTTCAGAATAATCGGAATCAGGATCTGGGCCCCTAAAACTCAAGGGGGGTAAATTCCCATTAGTATTATCCACACAGTTTTACGTGTGAATTGAATCTGCATGCAAGACCAACTCAGCAAGCCTACAATTACACGGGGCTACCCTATGGTAGGGGGTAACCCCTCGCGCCACGCGACACCCCCTCGCGCCACGCGAGGGGGGCGGTTTTTCAGGTATAAGTAGTAGGCTTTGGGACTTGCATTCTGGAGTTGAAACGACGAAGAAATTCGTTATATACACTGAGATATCGTAGAAACAATTCTAAAACACACACGATCACAAATCGATGCCGCAACACAGGGTAATAACTCGATCGCTGCTACGATTCAATGTCCGATCGATTGAAACTATCCAAAGGATGTTTAAGTGCTGCCCACATTAGGGTTTATGCTTTGTCATTCGTCGTGAATTCGATGGATGTTTAAGTATCGCACTTTGTCATTCTTTGTGAAGGTTTTAATCTCGTGAGTTATCGTAAATGCTGTATTAGTTACTAACCGAGTTCGTGTGCATGTTATTAAATTTAAGTCAAAAGGCTAATCAGTAGGCTAGGCTCTGCTCAAATTAAATCTGCAATGTGAGTCATTCTCTTTTTATCAAAATACTTTACAAAACTCTATTTGTTTCAAAGTTATAATTACAGGGATTAAGTCTTTGTAATCACCAAGTTACAGCTGGTATGTGGGGTTTTGTATACATTACTTGATAAACTTCACCATTGGACAACGAGTTAGCCAAGGGGTGATATGACCATAGTCACAGACACCATCAGGCTAAGAGGCTACCGATGGATGTTCGAGTGACAAATATTGTGGGTAGTTGGTTGATATATGGAAACATTGTAATCGCTCTTAATACTGTAAATTATAACAAATGTGTCGTTTTAATAAAAAGAATGATTCACCAGTATTTCCCGCTGACAAAACCTTTTTCAAACATGTTTCAGGTGATCTGTTGTGATCTAGGAAAAGTGCCAAGAAGCACTACAAGCTTAAGGAAAGTGGCTCAATATAAAATAAAGAAACATGTTTTGTAAAATAAAGATTTCTCCGTGAAATCATAAGATTGTAAATTATCAGGGTTTATCCCGAATTGTGAAATAAAATAATCGGGAAATTTCAGTTTTAAAAAGATCCTGAAGAAATCTTCCGCTGTTAACTCAATTAAATAAATACCACGGGATTTTCTGTCCCGCGGCTCCTTAAACGGGTCAAACCGGGTCGGGGGCCGTGACAACTGTGTAATAAACGCAGCCGTGGTATCATATTCGGGTGGAAGCCCGGAAACCATTTGCAGCACCAATCGTGACTCTGTAACTGGTTGATCCTCATCGCTTAACTGTTCTGCAATATCTTTCAATTTCTGAAAATATTCATTCATGTTAGCACAAGAGGCTAGGGTAGTGGTAGTGAATGCATGAAGAAGATTAGATGCTCTAGAGTTTTTGTTGTTCTGAAATATGGCTTAAATCCGATTCCAAGCCTGCTGGGCAGTCGACTCGGCTTCTAATACTCGGACTAACAAATCATCAGACAGTGTGCCATAGATCCATTGAAGGACTATGGCATCAATCTTCCTCCAGGACTCATATTCATCAGAAGTTTCAGACGGGGGATCGTTTCCATCGATATGTTCAAATACTTCGTATCCGCGAGCATGAAGTTTGAATAGTTTCACCCATATCGTGTAGGTAACTTTGACTCCATCCAGGATTCGAACTTTTTTATGTTGTATGTTAGAGACAGAGTACACTGGATGCAGGGCTTTGGTTTCGGTCGTAACCGTTGAAGAGCTTGATTTATCACCCATTGCTTAGAACGACAGAAGGAAGAAAACGACAGAAGGAAAAAAAATGGTAGTGGCGGCAATATTAGGGTTTTCAGAACCGTAGCTCTGATACCATAAAAGTGATTATGGTATATTGATTTTTCTTGAATCCCCTCTGCTGAGATAATACAAAATATATACAGAATGTCTAGGCTAACAACTCTCCTAACAATATGGAAACATAATCTTTTCTTAATACAAAAATATATCTCTAATAATTAGTTCGTAGAGCTATTTACTTGATTGCAAACATTTTCTATAACTATTAAAATATCATATTTGTTTTTAGGAAACTGAAAGAAAAACACCAATACTGATAAAGGCAAATCTAGCTCTCTAATGGGTTAAGACACAACTAAAGGATATTAGGTTAGGACATGAGTAGAACCTATCAAGGCAGGACTCGGGCAGAGGCTATCAATGTGGTTAGATCACCTCCTTTTGGAAAGAGCTAACTATGACGTACCAAATATTTGAACGCATCCACTCAATTTATGTAAAACCGTTAGAGGCTACTAGTCAATGCTTGCATGACATTCGGGAGAGCCTCAATTATTAAGGAAAGGCGTACCACGAGAGTAGTTGCACTTCTCACGCCCCGGTTGTTAGGAGTGGGTGTCACCTCCTTACGAGTCACTAGCTCATGACAAAGCCAATGACTTATAGCATTAAGTGGGAGGAAATAACTAAGCCTTGAGCAACTAAAGGTGTCGCATGGGGCCTTATAGATTACCATGCGACAAAGTGTATCAGAGCCAGGTCCGATCCTTGGAATAGCTGGCATGTTAAAGTTACGATCCCAAAAATTCTTAAATGATGGCTAAGTGATGATTGTGAAGGAGGATCGCATATGGGTGATCATGACGATGAATAAAGCCGGTGAATAGATATCTTTGTAAGTTGTGAGGAGGGAGTCTGATCACCCATGAGTTCTCTCTAATACTATAGAGATCACCACTCACATATACGTATAAGTGAGTGAATGCTTGTTATTCCTTATAAATAACATTTTTTTTCTTATTATTTTGATATCTTGAACCAATGTAAGAGATCCAATAAAGACAAAGATCACTTTCAAATGATTAGAAATTTAGAGTTTTTAATATGCAAGAGGCTAGTCCAAGTGTTGGTGAAAGTATTGCTTAAATAAATTAGTGAGTAAACTTTGAAAAAATAAAGAAGGTTGATCCATGATCAGATGGTGATCTAGTCGTCTAGTAAATAAAAGTAGATACCATTGTATTAAGTTATAATCTTATTGAAAAGGTTTGTTAATGCTTGAATTAGTGACCAATAATGTTTATAAAAACACCATTCGACCATATCAAGAAGAAAAGATCCTTAGCTTAGTTTGTATGGGTTGAATGTTCAATCAATGCATGATGTGTTTTGTATGAGTTTGAAGTTCATTGCACGAAAGATGTGGTATGGGCTCGTCTAGAGTGTTTGTCATATAATCTAAATGTTTTGGTACATGTGTGTGACAAGTTTTGAAACACGCCTGAAACCTCGGGGTCCCATTTGTTGGGTTTACACATTGCAACATATTTCTTAAACTGGAAAATTCATACATATGCAGCGGAAAATGTTCAAACATGATGAAACATAATATCCAAGTCAATTACATAATCCTCAAATATCCATAAAGATAGAAAAAAAAAACATAACAATGAGTTTCTAATCTCTAAGTATGGTAGCCTTCACTTCAAAGCCAAACATGCCTTCGCCAACCCTCAAAGCATACCTACGCTTTAACGTGATATGCATACTATTAATAAGCTATGCTGGGTAAGTTATAGTTTCATAGAAACATCTTTAGATCTTTAACATGTAAAATAACGGTTTCAATGTTTCATCGTAACATATTTTGCATAAAACATAACAAATGCGCAACACGAGAATATGTAACCTTAAAATAAGCGTACCTTGAGCATACATCATAAGTGAAACATTTAATTGTCTAACTTATGCACTATGACCTTTAACATTAACAATGAGGTGACATTCACCACGTGAATGATCAACATTCATCACATAAATTTTGCGAGTTAACACGACGTAACATGCATGTGTGGTTCAATGTTTTTACGACTATTTTCCCCTTTTGACAGGTTGAGCGCGACACGCAGGTCCTAAATCGACTCAGTGTTGGTGGTCGTTGATGGTGGCGTGACATTGGTGCTATTTGGCATGTCTTTACTCCCCCGCTGCAATGCTAGGGGCTAAATTCTAGTTTTTTTTTCTAAATTTAATATATCTTACAGAATTTTGTTAATTAAATATAAGTGATCTCATAATTTAAACATATAGTTATTGTATACCTAGGTTATAATGTCATCTATTATACTGGTTAAATAATGAAAAGTATTTGTTTACAGAGCACAATAAGACAAGTATAGTAATTAAAACCCCCTTGGCTAGACTGGTCTCTGGTTAACCAATCAAGATCAACAACTCGACATTCTTGACTGATTAACCAGAGAGCCAAGTCAATATAACTTTAGCTCAGGCTCGGGCTTAGAGTTGAATGAATTAGTTTGGCTAGACTTGTTTATTCTTAACAAGCTAATATATGAGTTTGGGTTAACTTGTAAAATGCCCGAGCCAACTCATGATCCATAAGCCAACTTGTTTTTATTTCAAATTATAATACAAAATAATATTTATTTTATAAATGCAAAATTTATAAATATATTTAATACGAGCCAATTAATGAGCTCTAATTAATGTAAAATTTGGGCTTGGAAACATTAAGGGGCTGTTTGGTAGCCTCTGAATGGTCATTTAGAGGCTACCTCTTAATGGAACCATTAAGAATTTTACCAATGAGAAGGTAGAAGAATGTGACATGTGATGATTTACCATTCAGAGGTTACCTCTTAATCATTCAGACTTGAGGTTACCTCTTATTCATTCAGAGGTTTTAAACTATTAAGAGGTAGCATCTGAATGGTCATTAAGAGGCTACCAAACAGCCCCTAAGATTGGATTGCTATCTAAGCTATAAAGGTGGAAAGTATGGTTAATCACTCTAGGGTGATTGAGTGAAATCATACCCAATAATATTATGCCATGTTAACTCCCTATTCCACTCCCCATTTTGCACTCAATCAGGGGGTATGGTTAATCACCCTAGGGTGTTTAAGTGATTCTCGCTTTTGATTGGTTGTTCTCTCCCCTCTCCTCTCTCTCTCTCTCTCTCTCTCTCTCCTCCATCACTCTTCAATCACTTCGGTGATTACACACCGATTTTGGTAACCTCTCACCCACTCACCGAATATCTTCAACATGAGGGTATGGTCACCGCTCGGTGACTCCCCCTACCCGCTTAACTCCCCGCACATTATACCCCCCACCCTAACTTATAAACATCAAAATTTGGGCTAAATTTAAAGAGTCAAACTAACGAGCCAACAACCTAGTCATTAATCAATATATTTTCTCTTTTTATTTAATGGTAAATTTGGATTAATGACGGACACCGTTTGAGTATCATCATGCCACCAGCAAAATCATCCGATCATATCCATCTCCACTAGACAATAATGCCTATACAGGTTTCAAACATAGTTAATTTTGTGCAATTGGAATGAATGCTCAACAGGTTTCAGTGTAGTGAAAGTCGAGCATTCAACCTAACAACAACCAATAAAGTAAGATTATTAAGTTTTGTAATTCACTTTCATCATTTGTTATATCTTGTTTCCTAATTAAACATTGAAGTAAAAAACTTGCTTAGATGAAATTGTTTTTAAGTTTGAGTATCGTTATTATATATTTTATATTTAATTTAATAAAAAATAACCTAGTTTCTACAATTTTAAAACATACTTTGGTAAACATTGTCCCAAAAATCTTAAAACCTTATTATTAAGGATTTTAGGTTCATGGAAGGTTTCAATATTAATTAGGTTTTCGCTAAAATCTTGTAAATATTTTGGGAAATGATGCATGTAGTACAAGCGAGTTGGATTTTATTATGATTGGAGTACAATCTTAAATCCGAATACCGGTTTACAAAATGAACATTTTGATTCAGCCTTTTTCGAGTAATGGGTTTTGGTTGTGTTGAAGTACTTAGCATTTCTAACAAGCGTATTAGAAAAGGTATTTGGTAAACCCACATGAAACGTTTGTGAACGCTTTATTTTTTTTTTCTAATGAGCATATTAGTAAGAAGTTATTTTCGTAAAAATAACAAGTTTTAAAACTATTTTGGAGTTTATGGTTTTGATTTTGTAAATTGAAAGATAAAATAAAAATAGTTTAATTTTAAAACAGTTACAAAGCTAAGAAACGTTTTAAACGAATAAAACATACTCTTTGCAATTTATAATGGTTCAATGCTCTTACGATAAATAGCATGCCTTGAACCATATATTAGTCTCGGGAGACCACTTTGTGGAAAATAACTAGATGTTGTTTTGAACATAATTAGTTGTTCAAATACTTGCAAGTAGAATTACATACAATAACAACCATACCCAGTAAATCCCAGAAATAGCAAAGCTACTTATAGAGTCTGGGGAGAGTGGGATGTAGACAAATCTTGCCTCTATCCATACCAACAACAAACCAACACACCAAGTCAAAGAATCTAGAAATAAGAAGTCAACCATACCAAGAAAGTGGTCAGAGTGACACAATATAATGTAAATCATGTATAATAGCATACAACAACATTTGGGCATAAACACAAGAAGGCAATCACCGGAAAAATCCCTTAAAGGGTAAAAAAAACATACGTCCCTAAAATACACCTAAGACCTTACTGCAACATCTTCTAAATTACATAAATAACTTTATTGTTTTGGACGACTTGTGACTATTCAACTTTGGTGTTTCAAGATGAAACGAAATGATGAACTTATCCTTACGAGTGCATTGAGTTTTATTGTGTGAGTACCTCAATACATTCCACAACACGATTTTTATGATGATTTCAGTTGGACGATGAAAATGTTAAAAAAATATTAACACTTTGAGATCTGATCTCTACATATTATTGATGTACCCGTTTAAAAATTTAATTAATATTATATAATAACATTGCATTATCAATGTTGGGCTATCATTTATGTAGTATTTTGAAAAAAACGGGTTGATCAAAAGATAATAAATGATAAACATAAAAGGAAAAAGCAAGGTGAACATTTAATTTTGGTGGACTCGTATTATACGAATCGTATAAGGATATATTTTTACGGAAAGTGCAAGAAGTGATTTCCACAAACACAACAAGCGAGTTGTGATAATGACAAATGTAATAAGACACACATCAAGCATATGCGACAAACCAAGCTACACATGTAACACAATCACCTGCACATAATTTATAAACATCTACAACTATGACATACATTTCCACAATTCATAATTAATATTATATAATAACATTGCATTATCAATGTTGGGCTATCATTTATGTAGTATTTTGAAAAAAACGGGTTGATCAAAAGATAATAAATGATAAACATAAAAGGAAAATGCAAGGTGAACATTTAATTTTGGTGGACTCGTATTATACGAATCGTATAAGGATATATTTTTACGGAAAGTGCAAGAAGTGATTTCCACAAACACAACAAGCGAGTTGTGATAATGACAAATGTAATAAGACACACATCAAGCATATGCGACAAACCAAGCTACACATGTAACACAATCACCTGCACATAATTTATAAACATCTACAACTATGACATACATTCCACAATTCATAACCCAATATATATAAATCATCACCGATTAGATATGAACATGTTACATTCATTTTCATTTCGTCAAGCTCATCTATTTCAGTTAGATTAGACTCGTCACTTAAAAAGGCTAGGTTAGACTCATCACTGAAAAATTGTTAAAAATGAGATTTATGTGCAATTCATTCACTGGTTCCATATCAAGTTATCAACATTTGCCATGAAAATGTTTAACCTTCATACAAAAATCTAGGTTCATTTGGGAAATAAGAAATAAACTAAAATGTGACACCATTTCTAAAACCTTTTCAACTAAGATAACAATAACTATGTAACGTTGTAATTGCAAAGTAATGGCCGAAAAAACCTTCATTCGATTTTCCACATACCCTGTACTGATGTTCGCCCCCAGTAACAATCCAATCGCCGTTCTTCAAAAAATGTAGCTAATTAAGCCCCTATATCTACGATCATTGTTTGAAAAGAGGAAAAGTCCTAGTGCCCTTTACGATGATGGACGTAAAATTTAGAGAAAGATGAAGTTTTGGTTGCATGTGTAGGAGAGAGATCGAAATGAGACAATCTAACTAAATATATTGTTAATTTTTTTAAACGACAACTCAGACACTCTCTAATTCTACTATTAAGTGACACTTTTTTTTTGTCTGGCATAGATATTGAACGCTCACCACTTGGAAAGAGAAGACCTAATCTAACACCTTGATGTCGCTATGACAAAATCCCTTTGGTATCATATTGTTAAGTTAACCATCTTAATTTAAAAGTTAAAATCATATACATGGACTTTGACACTAATGCCCTTATATATTAGAAATTTGTGCAGTGTGCACCATCATCCAACCTTAATATAACCCATTTACAACGTGTTGTCTTACATTACAACATTGCGTTCAAGTTTGACACATGAACAAAAATTGTGACTACAATAATGCTCACAGTTGTAATTTATCACGCACATCTATTCTCATCTTAAAATATACATGTTTCATCATGAATATTTCATGTGCTCACAAGATAACCCCCTTTATATAATATTTCCCCCTCACACATATGACATATGTATTACAGGTATAAAAGATATTTATTAGTATATGCATCCACAAAAATAACTATTTATTCTAAACAAATTTAATTAACAATTTATAATTCACACCTCCAATTACTCCTTTTAACATCATATTTATATCATTTTTATCTTCTAGTTCATTATAAATTTATCACTAAACCAACACCAATGTGAATATTGACCACTAACATTTTTCTTTTCATTCTTAATACAGTAAACATTAACTTATTTACCTTTAATTACGTCAGGTATGCTATTAAAATAAAAGAATAGCTCACTATAAGTCTTTTTTTTAGGACTATAAGTTTTAAAAGTACAAATAGCAACCACCCTTTTTGGAAAATGAAAATATAAATTAAATATTTGACCATGACCACAAAGTTACATAAACATTATCTCTATATAAAGTTAGAATAGTGATAAAAGCTAATGTGAGTCTTGGGGATTTGCTAACCACTTGCTTTTCTTTTCTTCTCTTAGTTTATTTTTGCTACTTTATGTTTTAGGTTTTTTAATGAATGCAACGATATCCTTTTTGACATATTTTTTTACTTTTCTTTTTCTTTACTATAACCAGTGCACTGAAACCGGTCATGTTCTTATCATTTTCTTTTTCATTTACCTTTATTTACTTTATATTGTTTTACCTTTTTTTATTATTTTGATGTTCAGAGTCAACTTACGATGCAAATAACATAACGCATTTAGATTTAATTTTTTGATTTTAAAAATTTGTTCATCGGTTATCATGGTGTGCGACACGTACCGAATTCCAAATGCGTCCATATGCAACGCGCGAGTAACTGCGACCCTGGTTGTTAGATTAAACATAAGAAATTTATTTGTAACCATAGCCCTAAATAGTAAATATTAAATAGTTAGTTTATATAATTGATTAGAAAGTTTTGAACATTAATATATATATATTTAAATGGAGTTTAGACCATTTCAGTTTATCAAGTTTTAAAAGTTTAGCATTAATTTGATAAAACTAAACACATACTCAAAAACAACTAATACTTTTTGGATTAAACTAAAGAGAGAAAGTTTTAAACATTAAAATATATTTTAAGGACTTTTGACCATTTCAATCTTATCAACTTTTAAAAGTTAAGCATTAATTAGACAAACCTAAACACAAAATCAATTCAACTAACACTTCTTAGTTAAGTGTTAGGATCTGAGGCTCTCATGATTGTGTTTGTTTGTGAGATTTGAGCAAATCAAATAGATATGAACAGTTTTAAGTGCAGCGGAAATGAGTAACAAACTTTGTAAACACAATCAAAGGAGAATATAGTTGTGAGAAAGCATATGCAATTCATTTAGTCAAAAGATTTACAATAAGAATCAAATGATTACAGATATGCTTACATACTAAACTCCCCCTCAGCCTGATACTTCATGGTTGATTGCACACAAGATGAAAGGATTGGACTAGAGGAGAAGAACTCGCTTAGTCAATCAGATGTAACAGTACAGAGTACTGTTACATTTATAGGCAAACCAAACCGTTGAGGCATCTCAGCTGACGTCACCATGAAAGCGACGTCTAACAACCTAACAAACTCTATCCACTGATCTTCCTAACTACTGATGACTAGAACCACTGATTACAAGAAAAATACAAAACAAAGGCAAACAACTGTTTCAGCTTTCAACTATTGTAGGCCAAGCACTGATGTTGATCATCAGTGCTTTTCTTCAAAGGTGATCAGTCTTTGAGAGGTCAGTACTTGAGTCTTTAATCAGCGCTTAGAGAACAGCAGTTGATAGGGCAACAGTGTTTATCCTACAGCAGCCTTTGAGTCTTCATCAGTTGTTAAAGGCAGCAGTTGTTCAGATCAGTGGATTGGAGGTCATCTGATGTTCCAAATCACTTTCAAGGGGAAAGTCTAATGCAAACTACTATTTATTGTGAATCCACTGTTGTGACCCGGTTTTGGCTTTACATCATCTGTTCCTCTGGTAGGGTTCGATCCCAATAATCTCCCCCTGGAACAGATGATGCCAAAACCCTTCATTATTCAGGATCTTTATTGTCTCATCAATAATTCCCTAACTTGTCCTTTGAATTGTAATTCAAAGTTTGTGGAATCTGTGTCATCCTCATCCCTGCACAGTGTAAGCTCAAGGAGATCTTGAAAATCTTCAACACCCAGGCCAAGTGCTGTTTCCCTTGATATATGCTTCACATCACCATTGAACCTGAGCAAAGTCAATACGTGGGTCTTTTGATCAGACATCCACTTTAGTATTTTTTAATCCAATGGGTTTCTTGGGAGAGATTTATTTGCAGATGAGTTTGGAGATTGAGGCCTAGTGATGACAACTTGAGCAGTGTCTTGAGATTTTGTTGTTTCTTGTTGTTCTACTCTAAATGTCTGAAGAACCATCTTTATGATATATTCTTCTGAAGCTTGGTCTTCTTTTGGTATTTTTGCATTCACCTGCTTTGTTTCCTTCTTTGATAAAGGATGGCAGCAGGTGGTGTTGGTGGTGGTGGTGAGGATGTTTTTGGTGGGGGCAGTGGATTGTATAGTTGTTGTTGAAATGGTAAGAGCAGTGGTTAAAGTTCGTGTTTAATGTAGTATTGGTGGCAGTTGTTTGAGTGACAGATGTTTAATGGTGGAGGTGTAAGTGATTTTGTGGGAACAGAAGTTGTGGTTTTAATATCAGCAGTGGTTTTGAGACCAGCTGAATTGACTTGACTTTGAACGATACTCATTTGTGTATCTTCATCATCTGCTTGATTTTTCAGGGTTTCATCACCTCCCTTTTCCTTTTCTTTGACAGATGTTTCAGCAGAAGTTACTGAAAGATTTTCCTCAGAGTCATTTTTCTCCCCCTTTTTGGCATCATCAACTCCTTCGAGGATAGGTGCAGGGGTTGAAACAAATTCCACAGCTCATCTGGAGTAGGAGCAGATGATGGAGTAGCTGTTGGAGGTGGTGCAACAGTGGATGGTACATGTTGTGCTTTCAACAACTGTTGCAGAATGTCTTTGATTTCTACAACAGATGTATCCAGTTTATCAATTCTAGCCATCAATTCTTGGTACAATAAACCATCACCCAACTTAATGGGGTCATCTGATTTCCCACTAGCAGTGGTTGTAACAGTGGTTGATTGAGGAAGTGTATCCCAAAAATCATCCACTGTTGCCCCTTTGTCTTGGTACTGGGGACTTCTTTCTTCATAATGAGAAACACTTTTTAGTGAACCAGTGAAGACTGGATACACAAGAGTTCCCAGTGAAGAAATTGCCTTCAAGGAAGTCTTATTGATGAAACTACTGTCCAAGTGCAAACCAGTGGGTTTAGCACTTGTAGTAGCTGCTTCACTTGAACTACCACCAAGAGTTACTTGTAACTCAAGGGGTGTAACCTCCTCAGTTGTTGCTGGGATAGCAGAGGTATAAGCATCAGACTCAGTCACTTGTTAGAGTGTACTCTCAGTGATAGGTGGTTGAGAGGAACTAATTTATGTCTGAGTTATATCCAAAGCATGCAACAAGGTCATTATTGATGGTGGTATTTGTGAAATGATGATGGGAGTTGAAAGTGATTTTTCCCTGGGCAGTGGGCTGTGGATGATGGATTCAAGTGATTCCAGAGCATCATAATTTGGTGTCCCTGTTCTTACAACCTGTCCTTTTTTAGAAGAAACAGGAGGAGTTTGAGGCATGGGTTGAGACCTTTCTACCATCTGCTGTGAGGAAGTAGCAACAGTGGTTTCTAGTGACTTTTGTGTTGTCACTGGCAGTTGCTCTGGGATCTCATCTTCCAGAGTTGCCTTTATTGGATGGGTTGGTGGGCTTTTTGGTAATTTCCTTTTTAGGCTTTTTGGTAATTTCTGGTGTGGGTTGCACAGCAGTGGTTGTACTGCTGTGTTCACCAGGAGCAGTGGGCTCAACAGCAGATACCTGAGGAGCAGTGGTAGCTGCTAAAGTCTGCTCAGGAACCTCTGCTTTTGTTTTGGAAATTATTGATAGCCTTGTAAATGTTTCAGGTGTAAAGCCATTTATTTGAAAAAGTGATCATGGCACCTGATGCACACAACTGTTGAATAACATCTGTCCACGTGTAACCTCTGTTGTAAGTCAGTGTTTTGCACAAACAAATTATACACTTTGTCAGTGGATAGATTTTTCTATTTAACAGAGTTTTAATGCCATCAGTGCTTTGAACAGACTTTGAGGATTTATTGAAAAATTCAGTTTTAAACTATTTTTAAGGTTATTTTTGAATTTCTGAAAACATTTTAATGCATATCATTCATGTTTAACCAAGTTTTGCTTGTTTATCCATGAGATGCATATCAGTCTAAGGGAACAACTTTTCAGAGGTAAAAATGTCCAATTTTTAGATTAGCAGATCTACATGTTGATCCTTAGTTTGATTATGAGACAGAGAATTCAAACCTTTTACATAGAAAACCTTCACAGTGTGATGTCTGTTCTTATTTGAGCACAATAGATCTTGTCAACCATGGTTCTAGCATATGCTCAATTCTTTGAGGAACCACCTTTTGTCAAACAGATTTTTGTCAACAGTGGTTATGGGAATGGACATGGAAGTGAGGTGCTGTTTTGAATTTTATCCATTTTTGATGGCCTTCTATCAGCAGTGGTTAGATGCGAGGCAGTGGTGGATATTTTGAGGGTAGTTTGGTCTGCAACTGTTGTTGTATATCTAGCAGCTGTTTTGTACATCCGCTGTTTTGAAGCATCTGCAAAATGACATCCTTTGCAAAAAAAATTTTTAGATGCATATTGTCAAGATTAACATATCAGCAGATCTTTCAGAGATTTACATTCAGGATTGTAAACAGTGGTTTGGTATCCTAGGTGATGAAAACCTTTTATATTGACCACTCATTTTGTGTTTTAATCTTTTGAATAAAACATGAGTAGTCAAGCATTTCAAGGTATACTTGCAATCAATCTTTTATTTGTGATGTTAACTTGAGTTTGAAATGACTTTATTTATATCACCATTTCCTTTTGAGCAATTTTTCAAGGAGAGTATCACCCTAAGCAAAAATATAAGGGTTCTACACCCTGACAGGAGATTGAGACTTTTACTATCTAAAACAAGTAAAAGTACAAAATACATCATTCTCTAAGAAAAATCAAGAATAATATATCCTGTTTTATTGAAGAAAAACCTTTTGCAAAAACAATAAAGGTTTTCTGAAAACAGCAACAATAAGATCTGGTGTATTTTCAATAAAAACTTGTCATATGTTCTTAGTTACTTCATTCTCAAGTCTAGGAAAATGGTCAGTGGTTTGACATGTATTTTGATAACCACTGTTTGTGACCATTTCCTTGTCAGTTGATTGCAAGTGTGAGGAAACATGTTCACATAAGTTTTGAAGGCCCTTTTATAGACCTTATTACCATGTGATGATTTTTGAAAGATTTTGTCCAATCCTCTTGTAAGGTTAATCACCAGTGACACTTATGTTACCTGAATTTCCCTGAATCAATGAGTGCAAACAATTGCTTAATGACCATTATTACCCCAAGCTTTGACTCTTAAGTGTTTTACATTTATACTCTTTTCTTTTGACTTCAAAAGTTTTGAGATAAACACACTTTCGAGTTTTTGTGAATTTTAGTCCAAAATCATTTTGCAGTAATGTTTTGAGAGACTTGGTCATGTTTGCACAAGTTTTTCAGCCAATCTCACACTACATATGATACGGACTATGTTGACCCCTGTATTTCTTAATGTATTTAGACAAAGTTGATTTGTTCCTTTTGAGGATCTCAACCTGTTTTCAACACATAAGATCAAATGACTAGAGTTTTAATTTCCCTCTTTTTGTGTTAGCAAAACATCAATGTTTTTATGAACATAGGTTTTGTTAATCTGAGGTTCATACTTTAGTATTTATGAAAACATCACAAATTACACATCAACAATTGAAATTAATTTAGAAAATAAGAAGTAATCTCATAGTTTAACAGATATTGTTTTCAGATTTAGAAACCATGAGTGTTTTGTGCATAAATTCGCTTGTTGTGTGAAATTTGTGTGTCATATGACATCTTGGTTGATATACAGAGTTTCTGAATAACCAATTTGAACATGATTTACTTGATACTCTGTTTTTCAACAAACTACAACCAACCTTAGTATCAATGAATTTTGAGCTGAACTATTATGTCAAATTGATTGTTAGATCGAATTTGACTGTCCGAGCTCTGATACCAATTGTTAGGATCTGAGGCTCTCATGATTGTGTTTGTTTGTGAGATTTGAGCAAATCAAATAGATATGAACAGTTTTAAGTGCAGCGGAAATGAGTAACAAACTTTGTAAACACAATCAAAGGAGAATATAGTTTTGAGAAAGCATATGCAATTCATTTAGTCAAAAGATTTACAATAAGAATCAAATGATTACAGATATGCTTACATACTAAACTCCCCCTCAGCCTGATACTTCATGGTTGATTGCACACAAGATGAAAGGATTGGACTAGAGGAGAAGAACTCGCTTAGTCAATCAGATGTAACAGTACAGGGTACTGTTACATTTATAGGCAAACCAAACCGCTGAGGCATCTCAGCTGACGTCACCATGAAAGCGACGTCTAACAACCTAACAAACTCTATCCACTGATCTTCCTAACTACTGATGACTAGAACCACTGATTACAAGAAAAATACAAAACAAAGGCAAACAACTGTTTCAGCTTTCAACTATTGTAGGCCAAGCACTGATGTTGATCATCAGTGCTTTTCTTCAAAGGTGATCAGTCTTTGAGAGGTCAGTACCTGAGTCTTTAATCAGCGCTTAGAGAACAGCAGTTGATAGGGCAACAGTGTTTATCCTACAGCAGCCTTTGAGTCTTCATCAGTTGTTAAAGGCAGCAGTTGTTCAGATCAGTGGATTGGAGGTCATCTGATGTTCCAAATCACTTTCAAGGGGAAAGTCTAATGCAAACTACTATTTATTGTGAATCCACTGTTGTGACCCGGTTTTGGCTTTACATCATCTGTTCCTCTGGTAGGGTTCGATCCCAACATTAAGCATTAATTAGACAAACCTAAACACAAAATCAATTCAACTAACACTCTTAGATTAGACTAATGAGAATTCTTTGAAACATATGTGTTCATACTTTATACCACCGTTCAATACAAAACCAATATAAAAGTTATATAAATACCACCGTTCAATACAAAACCAATATAAAAGTTGTATAATGTAATATTGTAATTATATCTTTTTCTTATAATTGTGATAAATCAGACGCTTACGTAATAACTTATCTCACTCTTCTTTTAAGTCTATTTTTTTAAACGGCGGAACTTCTATTCTTTTAAATCTATTATATATTTTTTTAACAACGGAACTTTTGTGTAAAATATAGAAACCGGGTCAGCAAAAAACTGGAACCCGAATATTACAAAATTACACCACGAACATTAAAATCACACCATCTAGACTAATTAATGGGTTTGTTACGCTTCTTTTCTAAGATTCGTTTCGTGTTACTCTTTGTATAATTACAATTATAGCTATGACGATATACCAAATGATGTGGTGGTCAATTGGGAAATGCAAAACCTTTAAACACTTTGGAAGGGGAAGGTTTTGGGTTCGAGTCACAGAGACGACAGGAATAAAAGAAATTTGTCGTTAAAAAAAAACTATGACTATAGAGAAAAAAAAAACTATGACTAGAGTAAATAGTTGATGTTAATTGTTAAGCAGTATGGAATCATGTGACCCTATTTAGGCTCTCCACCTTTTGTCTTTGTTTCACAATACCATAAAAATACACACACATACAGACCACCATTAAAGTAAACACATAAATCCCTCCTTCAATCCATCTGTATATTCATTTCTTTATTATTCTCCCCCCCCCCCCCCCCCCCCCCCCCCCCCCCCCATAGGATACTTGCTTTCATAACTACAATAATATTAACAATAATATTGTGTTCTTGATTGATTGATGTTCAATGGCTTCAAGTGCCTCTAGGTTCATCAAGTGTGTGACTGTTGGTGATGGTGCTGTTGGGAAGACTTGTATGCTTATTTGCTACACCAGTAACAAATTCCCCACTGTAAGTAACTCATTTGCATCTGGGTTTTCATAAATTTGCAGCCTTTTCAAGATTCTTTAAAGTTTTAACCTAGGGTTCTGTGTCTATCCTCATGATTTTCTTTTCTTGATGTGCTTTGGTTTCATCTTTCTTGACTTTGGAGTCTTGTGTATTGGCCTTTTTGTCATCTGGGTATCTTTCTTTTTTTCAAAAAGAACTATAAAAAAGTGGAATTTTGCTACAATTTAATTGAATATGTTTTATAACTAATCTAGATTTGAATCAAGATTAATAGACTAGGTTATGGCAACTAAATCTCTAACTGATTAATTAATTAATAGATCCTCTACTTGTCTATGGTTCCACACTGAAAGTTTAATTAATCACCTGAGTAATTTTATTTTATTTTATTTTTTAAATTTTATTAGCACAAATTACCATGTAAATGGTTGTTTTGCCTTCATATTCAGCCAAATATAGTGTCAGTTTTGCTTCTTTTCTTTTTGTTCAAAGAATACCTTTATGTAATTTCAACCAAGTAAAATGTATATTTTTCAAGGCTGTTGAATGTATTGAAATGAAATATCAAGCACAGTTTGAAACATGATAACAAATTATTTGTTTCACACTGTCAGTTTAATAAATCACCTCTGTAATTTTTATTTTTTTGTTACTTTTATTAGCACAAATTACCATGTCAGTTGAATATTTTTTGTTCAAAGAATACCATTGTTCAGAATTGGAAATTTGGAATTCCTTTATGTGATTTCAACCAATTAATATGTATCTCTTGCAAACCTGTTGATAATATATTAAAAAAAATATCAAGAACAGTTTGGAACATGAGCACCAATTATTTGTTAATGATGTTTCATTTCAAGTCACACATGTGTGTGTTTATGAAGGTGTAATTCTGATAATTTAATGTTGTTAACCAGGACTATGTACCAACTGTATTTGATAACTTCAGTGCAAATGTTGTAGTTGAAGGCACCACTGTCAATTTAGGCCTTTGGGACACTGCTGGTAAGATTTATCCACAGTCATTTTAATTCGGTACCTGTTGATCATAGACTTAGATTATGGTCGTTCTAATTTTTGGTAACATTTTTTTAATGCACAAGGTCAAGAAGATTACAACAGGTTGAGGCCCTTAAGTTATCGCGGAGCCGACGTGTTTGTCCTAGCTTTTTCGTTGGTTAGTCGAGCCAGCTACGAAAATGTACTTAAAAAGGTAAATAAAAAACAAATAATCATTTTATAGTTCAATAATATTCGTTGGTGTTTTAACTTTTAAGTGATTTCTGATAATCAATTACTTGAGCAGTGGATCCCTGAGCTTCAACACTTTGCTCCGGGAGTCCCTGTAGTTCTTGCTGGAACCAAACTTGGTATGTTTCATTTTGACCCGTTATATGACCCACCCATTTTGTCACATCTGGCTTCATGTATGATTGCTTGTTTCCTTAGATCTTCGCGAGGATAAACGCTACTTAGCTGACCATCCAGGACTAGTACCTGTGACCACCGCACAGGTAGGTTTTCCGCTGCCTTTGCTCCCTGATTTATAGATAAAATGATATAGCTTCGTTAACTTATAGTCTTATAATTAGATCTATACGGGTTGCGTTTTATATCAAACGGTCCAATCAGGTTATTGGTCTCAAAGTCCATTTCTAAGTTATACATCATAAATCGTTTTATTCATAAATTCTGATTGTTATAGCAATAATATTGTTTCGTGTAAAATTCCATTTTCGTCCCTGAGGTTTGGCCAGTTTTGCAACTTTCGTCCAAAGGTATGTTTTTTCGCATCTGGATCCAAAATGTTTGAAATCTTACCATTTTCATCTGGCTCGTTAACTCCATCCATTTTTTTTGCAACTTTTGTCCAAAGGTTTGTGTTTTCGCATCTGAATCCAAAATGTTTGAAATCTTACCATTTTCATCCAGCTCGTTAACTCCATCCATTTTTCTCCGTTAAGTTAGGGGTATTTTTGTCTTTTTATCTACTTGTTTTTGTTGTTCTGTTTAGTAAGGGTATTTTGAATACTTGTACGTAAACTGAAAAGACCGAATTGCTCTTTAAGTTAACAAAAAAGACGGAAATACTCATGACTTAACGAAGAAACATGGATGGAGTTAACGAGCTGGATGAAAATGGCAAGATTTCAAACCTTTTGGATCCAGATTCAGAAAAACAAACTTTTGGACGAAAGTCGCAAAACTGGCCAAACCTCAGGGACTAAAATGGCATTTTACTCTATTGTTTTTGTAATCATAGATAATGCAATAATCGCTTATAGAAAAAATATAAAATGGACATAAATGAACCATATTGAGCGGGTTAACCCACCCGCAATCTTATCACCTCTATTATTCAGATTTTGCATGTTGGTTAACAATGTGATTAGGGTGAAGAGCTACGAAAACAGATGGGTGCCGCATATTACATCGAATGCAGCTCTAAAACTCAACAGGTGTGAATTAATCTGAACATTTTTTTTAATTTCAGTGATTATTACTTACTTATTCATTCTTTGATCATCTTTTCTTGTTGACAGAATGTAAAAGCAGTTTTTGATGCTGCAATTAGGGTCGTTATCAAGCCACAACAACCACCGAAAGAGAAGAAAAAGCAACGTCAAGGATGTTTTGTGTTAGTTTCTTCATCATTTTTATAACTTTGTGTTAATTTTTAAATGCTGCAGTTAGAATTAAAAGGTATCTGACTAGTTTTAAATTTTAATGGGACTGCAGGAACTTGTTTTGCACAAGGAAACTCACTTGTCTGGGATAAAAATAAACAGCGAGTTTGTTCGTATTGAGTTCAACTGTAACTTAACGTTTAAAGCTTTGATAGGATCGGCTGCCATTGTTAGTAAATAGGCAAGCAGAGAAAGTATATTTGTTGAAATATATATATATATGTGTTTCGATTTATGCATGTTTTAACTATAACCATTTTGTAAGATATCAACGCTGAAAAGCTACTTGTAATTCAGTTCCTTAATATCTGTTTGTTAGAGCAATGAAACATCATATAATTAAATATGCTGAATGTTTATTTAGGTGGAATATGTTTTATATGTTTGTGTTGATGTTGTTACGGTTTTCGTAAAAACAATTATATGTACCACCTTTATCAACAACTTTTAGACAGTGTAGGCTGGCAGGTCATTTGACTTTAACCGGTTAATGTTTTAACGGTTATTGCATATTTTTTTTAACTGGTTCGGTTAATAACCGGTTATTTTCGGTTAACTAACCGTTTTTTGCCTTTTTTTAAAAAAAAATTCGGTTAACCCATCTACCGGTTAATAACCGGTTCCTATACTAAATATTTATAACCGGTTGGTTACTAACCGGCAGTTGAAATTAACCATTAATGTTATAAGTTATAACGGTTAGTAACCGGTTCCGGTTCAGACTAATTAACCGGGTTTTTTTTGCCCACCTCTGCTTAAAAACAAAGTTCATACTTCATAATCAGGTTTTCATTGCCCACCTCTGCTTAAAAACAAAGTTCATACTTCATAATCAGGTTTTCAGTCTTTATGGGCCGGACAGACAATTCCAATGATTACGGCCCAGTCCACCGCATCTGCAACATTGGACAATTGGGTATCAATCAATAATAGAGTATCACCAAATGAAAAATAATACATAAATCTTTGAGAACCTTCCCATTCAATGCCATTGAGGTCAACGTCTGACTTTTGAGGTCAAACATATTACTTCGGCAACAACGGGATGACATTATACTATAAAACATCCAAAAGGGGCCATTGTTTTGTTGGATTACTGAAGCTTTAAGATACGGGGCTTCATCCGGGCCGGTTCAGGCCATCAAACCGTTCCAACATCAGGCCGAAGGTCGGGCCGGCGGGTCGCGTAGGGTCGAGCCGGTCAGGTTTTTTTTTAATTAAATAATGGAATAAATCAATTTAAAACCTAATCTAAAAAACTCAAAACAAGATTTGACAATATGTTTGATAGTTAAACTAAAATTTTATTAACCATAAATTTCAAACAAAGCAACTTACATCAATATCGCAGGTAAGCGAGCAACAAGACCCCTTTCTGGATAGCAAACCCTAGCCTATTAAAGACAAACCCCTGCCCCCTGTTGATGAGCCACTGTTGTAGACAACCTGTTGGACCCTAGTCAGCAAACGGATAGCTTCTGGAGCTAGGGATCCAAAGGTGTCGAAGGCGAAGGGGACAAATGCATGTTGGTTATCAGCACATGCTTTAGCGTGTTTATCCACCTTTTTAGATTCTGCTTTCTTTACCGCTTGTCCTGCTACAAACCCGTTTTCCCTTAAACCAGCTAAGGGGGAGACTCCTGTGAGATCTACACAAGCATGTTTCCCTCCCGCCCAGCCAAAGACGAGCAGGTCCGCTGGTCTCAATGTAGATCTCCCTTCCATGGGGTCTGTAAGGAAATTCACAGGGGCCTCCTTCTTGGCAGAAATCTCCGCTCTCCTCAAGATGTCCCCCAAAACATCCCTCACCCAGTCATGCCGGTATTTGAAACCGGGGAGCTCCTTGCAATGAACAGCATGCTCCCCGTATTTATCCATGCAGGTTTTACGGCAGATTGGGCAGGTTTCGTCTTCTGGATTTGGTACTTTTGAATGTTTTTGGATGACTAATGGTTGTGTTTTTAGTTCCTTAACCATTTGGAATTTTATCTATTTTTTCTATATTTTATATATATTTATATATAATTTATGACGTAATCCGGTTCTTAAATCCGGTCGAACCGGTCGGACCGGTCCGACCTTTGACCCCATAAGGCGACCGGGTCGAACTTAGGTCCAAATCTGAAAACATTGAATGCAACAACCATAAAGTCCACCCATAGCAAACTATTGGACTGTAGGCAAAGCGTACCTTATAGGTCAAATGATACCCTTTAATTTTGGTTACGGAGGATGTAGAATATCCATATGAGGTTCAGTTGTTTGACTTTTGAGGTCAAGTGTAAGAAATATTTTATATCGATAAAACCTTACTAAATACGAGAAAAATTAGACAACGAAACTTAGACTATAATGCCACCCTAAATTGATCAATGTTGATTTATAAATTTGTAGCAAGTTCTCTTTCAATTGTGGACATGAAGATTCATAGGTTTGACCTCAAAAGGTCAAATTGTACCTTTTTTTTAGTTTTTTTTCTTTCAATGATTGAAGTGTAGCATTTCTTATAGGACATCCATTGAAGATTTGAAATATGAGACTTCAACTTCCCCAACTGGCAAAATTTTAGTCTTTTCCAATTCCCTTTTAACGTGCAATCTTGACTTTTGAGGTCAAATAAATTCATAATCATTTTCAATATATATAGCGATCATAACTTAGCATTGTGTGGTAACAAAAACGAATGTTTCACAAACAATAACCTTAAAATGGACTGATGTAAGTTATTAGTAGCCTATAAGACATTGTTAGCCATTATAATAAGAATTATGGAATTATTAATTGCATCTAGAACTAGAAAAGAGGCAGTCAATGGCAATGCATGAGCATGAGCATGAGCATGGGCATGGGCATGTTAGTAATGCACTCAATGAGTCTAGAAAGCAACAAATCCAGCATTAAGTCTTAAAGGCTAGCTATTATTGCACATAATTCTTCCAAAAAGAAAAAGGCACAAGTGGAATTTGAGCTGGGATTTCAATCTTTAACTTAAGCGTGTCATTAAAAAATTAAACCAATAATTGTTTTATTTAGATATGTTTATTTATTTCTTAGTATCACTTCCCAGCTTTGCCTATTTGTTTAGAAGTCAAGGTATTATTCCTTCTAAACCTTATATGCATAGGTGGAAAGTTGACTCAATCATCACCAGTCTTTTGTAGATAGACCATGACAAAGTAATTACAACATTCTCTTCTTTTTATATAAAAGTGAATATCTCTTTATATTTTGTTTGTTTGAAAGTTATATCATCTCTCTCTCACAATCGCGGTATACTCCAGCGTCTATCATACTCACCAATAGGAACACTTTTGCGTTTCGCATATGTAACTTTTGATAATTACTATCTTACATTCAACGAATGATCCTTTCTAGTAAGGTCACAACCACTATGTAACGATGTATAAACTTGTATAGTTCATATTGACCAATAGGTTAGCCGTTCTAACGTTTTGGGATTACCAAATCTATCTTTATTCCTTGTATTCCAATCTTTGTTAGAAATTATATGAAAATATACAACTTTTTCTGATATCAAAGTAAAAAGTCTTTTAACACATATGAATAGTGTCACAAAGGGTGTTTGGCTATGATATACATGGTGGCACTTTGCTTAAAATAGTAGCCACATCAAACCTTAAACAATTTTTTTGGCTTAAAAAGGAGAGACACCTGTGAGTTATGGTCACCAAACAAATGAAGGAGGGTCTGAGTGAAGAACACAAACACATGGAGGGCACTGAAATATAGGTCAAAGCCCCTGAAAGGATTTACATGAAACCCATTGGCACTCTTTCTGGTTCATGGTCCTCCACAAAGGAGCACATGTTGATAACAATGGAACTTTTGGTGGGTATTTGTCTGCTTACCATAATAATGATATATATATATATATATAAACATACACTAAATATTTATTATTTTTTACTGGATACACACTGATATTTTAATGGCTATACAAATAGTGTAATCTACTATTGAATACAACGAAAATCCTAATAGTTTAGTTTAAATATAGTCATTGGTAAATATACTAATTATTTCGACTACTGTCCTCAGGCACAAAACTACAAATCCGCTTTAAATCTAGAACACAAAATGAATAGTTTACGTACTTCGTTTGTTTGCAACTTTGACATGTGCTATAAAATACACCCAAGTGGTTGTTAACATATCTGAGGGCATAGTTATTTTTGTTTTAAACATTGCAAGTCTGCAATATAGGGAGCGTTCAGTTCTGAACCAAGAAATATATTCAGAAATGTATAATATTTTTGTACATATTACTTTAAATCATGTGGTACCCTAACATGTAACCACCCTTATTTCTCTCTCCCACTACCTCTTAACTATATTTTAATACGTGACAAATAAAACTTATAAATCTTGAAACAATTTGATACATATGGAGTTAAGTATATGGTCTCACATGTCTCAAAAAACAAATATGAATAATTATGTTATATTAGATAAAAAAGAAATAATGAGCTGTTATCATGGGAATGGTCAGCAGTTGCGACAACTCATCAAATCGAGGGTTAATTTGCATATATTAATAGAAAAAATTAATTGTTTAACGACAATATTTCAACACTTACTAAAATATATCAACATTTATGATTAATTTTGGAAACCCCAAAGTAAATGTTTCTATTTTAGGAAACCATGTCTTACACAAATTATACACGCATGGCTTTTCGTTTACCTGTGAATATCGGTCATTTTATTTTATATGTATATCTGTTTTATCACATCTTATTTTGTATGTATATTCTATTATTACATGTATTGTTGATTTAGTGTAGTGTAGTATGATGTTGCAGTTTCACTTCCTCATAGACAATCTTAAATTATCCCTCATACAAATAAACAAGCAATGACAAGCTCATGATGAAAATAATAACCAAGTACTTGCAACACACATCTAGAAACCGCGACAAGTTTATGTCACTATCCCGACCCCATCCTGGGAGCGGGAGTCGTGAACTAGACAGATGGTATCGGTATTTATTAATTTGGCAGCGGATATTTTCATCAGAACCGTAGTTATGAAATATTTATCAGAGTTTAAAACACCATATTTTTATAATAAACAAGTGGGATAAAATCCATGTTTTTTTTACAATACATTTATAGGGATAAACCCTAATTATTGAAAACAAAATCTCCTTTTTATTTAGGTAACTTTTATAGCCACTTTTCTAAGCCTTCAGTGCTCTCCAGCTAGCTTCTATTTGGCTTTCACATTTTGTTACCTGAAACGCGTTTAAAAACATTTTGTCAGTGCGAAATACTGGTGAGTGAATCTCGGTTTAATCAAAACAGGTTTTATCATTGTACAGTATTGAGAGCGATTACAATGTTTATATCTACACAATTACTCATTCAGTATTGTCAATCCTGACTGGTGGGTCATATTACACATTGGCTATCTCATTATCCAATGGTAACGTGTTCCACATTTTGTATACAAAACCCCAACATACCGACAGTAATTGAATAACTACAAATACTCAATCACTGCTAACCACATTGTAAAATATTTAAGGCTTTGTAAAAACAGTTTATAAAAAGGTTCACAAAAAGGAGATTACTCACATTGCTACTTTAGGTTTTTCCTTTGTGATTTCCTGGTTATAATCTATTAATTAAACAATGCACACGCGTTAGTATAATAACCCAATTTACATTAGTTATACCCTTCCCGAGACAGAAACTCCAACGACTACGTCGAGCAGAGCCTCGACAGCCGTTACGGAGCACTAGATCAATCAGGCAGCGTATCTAATACGTAACCGGGGGTTATGATAGTTATATCGAGGCAGAGCTTCGCTTTTTAGTGGGTATAATGCCCGAGTATTACTTCTACTTATAAGAATTTTGAGAGAGAAAATTGATTTGAAGGAGTTGGAAATGAACGTCGAACTCTCAATATATAGGGCCTGATCAGGGGCGGCTCGCGCCCCGCGAGAGCTTAAGCACAAGGCTTCGCGGCCCGCGAGGGACCTAGAGTAGGCCCAAGCTTTGGCCAGTCAGACCCTAGCTTCGACACGCATCCCGACACGTGGCAGCTTAGGGGCTCGGCCTGGTGGCCAACTGTCGCGGCCCGCTACAGTCTTCTCTGTCTGTGTCGCACCCCGCGAGAAACCAAAAATATTGGTTTTTGTTAATATAAAGGTATACGGGCTCGTTTATCGCATACGGGGTATATTTTAGGATGTGAAGGGGTTTTCAGGGGTGTTTTAGGAGGGTGGTTATACTATTTAATAAAATATATAATGTACTTGTGTTAAGTATAATAACCCAGTTCAACTTTATTAATATATGCGAGACAGAACCCCAACGTATTTAGTCGGGCAGAGCCTTGACATGTGTTGGTGAGTTCTAGATCAATCGGACAGGGTATTGACTCAGTGATCAGGGGTTACAATACTTAAAACGAGGCTGGGCTTTGGAGTATTATAATTTTAATAATAATAAAAATAGAAATATAGAAATGAGAGAGATCGAGAGGTAAATGAAATGTTTGAAGAATTTGAAGATGTTGAATGATGCTCTATTTATATTGGATGCTCTATTTATATTTGACTTTTGGAAACTTCCATGTATCTACCTGCGTTAATGTGTGTAAGAATTCAATTCTTTTCAATTATACACACTCTCACACGTGCACATATTTCTTAATTGTTAAGTTTTAATTTTTGTTATTTTATTATTTATATATTATAATTTATTCAATTGTTTCACTTATTTGGCGCTTATAACTTCTAAAATATGACGTTTTGCAAAACAATGAATATGTCATTAGAACGAGAATATTTTTGTCTATATTTTGAACCAAGTTTCATTAAAAACGGAGTTGATTCAAATATAATGTATTTTTATAGTTAAATTATTAAACGGTTCCTAGGTTCGCCAAAATACCTCATATTTCTATAGGTCAACTTGCCCATGATCTATTCGTTTAATAACATAGGTTTTATATACTTTATTTTAAATTTTACAAATAAAATTTTTGGGAATGTTACAGTTTACAATAAAAAGAATAACCAAATGTGTTGTCAACTCAATGTCCTTACATAGTGACGGATCTAAGATTTTTTTCATTGCTGGGAGGATGGTCGTGGATTTTGCCTAGAAATAACGCTATCTTTTTTTTCCAAGGGTGCGGCTGCCCCCTTCCTTTGAATGTAGGTACATCATTGGTCCTTAATGCCTTAGTGTTACTCTTTGACAATCTAAACAGTAACTGAATTATACCAAACACATTTATATATGTGCATATGAGTTCACAATGGAACTTACCAAATGCAATTCTGAGCAAAACGTGCTTCTAAGAGCATCTCCAATGATCATATGTAGCAATGGTCCGGAATTTCGGACTCCCCTCACAAACACAAGCACCATTGGAGGGTAAGGGTCGCTGACAAGTGGTCCAGGTCCACAAATTCTTCTTCTGATGCGGCTAGGGTGGGCTTAAAGCCACCCAATGACTCTTTTATATAAAAAAATACAAAGATTAAAATAATTTTTAAATTTAAAACTATCCATCCACTCTCACTTTTAAATTCAAACCTTCGCCAAATTCACATTTCACTCACAACAAGTCACCCGGTTCACACTCTCAAATTTCTTTCATTTACTCACACTTCCTCACCATGGATAATAAAATGTATTTCCAAGATTTGTTAGGTGTCGGCTTAAACTCCAACCCAACCCAAACGAAGCAATCCAAAGCTACTATCTGACACAACCCCGACCCGCATCAACTCCCCTTTTGATTCTACACAAATTTTTCCTGACCTACTATCAGACACAACCCGGTGCCACCTCCCTACCTCCTGAACTACAGGTATCCTAAACAACCTAGTGTCGCACTAGCCCACGTCTCAAACTACGAATATCCCCCAGTTACCATACTTCAATCCGGGTTTCATGCCTACTTTCCAGCCGGGTGTCACTTATAACTCTCATGACACACATTCATTCGATATTTAGACTACATTTTCGGTTGTTACTCTGTCATCAAGCCGAAAGAAAAAAGTAAACAAGTTGACACGGGCTCGTCTAGGCCTAAAAAAAGTAAACAAGTTGACACGGGCTCGTCTAGGCCTAAAATTCAAGTTCATAAATGGTTCACTAAAGAAGAAAAAGCTTTGACACGAGCTTACACTATGTCACAACCAATCCGATCGTAAGCAAGAACCAAAAAGGGGCGAGTTCTGGTGTGCGGACACCGAGTACTTTTGCAATGAAACTAGAAGTATTCATAACCGGTCCGCCGATAACTTGAAGTTTCATTGGCACATGATAACAATTCCAACACAAAACTTAATGAAATTTGGAATCACTACCGTCAAAGACATAGTGGGTGGTCTGATGACTTTGTCATCAACCCGTGAAAAAAAAAAGAGTACGAAAAAGAACATAACATCCATTGAGGTATGAACATGTTTTTCATATAGTGAAAAACAAACGAAAACAACTCCAACTGATGTCATTAATTCAAAGAGGATGAAGACATAAGAATCAGACAACTATTCCACATCTAATTCCAATGCAATCGCCTCGATGACAATGATACTCAAAACCCGTTTGTGAGTTTCAATATCAACCTCGGGGAAAATGAAACTTGAACCGAGTACTAAGATTTGCCTCATCCAATTGGGCAAAAGATGGCGAAGGAGGCGAGATCAAGGGTGAGGGTAAGAGGGAAACAAAGAACAAGTGAGACACACAGCCGACACCGACGAATGCCTTCAAGTTATAGATGCATCATTACATGGACAAACAAAAGCAAACCATGGATATATATGTTCACGGGTCAAATGACTCAATTTCTTTAGAATCAAGACTTCTATTAATGGTCCGCTCAACCATAGACATAGATATGGTAGCACAAGAACGCATGGGAAATTGTGCTAGATATCGGTTATCGCAGTAGGATATCGGTGGGATATTTATAATTTTAATATCATGCTATATATATATATATATAGAGAGAGAGAGAGAGAGAAGGTGTATTGTACAAAATGGCTTAACGTACGCTACGTACGCGATGTGAAATCGCATGTTATAAAATATCATGGATGAAATCGTATGTGATAATTTTGATGAAATCGCATGTTGGTTTTTTGTAACAATTTCACATGTGATAATTTTGATGAAATCGCATGTTGGTTTTTTGTAACAATTTCGCATGTGGTATTTTAACTATTTTTGATGAAATCGCATGTTAAAAAACCAACATGCAAAATTGTTACAAAAACCAACATGCGATTTCAATGTGGGATGAAGATCTGATGGTTGAGATGATCGCGTACGTAATGTAGGATAAGGGCTCTTGTACGTTAACCTAACTCTCTCTCTCTATATATATTCTCTCTCTCTCTCTCTCTATATATATATATATATATATATATAGGGGTAAGATCAAATAAAAAGTTAATTTTGCCTAAGTAGGATGAGAATGAATCTTAACCATTTATTTTTCAAATCAATGGTTAAGATGAAACTATAGGAGAATGGAGGAGTGTAAGGCTATCTTGGGAAAATACTATTTATGGATTTTCTCTCTCCACATGCAATGCACATGCATATCATACCCTCATTTTTTAAACGTTCATAACTTTTTCATACGACATTATTTTTTCATAAACATTTCACCGTAAAATCGAGCGTCTTTTTATCTTTAATTTGAGTACCATGTTGCTATATAAAATATGAAGACTAAAAAAACCCACAAAAATGTGTTGTATTTCTATGTTGTATAACATCTTTTTGTGCTGGATTTTTGTACTATATTTTTGTGCTAAATTTTTTGTGCTGGATTTTTTTGTCTTAAATTTTTTTTTCTCAATTTTTTTGTGCTGGATTTTTTTGTACTACATTTTTTTGCTGAATTTTTTCGTGCTATATTTTTTTGTACTAGATTTTTTTGTGCTATATTTTTTTGTATACATTTTTTGTGCTATATTTTTTGTACTAGATTTTTTGTGCTAGGTTTTTTTTGTACTATATTTTTTTGTTGTATTTAAAAAAAATGGGGTGCCACATGCCATTTTCACTCCTATTTATAAGGACCAAAATGTCATTTATTCCTACTTTTTAGGAGTGACACATGTCATCATCACAATCCTTCTTAGGCTACTTAGGCAAAATTCACTTTTTAGTGGATCATTCCCCTATATATATATATATAGGATTATGTTCAAAAGTGAACACTAGTGTAGCTTGCGAACTGAGTGAACTAATCCTAGCCATCACTACTAGAAAATAGGCCTAATGCAACTTTTTAGAAGCAACTTTTTTCAAATGAGTTGCATTTGACTCTAATGCAACTTTGTTGAATATAAGGGTTGCATTCGAGTATCTAATGCAACCTTTATCGCAAAAAGGTTGCATAATTATATTGAAGTTGCAACATTTTTATATAAAAGTTGCAAATTTTATTGAAATTTGCAACCTTTGCTAAAAATGTTGCATTTTGAACGGTTAAATGCAACTCTTTTTTTAAAAGGTTGCATTGTTAAAAGTTAAATGCAATTTTATTTTAAAAGATTGTATTATTGAAAGTTAAATTCAAATATATTTTAAAGACGTTGCATCCATATTGCGTTGTTAAAATTTTAATGGAGATATATTTAAAATACGCTGCATCCATATGTATGTGTCGTGCCATGTCATAACGTATCTACATAATGACTATTATTATATATATATATATAATTATGATAAAAAAATACCAAATAATATATATTATGTTATATATTAAAATTGTTATCAAGAATATATAAAAAAATATTACTAATGTTTACAAATTAATAAATAAAAAAAACTAGTGGAGATTGAGTCAAACTTAAAGACTACTCACGGGTCAAGCTTTAGAAACACGGCTTGACTAAGCTTAGCTCGAGTTCGACTCGATTCGTTTACACCCTCTATGATCTATTAGGGTATACCGGGTGGGTTAGGAAAATGCATCGGCAAATGCATATGCCGCACAGCATGCCCACCGCCAACAAGGAGTTGCCGATCGGCAAAGATGATGAAGAGGAGTTTGCGGGGAATGAATGCCGGATGCGGCAAAGAAGAGGGAGAGGGAAAGCGGTGGGGCCCAGAATTATATCAACCAATCATCCTTTTTTGTTTATTTGTTTTTTTTTTATTTTAAAAATGGTTTGACGGAAACCAACTTTGTGTTTTTTTGGCAAGAATGGAGAATAAGAGGGGAAATGACATGACATGATGTGATTGGGTGGGTGGAAAGTTTGCCCCATCTCATTAGACATGCACCCTTACACCTTTAAGATTGATAAATTTGAATAGTTATTTTATGATTTTTAAAATAAATTATATTTTATTTCTGGTTAAAAGATGTTATATTTTAATATTGTAAACTTATTAAAGTCATGATTGTGTGAACAATGTAGCCTAATGTTTAATTCCCGCCCCCAATTCACCAGTTCCTTCCCAAAAAAATTTCAATCCCTTCCCCAATTCTTGTTTCCCCCCTAGAATTTTTTTTTTCTGAAAGGGGTTTTCCCCAATTTACCTAAATTTACGTCCCCATTTCATCTATCTCAACCTCCATTCCCCCTCTTAACCTTAAATCGGCCCACATCTCCAATACCGTTTCATCGATCTCCTTTAACTATTTAACCGCTATGGAAGAGGGCGGGCAAGAGGAACCGTAATTGTGATGATCAGTGGTGGTTCTTTACGATGATTCTTGATTCGTCTACTGCCGTTATTTTGAAGGTGAGGGTTTTCAAGTTATTAATTTATTCTTTTAAACATCTGTTTTGCTTATTTTTTTACTGGATTGTATTTTGATTTATGTTTGTTCATGGTTGTGAGCTATGTATAGGAAATTCTTAACTTCTTGTTTATAAGAACCACAAAGCCCCTGATTTCACCTTCATGTTTGCATTCATTTTCAGGTACACGAACAAGTTTCTACTTTACTTGATTGACTTGTTTGTTTCTATAAGATAAATCGATAGTTTATAAAACATGGTATTAGATTTGAATGGTTTTGTTTGATATGTTTCGAATAAAATACTGAATTTGGTTTTATATTTTGTTACAGATGTGTGTCTAGGATGGTATATCATGTTATGAGGAAATCAAATGGTCTTAATAGAGGAAACACTTGTAATACAACTTCAGGTATGTCACTCGTCAATTAAATTAGTTATAGTTTTGGAAAAAAAAATATATATTAACGTTATCCTCTGAGATGAGCTAATGTGTCAAATTCTAGATCTATTTCGATTGAATTCCGGATGATTGATTTCATTGATACATATGGTTAATTGAAACGAAAGTCGAAAATAGCAAAGGTGGGAGGGGATGATTAAGGGCATATTTCGCACTCATTTTAGTTTTGGTTGGTCAGCTCTTTTTTTAGTAGTATTTCAAGTGATTCAAATATTCATGTATTGTTTGTAAAAATGATTATAACTTACAAAGACGCCAACACAAGAGGATTAACTTATTATGATCAGAAAGATGGTGACTAAATTTTCAATCAAAGAATCAAAGATGGATTATGTGGAAACTCTTCAATTGCTTGAATGATTTAGGCGCTTGTTCTCAACAAAAAGATGATTCAATTGCTTGTTCTCAACACTGATTGTACTACAAATTAGTTAAATACCAATTGTATTGGAACATGAAAAGTTGTTAAATTTTTTGAACATTAGAAGTTGATTGATCTGGTTAGAAGTCGCCGTATATGAGACGCCTTGGTACAAGAGAAGTCAAACATGAGAACGAGTATGTTTTTAACTGATTCAATCGCCTTAGTTGATCGGTTGTTTTTACTTTGAAAATGATATGTTTTTAACTGATTGTCTATAGCTGCTATGTGAGTTTATTAAAGTTACGATCTGATGATTTTTTTTTTAAATTAAAGGCCACTGGAGCTGTTTTCAAGTCAACACTGGAAACATTCCATATAAAAGCTGAGCAGGTTTGTCTTCTTTCCATTTGATGTTATGAGATCGAATTCTAAAAGAATGAGTGTTACTGAGGGAAGTAATGGGTTATGTTTATTTGACTGTTGCTAATTGTTGATTTCTTGGATATAGCGTCGTAGCACAACTGAAGTCAAATCAATGGATGCATTTTTCCGAATCAGGTTCTCATCTTAGACCAATAATTCAATATAATGGTTAAGTTATATTAATTACTTTAAATGATAGGCTAATGCTAATGTATTTGAACTTTGTAAGGAAAAGGGGTGTGGCAAGCCCCTTTGCCACTCGGCAAACACCGCCGCCACCAATATATGCCGCGCGGGTATGGATCAAAGCGCGGAAAGGTTGTCGCTTGTGGGGACTTGAGGGAGAGGGGTAAGTGGTGGGGCCCACTATCTACTTCAACCAATCATGTTTTGTTTTTTTAAATGGTTTGGGAAACCACCCCTATTTTTTGGGCAAGAGGGAAGAATGAGAAGGGAAATGACATGACACAGTATAATTGGGTGGGTGGAAATTTCCCCCATATCATTAGGCATGCACCCCTTACACCCTTAGTGTACTTGGTGTTAATAATGATTGAATATCAATGGGTAATCGCTAGCTATATATGTTTTCAGTAGTAGTAATATTGTAAATAACCAGCTAGGGTATCATCTATTGAGTGTTGGTTACTTGTTTCATTCTTTGATGCTTTAACTGTTCTGATTTGTGGTTTTTGATAGCTTTTTATGCATTAATTACCATATCTTAACCGGTTCTTCTAATTTTGCTAAACCTCAGTCTTAACAGGTAGCCGATTACCAAGTACAATAGCTACTTGAGGCAAACGATTTGGGAAATCTCAAACAAGCTCAAGCCCATTCGACAGCTAATATACAACATAAGGAGGTGTGTGTTCTATTTTTTACCCTTTTAGTTTTGATTCTTAAGCATACATTTTCTATTAAGCATAAAAAATGCTTTGAGGGACATAGATATACCTGACAAAATAGGTGGGGCGGGGTGATCGGTCAGAATGGGTCGTTTAAACAACTGGTCAATTTTGTCCAGGTTAGAACGGGTTCGGGTCAGTTTTTTAATTTCACAATTTTTTCTTTTAAATTCTGGAGTATACATATAATATACTTTTACCTTAAATACAAGACCATAATAATGGCTGGATGGTTTCAAAATAATGCCAGATTGAGTGATTATGTATGAACGCGTAGCAAACAAAGAATTTCAATAGTTAGAGGGAGCTAGATAAAAATTACATGAATGTCTTGCCTATCAAACCTGAAAATTAGTTAACAAACCTGAGTTACCTGATCGAACTAGACAACAAAGAGATTCAAGGCTGTTAATGGTCATCAAAGAGTTCCATATCATTGAGAGCCTAGTATATATATGTTGTCATTAGTTTTTATCTTTGCTTAGTGATCATTACATACAATTTTTATTTGTTTTTCACATCAGCACCAACATCTTTTTTGCAGTTCTAATGGTAAACAAATGCAAGCAAAATCAAAACGTACAACGTGAAGTCAATAATTATGAGAAAGTATGCTATTTATACTTCAACAGAACAAAAAAGAGACCAGAATCCCAGATTTGGGATTAAAAAGGATCGCAAATTCATTCTAGACAATTTATTTATGACTAGTATTTTCTATTTAGAGTTTTCTATTAGCTAAGTCATTTATATTAATGTGTATCCAGAAGCGTTGTTCACGCGTTAAGGAAATGTGCATGTCTTAAAAAAGTAAGCACACAGCCGACCCAAAAATTTTTGCTAGAATTCGCGAAGAAGTGAAGAGATGGTAATACGCCTTTATTTTGCTCGTGGTTTGTGTTTTTTACTGTTTAAGATGTTGATTCTTTTATTGATATATGTTACCATTAATGCAAAGAAATGATGACTCAAACAAGGAATTACCTAGTTAAACCAAAATGTTTGAAGGTGAACCTACAAGGACCAAGGGGTAGGGGTGTTCAGAAAAAACCGTAACCAAATAAAAACCATAAACCGAACCGTAACCGTAACCAAATAAACCGATCCGAATAACGAATTCGGTTTTTGGTTTGGTTTCTAACCGAAACCGAATTGTGAATATGGTTTTTGGTTCGGTTTATGGATCCACAATTTATTTTATTTGGTTTATTCGGTTTATTTGGATAACCGAATAAACCATTTAACTTAATTAATTATTAAATAAAAATAATAATATTTTATAAATCATATACAATTTATTAGCCCAAAATAGTTTTTTTTTATGCAGCCCAAAATACCAAATGTAAATCTAAAAGCCCAACTCAAACCCACTTATTTCTAAAATAATAGAACGTCAGACCTATAGAAACTAGGGTTTAGGATTTCTACATTTTCTTGGAGAAAGACTCATGTTTGAAGATTATTTATATTTTGTGCCATTAGACTTGTTAACTATTTATTCTATGATCTATGTTTTGAAGTTTTAACTTTGTGGTTGTGTCTACGACTACTTTATGGATGTGTTTGTTTTATTTCACAATGAAACTTTCTTGTATTCATATATTGTTAGGTGTAAATTAGTTGCGATGTTCGAAAATTGGAACACAAACATAAATATAAATTAGGAAAAAAAGTACTTAGATACAATTTGGATAGATTTGGTTTATTTGGTTTCTAACCGAAACCAAACCGAATTGAATTTGGTTTGGTTTGGATCGGTTTGCATATTCCTTATTTGGTTTGGTTTGGTTTTTGGATTGGGGTACAAAATTTTGAAAACCGAATAAACCGAACCGAATAAACCAAATAAACCATAAACCGAACCGATGAACAGCCCTACCAAGGGGTGGGCATACGATGACACTGCGATTTGTAAGTTCTTTTTAGTTTTTGGTTTTGAGAATTTTGTATGAAGTATCCTGTATGGGTTGACTTTTAAAAGTCAGTTGCTTGTTATTGTTTTACGTTGTTTTCAACAAGCAACTTGTATTGATGGTTTATTGGATGATGTTTATATAAAAAAAATTCTTATTTTCTTTTATAGGAACAATTGAAGAACTTCAAACCTCCAGGAGATGGAAGTGCTTTGGTTGATCATTTTACAGATGGCTACCTTTGATTTATGGTGGATGTGTTCCTAAAATAATGATGAAAAAATGGATGGTGTCGTGGAATCATACATAATTTCGGGTGGGTTTATGGAATCATTCAACGCGAGTCTTGAAGTTGAAAGAACACAACAATGCGAAAAGAAATTGAAAGGGCCATCACATGTATGTAGAAAGATTATGACAACCAACAAGCTAACTTTGAAGTTACGATGCGAAGTATTATGGAAAAGCTACCTAATGGAGTATTATAGGATCTTAGAGACGATTTGGAGGTTTTCGTTACTTTTTATCATTGTACTTCACAACTTTATTATGATTACATTGTTCTATTGATTTTGGACACATGTTATATTACGATATAAGATTATCTTATATAATTATGTGATTATTATGTTGGTGTTTTTAAAATACTAGTGCATACTAATAGAAATTTTAGTATTTCAAATAATAATGCTATAGAGTTGCATTTGACTTTAAAAAGGTTGCATTTGAGTTTAACAAAGGTTGCATTTTAGTGTAGCAAAGGTTGCATATGAGGTAATAAAGGTTGCACTTGAGTATTAGAAAAGTTGCATTTAAAATTAAAAAAAGTTTGCATTAGCATGTAAAAAGGTTGCATCACAAAAAGGTTGCATTTGAATAGTAAATGCAACTCTTTAAAAAAAAGTTGCATTATCTAATAAAAATGTTACATTAAGTCTAATGCAACTTCACCTAATGCTGCCCTTGATAAAATGTTGCATTAGGCCAAAGGCAACCTTTTCAAGGCCTAATGCAACACTTTCTTAGGGTTGCATTAGCTTTATTTTCTTGTAGTGCATACACGTGTGTAGATCAATGGTCAGGATTTGATGTTGAAATACACTAGTGTATTTTACGATTTGATGATGAGATCTTGGCCATACACGTGTGTAGATCAATGGCCAGAATTTGTTCACTCAGATCGCAAATACATTAGTGTTCATTCTAGAACCCCACCCTATATATATATATATATATATATATATATATATATATATATATATATATATCAATTTTACACTAACAATTCAGTATGCTCTTCTACCATTAACAAATAAAATTTTTGCAACTTACAAAACACTAACAGTTGTAGCAAGTAAGAACTGACTAAGGGGTTGTTTGTTTAGCTCTTAATGATGCTCTTAATGGTTCAGACCTCATACTGGTTCAACACTTAATGGTTCAGACTGTTTGTTTCACGACCAGATGTCTGAATAGTTCAAACATTTGCCTCTGAACGGTTAAGCATTATATTGAGTCTGAATGGTTAAGACCTCTAATCTGAATTGGTCATACATTTGCCTCTGGACGGTTAAGCATTATACTAGCTATTAATGGTTTAGAGTTCTTACCGGTTCAACACTTAATGGTTTACAGACCCCTTACTGGTTCAGCACCTAACCATTCAGAAGTTACCAAACAATCCCTAAGACTTAAAACACTAACATTTAACACTAACAACTAACAATTAAGACTTATAATACTAATAGCAACAATAAGAAGAAAGATGAATAGTAGAACTAAGAAGAAATGTAGTAATATAAAAAAATCAGTGATATATCGGTCCAATATTGCCGATATTATCGGTATCGATATTATGACCGATATTTTGCACCGACATATTGGGATATTAACTACATAGGCTCTAAATATGTATTTCAAAGCACATTCTAATATATGTCCGTGTGTTACAAAACACCTGGAACTCGCATTTGCGTTCAACGTTTCAAATTTAATCAATTAACTCGATCTTTAACCAAAGCTCGATAACCCATGGACACTGATGTTGGATTGATATGTTTGAAAACACACAAACAATTGAAAGATTTCGATGAAATTGTTCGTTTGGAAATTTCCCGAAAAACTAATCGTAGGTTCCTCTCTCCATCGGAACAATATGGCCGTTAAGCTCATTACTAAACTTGTTGAAGAGATGAAATATAACCAAGGTATATCTTTTTTATCAGAGGTTGAATCGATCATTAGAAGAAGAATTAGGCCAAAAATTAGGATACATTCTGGGAAAAACAAACTTTCATCGAAGAGAAGCAAATGAAAGGCTTTCATAAAAATTCTCGTAGAATTGAGAATGAAGTTTTCATTTTGTACATGTCAGATCATGAATTAGTAACTGCATCCAATTTCTAAAAAAATCCCAATTGTTTCCATTTTTGGAATGGGATATTTATGGAATCTCAATGAATAGGATCAAACCTTATTCCATGGTATTTACATGAGGTTCTTCTTTCTTATTATTAAGAAAGTCCCCGGGAGGGCTTAGTTGATCCATGATTTAGGTTTCATCTTTCGTTTCCTTTTTGTTTGTTTCGAGAATTATATCGATCAATTCCGATTCTTTATTTTTCTCTTGATTCTTTTCCGATCGAGATGTATAAGAATGGAATACGATCTCTACAAGAATAGTTACCTAGTAAAAAAGAATAATAATCTAAAAAACTTCTAAGAAAATTTGAAAATAACAAAACTAACGTTTTCAACCTCCAAAAGACCCAAATGATCAGAGAACAACTAATCGTGTAACAATTTTATGCATGTATAGTCGGAATTCTCTAAATTAACTTGGCCGAAATGTTACATGATCCTCATATCCATTTATTTTAACGCCTCAACTAACTAGACAGTAGACACATCCGGTTTTAAATCATATTCAACGCCTCAACTAAACTAGACAGTAGACACATCCGACTTTAAATCATATTCGGCCGTGTTTATATCAACATCGTCGCCTCATACTCCTCTAGTTGCCATACCCATGGCTAGCATTCTTTTTTCTTCAAAAATACATGTGTAATTTGTCAAATAATTCCAAATTCAATAATAGTTTAGATTAACATGTACGTACACATTATTATAATATAAAAAAAAATATGAAAATATCAACATCCGTATCTTCCTTTCTTCTTGTGTTGTATTTGGATTTTTCACTTTCTAATATTCCCTTTACCAAAAGCGAAAAGAGAAAAAGGGAATCAAATCAAATCAAGCCTTTGATTGGTTTTCTTTTTCTCTTGGTTAAGTAAGTAAGGAGCAGCAATCAAATTATAAATCGGAAAAAGGGTCGTCACCAACAACATCACACGTTCGCAGGTTATTTCCCTCTTTTAACGTTTCTCAACCAAATCCAGACATTATTATTAAAATAATAATACCAATTCTTAATCTTAGTTAATATTTATTGTCTTCTTAATGTTTTGAAGATGTCAGCAAAGATAATAACCCTCGGTAATCTATCGGTGATGGTTAGTCGGGAAACCACGATTGTGTGAAGATGTCACCGAGCAATATTACCGACGGATCCCCCGATAGGTCTTTAACCTAGCGATCACCTACACGTATTTGCCGATGAATTAATTCATGTCGATTACAGATGGCATTATCTTTGACGGATTATCGACAAAAATTCACCAATAAATTTTTGATGGTTACACCTACGACAGATCAATGAAAGTTATTCTTGTAATAATGTAATAAGTAAATAAATTGAAGTATGAGGCTTTAGTTAGATATGATTTTTGGCCTACTGATTTTATATTTGATTTGTTAATTCTTGTCAGCTTTGATTTAAGAGAACGTATCGGTATTCTGATAGAAGGTGGATAAAGGAAAAAAAAATGATACCATGAGGCAAGTATAGAATGGTGCAGGTACTATTTATTAAGTTGGTCTTTTAATATATAGATAATTTGTATTTGCATGGTAATTGTATATATAGTGAACAATAATAATATGGATTTAAACAATTAAAATCAGATTAAAGAAAAAAAAGTTTCCAGGAAAAGAAAAAAAGGTAGGTGGCCACCATGGAATGTCGTTCGTCTGGTTTGAAGACACACAAACCAAAATAGTCGTTTCTTGGATCCTTTATGTTTTTTCCCAACAATACTATTGGTTGTTAGACAAATCAATTCTCTTGTTTTCTTATACCATACATGAATTTTGAAATGAGTTTTTTTTTTTTAAATAAATTTTGAAATGAGTTAAATAAGCAAAATGATTTGGAGATTTAGTTTATTAGTTTTTTTTAGTTTGCCATTAAACTTTATTTCTTTGTAGTTTAACATATCACTTAGTTATTTGCTTTTCATTTGTCTTATTATTGATTCGTAGGTTCATGAAATAAGTCTATCGTTATTTCTTTTTATATGTTTAGAAAAAAAAAAAATAAGAAAATGTCACATATATATATATATATATATATATATATATATATATATATATATATATAGGGAGAAGATCATGCGAGAACCACCTCTTATTGCGAGAACCGCGTGAACCAATGTGAACACAACCAAAAATGCCTAAAAATAGCTAAAAATCACACAATTTTTTTTTAATATCTTTTATATAAAAATCGCTACTTTTCGAAGCCAAAAAAAAAATTAAAATTTTTTTTTTTGCCACTAAAAGTAGCGATTTGAGCTTAAAAAATATAAAAAAAAAATTTAGATTTTTTTTTTTTATTTTTTTAGATTTTTTTTAGGTTTTTTGAGGGTTTAGTTTTTAGCATTTTAGCTTTGGGGTGGGGGGGGGGGGGGGTTTAGGTTTTGGGGGGGTTAGGTTTTTTTTTTTTTGGGGGGGGGGGGGGGGTGGGGGTTAGGTTTTTTTAGGTTTTTTTTAACTATTTTAGGTTGTGTTCACATTGGTTCTCGCGGTTCTCGCAATAAGGGTGGTTCTCGCATGATCTCCTCCCTATATATATATATATATATATATATATATATATATATATATATATATATATATATATATATATATATAACTAAGTTTGCCAATTGTTTCGAATAGATCATTGAAACTTTATTTTGTCTTTCTAAAGTCACAAAATTCCGTTTGCTATTCTAATACTTAGTATTATCAGGTTACTAATGATAATGTGTCAGGTTTCTTTATTTTTTTTTTATCTATAATATGATAAAAAATACAAATACAATTTTAGGAATAAAAATGTGTTTTTTTATCTTAAAAAATATATTTTTTTTTAAACTTAAAACTGATTATTTTTTAAATTTTAGAATAAAAATATGATTTTAGAAGTTTTTTAATTGAAAAATTAACGCCATAATTATATATATATTTTCCAAATCATATAATTAAAATAAAAAAAATAATAAAACCTGACACGTCATCATTTGTAACCTAGTAATTTGATGATTACATAGCATTAGAACAACAAATAAAACTTTAGTGACTTTAAAGTAATAAAAAAAATATTCCACGGACTTAATTGGAATAATTGACAAACTTTATTACATGTATAGTAAAAGTAATATCAACATTTTTTATGAATATAAAAATAAGTATATGATTGTTATTGTGCAATTATATGTAATGTAAACAAATAACACTTTAGTGACTTTAAAGTAATAAAAAAAATATTCCACGGACTTAATTGGAATAATTGACAAACTTTATTACATGTATAGTAAAAGTAATATCAACATTTTTTATGAATATAAAAATAACTATATGATTGTTATTGTGCAATTATATGTAATGTAATTATGTAAGTAGGGGGCTCAACTTATTTTGAGTTTTTAAGAGAAATTCTAAATTAGAGACACTTTTTTTTTTTTTTAAAGAAGCAATCCTGCTTCATTATCACTAAGTGCGACTGCTAACGATAAACTAAAAGGTTTGTGATTGACAAAAATATGTTTTAATCATTCGAATTTTAATGAGTCAAATGAAGCATATATGAATGTTGTATAATATATAAGGACGGACATGAGAGAGAGCAGGAAGGAGAAGGGAAAGGGGGTGCAGGAACACCACCCTTTCCCTATGGGAGAAACTAGACGTCTTTCCTCCATGCATACTAATTAACAATATTATATAAACAGTTAATTAATTACAAGAAAAATTAAAAAAGAAATTAAAACATGTTGGTTCAGTTTTGTTTTGAACATAATGGAAAACATGAAAACATACATTTGATTGCATCAGACAGGCCAGCAGAGAATCCAGATGGAGTCGCAGCAATAATGTTTGACATGGTTGTCAGCTTGATCTGGTTCCTCCTTAGGGTGCTAACTGATGATGGTGGCTAAGAAACCGAATAAGGGAATCGGCTATGGAGATGGAGGTCGATTGATGTTATGTGTTATTAGGGTTTGTCTAATTGTGTAACTGAGTAACCCTTTAACCTCCACATAATTCTCCTTATATAAGCACCTAGGAGTAAACCTAATTAGTTAATAAAGGTAATATGGTCCATCAACAATTACCAACTAATTATTTAATAGGTTATTATATATTTTGATCTATATAATGTAAATGATTATAATGGCTACTTGATTAAATATTATACCATAATATATCTAATCTTACATTCTCCCACTTAGCCGAGTAATCATTTACTATGAGTATTAGATAAGCCTGATCAGGAGTTAACACTCATTTTAGCCTTAAACAAGTACTATAGCAGAGAAATACAGTCGTTGAATCATTATGCAACTCAGGACCCCCATTAATCATACTATAGCCTTAATTTAAAACCTAATCGTTATGATCAAAATACGCATAAGCTCTTTGTTTGATTTGTAACTATATTTGTCTATATGCCATTATGCTAGCTTGACATATTCTTAGAGACATACAAAATCAAACTGATGAGGAAAATTAACTAATACTTAGTCATTCATAGTACGATATGCAGTTGCGCATAACCATCAATTAATACCCGTCTCTGAGCTCTCTTAATAAGACTTATGGGTAATAGCCCTTTAGTTATAGGATCCTTAAGCATATCATGAATGTATTCGATACAAAACTTAGTTTCCTCAATTCGTTCATAAACGAATATTAATTGTGTATCGAAACTTAATGCAGCACCTCTTGAACTGTTACTGTTCAAAGAGTCATGGTAGCTGACTTTATCACACTAAGTCTTCAAAACATTAATTATATGGAGTCAATAAACTTATTAGTCCACTGATAAATTTCCAACAACATTTAGTGACTATATTATGTCATTATAACTTAGGTTGTTAATATCAGTGCATTATGACTCCTCCATGAAATAGGTTTTTTTTTTTGCTGACATAAGGATATACCCGAAATTACATTCTTGTCATCTTTGAATATCTCAAAGTTAGAGTAATAAACCGGTTTTAATTCTCACTTCTTCTTTAAGGTATAGTCTCTCGTTTCCTTTTAAAGATATTGCAATACCCCATTAGATGTTTCACATTAATCTAGACATATCTAGTGTGTTGCAATGTGAGTAATATCTAAACGAGTATAGACTTAAACTTACATAAGGCATCTAATTAATGAAGCGTAAATAAATAATCTCATTTATCCTTTTATCCTCTAAAGGAAGAGCAGTATTGTTTGTTACATACGTAAGGACCCATTTAATGTTAAACTTATGGAACATAACTAATATCCCATTGGGTCTATCTCAGTATGTTATGATATCAATCACGTAAGAGATATCTCTGAGATCTATTATATCAAAGTTTGTGTTAACAATGCTTTGACTTATGTAACATATACTTGTCAAAAGAATATCATCTATATAGACAAGTTTATTTTAGTTGCTCCCACTCATTTTGAGGTAGGTACATTAATCCACTTGATTCTTGATGAAAATAATTACGTTAGCTTTTCATCACATTATGATGTTTGCATTAACCCATACATGGATATTATTGGCTTACAAATAAAGTGTTCTTTAACCTTCTGTTTGAAACTTTAGGTTGTTATCTAATGAACATGTAAATGTGTCAGCCATTTGTTAGGGAAAATCGTTTTAATGTTCATCTAATGTAGCTTAAAACTATTATAAGCTACTAGAACAGTGATGATCCTCAAAGAAATCTTCTGTAAGATAGGTAAGAAAAAACTCTTTGATAATTTATCTCTTTCTAAGTATGACCTTTGACAATCAATCATGCTTCTTCGTGTCTTAATGCTTATATTAGGATTTGGTTTAGTTATGAACACTCTTAGGTAATTCAATCAAATCCCAAACTTTATAAGAACACATAAAATCAGTTTTACTAGAAAACAGTTTTATTCCATTTAGAAGATTTAAGATTGATTGACACTAATGGCTTAATTATGAGAGATAGGATCAGTAAACTTTTCCAAAATCCATTTCAACTTCAGTTAGGGAGGTTGTGTATTCATCAAAGTTAGTAGGCTTTTAAACCTAGATGACCTCCTGAGTTGATTATTGGGTTCATTAGAAGTTTCAGTTTTATGGATTAGCTCTTGGTTAGGTTGCTATCATTTTCAGGATTCTAAGTTTGTAAGAGTTGGTGCAGTATGGTGTACAAGAGGTGTAATCGGAGTTAAATTCGGAGTGAAATTTAATGACACTCTTCCCCCCGCCTCTTGTATTCCTTGTAAATCATGATAAGGACTTTGACTGCTCCCACTGACCTTAGAAATCTTTAGGAACTCAGCATGCTTAGGGTCAATACTTAACGACCAACTAATTCTAATAGAGAAACAAGTTATTGGCGTCAGTCGTTGTAGTTTCTCTTGTTGAGGATTATGTTAGTTTAGGTAAGAAATCTAAGTGTGCCCACAATTAAGCAACAATGAAACTTTTGTAAGAGTAGCATTAGATTTAAGGAGATAAGTTTTGATAGAACATTGTCGTGATGGAGCGGTGTCTTGTACAAGAGGTGCAAATTGAGGATGTAAAATTTTCACTCCCCCACCTCTTGCAACTATTGCAAGTTATTATTAAGACACTTAATGCTCCCACTGATCTTTGATATCTCTAGAAATGCTACAAGAGAAGTTTCAATGAGGTACGTGATGTGGGAACCTATCATATATATGTTAGACTTTAATTGATTTCTTTAATGTCCAGATATCATAAGAAACTTTAGGGACATGTCTAATAGAAATCTTATTAAGTACATACATGAATAGATTTCTTCTAAGAACGTCAGCCATATGTGACAAAATTTAGATACAAGTTGATAGTCTTTTAAATGATAAATGAATTATGTCTGAATATTCCATTTGGAATAAGTTCCACGAATGTCAATGAATGACTTATGATGGACCCATACTTATTCCTTAAGCCAAGTAATATTAAGGGTTGTAACGTCATGATTTAAAATCACTTAGAATGAGATTGGACAAAAAATCATCATCATTAACCATGTCATGAGTTCTCATGAATTTTTGGTCATAATGGACGAAATTTATAAGTCTCATTTTCCTTTTGTCAAATTCTCATTTGCATGATGACAAAAGTTGTGAAAAAGTAAGGTATCGTCTAGTTTTATCTTAGTAATGTTTCAATCCAGATATTTAGAACAAATAAAATGAGAGTTTAAGGTAAGTATGACTTTATGTTGACTATGCAAACCTAAAAACCTTCATAACATTGCTTAATTATGATACTATATTCTGATTAATTTTCAGAATATATAAGGTATCGAAAAGCGTTGTCAGAAGACTGCTTATTATGGTTCTTATAGCCTTAACATTTAATTTTGTCACTAACTCTCATGTTAGTTATTTGTCGAGTTCTGGTAAGGAAACGTTTGGAACTAGAGTAAACTAATCATGTGTTAATTGGAATATTAAAATTATCAGACTTAAATATCATTAGTAAGCGACTACCTAATTAACTTATCCAACTGTTCTTTGGAATAATGGATAGTCTCGTTGCTTATGCCTAGTCTAATGACATAATTATGCAGTGAGATTTTCCCTTGAAGAACCTTAGAGTTGGGATTAGCACTTGTAATTTGTCTATGGACCTTAGAACAACCCTCTTTTAAACTATTAGTGGTTGTAAGGTGAATAACATCTTATTTTCCAGTTTCAAACATTTATTTCTTTGTACATATGTTGCTTATCAACACACTCATTATACTTTGGTACTTTTGAGTGTTATAGTTGATTTATAAGGCATCAAATTGTACAAGTGAAAATCTTAGTATGTAATGTACTGGAAAAATGTACTTATTTCCATGCGTAAACCCTTAACTTTATGGGTCATGGTATTGTACATGATTATGTATTCACATATACCACTTAGCTTTATAATTTATAATTTAAATGAAGGCATGCATCTTAGGAGTTCTTGTGATAAAACCACACATAATAGATTAGTCTTAGGAAAAACTTAATCTGGAATAACCTTAGTGACAGCACTTATTCTTGATTATCATAAGAGACATCATGTTCGATTTATCCTAATCATCATGCTCTACTTTTCTTCTGTAGTGTTTTATCAGAAGAGAGCAATAGGATTATCGTGCCTTAAGAGATAACCAAGGATTTAATTTAAGAGCTAATTCTTATAGAAACTTTAAATAAAGCAAACATTTTAGGTTTAGGAATTAGAGTGGATGAGATATATATAGAAGAAAAATTATAGTGAGTAAAATTATGGGTACTAAGAATAAGGCAGACGAAATGATCATAAAACTTAATTAAGGATCATTAATATAATGATCATTGAGTGAAGAGGTTGTGATATGTCTATTACTAACATCAAAATAATAGACTTAGCTAAAAATTATACTTAAACGAAGACAAAACAGCTTTGGCCAGAAGTGTAATCATTTAAGCATATGTGCAAAGTGGTTGTAACAAATCAGCTTTGGCCAGAAATTGAGACAATCACTTTAGTTATGCACTCGTTAAGTATGCCATCTATGAATGAATTAAATCAGCTTTGGCCAGAAATTAAGACATTCATGCTTATGATGCATACTTAACATAGCTTTCGTAATACTTGAACGATAAGTAGATGTATCAAGTCAGCTTTGGCCAGAAATGATACATCAAAAGCTCATTCAAGTTAAGCTATTTTGGTTTTGTAAAACATTATTTGATCCTTATTAATTAACTAAATATTTACAAAAACCAATTATTTAATAGCAAACCACCCGTTAGCGCGGATCGAACTTATGGTCACATTAAACAGCTTAAAATAATGAGGTTTCGAGTCACAACCTTGTTGTCTCGAGTTATGACCTTATGGTCTCGAGTCGAGACCTTTGTCTCAAGTTATGAGCTTATGGTCTCGAGTAGAGACCTTTGTCTCGAGTTATGATCTTATGGTCTCGAGTCGCAATCTCAGTCTCGAGTCGTAATCATGGTCTCGACTAGTATGTTTTATGAGATCTCGGTTCCTTGATGAGGTCTCGAGTCGCAACCATGGTCTCGAGTGATGAAGATTGAAGTCCTTAGTTGAAACCTTTAGTGGTCTCGAGTCGAAATCGTTGTCTCGAGTTGTGAATATTTGAGAACATTTATGATTTCGAGTCGAGATCTCGTGGTCTCGAGTCGAGATCTTGGTTTCGGGTCGTTAAAATTGATCTTGAAACTTCCTGTTTAAGCTGTTAATGCAAAACATAACTGAAAATTCGAAATTTAAGGGATTGTGAGATATGATTTCCTATTCTAATGCTGATCTGATTTTGTCAAATATCTCGAAAAATTATAATCTGTTTATCTAATAACAGTTTTCGAAAATCTTTAGAGGACAAAATCAGATCAAAATTAGGAAAACACTTAATAATCCGAATCATATTCCAAAACATAATAGAATTTTCGAATTTTCCTAAGAACATGATGAACCCTAAAAAAAATAAAACATAAATTCTGGAACCCGAAATATGGGATTTTAATGATTTCGGAACAGTAACTTAACACATTTGATTTCGGAACAATGATTTAAACATCATAACATAAGATCCGAAAACAATTTTTTAGGAATAACTCGAAACAAAGTTTCGAATTTTATTAGGTTTTCAAAAAATATGTTTTCCAGATTTTAATTCCAGAATGATGGATACGAAAACAGAACTAACTAATCAACATATGCTCTGATACCACATGTTGGTTCAGTTCTGTTTTGAACATAATGGAAAATATGAAAACATACCTTTGATTGCACCAGACAGGCCAGCAGAGAATCCAGATGGAGTCGCAGCAATAATGTTTGACATGGTTGTCAGCTTGATCTGGTTCCTCCTTAGGGTGCTAACTGATGATGGTGGCAAAGAAACCGAATAAGGGAATCGGCTATGGAGATGGAGGTCGATTGATGTTATGTGTTATTAGGGTTTGTCTAATTGTGTAACTGAGTAACCCTTTAACCTCCACATAATTCTCCTTATATAAGCACCCAGGAGGAAACCTAATTAGTTAATAAGGGTAATATGGTCCATCAACAATTACCAACTAATTATTTAATAGGTTATTATATATTTTGATCTATATAATGTAAATGATTATAATGGCTACTTGATTAAATATTATACCATAATATATTTAATCTTACAAAACACTCTTAAAGTGGTGGCTTTAAACATTTGTCTTGAAACCTTGTACATGACTACGCCATGATGTAATCATATTAAATATGAAATCATTTATAAGATGTTAATGGATACAAGCTAAAAGAATTAGTACTATAATATTAAATTCAATTTTCTTCAATTATTGGATTTTTATGTTTGGAAAAAATGCAAATATAACTTTCACTTTGATTCATCAATTATCTTTTATTGAAACCGGTTGTGTCAAGTCTTTGTTGGTATGTTTTGGTGAGGTAACCCACATCAAGCAGACCAAAAGCATGAAATCACACCCTCCACTTTTTTTATCATCAAAGAGCTACCACACCCTTCAATCATTGTGGTTTTGTATAACACAATATAATGACCAATTTAGAAATTTATGTTAGACATTGTTAGTAAAAGACTAAAAACTTAAAAGGCTTGGGGTAAAAAGAGTCAATCAGAGGCGCTATTATTTAAATCACACACCTGTGTGATATATAATAATTTGAAAAATTAAAGTCTGAGTGAGGTTTCCTTCCTTTTTGCTGTATATCTGAATCTGATGCATTGTTATTTAAAAAACAATTAAGAAAGAAATAAAAGTTTTTTTTTTTAACTTACCGTCTTAGCTTACGGTAATTTATGACGTACTTTAGGAAAAGAAATAACAATGAATAGTTTCTTAGATATATAATAATTAAACTCATATAAATTTAATCAGTTAGACACACAAAGAAAGTGTGATTTGTGTATGTATGAGTGGGGGAGAGAGTCCAAAAATATCAAGGGTGGAAGAATATTCTTTTGAGCCTTTTTTGTGTATGCATGGTGTGCTCCAACCCAAAAGGAAACTATATAACCACCGAACTCCTTAGTGCCTTTTTTGTTTATGTGGGGGAGAATTATAAGTGTGTAATGTTTGCTAAAGGTTTAGAATTTTTCTTAAAATATTGTTTATTCAATTATCCAAAAAGAGTAAATTATAAAAATCGTCATTTACGTTTGTATGAAATTGTAAAGTGTGTTATTTCTATTTAAAATTGATGGGATTCATATTTTATGTTTACAAAACCTTACACAATATGTTTTTTAACCCCAACTCAGTTAAATTTTAATGTTAAATTAGGTATATTAATAATGTTACTAATTTATTTAGAATATCTCTAATAAATTAAATAAAAAGAATTTTATAAAACTAAAAATGTAAAAAAAGAATGAATGTGCCTATTCGCACACCAATGTGCCTATTGGCACACCAAACCCTAGCAAAATTAGGGTTTATATACGCTTCGTAGAGGTCAATACGCAGCGTATAGCGTTAACCCTATACGCGGCGTATTGACCTATACGTAGCTTATATAAGCCATAGATCTCAGTGCCTGATAACCAATCATTGCACAGAAAACAAGGTGCGTCTACGTTGCGTATTGACCTCTACGAAGCGTATATAAAACATCTGAAAATTTGGGGACATTTTGGTAGGTTTGAAGCATCAGATTTTTACCAGGTTTATATACGCTGCGTATAGGTCAATACGCAGCGTATATAACCTTCCAGAATTTTGTTTCAACATTCGGCCTACTTGTGGTATAAATTTTCACCCGGTTACAACGTTAACTCGCTTAAAATATATAACGACTTAAAAATATATAATGTTTTTTATTATTTAGTCGACGTCGTCGTTAATTTATTTAGTCGATGTCGTCAAAAAGCGTATAATGTTAAAATTTTGAAAAGCGTATATACGGATAACTTTAAAATATTACAGCTTAAATAAGTGGAAATACCCGGGTACTGTTCGAATATGTTAAACCGTTTACAGCAAAAGTTTTATATGTACACCGAAAGTTTGATATATACAGCAAAAGTTTGTGCATACATAACAAAATGATAAAATGATAAAATACTATGGCTGTTGTTGTTGCTGCTGCTGCTGATGCTGATCCTATTCTGCATCCGTAATGAAGAGTCGTGGAGGTAACCCGTCATGCTGTCGGCGCTCCCGCAGCTCCGCAGCCACCCACTCCAACAGATAGTTGTTCATTTCAGCTAACCGAAGTTGCCGCTAATGTGATGGGTCAGGACCGGGCCAAACATGGCGTGGGAACTGAGGCGCCCCGGGTGGTCCACGCGGCGGTGGTGGCTGCGGAATGACGGCGGCCAGCTCATGCGGCTCCGGCGCCTCCGGATCGTGCGGGGGATATACCAGAGGGAAATGTTCCGGCAGCTGTGTAAGCTCGTATATTGTGCCATCCAGTTTCTTTAACCGCTTCCCGCATGGGAAGTCTTTGGTAATGTGCATTCCGTTTACTGTTTTCATCCCCATCCGCTTCGGCTGTGTCGCCGGGCTTACACGGCCACGGTCATTCTCCGGATTATAGCCCAACGAAAGGGCTATCCTGGTCAAGTAGGCGCCGCTGAATAGCAGTCCGCGCTCCTGTCGATGATGCGCGGAGGCGAAGTACTGCGCCAACCCGTAGGCGAGAGCGCACGGCCTCTTGTATAAGAGGCAATATAAGAAAAACAAGTCACCACTCGTACACCACTCCCGGCTTTTTTTTCGAGCAGTGATCGAAGTGGAAATCATTTTGTGCAAATACCTGCATAAATGGAAACCAGTCAGTAAATAATAATCAGACGACATCGACTAAATGAGGATAAAAAAAACAATATATTTTTGACTCGTTACGGATTTTGACGTGTGTAACGGACCTACGTGCCTTACAAGCGTCGAAACTAAGATCGTCGTTAAATTATATTTTTTTATTATTTAATCCATGTCGAACCGTAAGGTGCGTAGGTCCCTAACGAGCGTCGAAATAAGTTCGTCGTATATTTTAACGACGAACTTATTTCGACGCTCGTTAGGGACCTACGCGACTTACGGTTCGACATGGACTAAATAATAAAAAAAAATATAATTTAACGACGATCTTAGTTTCGACGCTCGTAAGGCGCGTACGGTCCTAACGAGCGTCGAAACTAAGTTCGTCGTTAAAATATTTTTTTTTATTATTTAGTCGAAGTCGAACCGTAAGGCGCGTAGGTCTCTAACTGTCACACCCCGACCGCGTAAAACAACAAATCGCGGCGGAAAATCGGGGCGTGTTGTAACAGAATTAATGTTTCATAACCATGGATACCAAAAGTGTTTCGTTTTATTAAACATTGAATAATTACATCGTCTGGAAATCTAAATACACAAATTAGACATAGTCTATCATTATTATTGAGTCACTAAGGCCTTGCCCAGTCCTATGTGAGCATGCATCTTATCAATCGATATCATCCAACAATACCTGAAACATATGTGAAAACGAGGTCAGCAAAGAAATGCTGGCCAGTACATAGGTTTTGTGAAAATAAGATTCATGACTTCTGTTTAAGAAAATGTTTAGTCATGAACCTTGTAATTTGCTTTGTCTTTGTAAATCATTTGAAAAATAATAAGTTTAGGTGATATGTATAAATAAGAGAATAATGCATGATTAAATGAATAACCATGTAAAATGAGTTTGTATAAGATAAGTTGTTTGTAAATAAATGTCTTGTGAAAAGTATGTTACTTGTATAAAATGTTCTATGTCTCAAACTGAAATGATTCAAATAACGCTACAATATGTAATACCATACAAACACTTATATATAGGAAGTACCAGCGGCGTATCCACCATGCTTGTATCATATTCCACACGCATTGTTACTTAATCACTTAATCCAAACCAAACCACCAAAGTAATGTTCATGCCCAATGTAAATCATGTAATATGTAACCAAAACCCAATCGTATATCGCTTTGAAGCCAATCGTTTACCCAATCATTAAAACATCGTGTGAAAACCAATCGTTTACCCAATCGTTAAATTCGTTTTAGGTCGTGAAACTACTTAAATGGTCGTCTCGCTAATAACATTCAAACCTTCTTGACTCGCATTAATAAACCCTTACCAAAGGATAGATTAACAATTCGCATTAATAAACCCTTACCAAAGGATAGATTAACAACTCGCATTAATAAACCCTTACCAAAGAGTAAATTAACAATTACAGATTCAGTCGCTACCCACAACACCCACACATAACTACGGGTGTAGTAAATAACGGGACTTGTCAGATCCTATGGTACCATAACCTAATACTGGTCGGCTTGATCATTGCTAATGAATGTCATTTATTATGTAAATACAACCAACAAGTTTGTTCACTTTTTGAAATCGTTATTAGTTTTGTATAAATCGTCTTAATCGTTTTTGAAACCATTGTTATAACATCGAAAACATTTAGCACATATGAGTCACCCCAAAACAATTGAAAGCAGTAAAATAGGGGAATAATGTACTTGCCTGAGAATGCTTGGAGGTCTTGAACAACAACCAAACAAAGCTAGAGAGAGCACGAAATCAGTCGGCAATCTAAAACTATATAAATAAACCGGACTTAAATCGGGAGATCGGATAGGATGAGGCTTGGTAAACCAAATGAGTGTTGGAACTCATATGATATGGTTTAACAAGGCCTACATACTACAATGAAACCAAACCTAAGTGCTTTCGACCCATCACGACCCATTAAGGTAGCTTATGCTACTTTAACGCGTCGTGCGCGTGAAACGCGTTCGGACCGTCTAACTAGTCCTATGACAAGTGTTATATGCCTAAACATGTTACAAAATCAGTTATGTGACAAAAGTTTAGGTTACATATGCTTAATTACCAATTTTACATGAAAAGGGTATTCTGGTAATTTACCTAAGGCATATAAACTACCTATCATACAACTACTTAAACGAAGCGACCATAGGGTATAACATCGGAAGGTTATTCCCTACCTACTATGGTCACCTAATGTATTTGGTCGGATCCTAATGATCGACCAAATGGGTCGGGTTCGAGGTATAAGCGATTTATTAGATCGCTTACCCTACGACCCTAGACAACGTGGTAATCAGTAGGCATAGTCCCAAGGGACTATAACCAACGTGATTACACTCACGTTGCGAAGTTCAAACGAACTTCGCATTGACCATAACTGGTCAATGTAGAAAGTCAAACAAAGTTTGACTCTCAGACTCGAAAGACTCGAAAAGCAATAAAAGAACGAAAGAATACTTACGAAGGGTCCCCGAATGCTAATCCCGATTCAAGAATCTCAGGTATGAAACAATGGTTTCAACTTAGAGGTTCTCAAATCAGAATTCTTGTAATTTTGAAGCATGGGGGGTGGGGTATTTATAGTAAATGGTCCACCGTTAGGATTGTTTGATGGAAAACGTGCCATGATCCAAGGCGTACACTTGTCGGAAACTCATGGTGGCTAAAAGTGATCCTTATCAGCTGACTAAGCGAAAGAGAATGTGTGGTTGTGAACGAAACAGCTGGAAACTGCTGTTAGATTCGATTAATCTGGTCAGAAGGGGCCTCGCGGGCCGCCTGAGGATGTAAGGATCCTGAGGCGGGCCGCCTAGCAGTCACAGATCAGACATAAGTTTCAGAAATGACAGTTTCAGTCCCTGCACGTGTTTAAGGCCATTTCCGACACTTCTAAGGCCCGTAAAGCCAACTTTAAGGCCCTAAAATGTTGCCTAAACATTTTGGACATGAAACATGCTCAAAAATATGCCGGACATTGGTTCGTTTGGCCGTACGAACGCGATGTTCGCTTAATTACGACGGAATGCGCATAAGCGCGAAAAACGATCCAAATGACGTGACGAATGGATTTTTCTTATGCCGAACACAAAAATAAAATATTTTAGTGCTTACATAAATTTTTGGATGTCCGGATGTATTCAGAACGTAAGTTATGCGCGAAAATGCAAACTTGTGCACTTTTTGACACTTTTAGTCCCTGAATGACACAAAAGTTTATTTTAGCACACCGAACCCCTCAAAGCCTATTTATAAGCTATGTAAAGGATATTTATGGTATGTTTAACTTATGGCCATGTTCCGGAATGTCTGTTACAGTTCAAATTGGCATACTTTCGCAGTTTGTCAACTTTAGTCCCTGTAAGCGATTAAACTTTGATTTCACCACACCAAACCTTCCAAAACTTATATCTAAGTTATGTAAAGGTTATTTAAGGTATGTTAAGCCTATGTCACTATTCCGGAGTGTTTGTTGCATTAAACTGGTTATATTTACGCATCAGTGCGCGTATAACCTTCCAGAAAGCGATTTAGAGTTTGAAATTGAACAAGAATTGATATGTGCAAATGATACACATATTTTTACAAATCCCAAGTATGAAATATAATATTTCATTGGTTTGGTATTTGTTTGATGGCCGTGGAGGCACAGGTGTTACACTAACGAGCGTCGAAACTAAGTTCGTCGTTTTATATTTTAACGACGAACTTATTTCGACGCTCGTTAGGGACTTACGCGACTTACGGTTCGACTTCGACTAAATAATAAAAAAAATATACATGAGAAACACCCTTATTTCGCAGCCGTTTGGGGCTGCGTTTGCAGCCGTAAACCGGCGTTTAAACGGCTGCAAACGCAGCCTCAAACGGCAGCGAAATCGCAGCCGTAATTATAATTATAATTATAATATTTTTAACAATAATAATAATAACAATAACAATAATTATAATTATAATTATAATATTTTTAACAACAACAACAATAATAATAATAATAATTATAATTATAATATTTTTAACAATAATAATAATAATAATAATAACAATAATAATAATAATAATAATAACAATTATAATATTTTTAACAATAATAATAATAATTATAATTATAATATAACAACAATAACAACAACAACAACAACAACAATAATAATAATAACAATAATAATAATAATAATAATAATAATAATAACAATTATAATTATAGTGTTTTAACAATAATAACAATAATAATAATAATTATAATATTTTTAACAATAATAATAATTATTATAATTATAATATTTTTAACAACAACAATAATTATAATAATTATAATATTTTTAACAATAATAATAATAATTATTTTAATGTGATACCTCATTTATTTGAAACGGATTGCCCGGGGTAGATGGTTCATAAAGTGGTGTGTTACGGGGCTCATAACCATATCCACCATATTCTTCGTATCCACCGTAGCCTCCGTATCCACCGTATCCACCTTCACCCCCATATCTATCGTATCCACTGTATCCACCTTCACCCCCGTATCCACCGTATCCATCTTCTACCCCGTATCCACCTTCACCCCCGTATCCACTGTAACCTCCATATCCACCTTCACCCCCGTATCCCCCGTAACCCGGATACGATTGCTGCGTCGGGTAATATGGTTCATCAACAGGTGCATTCTCAGCACCGTATCCACTTTGTTGCACGTACGGAGATTCATACCCGTATTCGTAATCCGGATACACTTGATGCGCTGGGTAATTTGGTTCATCAACAGGTGGAGTGTGAGTCTTGTTCAAGTCTGGCAACTGTGTTTTTTGATCAACAAGGACTCCAGACACAACCTCCTCCTCCTCATTGACATCGTTTGCTCCCCATGTGTCGTTAGAATAACGATTACCGAAATAATTCTCGTTCCAAAATGATGACATTTTAACAAGATTGAACAAAAAACAGAACAAATGATTTTGGTTTGGTGTGTAAATTGTTAGTGAAGAAGAAGATGAAAAAGAAAGCAGGAGAAGAACCCGAAGGGAACCAGAGATGCATGGATAAACAGACTTTCAAATTTACTGAAATATGCAGCGTATAGCTCTCTACTCCCCGTATTACTTTATTCACATGCCTAGACAACATCGTATCAGTGTCAAATCAGTCTGACATACGCTGCGTATTGATCAATACGCAGCGTATAGGGTTACCGCTATACGCTGCGTATTGATCAATACGCAACGTATGACAGACTGATTTGACATGGTACTAGGTTTGACTGTCTGGTCGTGTACCTGCCCCTTACATACGTTGCGTAGAGACCTCTACGCACCGTATGTAAACCCTAAGTGTGCAGATAGCCTGCCTAGGTGTGCAAAAAGTGTGAGCCAAAAGAATAAATAAGATTCTCTCTCACACAACTCTCATGCATTCTCTCTCTCTCTCTCTATCTCTAACTTCATGTGTCCCACCACCACCAACAACAACCCTCTCTTTTCTCACCCTTTGCTCTCTGTTCTCCACAACCACAACCACCACCCAGCCACCGCAACTTATCTTCTCTAATCTTATATATGTAACACCTCCTCCACCGCCTCCCCTTAAACACCACGAGCCACACTAAAAAACCAGGCCTTATCAGAGCTCTGATGACGAGCCACATCGTGACCCGTTCAGTACGATCACTTCCGGTTCTGGGTTTGATTTTTGGGTTTTGGGTCGGTTTTTGTGGGTGTTGTTGGTTGATTAATTGGGGATCAATCAATGGTGGCAGGTGAGTGGTGGATGTGTTGGGTTTTAGCTATTTATTGGTTATTAATCAGCGGTGGATGTGGTGGGTTTTGGCTAGGGTTTCGAATAGTTATTTCATATAACTATACTATTTATCATAATAAACTATTGGTTTTACATATTACGTAAATAGATATAATAAACTATGTTTTATAAAACCATAAAACATACTATAAATACTATAGAACTTTAGAATTTTATAAAAATTTATTAGATGATTATAATTTTTTTAAAAAGTTTATATTTGTTACAAATTCTTAAAAACATGTATAAATTCTTATAAATATATAAAAAAATGCAATTCTCAACGATTTTGAAAAAGTTAAACATAACTTCAATTTTGACGAAAACAAAAATTAAAAAGATGATATTGTTAGTCGTCTTCACGCATATAACAACCATAAACATCCCAGATGAACCCGAACAACCCAACGTTCATGGGACTTTCATCCGTTGTCATCCCCCGGAAGTTATTCCACATATATAAAACCCCCATTGCAGGTGCTCTAGCCTTTAAAATGTCATGTACATACCGCTGTCAATTTTATAGTTATAATTTTAACAAACTAAGTATTTGGGTTCATGATTAAAAGTTTAATTTATGAATTTCATTTTCATTATTATTTTTTATTTTTATTCTTGTTAATGTAATGTAATTAAATGGAAAAGGGACGGATTAGCATATGATCTACTAGTTTATAACCACGTGTATTACACGGGTTGAATAAATAAATTTTAAATACTAAATAATAAAACAATATATCTTTAAAAAACCTCCTTTATTGCATGGTTTGAATAAATTTAATTTTATATATATTAAATAATAAAAAGTTATATCTATAAAAACCATATGTATTTTACGGGTTGTGTAACACCCCGAAAACGGATTTGTAATCAAACCACGTTAATACTAAAAGACGGGTAAAGTACCGTTAGTGATAAAATTAATCCGGTGAATATTAGGATTTTTAAATTAATAAACCTAATATTAAATAAAAATAGTATAAAAGCTTTTGATGAAATAAAGTTTGTAGAAGGCCCGAGTTAACGGGACTCAAAATAAACTTAGTCATAATTTCCCCAGACCCACTGAGTTAACTAGGAATGTTTAACCTAGTTAATAAATGAGAACATTGCTATTAAAATAAATAGGTTGTGGCCTACTTATTAATGAACCAAACACGAGGGGTTAAAGTGGGATAACCTGAAAGGTTATTTAAACAAATCAAAACACACACACACACGTGTGTGTTCTAGATCGAGCAAGGGAAGCTCCCCATGGAGCCAAACCCTAACCTTCAACAAATCCATCCGATTGAAGGGCCAAACGAAGCTCAAATTCACAACCGAACGTGAATTAACGATCACCCGAACAATAGGATCACAAGGTATGTAAAATCTTGATGATTCGTGAAGTTTTAAAAATTTGATAATCATCCTAATCGCGAATTAGGCATGGATTAGAGAAGCTATGGCTAGATTAGTGATGTATATTTGCTTAGGAACAAAACCCTAAGTGAAAATCATACATAACATGCTATGAATTGAAGGATTGGATGATTTACCACACTAGGTTAAGTGGGTTTTAACCGTAGGAAGAACTTGATGATATAATTGTGTTTAGGATCATCATATACGATTGTAATCAAGAAATACTTGAACAAAATAGTGTGTTCAAGTACATGATCATACTTACTAGGAGACGGGTTGTATGGTAAAATGAAAATGATGATATATTCTTTATTAGAATGATGTTTAATATCATCATGTGTTAAAATGATTAAACCGGTAACATAAGAATGATGCTTATCGGGTAATTGATAAAGTATATGATTGAATGATAAATTCGATGTGACAACTGTGCTCTGTAATCGACGTACAATGTAAAAAAATATCAATTATCAATAAAACAATGTGTTTTGATGTTATTATGTGTGTATTTGTGTTTAATGATTTTTCGATTTGATTCGAGACCGATTTCAAGCTTTAAATCGCTTTCTGGAAAGTTTTACGCAAACTGGTGCGTAAACGCAGTCAGATTAATGCGACAAACACTCTAGAATAGTGACATAGGCTTAACATACCTTAAATAACGTTTACATAACTTAGAAATAAGTTTTGGATGGTTTGGTGTGTCGAAATCAAGTTTGTTCGATCGCAAGGACTATTTGTGTCAAACTACGAAACTATACTGATTTGTATAGTAACGAACATTCTGGAACTTGATCATAAGTTAAACATGCCCTAAATATCCTTTACATAGCTTATAAATAGGCTTTGAGGTGTTTGGTGCGCAAAAATAAACTTATTTGATCAATAGGGTCTAAAAGCGTCAAAAAGTGCATAAGTTTGCATTTTCGCGCATATCTTACGTTCTGAATATATCCGGACACCCAAAAATTTTTGTAATCATTAAAATATCTTATTTTAGTGATTGGAATGCAAAAATACCATTCGTCGCGCAATTTGGATCCTTTTTGCGTTCGTTACGATTTCCGTCGTAATTAACCGAATAACGCAACCGTACGACCAAACGAACCGACATCCGAGATGTTTTTTAGCATATTTTAAGTTCCCTATACTTTAACTTCATTTTAGAGCCTTGAAATGGGGTTAACGGGGCTTAAACGTGTCAAAAATGCATCGAAAACCAAGTTTTGGGACTGCAGGGGCTAAAATTGTAAATCTGCCAAAGTTTGCTGGGCCTGGGGCGTAAGCCTAAGCTTATTCTTACGCGGCCAGCGTCAGACCTTCAGCACAGAAACATTGAATCTGGACTTTGAGCTGGTTTTGATGGTTTTTAACCACCGATTTGGGATACCATCTGCTGGATTTTGATAGTATTTCATGTCCCATGGTATTCTAAAACCTTGTGCCCACTTGGATGGCCAAGATCGAAGCCTCTTTTGCAAGAAATGATCCTAACGGTTTACCGAAAACTATATATACCCAAGCCCTCATTCCATTTTCTGCACACTTGATCTGAAAAACTCTAAGTTGAAGTTCTAAAACTTCATACCTGAGTATTTTGGATCAAGATCTCCCTAGCTTGGACCCTTTATAAGCTTCTTTCGTGCTTTTATTGCTTTCCAAGCATGAAAGTCAAACAGTGTTTGACTTTCTGCTTTGACCAGTCTTTGGTCAACACAAAGTTCGTTTGAACTTTGCAACGTGAGCGTAATCACGATTGTTATAGTCCCTTGTGACTATACCTACTGATTACCACGTTGATTAGGCGTAGTGACGAGTCATAGTTTCGGTCAAAATGCGTATTTATTAACCAAACTATCCTTGGGTATCAAAACACTTTGTTTTGATATCAAAACTTGTTTTCTAACTTAGGTAAACATGTTCCAACATGTTTAGCTCGTCACTTTTAGTTTAGTGCTTGTATAGAGTCGTAAGTCAAGCGGTCTAAACCACCGCTTAAACTTTCGAACTCGACCCGTTTGGTCGATCTTTAGGATCCGACCAAGCATGTTTAGTGACCATAGTTTTATAGGGAATAACCTTCCGAGGTTATACCGTATGGTCACTTAGTTTAAGTAGTTGTATGATAGGTAGTTTATATGCCTTAGGAAATTGACCAAAATGCCCTTTTCATGCATAATTGGATTTTAAGCATATGTAACTTAAACTTTTGTCACTTAACTGATTATGCAACATATTTAAACATGTTAGGGCATATAATACTTGTCATAGGACTAGTTAGACGTCTCGAACGCGCATTTACGCTAACGACGCGTTAAAGCAGCGTAAGCTACCTTAATGGGTCGTAACGGGTCGAAAGTACTTAGGTTAGGTTCCGATTTAGAATGCAGATTTTGTTAAACCATATCACATGAGTTCCAATACTCATTTGGTTTACAAGACCTCATTCTATCCGATCTTCCGATATTAGGTATCGATTATTTGACTAGTGATTCGATTACTAGGTGCTACTTGAATTTCCTTGGTTTGCCTAAGCTTGTTGAATTCCTTAGATTGAGGATACTTTGCACTTCGATGTGAGTACATAGTTCTCCTATTTTACTGTTTTCAATGGTTTTGGGGTGATTCATATGTATTAAAACGATTTCAATATTTTAACGATGTTTTAAAAAACGATTAATATGGTTTATATTAAACTAATAACGATTTCAATAATGTGAACAAACTTGTTGGACGTAGTTACATAACGAATAACATTCATTAATTTTGGCCGAACCGACCAGTATTAGGTTATGGTACCATAGGATCTGACAAATCCCGTTATCAGACTGCACCCATGGTTTTGTGTGGGGGTTATATGGGTAACGACCGAATCTGTGATTGTTAACTTACCCTTTGGTGGTTTGTTAATGCGAGTTTAACGATGGACAAGTTGCGAAGGTTTGGATGTTATTAGCGAGACGACCAAAAGTAGTTTCACAATTAAAACGAGAACGATTTTGGGACAATTTAAACGATTTGAAACGATTTGAACAAGTTAAACAATTTGAACAAACGATTGGTTTTGGGTTGTGATTAGATAATGGGACGGGTGTAACATGATAAAAGCATGGTAGATACGCCGCTGGTACATCTTATATATAAGTGCTTTTATCATATTACATTCCATGGCATTATTTAGTTCACTTGGATAAACAATTTTGAAAAGATATCACATAACGATGTTTTCGAAATGATACAAACCATACGAGTTTTGTAACGAGAACAATTTACGATTTGGTTTACTTGAACAAATGTTTTTGGGTTAAGAATCATGGCTGTGAGATTTTATAAATTATAACCAACTTGATGTGAGTAGGTTAATTATGTTGCAATACACTTTTCAAAACGAGGTTTGTAACTTTTGACTCTTGTAGTCTATTAAGGTACTGCAACATGTAAACGAGCCATGAATCCGATACTCTCATAAAACCTATGTGCTCGCCAGCATTTTCTTGCTGACTTTGTTTTTACATATGTTTCAGGTGGTGTTGCATGATGTTGATTGCTAGGATGCATGTTCACATAGGATCTGGACGTGGCCTTAGTGACATAATAATAATGATAGACGATGTGTAACTTGTTTGTTTTGTATTAAGACAATGTAAATTACTTAATGAATCAATAAAATAAAACTTTTGTATCCATGGTTATGAAACAATGATTCTGCCACTCCACTCCCCGACGTTTCCGCCGTGGTTTCGTTGTTTTAACGATGTCGGGGTGTGACATTCGACATAAGAAATGTAGGATGGAATAGTCGTAAATGATTACGATTAATCTAACCATCTTACAATTACAATGATAGTTTGACGCTTGGCAAGGTAGGTGAAAGCTTGGGAAGGAAGCGGATCAAACGAATCAAAGAAGAAGAAAAAGCATAATCCGGATGCAAGGTAAGTATAGCTTACACTAGTCTTATATTCTGGAGTATTCTCTTATCGTATTAACTACAGATAAGATAAATACATAATTGAGAAATGATGTTCCGGCGTGTAGTCGTACGGAACAAGATAACTGAATAAGAAAAGAAACCATATTGATGGTTAAAAATTAGGTAAATCAGTAATTCGATCATAACATGATCGAATGGAAAATGAACTTTTAATGGTTACCTAATACGGTAAATCAAAACAAACAATAAGGGTAAAACGGTAATTTGGTCACTCGTTTACAATAACCGTTAGTTTTTTTAAAGACACTTATGACGTAAGCCATAATAGGCCAAAAAGTGTTAAGAAATGAATTACAAGTAAAATGACCGCACGATGTAAATCGGAGCGAGTCACATAGTCGAGATGAAACTACATGTCATCTCGCTAATATAATCGGTCATTTAGACCAAACGGGTCAAAAGGTGAAGATACCACATTTTGATAATATCGACTAATGATTTTGTCGAGTTATATGATTTCAGGAATAAATGTCGAAATGATATTTGCATCGTTATTACTTAGCAATTATTATAGCAAGGCATTAAAACGGGTCAATACATTGACCCGAGCCAGGTATGTGTAATAAGAGTAATTACTCATTTAGAACGTCAGGTTCAATGAGTATTAAATGAAGTCTTAGATGGACCATGGGTTACTTGAATGCGTAAACCAAATGTTTTAAATGATAGTTGTTGCGTTTTGAAAAGCTTAGAGACTTTTCAAACAAATCATAACTAAAAAGAAGGATCATGGGTCAAACATGCTTTCAAAAGTCCTTCATCGTAAATGAAAGGCTAAAACGGACTAAAACACCCTCGTAAGTTAAATTGGGCAAACAACCCTTAGAGGTTGTTTGGAAACGAGTTTTAGGACCAAGTAAATACTTAGGATAAGTATAAAAAGAAAAAGATGTGAATCTTTGATCAAATGACTAGATATGAGTCTTTGCCGTAAATTAATGATCCAAGGGGTAAAACTCGGATTATATAGATCACCACATTAAATCCACCACATATATAGTTGTGGTGGAAGATCACACGATAAGAAATGCGGAAATGTTAAGCTAGAAACGAATGAATGCAATTCGTGCTTAAAATATGCTTAAAGGCCCTTAACGGGTCAAAATAAGCATATACGCGAAAATAGGTTTAAGAGTGTATATAAACCCGTGATTCGAACCTAATATGATAGACAATATAGAAATTATGAGGTTCATGAGAAATAGGGATCAAACAAACATGTTTGTTCGATAAAATTATGAATGGGTCTAAACTTTGTAAAAGAGTATTAAGCCTTCCCGAAGGCTTAAAAGTCTAGAATTTTGTTAATCCGGATGTTAACTCCATATGTGATGGAGAATTAAATTACGATCACGTAGGAAAAAGAATCGTGTAAAACGGACAAATAACGAAAGAGTTATGCTCGTTTCCGTAAACTTAAGGTTGGCTGGGAATATGCAGCTGCAGATCAAAAAATTCTGTCGAAATGGAGGCGTGGCGTCGCGCGACGCCCAAAGGGGTTTACCGTCGCGCGCGGCGACGACGTAAAAACTTGAATTTTTTGTTTATTTTGATTATTTGACCCATTTACCTTGTTGTACTTGTTATTTAACCATCAAAACTAACTTTTAAGTTGGTTTTGATCATAGGTGAAAGTCGAGAGTCCCGGATGAAAATCAAGCGACGAACAAGAACCGAACACACGTTAAATGAAGCTTCCGCGTTAAACCTTGTTTTGTTTTGTTATAAATGAATTATGTAAACACTTACAACTATGTCTTGAAATGTTTTTAAAACATATGGGAATGTTGGCATAACAAGTTTTTGTAAAGTCGCATTTTTAGTTTTAAAATGCGTATTTTAAAGTTGTAATCGTTTAAATTTCCAATGTGGTTACAGGTTGAATAAATATAATTTTATATACCAAATAAAAAAAGTTATATCTTTAAAACCATGTGTATTTCACGGGTTGAATAAATGTAATATTGTTTAACAAATAATAAAAAAAAGTTATATATTTAAAAACACTCGTGTATTACACGAGTTGAATAAATATTATTTTATATACCAAATAATAGGAAAATTATATTTAAAAAACTAATAGATATACTCGGTACGCTATAGATATGGTGATTACGGAGATGATTATTGAAAATAATATACAGTGGTCAAACATGTTATTCAAGAAGCAAATAAGTAGCTATTTGAGCGATAAAATATAAAATAGATTATATTTTAAAAACACTCGTAATAAATCTAAGTTTATATATAAAGTAATATTACAAGTTATATACAATTTGTTTAAAAATTATGTAATAAAATCAATATAATAATTTTTCTAATAATGAAAATAAAAATAAATAATATATTATCACAAAGATTGGTTTTGGTGATTAAACTAAATAATATTTAGTAGAAGAGTTATCTATAATTAATTAGAATATATTAAACTAAATAATAATTATTAATAAGAAATTAAACTAAATAATATTTATCCATAAGACATGGCCTAATATGATTACAAGTGTCCCAAAAATGGTTTCTATTATTATATAGTACTAGCGGTAAGACCCGTGTGCAAACACGGGTCGTTTCCTAGAAAACCATGCCTAACATATTTTATTAAAAAATGAATGATTATACATTTTTTAAGGTTTAATTAAATATGGATTATAAAGCCATGGAAATGGCATGCTAAACCAAAATGAGATGGTACCAAAACTTGTTATCTATTATAGACAACTATAAATATAGTATAGATTCGGTTATTCAAAACCAGAGATAAATAAAGAAAAAGAGTCGGTATGGTGAGGCAAGCAAATGCATAATAAACAGGAATTGTCGATAAAGTTGGGGAAAAGATATAAAAGAGAATTTCTATATTATATTATACTTGATCGGAGTGTCGCGCCCCGGTCAAAGATAATATTTATAGTCTCAAATTACCCTTAACAAATAGTTAGTGATAGTAAGGGGTCGAACCACGAAGAGTATGTGGTTTGCGAATGGATTCGATTGAATTATGAAAAGATGTCACAATTATGAAGCTTGCTATGATATATTTTTGTATTTTTGTTTTGTTGAAAGATGTGAATTAAAATTACTAAAATAATTGGATTGATTAACTACTAATGATTAATAAATTGCAAGAAACGAAATTGATTGATTAAACAATATAAGGAAAACAAGGTTCACACCCGGTTCGGTAATTGAAGTCCTAGGGTTTCTACACGTTTTAGATTCGAGTCAATTGCAAATATGATTAACAACTTTAGTGTTACAAGGCTTAGGTGCCAAGAGCTATCAACGTCGTGAATGACAGACCACAATGCACTTCGTTACCAAGAACATGTAAACTCTAACTTAGATAAGGCATAATTGCACATAAACATTTCGCAAAGTCAAATTTAATCTTCACTCGACAATTCACGAATACAATACCAATGCAAGACAATTATCATAAGTTTAGAAATCAAATCACAACTTGTCACAAACCAAATCTCAAATACATTGTTTAAACCCTAAGAACTTACAAAAACCTACACCGGGGTGAAACCTCCAAGAATTTAGCCGCTCATGGTGAAAAAGGCACGATCAACGGATGCTTGAGACTTGAATTGGGTCATCTTGAAGCTTGAAGGTGGATGAATGGATGAATGGTTAGGGTTATGGAAGGTTGATGATGATGGATTGAAAGATGAATGGAATGATGGTGAATTAGGGTTCTTGATTGTGATTCGGGATGAAGGTTGGTGATGATAGATGGATTGGTAGTCAATGGTAGGTGATAGATGATGAGAATAGGCTCCAAGATGTGTTTCAAACCTTCAAAAATAAGTGTAACTCCCGAAATTGATGACCCAAGATGTTATTTTGATCATTCATGACCCAAGAAACCAAGAAAACGCGTCGTCAATATGGGTGAGCCGTTGCCGATGGGCCTGACCACCGTCGGCGACGGTGCGTGCTCCTTCAAACATGGCCGACGGCCTAAGTTGCTGCCTACGGGCATTTTTGGCGACGGATCTTTACACCGGTCGTTGGCGACGGCGCCCCCAAGTCAGATTCTTCGTTTTTCGCGTTCCTTGCTCCCTGTTGACCCGTTTCGCGTCCCGGTGGTCCCATTTTCACTCCGGTGACCCGTAAAGCTCCCGAAAAAGCTCTTTAAACTCTGCTAGACCTGCAAAACAAGTATCTAATCAAAAGTAGGCTATTCGAAATTAAAACTTGCGTAAAAACATCAATTTAAACAATTACAAGCACCGGTTTTCGACCACGTATCACATCCCCACACTTGTCTTTTGCTTGCCCTCAAGCAAATCTGTTTTTTTTTTCACTTTCACGTGGGTCGAACAACGAATACACTCCCCATTCCCGAGACGAAGGTTAAGGTCCAATGTCATGCCAAAGTTCAAACTCTTTACAATTTTCAACATATTTAACGGTAAAGCAAAAATGGTTATCCAAGATTAACCCGCCCGTGAAACCAACAATTCATGCACATCCCTCACAATGTTCTCTCCACTCGGCTTGTAAATTGGCTAATGTTTATAATGTATTAGCACTTCAAATAATATTCACTCAAAACCGATTAGAACACATACCCGCATAATCTTACAACTCAATCATTCTCCACCATCGATCACGAATACTAAACACAAGTCATAAGGTCTTTGTAAGGGTTATAACGGGGCTAGGCTAAGGGTAGGAAATAGAATATTTAAAGTGGCTAAGGTGATGAAAATTCGATTTTTTTTATTACAAACCAACTACTCTAAACAAAACTAACTATAGACATCAACTACGAGGCAACGATTTTTTTTCCTTTTATTCAACAACTAATAACTCGTATTTTTGTATTTTCTCAACGATTTTCTATTCTCTTTATTTTCGCAACATTTTCTGATTGATTTTTTTTATTTACTTTTTTTTTTTGCAAACACAACTATACAAACAAATAATCCTACAATCGAATTTTCATCACACGGGTTTAAAAGAAAAAGGTTTAACGGTTATGGGCTAAACGGGTTGTCAAACGAAAGGTTTAGGCTCAAAGTGGGCGACTAGGGGATTTATTTGGGTAAAGGTAAGCAAATGGTGTAAAAGGAAAAGGTTTACCTAATGCCTTAATCATTCTCGTGCTTATATTCGGTCTATGGTCTCAAACGTATCAAAAGTCGCAAGTTCTACAATACATGACTAATGGTCCACTCAAACAAAGAAACATGAATATGTAATCCTATGATTTAAAAGTGGCTCAAAACCTCACATATATAAAGGGTATGGTATGTGATATGCATGATGTGCTAGTTTCTTAGGCGAATTATTCCCAAATAACCACCCGCTAAATACCCGTCATGCTATTAATTTGAACTTGACCATGACAAAAGACCAAATGGGTTGTGCCATCCCTCGTTGACTTAGTTACTTGTGCTTTTTAGATCGCTTCAAACAAAGACATTTTTGAAAAATTTTTGAAAATTTTCCCCCATCCCCACACTTGAGGTAAACATTATCCTCAATGTGTAGTGTTTAAATGAACGGGTCAAAAATCGAAAACTTTTACTAACTCCCCTATCCCCACACTTGAGGTAAACATTGTCCTCAATGTGTAAGAACTAGAGTTTTTAAAACGCACTAGGGATGTGACACGGCCAACCTCCCCAAAATTTCACCCCAGAAAATAAAATACAATTTACAATCCACTTATTTGCTAACTAAAAATCAAAAGTAAAAAGAAACGTATGCACCTGATTTTTGAGCTCATTCCTCGTGTGCTCTTCTTCCCTTCAAGAAAGCGGGCGTCCCATGAACAAAATATACCTACAAATCTTAACCCTTGTGTAGAAGCATGCTTCTCACAACCATTAAAATTTATTAGCTACCTAGTTCTATCACTTTTATGAAACTATTACCAAGTCATACGTTAATTCACTTTGATTTATGTGGAAAAATAATTTACAATAACAACAAACCTAACTCACTTTCGTAGGAATCACGGTTGCATTTAGCTTATGCAACAAGCCCTTTTAAACCACCCGATAGCTCAGGAGGACGAGTAGGTCTCGTGAGGGTTATATAGGGAACACACCCACAACGTTCATTTAACTAAGAAAATAAAATAAAACGAAAATAATACAAACTCTACAACAATTATACCTGATTTACCTCTCATGGTGGTCGAAGTGCACATTTGCCTACCGAGTTTCCAACATACGCTCGGTAGTTGGCATGCCGAATCCATACTCTTTTTATTATATTCGGCATACGCACTGTACAACTTCGGGGTCGTTTCTTAACAATATGGCTAATGTCTTGCAACGCCACCCTTCGAATCCTTATGCACGAACCCGCATCCCCAACTTTGTTGGTTGGAGTGATAAGTTTAGAAGAAGGATGAATATGAAAGTGAGCTTCTTTCGAATCCGATTCGTCTTGCGGTGTCATGTCTTCCGCTCGGTTCAAACATTCAATTACTTGCTCCGGAAGTTCAATAACCTCTTCCACCACATCACCATCCACCACTGTACCACTAGCCAACACCTCTTGGTCTCGTCTAAATTGAGCCAATTCTTCAGCGAGATGACCCACTTTCTTTGCCAAGTCTTCATGAGCTTTATCTCTTACTTCAAACTCTTTCCTCACTTCGGCTTTGAACTCTTGATGTGAATTAGTAAGAACACTCACAGCATTCATGAGGGCATCAAATTTGGAACTTATTGAGTCTTGAGGTTCCTCGTATGCCGGTTGAGGGCATTCATTATAATAATCATCATACACCTCCCGGTAACTTGAGAAATGTGGCAATTCGGGTTCATAGTAGTACTCTTGATACTGTGGTGGTGGTGGATTATCGTATGGATAATATGAGGATAGACCATTGAAATCTTCATAGTCCGCCCTCCTATATTCATACAATCCGCTGAGGTAGTCTTCCCGATCCTTGTTGGCTTGAACTTTTTCGTGGAAAACAGAGCAATCTTCTAAATAATGCTCTCCGCTTCCGCAACACTCACACGGATCATCATCTACCCAATTCATATTGAAAGATGGTACCTGCAAAACATGTACCTGCACAAACAAGCTCGACTACCCGAAGTAAAATCACAAATATACAAGAAAAAGGAAAGAAAATAAACTAAACTAAAATCAAACAAGCAATGAAATACTAAGCGCACTAGCTCCCCGGCAGCGGCGCCAAAATTTGATCGGAGTTTCGCGCTCCGGTCAAAGATAATATTTATAGTCCCAAATTACCCTTAACAAATAGTTAGTGATAGTAAGGGGTCGAACCACGAAGAGTATGTGGTTTGCGAATGGATTCGATTGAATTATGAAAAGATGTCACAATTATGAAGCTTGCTATGATATATTTTTGTATTTTTGTTTTGTTGAAAGATGTGAATTAAAATTACTAAAATAATTGGATTGATTAACTACTAATGATTAATAAATTGCAAGAAACGAAATTGATTGATTAAACAATATAAGGAAAACAAGGTTCACACCCGGTTCGGTAATTGAAGTCCTAGGGTTTCTACACGTTTTAGATTCGAGTCAATTGCAAATATGATTAACAACTTTAGTGTTACAAGGCTTAGGTGCCAAGAGCTATCAACGTCGTGAATGACAGACCACAATGCACTTCGTTACCAAGAACATGTAAACTCTAACTTAGATAAGGCATAATTGCACATAAACATTTCGCAAAGTCAAATTTAATCTTCACTCGACAATTCACGAATACAATACCAATGCAAGACAATTATCATAAGTTTAGAAATCAAATCACAACTTGTCACAAACCAAATCTCAAATACATTGTTTAAACCCTAAGAACTTACAAAAACCTACACCGGGGTGAAACCTCCAAGAATTTAGCCGCTCATGGTGAAAAAGGCACGATCAACGGATGCTTGAGACTTGAATTGGGTCATCTTGAAGCTTGAAGGTGGATGAATGGATGAATGGTTAGGGTTATGGAAGGTTGATGATGATGGATTGAAAGATGAATGGAATGATGGTGAATTAGGGTTCTTGATTGTGATTCGGGATGAAGGTTGGTGATGATAGATGGATTGGTAGTCAATGGTAGGTGATAGATGATGAGAATAGGCTCCAAGATGTGTTTCAAACCTTCAAAAATAAGTGTAACTCCCGAAATTGATGACCCAAGATGTTATTTTGATCATTCATGACCCAAGAAACCAAGAAAACGCGTCGTCAATATGGGTGAGCCGTTGCCGATGGGCCTGACCACCGTCGGCGACGGTGCGTGCTCCTTCAAACATGGCCGACGGCCTAAGTTGCTGCCTACGGGCATTTTTGGCGACGGATCTTTACACCGGCCGTCGGCGACGGCCCATATAGGCGTCGGCGACGGCGCCCCAAATCAGATTCTTCGTTTTTCGCGTTCCTTGCTCCCGGTTGACCCGTTTCGCGTCCCGGTGGTCCCGTTTTCACTCCGGTGACCCGTAAAGCTCTCGAAAAGCTCCTTAAACTCTGCTAGACATGCAAAACAAGTATCTAATCAAAAGTAGGCTATTCGAAATTAAAACTTGCGTAAAAACATCAATTAAAACAATTACAAGCACCGGTTTTCGACCACGTATCAATACTACATATACATTTGTAAGTTGGGGGGAATAGTGCCAGGCAGCTGCCTGGCACTTCCCTATTGGACCAACTTATTTTTAATTAATTTTATTCTCAGTTTAAAATTACGTTTTCGTCCTTTATTTAAAATTACGTTTTTACCCCCAGCTAAAAATAAAATTAAAATTAATCTTACACCTAGCTCAAAATTACGCTTTTCCCCTCGGTTCAAAAACTCACTTTTAATTTTGCTCCCAGTTTAAAATTACGGTTTCGCCCAGTTTAAAATTACACTTTCGTTCTTTGTTTAAAATTACGTTTTTACCCCCAGCTCAAAATAAAATTATAATTTTGCCCCTAGTTCAAAATTACGCTTTTCCCCTCGGTTCAAAAACTCATTTTTAATTTTGTTCCCAGTTTAAAATTACGGTTTCACCCTCCGTTTAAAATTACGTTTTTGCACCCAGTTCAAAATAAAATGTTGTTTTTTTCTCTAGCTCAAAATTACGCTTCTGTCCTCAGCTCAAAATTACGTTTTTGCACACAGTTCAAAATAAAATTATGTTTTTCCCCTAGCTCCAAATTATGATTTTGCTCTCAGTTTAAAATTATGATTTCGCCTCCAGTTCAAAATATAATTTACGATTTTGCCATTTGTACAGACCCACATGTTATGAGAGAGAAATATTCGGCTTATTGCCCCGCAACGCAGGCGGGGCAAAAACTAGTAAGTAACATATATGATATCAAATAAATAAAATAACCATTATTTATTTAAAAAGATGGATGAGCATATCATCTATTTAATTATTCACCAATGGGGGTTGGTGGCCCATTGGCAAAAGCGAAATCTTTATGAACATCTAGCTGTTAAGGGCTTGGGTACAACACAAGTCGTATAGACGACATGATTAAAGAAATTTTTTTTTTTTGAACGGCTAATTTCTTTAATACCCTGTCGTCTGTGAGACTTGAACTCAAGACCTCCCTTTTTTCAACCTTGGTGTTTTAAAGACTTTGCCTTTGGCAATGGGTCACCACCCCCATTGGCGGATTAAAGAAATTTAACGTCAAAAAAATATATTCAATTATTTAAAGCCAAAGATAAATACAGAAAACAAAGTAGGTGTGATGAGGCAAGCAAATGCATAATAACGTATACGGGAATTATAGATAAAGTTAGTGAAAAGATATAAACTAGTAAAGATTATTTCTACATAACTAGCATATATGAAATCTAATAATATATAAAATAACCATAATTTATTAAAAAAAGATGAATGAGCATATGATCTATTTAATTATTCATCAATGAGGTTGGTTGTTCATTACCAAGAGACGGAACCATTGGAAACGTCTAGTTTTAGAGGTCTTGAGTTCAAGTCCTATAGAAAACAAGATTAAAGAAATTTGACATTAAAAAATCTATTCAATTATTCGAAGGAAAAATGACAAGTTTTGTCATTTATCTTTATACCACTTTTCAGGCAGTGTCCTTTTTAACGAATGTTGACAAGCGGTGTCCTTTACTAGGTATTTTGTTGCAAGTTTAGTCATTTACACCCAACCCAATTAAAAAACTTCGTTAATTGTTGGGTGTAAAGGACTAAACTTGCAACAAAATACATAGGTAAAGGACTAAACTTGCAACAAAATACATAGGTAAATGACTAAACTTGCAACAAAATACCTAGTAAAGAACACCACATGTCAACAATTACCAGGGTTTTTTAACTGGGTTGGGTGTAAGGGACTAAACTTACAACAAAATACCTAGTAAAGGACACCACCTGTCAACATTCGTTAAAAAAGACACCGCCTGAAAAGTAGTATAAAGATAAAGGACAAAACTTGTAACTTTTCCCAAATACAAAAAAAGAAGTCGGTGTGGGGAGGCAAACAAATGCATAATAACGTATATGGGAATTGTGGATAAAGTTGGTGAAAAGATATAGAAGATTATTTCGATATAAGGGGTGGGGGTGGGGGTGGTCACTAGTGATAGAATTCCATCACTCACAATATCCAATCAAGTTCCGTCATGTCAGCAACCATTTTTCATCACTCACAACCTTTTTTAGTGGCAATGGTCATCACTCACCACCACACCTAACAATCCCCCCCCCCCCCCCCCCCCCAACCAAGAATTCCTCTCACAAATCTGGCCATCACGCGTTGAATTTTACACGCGCTATACTTTTGCAGCATTTCCACGCGTTACAAACTTATGGTGGCGGTGGGAGTATTTTGTTTATCACTCGTTGAAAATGCCATCACGGAAGTTCAACGGAACCGCCCCGTGTGGCCTAAGTAACATATTTGATATCAGATATATAAAATAACCATCATTTATTTAATAAAAACAACTTTAACAATTTTAGTAATGATCCGTGCTTGATGGCGGAACTGTTAAACCAAACAAAAAGTAGACTTAAAAACGTTGAACCATCGATAAATTAATAACATGAAAACAACTTTAATATGTTATTAACTCAAGAAAATGAGAGAAAGTATGATAAAGTTATTAAGGCATAAGGATAAGAATATTTAACCCCCTTGTAAGGTCGTAACACTAAGACGACGTAGTTTTATTATTAAAAGTGACAAGAAGACTCAACCCTTGTAAACAAGCACCAACCTTGTTCGCTTCATTGTTCATGTTCGATCGTCTATTCAACTAAACTTAAACAAACAAACCCAATCATACTCCGTTCACATATGTTCGATTCGTGTACAAGCTTAGATCCACATACCATAGCCATATACATAAGAATTCTTAGACAAGCTCAAAGACATAACAATTTAAGAAAATTAATAAATTTCGTGATTTTCATAAATTAAAAATCTCAATACTTAATAAAAAAAACTTTTATAAAAGTAGGCATATATTTGACCTAAATTTCGTTCCTTTATCGTTAGAAAGAGATAATACAATTACAAAGTATTATAATATTTAGAGAGAGAGAGATAAGGTTAGTAGTGGGTTGGCTGGCTGGTATATATATAGAGACTGTTGTGGTGTAGAACATCTCTTCCTCCAACTACACACCTTCTTCCATCATCACAGCCAGCGGTCAAATTCATGGGCAACTGTCAAGCGGTTGATAATGCAAGCCTCATCTTACAGACCCCAAATGGCAGAGCTGAAAGATACTATGCTCCCATCTCCGCCGCTGAGATCATGAAGCTCCACCCTGGTCACTATGTTGCACTCCTCCTTACCACCACCTTCTACTCCGACCACCACCACCATAAACAACCACCCAACAACCACCCTACAACCGCCAATCAACCTCTTCGTGTTACCCGCATCAAGCTTCTCCGCCCCACCGATAATCTTGCTCTTGGTCATGCTTATAGACTCATCACCACCCAAGGTTTGTTGATATTTGACGAGACTAAAACCCTCAACCATTTTTTTTTACCGCAACTCAAAAACTCTCTGTACACGATTAACTTGCTTACTTAAAAGTACACCATTTTTCACTTTTTAAAAGATATTTAAAATTAGAAGGTTAGATCAATCATTTTTTTTTTTTACATAAAAGATATAACTGTATTATAGACATTAAATATAAAGCAGTTAAACGGGTTGTATTCATGTTTAAAACTTGTGTTGTTTGCGTCGTTAGACACCTGAAACCCATATCAATTTTTTTTTTGTTTGGCAGAGGTGATGAAAGGATTAAAGGCAAAGAAGAACGAAAAAGCCAATAACTACAAGGATTTTCTGGCACCGGAGTCCGCCGAAGCAAAATCAAATTTAGAGGCATCAGTCACAAGATCTAATCAATTGGAGAAAACCCATCATCATCAGGTATGAATTTTTATTAATTCCTATGAAAAAATTCTGTAGTTATAATTAACTTTGTTAATAACGGAATCCAATGGGTATATGTGCAGCAGATGAGGAAAGCAGATAAACATAGAGGTCCGGCTAACTCGAAATCAAAAGGATGGCATCCGTCGTTGAACAGTATCTCGGAGACATGAAGCTAGTTAATTTAGTTCTGTTGATATATTATGGATTTTTTTTTTTTTTTTTAGAATTTTTGTGGGTAGATGGGGATGGAGATTGAATAATGCAATTTCTTGAAAAACGAGATATTATTCCATAATGATTTTGTGATGTTCAAGAAATGCTATCTTCCTTCTTTCCGTTGAATAGGTTGACTACATGCAATCCATTCCTCCCTTTGTAATCATGACTTTCTCGTGTTGTTTTACCAATAATTTAATTCAAAAGATATGTTTATATTTTTCTATTAAATATGTAATTGGATAAATAAATAAATTTATTCTTTTATAAAATCAGCATAAGAAAATTCATGAATCCAAATAAATATATATATTCCTAATACTATCTTTAATTGGATAAATAAATTATTATTTTTCTTTTATAAAATCAGAATAAGAAAACTCATGAATCTAAGTTATTAGCTACTGTAATTTGATTTTTTTTTTTGTCTTTTTGTAAATTTCATCTATCGACTTCAATTTGATTTTTTTTGGTCTTTTTTGTTAATTTCATGAACTCTCAACTTTTAATTTTGACATTTAAACGCTCTAAAGTTTCAAAAAAACTTTGAACATGTCATTTTGGCATCCTCTTGAGTTTTACATGTTTATTTTTATGTACACGTCGGGCATAAATTGACGTTTTATGTTTCAATGTTATTTTTATGAAAAACGAGTTATGTCAAATATAATACATTTGGTGTTTATTTTTGTCAACGCTTTTAGTTGGCCTACATTTTGACGTAAATTTTATTCGGAAATCAATCGGGTCAATTAGACTTACTTTACGTTTTAAGTTGACCTACATTTTGACGTACATTTTCTTTAACTTTCATATATTAGAGTAACTTTTCGTTTCATGAGTAATCAAGGGCAGACCTACCTAGTAATAAGGGGTAACCTCCGTTGCCAATTGACGCCCATGCGGTAGTGTAAATTTTAGAAAATTTGAAGTTTTTTTTTATTTCGTTACCCTTTTTTTGAAACGTTGCTCATATAAGGATTTTCTAGATCCGCCACCGTGTAATGTCAAATATAATTCATTTTCGCACTTATTTTTATGGTCTTTGATCGTTAAGCAATTACAAACAAAAATCAGTACGCTCTAATCACGTTAAAAAAAACCGACTCCACAACGTGAGGAATCAATTCTAGTTATTTACAAAAATATGTGATTTTTTTTTTGTTTTCTTACATGGGTTTTGACCATTGTGTGAACTTGATTTAGTTTTACTTTTAATTACATTTAATTGCTATTTCACCATGTATAACATTCTAACTAATAATATCAGTCGATATTATTTATTTTGCTTACAAAAGCTTATTGTTTTATATATGTGCGGAGACTTCTCATAAAGTCATTTATGTTTGGGTTACGCTTAACTAAAATGCTTCTTATGTCTATAACTACTGCATTCAAAACGTGTTAGTGATATTTACGATCAAATATTCTTTTATAAACACAACATCTGTTCATAATCGATACCTAACTCTATTGATAAACTACATCATATGTTATATCTTTTAGTCACTTTACAATACAATCTTGATATGATATTTAATGTTATAAACTTTTAACGGGTATATCATGTGTACTTCATAAATAAATATTTCTTATTAATTCAAAAGATTTTTGAAATAAGAGTTAAGTTCTTTTTGAGTCCATGTGGTTTGTGTAGTTTAACTGTTTGAGTCCAAAAATCAAACTTGTCTTGATTTGAGTCCCTGTGGTTTTGTATTTTTAACCATTTGAATCCAAAATGCAAACCTCATCCAAAAACCATTTGGATTCAAATGGTTAAAAATACAAACCACAGGGACTCAAATCAAGAAAAGTTTTTGCATTTTGGATTCAAATGGTTAAAAATACAAACCACAGGGACTCAAATCAAGACAAGTTTGGTTTTTGGACTCAAACAGTTAAACTGCACAAACCACAGGGACTCAAAAAGAACTTAACTCTTGAAATAATAATCAAAGGAACATATAAGATAATTGAGAGTTTAATAAGGAGGAGCGCGTGAGCATGGTGGGATCAAAGAATATTTGATGATGAAGGGGATGTAATTATCACACTCCATCGTTGTAATCATTCGTTGCCCCACAAATAAATATGAATCCCTTTTTGGGCAATGCTAGATTTTACTATATATTTTTTTTCAACATAAATAAATATATAATAAAAAGTCATTATTTTTATCATTTTTACTAATAATACCCTTACCTTTTTTACTTCCCTCAAGCACTATAATGCATGGTTATATGATATTTGTTACGTTTTTTATTAAAGAAAAACAGTGATGTATAATTTTAATTTATAAGTCACTTCCCATTTTTAATGCATGAATAACTTTGTTTTCTATAAAAACAAATGCAAAACAACAAAGGGAGAGGGGCTTTGGAGAAGAAGTAATCAAGTGGTATTGTCTTTATGGAGGAAGATAATAATGAAAATTGTGCTACACCATTTGCATGCTTCTAAACACGTTAAAGGACCCATACAAACAAAACTTGTTCAAAGACCCACCAAAAAAACATTTAAAAAAAAATTAAAAAACAAACTTATTGAACTAGTTATTAACGGTAACAAGGAGTAAACTTGAGACTTAATTTTAAAGGAGTGTTTGGTATCGTGTTTTAGAAATATCATGTAATCATTTTCACCATACTCAAATACTAGAAACCAAATTCTAATGATTTTCATTTCAACAACATTAATCAGATAATCACTTGCAAAACTCGATTTCAGACATCTCGTCTAACATTAGTCTTTTCAATACATCATTTAACTTTTCAATATGCGGGTGCAACTGATCATCGACACGAAACTCGTGAATAGCACCATTCACGTCGATCCAACTGCATCCGATGCTTGATTCTGACCGCGGTCTTGATTCATTCTCTCTTTGGCTCATTACTTTTCGTATTTCACCAACTCTTTCCCATTTGCTTAAAGAAGCATATAAGTTTGAAAGAAGCACTTCATTTCCACTGAGTTGACTACAATACCCCTGCTCGACGTATGCAACGATCTTGTCTGCAAGACTCGCTTCCTTGTAAATTCTACAACCACTTAACAACGCCCTCCATATAACTATATCGGAATCTAAAGGCATTTTTATTGCAATCACTAACGCCGGTTTCAAATATCCAGCACGACCTAGTAAATCTACAAAACAACCATAGTGTTCGACTTTGGGTTCAATGTTCCAATACCGACCCATATTGTAGAAAATGAAAGAACCCTCTTCTACTAGACCCGAATGGCTGCATCCTTTTAAGACACCAAGAAGTGTTATCTCATTGGGAGTGACGTTTTGAGCTATCATTTGGTGAAAAACTCGAAGGGCGTTGCTACCCAATCCATGATCCGAGAACCCTGAAATCATGCTTGTGTAGTTGCAAACATCTGGTTCAGAAATGCTGTTGAAAACTTGATATGCATCGTTTAAGATCCCGCATTTTGAGTACATATCAATAAGAGCAGTCGAGATGTTAGACCTTTTAGTGAAACCGTTCTTGTATATGTATGCATGAATCCACTTTCCTTGATATAAAGCCTCAAGGTTAGCGCAAGCAGATAAAGCACAAACAAGAACGGCTTCATTTGGCTTAAAACAACCATGTGACTCCCTTAGCATATCATGGAAGTATATAAGCGCATCGGTGTACCTACCCTGATCAAGAAATCCTGAAATAATAACAGCCCATGATACCATGTTACGTATCGGCATCATCGCAAAGATTTCACAGGCTCGTGTTATTTTCCCCTGCTTGGCGTGCCCACCTAGCAGACTGGTCCATGAAAAGACGTCTCTTTCAGGCATTTCATCGAACACCTTGCAGGCATCATCTAGTATGCAAAACACAGCATACAAATTTATCAATGAATTACCTACGTATAAATTACTTACATGCCCATTTTTAATGACAATCCCATGAATAGTCATGCCATGTAACTCTGAGTTTTGGTGTGTGCACGACGTGATCAAGAAAGTGAATGTGTAATGGTCTGGGGCAACCGAAGAATCTTGGTCTAAGGCGTTCAATCGGCGAAAAAGATTGATTGGTTCTCGAGAATTCTGGAGCTTGGAATATGATCTGATCATTATATTCCATAGCAATATTGATGGGGGATAATTTGGGTATTGATCAAATAGAGTTCTTGCAAAGTTTATACTATTAGTTGAGAGATAGCAATGAATTAAAGAGTCAATCAAAATGGAATGTGATGAGAGTGATTGGGTGATAACTTGAGCGTGTACTTGCTTGATTTGCAACAATGGTGGTCGCTGATTAAGTAGCTGATTGAGTGTTTTTGGAATATTGACTCTTGATGAACAAAAGCTATGAGAGGTTGTAAACTTGAAGAAGTGCTTAAAGATTTTAACTTTGAGCAGTAAAGTTGCAGGCATTTTGTGGCAAATAAGATCTTTTAGTGTGTGCAATTTATCATAGAGCTACCGTTACCCTTTATGAAGTTGGTCCAGGTGATCGTTTCTCACTGAAGCATTTCATCAAACACCTTCTGGGTCACATACTAATATCAAATCTATGCTCCACAAAGAAACGGTGATGGTAAATGTAAAGAGATGGAGCTGTACATGCTTATCGTTTCTCAGTCACAAATGTTGCTTCAAATATTGACTCGAAGTGATCTGGGCTTAGTTCAAGTAAAATGATTTGGTCAGGAAGGTGTTTGATGAAATGCGAAGAAGATGAGTTCGTCAAATATAACGAAAAAACCAAAGAAATCGTTATTTTTGATTGTGCCAAGTCTAGTAGTGTGTGTCAATCTATTGTCGCACCCTGTTTTATTTTGTTAATTTATAAAATTTCCCTAGGGTAACCCTTTACCAAAAAAAAAAAAAAAAAGTTAGTGTGATTTTGAAATTAATTTGTAAAAGTACTTTTATAGTGTGATTTTGAAAATAATTTGTAAAAGTACTTTTATCTATTTTTTAAGACTTTTATTACTGCATGATTTAGTACAACAACTTGTAAGGAGTTTAATACAATTCTAAATACATAATATATTTTTTAGCATCCTTTTGTTTTTAATTTTAACATAAAGCTTATAAACTTCATTAAAAACAAAGTTGTATTCAGATTGAAGTATTATTGTAAAGTTGCATTATAGAACGTGTACGACGACTTCTTGGGACTTTGATCCCGCTTACTTTTGTTGTAAACAAAATGAAATTATTTTGTCCATAGAACTTAAAAGTTGTCTTCGAAGCATGACACACATTATATGATTACCGTGAAAACGCAAACAAGAAGCTGCATTTTACAAGAATGAAGAATCTTAAACAAAAGATACCATAATAGCACGAGAAGGAAAAGAAAATTCAAAAAGCAACATGCTAAAGCTTTCAGTAATCAGGCCAGGCTGATGGTTTGAGTTTGAGAGTTTCTACATCCATAGCACTCATTTATGCATAAGAAAGATTATATTTCCTGAAACATGAACAATTCTGCCTAATCATAGATTATTGACAATCTTTAGGTTGCACAAATGGAATAATAATTACCAACAACCACCTTATGGGGCTGCTACTTCGACTTGAGAGCTTTACGAGCTTCTTCTCGTGTGACAGCCCGGACATAGATCTCATAGCAACATCCTGGAACAAATTTCAAAGTACTCAGCATAATTAGATTCATGACGAAAGAATATATGGTTAAATAATAAGCAAACTGATTTAGCCACATGCAGCTACATAATGCTTATTCTGAAGAACTTCTGATTATCAGTAAACTGGCTGAAAGACACCCAAAGTGGTACTTACAAAAGAAATATTATATAGCTTTTACAGTGTGTTTCAGGTTAACCCAATATGTATCTACAAGATGAAAACATTTTTGTCAATTTAGGATTGACATACCAGCTACCACAGCAATAGTGAGGTAATCACCAACTCTTCTGATGCTTGAGGCACTTTTCCTATATGATTTGAAGCTCTCTAGTGCTGGATCCTTGGCCAAAAGCTGCAACGTAATAAGGTTATATTAATGAGAATATAAACCTAAGGGGGGATTCGATTTCATCTATCTGTACTAGCTTACTAATGATTTTTAAGAAATAGTTAAGATCTTAAATAATAAACAATTGTGAATTGCAACACATAGTTTCACAAGTTTTTTGAGGCGTAGACTGCATATGAGTTTCCAAGAAGTTACAGTTAAATAGGTGAAAAATATAAAGTTTCTTAACCACCCCGTGCAGATCAAAGATTAATCGGGGTGGTTTACACAATGGTATGGAATATGGAACAATAAAAGAATAGGTTTTACTCTTTGAAAACGGTGTTCGGTAGCTATAATGGCCAAACGGAAAACATCAGTTGAATCAAACAATTGAATCTTGATTTCCTTTGTTGAAAATACACATACTAAACCTTGCTACATAACCTTGAAAGTTTCCTCTATAGACGCTAATCGTTGCCTACTCTAATTTACAACACGTGTGATTGCCAAGAGAAATGGTAAGGAGTCCTTATAATAATAGTCACCAATATGGATTGTAGCTACTAGCAAAATCAAACAAGAAATTAAAGCAATTCTATACAGGAATAGTGATATTACTCGTAACATGCAGCTTGCCATGATATAAGGCAGCCCAGGCATGGAGTGAATGACTCATTAAACCCTCTAAACTTCTATTACTTCAAGTGCTGAACCAACTACAACTAGCTCAGCAAGTTCTATCTCTTATACTTTGGCCATCAAAGCCTGTATTTTTGTAGGTAGCTAGCTTTCTACCATATATTTTGCTAAAACTTTGGTTATTTGATGTTTATTACACTTGAGTGGATGGTTGTGTTATTAGAATTATGCAACATTCTCACATATTATGCCCAAAAAATAACCAAAATTGATTGGTCAAGAGCTTTCTAGTGTTGAAAGTAAGCAAATGAATGTAAATATACCAAAAGTTATGAACTAAATTAGGGCTCCTAATTCTATTGCATAACAAATTACACTTCAGAAGAAAAAAAAAACCACACCATCACCATCCTGATCTTAAACTAGCCACACACACATCGATTCAACGCATCGACCGATCCATACGAATAATGACTTACAGCTTTCTCTCGAACTCCAGGCTCTACATGAATCTGCCGTCTAGTTTGCAAAATTAAACCCTCCGCCGCCTAATAAATCGAAATCAAATGTTCAATTGAAAAGTAAAACACACGTAATCGGCAACAAACGCATAAAACAAACACAGATTGATACCTGCTGATGAGCACCAAGGCTAGAAAAGGAAGTACGTTTGAGCAAAGAAGCCATTGAAACGTGATCAGACGCTGGATCTTGGACTCGTAAATAAATTATGTTGTAAATGAATAATATTTCTATATAGTCCCCCTACTTGTTAAATTTCAATTTGGGGATTATGACAATTAATGTTTGTGACAGGTTTTGTATTTTTAGTCTAGTACCCGACTAAATATTACGCTCGGTCTAGTACCTGTCGGGTATCTGATTAGTCGGGAATCTAAAGATACGAATAAATACGAATTCGATTTAACAAATTAACAGTAGCTGAACATACATTATATTCGTATTTGGACATCAATCATATTTTACATATATACAAGAGTGTCAATAACAAAACAACATACAAGCTCCCTGGAAAAAAAAAGAAGAAAACTAAAATTTCCTCTTGTGATGGATGATACAACCAACAGGAAGCAATAAAAAAACTCATGCTACATTAACAACACTTTTGCTTTTTAAGGGGTTGCATCCCTTGTGAAAGACCAATCCTTTCTCTTACAGAATTCTGCCTTAGCAATTTCGATACTTTTCTCCATCTTGTCCCGGCAATAGTACACACAGAAACAGTTGAAAGGCATTCGACATTAGGGCTCTCAGATAAAATGGCAGACACGCAGTTTATAATGTCACTGTACTCCAATTCTTCCCAAGCATAACTGCTGATGTCTGGTGTATTCACAAGCCCGAATGTATCAACGAGAGGCTCGGCAGCCTGAGAAGAAGTAGCAGACCAAAGTTGACCCCGTTTGGACCGTTTAAAGTGGGTGGATGAAATGAAATATGCTCCTGGTAATAGTTTGTTGCATAGATCATTTCGTCATCGAAAGGGACCTTTTCTTTTCCCCGTTCAGATTGAGAGGTTTCAAACGGTGTCTGGTTTAAATTATTCAAACAGGCTTCAGCGATCTGTGAAGAGGTTGTTGGTGGTCCGTCTGTTATCGATGGTAGTGAGGTGAAACCAGGGTCTGACTGAAGATGTTTTTTAAGAGAAGTCTCATCTTCAAAATAGTCGAGCGCCTTTAAGTGTTCAGATGCAAACTTCACCAAATTTTGAGCTTCCGCCTGTTGACAGAATCAATTAGCACAAGCATAAAGTAAGGGTGTGTTTGTGTGTGTGTGTGTGTGTGTGTGTGTGTGGGTGGGTTCTTGCCTTTTGTCGGTCAGTTAGGTGGTTAACTGGTGTGTACAGATGAGGTTCTATGATTAATGCTTTTAACTGTCGTCTGACATCAAGAACAACGCCGCTTTTTCTAGGATCAAGGTACAAAAACATTCCATTGGATGACTGAGCATTTTTTACGATTTCTCCCCAACGCTTGGAAGAAGCTTTTAGTTCAAGAAGCTACAAATATCATAAGAAAAATGCATTATTATTAGCATAAAGTAAGTAAGTAATAATATGTGTGCAAAATGAAGCTTAGTAATTACATCTTCAAGTTGTTTTGGATCTGTGTAGAGTAGAATCAGCAAATCCCTCACCGTCTCCACTTTTTCATCTTGCAGACGTTTGTAGCGGGTACCTTTATATCTGATGTTCTCTAAGTGATACACCTTATCAGATAAAAACGGGTAAGGATGATTTTCATAAACTGCACAATAAGAAACAAAGAAAATAAACTATATTAACGGATTCATGTATTAAACAGTCATAAGAATACACATAAATTGTTATTAGAATACTTACATTTAGAACGCTTATCCTTCACGACAAATGTTTCTGTACACGCTCCTTCAACTTGTTTCATCAAAGCAGCATCCACAACGATTGCCCCCAATCTATAACAACCATTTTTGGTATGTTTCGAATCATGAGTAAAACGAACCTCATGAACAAAACCAATGCCGTCTTTTAGCTGCAAGCACGTATTTCCTTGAAGGGTTCGTCTCCCTTTCCTTTCACTCATAACCCGTTCTTGAAACTTCTTAAATGTCCAACCACCATCGTCATCGTCATCAACCCGAAAACCCATTATTTCCAGTTTTGCAGTAGATTCCGTCCCGGTATTAACTATCTGCTCCGTAAGAGCATCAACTAAAGCTACTTCAATGGGTGTATGATTCTCGCCTAAAAGAGGAATCCCAGTGTAGACCGGTAGGCCAATCCTGTTTCTGAACTTTAGCTTTAGTCTTCTCAGAACTGAAGTACTGGCCCTTGTCTTCTTTAGAGGGTTCCTAGAAAAAAAATAGTAATAATATATTTGAGCTACATGACAGTTACTGATTAGACCTGTCACTATATAATTTGGATAATGTGTTCATTTTGTTTACTCTTTCAGGCTGGCCAGAAGCTCCTGCTTTGCCACCCCAAGCCGCTCTTCTACCTGGAGATATACGGACCGTCAAGTACTCCCTCCGTCACAGAATAATCGTCCAGGAAAAATACAGTTCAAAAGTGTACAATTAAAAGAATATGCAATTAATGACGTTTTTTTGGTAACCTTGTACCGGGAACTCACAGAACCCAACCAATACCCTGATAACCAATGAGATCATGTAAAACTCAACTTACGTTGCGCAGGTGACCTTCAAAGGGGTTAAAGGCACATAACCAGCGAAAGCTGGATTTGAACCTCATACCTCGCCACCTCATCTTACCCTCCTCAGACCCTACCTTTGCTTTGCTATTGGTGGGATTAACTGAGTATGATGATGATGATGACCTCGCCACCTCATTGAAGCTTAAGACAGTTAGATTAGAAAACTTAGGGTGGGAGGGGTGCTCAGCGAGAGGACTTGATTCCACCAATCCCGCACTATTACCTCACTTTTACTTTCAACTATCCTACCTAAACCATGGGCCCCACCCCTTTTCCTCTACTCTCTCTCTCCTTTTCCCTATTCGGTAATCATTCATCGAATTGGACTACTCGAAATAGGTGGCGGCGGTGTTCCCAAATTGGTAACCATACCCAATTTGGGGTGCCCGAGAACGCCCCTCCCACCTAGGATGAGCATTTGGTAACGGTACCCACTTTTTAGCATTTTCGGTAATGGTACTTTCGGTTTCGGCATCGGTACCGGTACCGGTAAAATACCAAATTTTACCTAAGACCGTGGGGTACGGTGGGGCAGAGGTTTGGGGCAGGGGTTGACACGTGGAGTTCGAGCCCCCCCGCTGGCGAGTCACGTGTCCGTGGGGTATGGCGGGGCGTGGGTAGCCCGCGTGGGTTGGCCATGTCACCCCCAAATTAAAAAAAAAAAAAAAAAAACCTAAAATTAAAAAATACACACAAAATTTAAAAAAAAAAGCCTAAAATTATTATTAAAATTTCCTAAAAATTACAAAATTCTACAAAAAAAAAGGATTACAAAAAAAAAGCCTAAAGCGTTAGGTAGATTTCGAAAAGGGCGAGCGTGTCAAACGGCTTCCGCTCCTTGCCCCGGAACTCGATGTTGGCCACCGCCACCCGGTCTTCGTGACTTATATCACCGCCCGGGACGCTGTCGTAGTAGGCTTTAAAACGATCGAGCTTCGGTCGTAGCTCGCGCCACTTGTGTTGGCACGCGTTTAAATTGTGCCGGTCGTTCCCCACGTTGTGCCGGTAGGTAGCGAAAGCTTCCGGCCAGTAACGGGTCTCGCCAGGTTGGCGGCCCTTTATCGCGTCCACGACGCTCGTGACAAGGGATAGCTCTTCCTCGTGCGTCCAAGAGGCCATCGATCAAGTGTGTGTGGGTAGCGGTTCGGGTAGGTGGAGTGACTTGGGTTGGGGTAGCGATGGGGACAGGCGGTGGGGTTGGGGGTTTTATAGCGACTTGGCTGAACCGTTGGCTTGGCCAAACGGTTACATTTTAAAATTTAAACATAGCCTAGCCAACCATCCAATAAGAGCCGGCCACGTAGGACCGCTAGGCATGCCCAACGCCCGGGCTGAAACTCCCGCCCAAGGGGCCACGCCCAAACCCAAGCCCACCCGGGGTGGTGACTTGGGTGTTTTTACCCAACCGCCCCATACCCCATAGTCTAAAATACCGGTACCCAGTCTTGACGAATTTCGGTACCGGTATTCAATTCCGATACCAGTTCGGTACAGTACCGGTACCACGCTCATCCCTACTCCCACCCATAAATTATGTTGGAATTGAACAATCATTTTGGACACAAACTAAAACAGGACAATAGTTTTGTGAGGGAGAGAGTATCTTTTACTACTAAGCACCGTAAGTTTATGTAAATCGGATAATTGAGGCTTGTGTGAGGGAAGCAGAGGAAAGAAAACTTACAATTTGACGGATCAAAGGCCTAAAAAGTGGTACAAAAATAGGCTCCAAGAAACGCTGAAGTGTTCGAATTACCATTAACTCCCCTGCGCCCCTACAATACAACGGATACCATCATAATCAATCATATCAACCATCTTAAACTCCAGATTACTATGTATTTACCTTGTTAAATTGGAGAGTAGATCGGAACAGGTTATGTTTGATTCTGATTCTTCATCCGGCCTTTGTTCATTCAACGACATCTTCGATTTTGGTGCACAGACGGATTTTTATGGATTGGAGTTATAATAAGATTTGGTTTGGTGGGTTATTTATATGCAGCCGCAGCAGGCGAACAGGAGTGATGACCATCATCGCCCACACTTTTGAATGTGCAATGCTTGATTGAATATTCAAGACACTTTTTGTTAAGGACAGGGTGGTGTTTACTAAATGCACCCTCAACTAAGGCGCATCATTCTAGTTCTAGTATGTATTTATTTAACCATTTATAAACTTCATTTACTTATTTTATTGATACTTTTGGTAAATCTGCGTCAACTGGAAAACATAAATGAAATTAAAAAAAAAAAAAAAAAAAACAGTTTAGTCGGTGTTGACCGACTCTTGTCTAATAAAATATATTTTTCAGTTATAGTTTAGAGTAAAATATTATAAATTAGAAAAAGAAATGACTATGGCCTTAATTTCCTATTTAAGTTCTTTTTATGCAAGCGCTAATAAGGATAACAAAAGTTTGGTGTATGTGAATCAAGGCTCAAGCCATGACCGACGACTACCGTCATATTATTTTGTTACGTTTTTTAGATAGAAATAAAAAAGAGACAAATCATCTAAAAATGAAGCACATGTTCGAAGTCGATTGGTCAACTCAAGCCACTTGTTAGTGAAAGAGACCAAATCATGAGTGCAAAGCCGTTTGATGTAGATGGATGAGCCAAAAGCTGTTTGATGTTGAATTGTTGATGGGTGAGCCGTGATGCATACTCTAGTGGACAAGTTAGCGTTTTTTTTATAGACTCTAATGACTCGGTGACTACCATGAAGCAATTAGCAATGTGGGGTTACACTACTAACCCACTTTGTAGAGACGCAGACCTCTCAGAGGGATGATCGGTTTTTAATCGAATCGATTAGTACCAGTTTGGGTTCCCATAATGTAAAACCGGTTAAAAAACCGAAAACACCGGTTTACCCCCCACAAACAAAAAAAAAAAAAAAAACCCTGGTTGGGTTAAAACCCTAAACGGTTAAAATAACGATTTTTATACCTCTAGGCGTAGACCTCTTAGAGGGGATGTCACAGGTTCAAACTTGGGTAAAGGGAGTAGTTTTGAATGATGTTTAAAGTAGAGTATGAGTTACAATATAATTGTCGTTGAAAAAACCAAAAAAATAAAATCCCAACCTTGAAAAAACCAAAGAAATAACCAGTTTATTTATACATTTTGTCTCTTTCTTATATTAAACTAGGTTAGAACCCCGTGTATTACACGGGTTAAATAAATATAATTTTATATATTAAATAATTAAAAACCTTGTATATTTCACAAGTTGAATACAACCAATTTTATACACCAAAACAATAATTATAAAAAGTTTTATGTTTAAAACCCCCATGTATTATAAGGGTTGACTATATGAAATTTTGTATAGTAAATAATAAAAGAAGTTATATCTTTAAAAAAACCTTGTGCATTACACGTGTTGAATAAATCTATTTTTATATACCAGATAAGATAATAAAAAAAGTTATATCTTAAAAAAAAAAAAACTAACCAATATACTCGATACACGATAGATATAATGATTGCAAGGACAGTTCTTGATTTTTTATATTTATATGTCATTACACTTTCTCAAAACTAAATTAATAATAATGAGGATACACAATGTTTATATTAACATGGGACTATGGTATTAATTTTTTTTTTATATTTTATGATTAATATTCATGTGTATGATGATAAAATTACACAATGGTCTATGTTTAAATATTAGATTTATGTTATATTATTTTAATAAAATATTAGATTTGATAATAATAATAATAATAATAATAAGAGTAAACTTTCGTTTTGCTCCCTGTGGTTTGGTCACTTTAACGGTTTTGCTCCAAACCTTTAAAAATAGCCATTTTACTCCTTGATCTTTCGGTTTTTTTGCCAGTTTGCTCCCCGCCTCTAACTCCATCCAAATTGTTTGTTTTTCCATTTTGCTCCCCGCAGGGAGCAAACTGGCAACAAAACCAAAACATCAGGGAGTAAAATGGCTATTTTTAAAGGTTTGGGGCAAAACCGTTAAAGTGACCAAACCACAGGGAGCAAAACAGAAGTTTACTCTAATAATAATAATAACAATAATAATAACAACAACAATAATATCGAAGACCCGTTAATAAATAATATTTTATAATGTATATAGTTTAAACTGGGTTATACCATATGGAATAATACTTAAATTATAATGACTTAAAAATCTTAAAATGTATAATCTAAGTATAAATATCTAATAAAATTATTTGTTGTCCTCACCTCTCCTTGTGTGATACGCCTACAATAACAGTTATTCCTTTGTTGTCTTTGACTAATGGGGTCGTCATTATCTAATTGGTAAGCTCTCTCGTCATTGTAAAGATTGTGAAAGTACGTTTTCCACCTTAACTTAATGTCTTGTTCCTTGACTAAAATACCCCTGTGTGACGTGGCGCGACACGTGTCGCATAACGCCCACAAAGGGGCTTTATGACTACGGATGGCCTAAGGTCTTATAAAATGTTAGATGACAACAACTACAGCCAAGTAATTCCGTTATTCTAGAACCGACAAGACCACAAGTAAATTAGCTCTTGCACATGAACGATTTTTTTTTTGAACGGTGACTTTCAATTTGAGTGACCCTATGTCACACCGCCAAAGGGTGGAGGGTATGATTCAAACACTTTAGGGTGTTTGAGTAACTGTCTAGCGAATAATATTATGTAGGGGTGCAAACGAGCCGAGCCCGAGCTCGACCAGGCTCGAGCTCGTTTAACATATGAAAGCTCGAGCTCGGCTCGGGCTCGACTCGTTTAGTATTTATTAATTAATTTTTATTAAGTATAATTATTGTTTTACATATAATTTAGTTATTTTTTAATATTTATATAAATGGTAAATATTATTATTTAAATATATGTTTAATATATTAATAAAAATATATAAAAAGAAAGCTCGTTAAGGCTCACGAGCCGGCTCGAGCTCGATAAGCAAAGCTCGGGCTCGTTTACTAAACGAGCTTGTTTTTAGGCTCGGGCTCGAGCTCGTTTAAGCTCGGCTCATTCGAGTTTTTTTTCGAGCCGAGCTCGAGTAGCTCGCGAGTAGCTCGGATCGTTTGCACCCCTAATATTATGTCATGTCAAGTCCCCATTCCACTCCCCATTTTACACTCAATCACTGGCAGTGATTCAAACACCTGGAGAGTGGTAAAAAATTAAAAAAAAAATTCTGATTGGTTGAAAGGGGTTGGAACCCACCATTAAACCCCCTCTCTCTTCCTTCCCTCCTCTTCCCGCATCAGTGACTATACACCGATTTACCCACTACCCGATCACCGAAAAGGGGGCAACACCAATTCACCGCTCGGTGAAAACCTCTCCCCGCATGCATTCGGTGAATGATACCGAGTACCCTAAACAGCGACCCTAGCCAAGATCCCAACATATTTTTTTAACCATAAATGAGAAAAGTAAAAGCAGATGTATAGTAGGTGGCTTATTAAGTTAAAGTAATGAGTAAAGTCCTTTTTGAGTCCCTGTAGTTCGTGCATTTTAACTATTTGAATCCAAAAACCAAACTTGTCTTGATTTGAGTCCCTGTGGTTTGTATTTTTAACCTTTTGAATCCAAAACGCAAACCTCATCCAAATCATGGACTAAAATAGTTGGATTCAAAGGGTTAAAAATACAAACCACAGGGACTCAAAGGGTTGGATGAGGTTTCATTTTGGATTCAAATGGTTAAAAATACAAACCACAGGGACTCAAATCAAGACAAGTTTGATTTTTGGATTCAAATAGTTAAAATGCACAAACCACAGGGACTCAAAAAGTACTTTACTCTAAAAGTAATTCTAAAAAATCTTTTAAATCTAGAACGGTTACAAAACATAATAAATCATAAAATATAATAGAATGTTAAGTAAAAAAGACTAAATTATATAAATAAAAAATCTAAAATCAAAAGCTAAAAATCCAAGTCTGTATGAAATTAGTTGTTGTACGTTTCTCTTCTTTGTATTCTGTTTTTGTTTTTTCTTAATAAAATTTGCCCTTAAAAAATAATGATTAATAATCAACTATGCTTGTATTACCTGGATGTTAGTACGACTATTTTATTAAATCATTAGTGTTGTATGCATCAAAACATCAAATTTGTTGTTTTGGTGTTAAAAAAATCACTAAGCAAATCATCAAATTGTTAATTAGCGATACGACACCAAATTTTGTGCAACACCATATTTTATATATTATTTTATCCCTATTGATTAATGTCCTTTTACGTTAATTAATACACTATTTGTTAAATAATATTCATAATAATTAGTTTAAGCTTAAACTTCCGTTTTGCTCCCTGTGATTTGGTCATTTTAACGGTTTTGCTCCAATAGTTTAAAAATAGTCTTTTTCCTCCCTGATCTTTCAAGTTTGTCTCCAGTTTGCTCCCTAATCTTTGGAGTTTGTCGCCAGTTTCCTCCCTGATTGAGTTAGAGGCTGGGAGCAAAATGAAGATAAGTTAGAAAAATCAGGGAGGAAAATGGCTATTTTAAATTATTTGAGCAAAACCGTTAAAATGACCAAACCACAGGGAGCAAAACGGAAGTTTACTCTTAGTTTAATTAATTAAGTAGGAGATAGAGATGAGAAAACTAAAAAATAGATGGCTCCAATGAATGACATGTGTCCCTTCATTGGTTTCTTTTATTATATAGTATAGATATAGATGTTTAAACTATAGATTTTAATAATTGTATGACATGTTATTTAAAATTAATATTTTTAAAAAACATTTAATTAACCTGTGTAATATACTGGTTAGCCAATAAGATAAAAATGCTGTTGAAGTCGTAGATTCAATAACTTTCTCTTCACGTTTCGCGGATGTTTGTATATGTGTTGTTATTTTGGGCCACGACGTTTATTATTGTTATTATCATTTATTGGGTTGAGTTATAATACAAAAGATTTAAAAATAAGAAGGGTAAGAAGGCACCAGATAGTGACAAGTGTCCTATGAGTAATTAAATGTAAAGGGTAATTTTGTCTACAAGAGGAAAGAGAATATGCACATGCAAGTCACATGTTATTTCCCCCCTAACTTTTAAACGTCCGTAACTTTTTTATACATCATTTGTTTTAAAAAAAAATTATACCATAAAATCGAGCGTTTTTTTATCTTTAAAATGAGTACCATATTGTTATATTTTTCAAAAAAATTTCAAAAACCCAGTTGCATATTACACAATGGACGTGATGTAAAACACAATGTAAATTAGATTAAAAGCACAATCAATGACAACAGATAAAGACACAATGGACAACATACTAAAACACAATGAACATAACGTATAACACAATGACGATAACATATAACACAATAAGAATCAGACTAAATAAAAACACAATTGATGACAACAGATAAAAGACACAATTAATGACAGCAAATAAAAGACACAATGGAGAGCAGATGAAGACACAATGAAAAACAAAATAAAAACACAATACTTAACAAACTAAAACACAATGAACAGGATAATAAAAAAATTGAACAAATTATTAAACCACAATGGACAACATATTAAAACACAATGAATAACATATTATACAATGGACATGATGTAAAACACAATGTAAATTAGATTAAAAACACAATCAATGACAACAGATAAAGACACAATGGACAACATACTAAAACACAATGAACATAACGTATAACACAATAAGAATCGGACTAAATAAAAACACAATTGATGACAACAGATAAAAGACACAATTAATGACAGCAAATAAAAGACACAATGGAGAGCAGATGAAGACACAATGAAAAACAAACTAAAAACACAATACATAACAAACTAAAACACAATGAACAAGATAATAAAAAAATTGAACAAATTATTAAACCACAATGGACAACATATTAAAACACAATGAATAACATATTACACAATGTAAATTAGAATAAAAACATAATCAATGACAACAGATAAAGACACAATGGACAACATACTAAAACACAATGACCATAACGTATAACACAATGGCGATAACATATAACACAATAAGAATCAGACTAAATAAAAACACAATTGATGACAACAGATAAAAGACACAATTAATGACAGCAGATAAAAGACACAATGGAGAGCAGATGAAGACACAATGAAAAACAAACTAAAAACACAATACATAACAAACTAAAACACAATGAACAAGATAATAAAAAAATTGAACAAATTATTAAAACACAATGGACAATATATTAAAACACAATGAATAACATATTAAACACAATGACCTGAACTAATAACACAATTTATAGAATATCCAGATATAACAAAATCTTCATTGTGTTATAGGTTTTTATAAAAACGCAATGGATAGAACTCAAATTAACATTGTGTTATAGGTTTTGATAATAACACAATGTATAGAAACTCTACTGACCAAAACCCAGTTAAAAGACACAATGACCTGAACCTTTAACACAATGCCAAAAAACCCAGTAAAAATGAAAATTTTTATTTTATTTTTATATGATAATATGATACTCATATTAAAGATAAAAAAAGCGCTCGTTATTATGGTGAAATTTTTTTTGAAAAAAAATGTCGTATGAAAAAGTTATGGACGTTTTAAATCGATGGGGGAATTGGCATGTGCCTTGCATGTGGAGAGAGAAAATCCATAAATATAAGTTTCCTTTTATGCCCTTCTATTATCTTCTTTTCTCTACAACCAATCTCAACCCTTTAAATCTAAGATCAATGGACTAGAATCCTTCTTACACTTCTTATTTATTTTATCCTTTGTATTTGATCCTAACCCATCATTTATTTATTCATGAAAATTATACGTGTTTGATTTCGTGAATAACTAAATGACTACCTACAAAAGTTTAAACTAATATTATAGTACAAGCTCACATGCCCCGCATGCAAAATAACAACAGTATGATTTAAGCTTGCCTGGTCATTATAAAGTTCCATGACACTACATATCTAACAAGCATTTCATCGAACAACTTACAGGCGTATTCTGAACGACCTTGATTCACATACCTTGGAAACATCACCACTCCAACCATCGTGTAAACCTCTTTTGGTCTCCATCATCCAAGCTAGTCAACCCATCAACAACAACCACCCCATTAACCATTGCAGTTCATTCCAACATCCATCACCACTGTTTTCCAACAACCATCACCACTGTGCACTACCGCAGGTCCACCACCTTAAACCTCACCATAAAACACCATGGCCAACGGCCTGCTTTGCCACCAGCAGTCACCTCCTAACTACTGAATCACCATCATACTTGCTACCAGGAGGTTTATTCATATCCACTGCAAAAGACATACATAATGCAGGGCCAGCTTGATTAGTGATGTTAATTATATGAAATACGTTATCATTTCAGAATTCTATTTAGACAACAACATCAAATATATGTAGAAATTCTTTACATATGTGAAATACTGATTCATGTTGTGAAATAGTGAGCAAATTAGTGAACCAAAGTGGAGTTAGTTAAAACGTACCATCTATGATAAGGCATAAGAATTGAAGAATGTAGAAGATGCCCAACCACACTATTATTGTTTGGATTGTTGGAGAAGCTTCCATGGCCACTGCAAATCAATACAGCATAATCAAGATCAAAAATTGAAAAATTCAACCATGCCCCTTTTGACTTTTGTAGTCAAAACAATATTCTGGTTGAATCCAAAACTAATGAGCATTCGTTTTTTATCTAGTTTGGTCGTTATACTTCAAGTGGTGTATAAATTTTGGAACTCTACGATAAATAGCAAGTTAGCAACACACTCACGTCATCTCTAATTTGGTCATTAATTGATATAAACTTGTTTAATTTCCAAAAAAGAACTCCATAAGGACAAACGTATCTTTTATCCGGTAAGCGTCACGACCGAAAAATCAAGAAGGGTTTGGAGGTTTACCTCAACAATCTACCTTCTTTAATTTACACACATAGTCACATTCATATTACTGGCAACAAAGTAAAATAACAATGAAATTAAGCAAAACTTCTACTAAACCAAACACATAAAGAAATACAATTTGTATTTGCTTCAACAAAAAAAAAAGATAGTCACATTCATATTACTGGCTAAAAGTCCGTATTTATGCTTGAATCAACAAAAAAAAAAAATACAATTTGTATTTGCTTCAACAAAAAAAAAAGATATCTATATGGTAGAATATAAAAATAATTCATTACACACATACCTGTAATTAAGTGAAGAACATTGGTCATGAATATGAAGAACGAACGCATCATCAGATATCATTTAAAAACTCTTGATGCATCATCATATATCATAATCTTGATGTTAATATTGGGATTTATGAAACCCAAATCGGAAAAAAAAAATGCTTTTATTCAATATCATGGTGAAAAAGAAATGCAAAAATCGAAACAACAACCAGATCTAAAATCTAAAATAAAACACAAATGAGAAATCAAATTAACCTAAAATTGAAATCAAACCTGAGAGCTTTAACGAAGCTGATACTCGGCTCCATTCACGGCTCGTTGAACGTCATTGCTTGATTTGACTGGAATCAGGAATCCTCTCGTGTAGCCGCTATTGAAGGGATTGTTGAGAGCACAGCGGCGTGGAATCAAAATAATGGTTTTGAGAAGCCATGTGAAGAATCTGGACTTCATCATCCATGGGGAAGGCAAGAAGAAAAATAGAGCGTGGTAGAGGCAGTGATGAAAGTGAAATTAGGGTTTTAAGGATTGATTGAAGAGACGACGTGTTGGAGAAGATTTCAACTGATTGAGAATTGAAGAGGGTTTCCATATAGAAGATCATATTTAGGCGGTTTCACAAATGGTGGAGGAATGAGGAAAAAGGATTTGCCGCTCAATCACTGAATTCTCTGGCCAAAGACATATGCCACATCAAGGTCAAATGGTCAACACTTATTTTGCTTTAATATAATAGATAGATTACGATAAAATTTTATCCATTACATTGTAAATATGTAATAGAACTAGTAGATGCCCCGCCCGCGTTGCGGGGCGATGGCCGAATAATTCGCAACCAATTAAAAAAGAATACTATAATTTTGCTAGGAAAAAAAAAAAAAAAAAACGATGATAAGACCGTATTTTTGGGCTCAGGGCAAAACTGTAATTTTTCAGGACTAATGAGCCAGTGTTAGGCAACTCCTTGACACGGGAAGAAATTAAATCGAGTAAAGCAATTAAAACAAAAAAACCTTTATAGTTTTGGTAAAAAAAACTAAAACGATGGGAAAACATAATTTTTAACCGAGGAACAAATCATAATTTTAATTTAGGGATAAATCGTAAACTAAATGGACCAACGGGCGAGTGCCAGGAAGTTGCCGGCACGACTGTAATTTTGCACTGGGGGCAAACTTGTAATGTCACCAGGAAATCAAACAAAAATGATGCGCAAAATGTAAATTTAAGTTGAGGGCAAAATAGTAACCTGGCTGTGAGAAAAAAAAACTAATGGCGAAAGTATAAATTTATACGGGGCAAAATCGTAATTTTTAGCCGATGGCAAAATTAAAATTTTTAGCCGAGAGCAAAAGCGTAAATTTATTTTTAAGCGTGGGCAAAAACATAACTTTGACCTGATGGCAGAATCGTAATTTTAAGGGAAAAAAACTAATGGCATGAAGAAACACAGAACTAATTATGGGACTAATCAGTTTGGTTTATGTTTCTACCATGATGGTTAATCTTCTTGTAAGTTTCCTGAGCTCCTAATGATCGTGGTTTATCTGCAAAACAAAACACCGTTACTCGCTAAGAGGGGAATGTGGGGGTTTCCCTCTTAACCGGGCTCCGGCGTGAGAATAAGCGACTGCTTTGGGGGAGAGAATTAAGTATTAAGTGAGAGTAGAGGGAATGGAATGAATAACCTGTGAAGTGAAGGTCTCTATTTATAGCCGGAGAGGTGTAAGAGGGTGTGGGTTGATGGGCCTTGGGCCGGAAGGCGACAACATGGAGGATATGCTCCTTGTCTCACTGGTGTCGACCGTTAGTGGCTTCTAGGAGCTTTATGGAGTTGGCGCAACGTGATTGGAGCCACGTGTCACTGTTGTCGGCCTGGTCGCCCTTCTGCCATCAGCAGGTAAGTGGAGATCGTGGGGCAGTTGTCTCTGCCATATGATTGGTGCCACATAGGCGTCCTTAAGTACTTTTTGTCTCCTGCATGTCAGATGATCGTGGAGCACGATTGCGCAGGAACAGAAGAGCCCTGATTTGCTCTTTTATTCTGCCACTTGTACCTTGTGTACTATCTGGAAAGGCCGCGCGCATGATTCTTGCTGAGCACGTTATCACCTCGCGCGAGCTTCATGTGCCTTCAGATGTTCTTTTTAGACTGCCAAGTGTTGCTAACTGGAGTTTAATCTTGTGTGGACCTCGCGCAGCGTTACACAGACTTGTTGTAACCCGCGCGAGGTTGGCAATCAAGAAAATTGCTGATTAAGGAGTATGGTCCCGCGCGACCTTTCAGGGGGTTGCGCGGCTTTTTGGGACCATACCCCTTCAAGTCCCCCTAGTCCAGTGCTGCACCATGCGCAAGGCAAGTGGTTGGAGCTCTGGACTTAAGAAAATAAAGTAGAATGATGCTTTTGGCTTTGGTAGACGGCGCGCGTGTAAGTTGTTAGTTACCACGGCGCGGCTACCAGGCTTGTTGTTGGCTTTTACATGAAGTTTCTAATGACTTTGGGCGGGAAAAACCTCGAAATTCGAATTCTGACAGGTTGGTGCAAAAGTCGTGGTTGGTGACGACTGAGTTGACCTCTGACGGTTGTCATCAACTTGTTGCTGACGGTTCAGATTTTCGTCAGGAGAGTGAGGCTCACGCGCGCGTGGTAACCGCCTCTCCGGGAAACACGCCTTACGTGGCGCTTTCTGGTTGGCCTTGCTTGCGGCAGTTTCGGCACGGTTACCCATCGCATTAAATGCGATGGGTATATATATCCGGAGGGATGTGAGGCTCATCACCTTTTCTTCTACTATTCTTTTACTTCCTCTCAAACTTCTTTGAATCTTCAAAGTTTGAAGAACACGGTTGCAGCAGATCTTCAAGTTCTTGAAGAACGTCGCAGATTATCAGGCTTGTTTCCAGAACATTCAAGACCCTTGTCTTATCTATCGATGGCTGAGGAACAGCACGAAGATAATCCCGGAGAAGAAGGTCCTGTACCTGTTCTCCGGTGGGATTTAGGGCTTTTTGAACAGCTTTCACGTAGTTTCAGGTTCCCACCGGAGTGGGATGCCCGGTACCCCGGCCAGAACCAGACGGCCGCTGATGCACCGCCGGGGTACATCACCTTATTCGAAGACTTCTTCCATCAGGGCAACTTCTGGTTGCCGGCGACTAACTTCATGACTCATGTTCTTCAATATTATGGGTTCCATATATCGCAAATGAGCCCACCCGGAATGGTTCGGGTTCGACACTTCGAGTTCCTGTGTTGGGCTCATGGCATAGAGCCAACTGTTGATAGATTCCGGGTTTTCTACCAACTTCAGAGGAATATGGGTTTTTATTCCTTCGCCAGTCGAGGCACGGCGAAGAAGATACTTTTAAACCCTCCTAAGAGTTTCCATGACTGGAAACCTAAGTTTTTTCTATATCCGAGAGGAGGTAATTCCGATACCCATGACGTTTCGCGCCTGGAATGAAGCTATTGTGAAAGAAGACTTGGCGATCCCCAAGACTGAGGCTTGGTATCGCGAGCTTACTGCCACCCCCAACCGGGTGTTTGGGGAAAATGTACTTGTTGCGGCGCGGATGAGTGATCAATGGCCGCCTGAGAGCCAGGATGAAGGTTAGTTAATTCGCTTGTTTTGTTGATATTCGTTTGACAACTGTTTATTTATACAATTTGTTCTGTAGAGGCGCGCCTGTATCAAGCTGCGTTCTCTACCTTTGGTGGGTCTATGAGTGTGCGCCCGCTCCAAGCTGGAGAGGAGTATTGGTATGCACAAATTAGGGGTAACTTCATGTACCCGGTTGCTGATGCATTTGCCGCGCCGCCTACTGCAACTGAAGGTGCGCATATACCTAAACCCCGTCCTCTGCGCTCTGTGACTTCTGCTGGGAAAGAGGTTGTCTATCTTTCCAGCGAGGAGTCTGTAGGATCTTCGAACGGGGAGTTAAGTTCGTGGTCTAACGTCTTTGCAGGTGTGTTGCGCGACTTGGGCATCGACCCTGAAGAGAAGAAAAAACCACCCAAGAAGAAAAAGGTGATCAACATCGGGTCTGAAGTGACAAGTAAAAAGGGTGGGAGCAGCCGCGCAGCTGCTGGTGCTGCTGGTAAAGGTACTCTTCGGCTTCGTCAAAGTGACTTGAAAGATTATGTGATAATTAGTGACTCACTTGAAGGCTTGTCGCGCGCAGGCGAGAAGAAAGCTGGAGCGGGTAGCTCGAAGAGTGGAGGTAGCGCGGGTTCTCGTAACCCGGATGCTGGCGCTACTCCATCCTCTGTTGCGCATGAAGTCGAGGAAGAAGAAGAGGAAGTTGCTGAAAAGTTGATCAGCAGAAAGAGAGTTAGAAGTGAAACTACAGCTGGCGTCTCAGCTGCGCCCGGAGCTTGTGAGGTTCCCTTGATTGGGAAGCGGAGCAACTTGCACTCGCTTTACAAAGTTTCTCCGGGTTAGTTCTTTAGTTGCGTTATTTTGTTGCTTTTGCTCATTTTGACACGTTGTTTTTGCAGAGGTTAAGAAGATGACCCCAGAGAAGGGTGTGGTATTCCTAGATCCGTTAGAACCGGTGCATAAGAGGCCGGAGGTTACTGGTAAGCCCCTCAAAACGATGGAGTCTGATAAGGCAAAGCCTGTTGTTGAGGTCGAGAAGGGGAAAGCTGGCGCGACCGAGAAAAGTGTGTCTGAAGAAGAGAAAAGGAAGGCTGGTGAGATGCGTAAGAAAGCCGAAGCTGATGAAGATCGACGGAAGAAGACTGAGGCTGAGAAGAGAAGGATGGTTGAGCAGGAGAAGAACAGGCTCGCCGAGCAGGAGAAGAAAAACCTAGCTGAGCAGGAGAAAAAGAGATTGGCTGAGCAGGAGAAGAAGAGACTGGCCGAGCAGGAGAAAGAGAAGGAGGAGAAGTCTGCTGCTGACAAGTCTGTTGGGATTTCGAGTGGAAAAGGTCCCGCTTCTGGTTCGGGTGGTGTAAAACAAGTTGCGCCGCCTCGCTCTCCGATAGGCCCCCGTGATACTGTGGGGGATATTTATTACAAGTCTTACACGGAAGAGAGCCGTGGTGACGCTCCGCACCAGCCGCCGTGGTCCATAAAGCAAAAGGATACTTTCCAAGAATTCGCGCCTTGCCGCGATTGGTTGCTGAACTCCATTCCTCCAGGTGAGGTTGATCGCCAAAGGGCGCGCACCCATAGCGGTTTATATCATGCGTATGTTGTTGGCGAAGCCAACACTCGTGCTGCTAATCAAGAGATTGTTCGGGAATGGCGAACCCTGGTTAGGGAGAGGGATGATTGGGAGAAATACCGCGATCGGATTCAAAGACGTGCCACTGAATTGGAAAAATCTAGAGCTGCCTTTGACGCAGAGAAGGCAAAGTTCGAGGCCGATCGGAAATCAGAAGAGTGGGGGCGCGAGGGCTTGAGAGGCAAACTTCACGCTGCTGAACAGCAGCTGGCCAAGGAGAAAGCCGAGTTCAAGCGTATATGCGAGAAGGATAATGAGCGCGCGGCCGCGGCTCGTACCAAGATTGTCAACCTTGAAGCTAAGGTTGTGGAGTTGACGGCGAAACTGGAGGATGCGCAAGCTGCGTAAGCTGCCAAAGAGCAGGCTGAGGTTTGAGAAACTTCTTAGATTCTGTTAATACTTTCGTTTAGTGTGTTAACCGAGTCTTTTATCCCTTGTAGGCCGAATTGGCTGAGGTAAAGGCGCAATTGTCTGGCAGAGACAAGGATTTGTCTGCTAAGGACGTCGAGATCGCTGAGCTGAAGCGTCGTTTGCGGGAGCAGATTGAGAAAAACGAGTCCTTGGAGATTGATCTCGAAGCCGAGAAAGTTAAAGCTGCCACTGCCGACGAGGCCAAACAAAAGGCTGAGGAGGCGCGAGACATTAGCACCACTGCTCTTAATGTAGCACAAAACAACTACTCTGAAGCTCAAGGTATCGTGGACACTTTGGTCTCTGAAGCCGAGTGGTTGCGCGGTCGTGGAATGGTGCTGGTATGATTCCTTTTTTACTTTTTACTTGATTTATCTAGACTTGTTAGCTAAAGTATTGCGTTTGCTGTAGATGGCCAACTCCATTCTAAATGCTGGAGAATTGGATAAGGCTGTTGCGGCTGTTATAGATGCTTCCCTCGCAGTTGGTTACCGTAAAGGCTATGTTGAATGCGCGCAACATGCATCAGTTATGCTTGGGCAGGAGTTTGATATTAGTCACTGCTCAGTGACTGACGAAGCTGAGGCTGAGCTAGCCCGCGCGGAACATGGTTATGATCATCTATCCATTCCGGTGATGGACTTGGTTACGGACTCTCTGAAGCATGATGACTGGTGTCAGCGGCTGAAGAATATCCTTGATCCACCAGAGACTGTTGAGCTCTCAGATGAGGAGGCACCTGCGGGTGGTGATGGCGATGGAAAAGGTGGTGGTGATGGTGATGGCGGTAAGCATGGCGATGATCCTGATGATAGCTTTGAATAGGCTAGTACTTTTTAGGCTTTATGCCTTGTAATTTTGTTTATGCTTTGGATGTAAGCTTTTGCGCGGTCGCGCTAGTTTTAAATGGAAAGAACACTTCGTTGTCTATATAACTGTTGCGCGGTTGCGCTTGTATTAAATATGATGTTTAATCCTTTCCCGTTACAATTATTGCACTGTTGTTAGAAACTTTGGTTAAGTTAGCGCGAATAAATGTAAGAGTGGCTCTTGGGCGAGCGTAACTGGAGTGTTTTCGTGCTAATCAGAAGTTTGACATACATTTGTAACGAAAGGAGTCAGCGTAAAAGAAAACATGTCGTATGCTTTCATTAACTTAGAAAAGGCGCTTAGGCCAAATATACATTAAACGTAACGTAAAAGGCGTGTAGCCTACATGGAAAAGTAAAAGGCGCGTGGCCAACAGTAGTGGATAATGGCGCAGGGCCCCAGAGTTGTCACATATAGCATTTGCGCAGTTGTTGCGCATTCCACGTGCACGGGATGATGTGTCCATCCATGGTGCGCAATTTATAAGCCCCTTTTCCTAGCACCTCGTGAACCAAGTATGGGCCTTCCCATTTGGGTGCTAGTTTTCCTGGGCGTTTAGTGTTTGAGGCTTCGTTGTCTCGAAAAACGTATTCCCCTGGAGTGAAGGTACAGATGCGGACTCGCGCGTTGTAGTACCTCTCCAGTTGTGTTTTGTACTTGGCTTCTTTAATTCGCGCAATTTCGCGCCTTTCTTCCAGCAAATCCAAATCAAGACGACGGTCTGCCTCGTTGTCGATTGCGTTGACTGCTGTCAAACGCGGAGAGGGCAAGCCAACTTCTGCCGGGATAACCGCTTCTGAGCCATAGACTAGGCTAAAAGGGGTCTCGCCGGTACTTGCTTTTGGCATGGTTCGGTGAGCCCACAAGATACTCGGGAGCTCATCCACCCAGCCTCTTCGCTTCGTGCCCAGGCGGGCCTTAATCCCTTCGACAATACACTTGTTTACACTTTCAACCTGCCCGTTGCCTTGAGGATGCGCAACGGATGAGAAAGTGTGTTCGATTTTCATCTCCTTCATCCAGTTCTGGAGGTCTTCAGACGCAAAGTTGGTGCCGTTGTCAGTTACAATCTTGAGTGGGAGCCCGAATCTGCAGATGATGTGTTCCCAAATGAACTTGCGCACCATCATGGCTGTAGTTGAAGCAAGGGCTTTGGCCTCCACCCATTTTGTGAAGTAATCGACGGCCACTATTATAAACTTGACGGCGCCGGGAGCGTCTGGGAAGGGTCCTACCATGTCGATTCCCCACTGCTGAAAAGGCCAAGCAGTGGATACGGGGATCAGGTCGTTCTTGGGGCGCAGGGTTTTTGGAGAGTGCCGCTGACAGGAGTCGCACTTGCGCAGCTCCTTCAGGGCATCAACATGCATCCCTGGCCAGTAATACCCGGCGTTCATAATCTTCGCAACAACTATGCGTGGTCCCGCATGGATGCCGCAGATTCCTTCGTGAATCTCCCTTATCAGATAATTCGCATCTTGGGGGTCCACGCAGCGCAGCAGTGGCCCCAAGAAGGACTTGCGGTATAAGATACCGCCATTCATTTCGTACTGCAGAGCTTTGTTCTGAATTTTTCTTGCCTCTGCCTTATTCTCTGGGAGTATTCCTTCTTTCAAGTACTGAATGATAGGGGTCATCCAGGATGGCTGCCCTATCTCGATCACATTGACTTGTCGTAACAAGACTGACGGGTTCTTGAGTACTTAAATCCTTACATCTTTGGCAAGATGTTGGAAGGATGTTGAAGCAAGCTTGCTCAAGGCGTCAGCTGGTTTGTTTTCAGAGCGATTGATGTGAATGACCTTGTGAGACTTGAACTGTTGAAGCAACTGTTTTGCTTGTTCCAGATATAGAGCCATAACTTCACCCCTTGCATCGTATATACCGTTGACTTGGCTGGCTATCAAGAGTGAATCAACATGTGCTTGTAAATTTTTAGCTCCCATTTTGATGGCGAGGCGCAAGCCTGCCAGAAATGCTTCGTATTCCGCCTCGTTGTTGGTGTTTTTAAAATCCAACTTGATGGCATAAGTGAATTCGTGGTTTTCGGGGCTTACTAGGCGCAATCCAGCTCCCGCGCCGTCCTCGCTTGAGGCCCCATCGGTATAAAGCATCCAAGTCTCATTTGTCGTGTCTTTTTCGGGAGTCTCCACCAGCTCACAATCTTTGATTTTCTCAACTGGGACTTCTGTGATGAAGTCCGCTAGAACCTGACCCTTGATGGCTGGGCGCGACCGATATAGAATGTTGTGGCCCCCCAGCTCGATGGCCCATTTTGCTAACCGCCCGGACGTTTCTGGTTTTTGAAGTATCGTGCCGATATGGAAATTGGTAAGCACGGTGATCACATGCCCTGTGAAATATCTGCGCAGCCTTCGGGAGGCGTGTAGCAGTGCTAGTACCAATTTTTCCATCGTGGAGTATCTCGTTTCCGGGTCAGTGAGTACCCTGCTGACATAATAAATTGGAGTTTGAACTCCATTTCTTTCCACTAGTAACACCGAGCCTACTGCCTTATCTGAAGAAGATAAGTACAGTACGAGTGGTTCTTTTTCAAATGGCGCAGTCAGGGTGGGGAGCTCGATCAAACATTCTTTCATTTGCTGAAAAGCCTTTTCTGCTTCAGGGGTCCACCTGAACTCTTGCTTCTTCACACAATTGCGCAGTGTGCTGATAAAAGGGTACGACTTCGCGGCGTGATTTGACAAAAAACGGTTAAGCGCGGCGAGGCGGCCGGCCAACCGTTGCATTTCTTTGATTGTTCGCGGCGATGGCATCCGCTCTATTGCCTGGACTTTTTCCGGATTCACTTTGAAGCCGCCGTTGGTGACTATGAAGCCTAAAAACTTCCCTTCTTCCATGCCAAAAGAACATTTGGCTGGATTCAACTTCATGTTTACGCTGCGCAATGAATTGAACGTTTTCTCGATGTCCTTCAACATTTGGTCCTCTTCGGGACTTTTGACCACTAGATCATCGATGTAAACTTCAATATGCTTTCCGATGTCACCCGCGAAGGTCTTGTCCATCAATCGCTGGTATGTGGCGCCAGCATTTTTCAGGCCGAATGGCATCTTCGTATAGCAAAAAATCCCCAGATCAGTGCGAAAAGCCGTCTTGTCTTCATCCTCGAGCTTCATCTGAACTTGATGGTACCCCTTGTAGCAATCCAAGAAGCACTTCCATCTGTATGGCGCGAGAGAGTCTATCTTTTTGTCGATCTCAGGCAAAGAGTAACAATCTTTAGGGCATGCCTTGTTGAGATCGGTATAGTCGACGCACATTCGCCATCCACCACTAGACTTCTCTACCATTACGGGGTTCGCGACCCAACTCTGATAACGTACTTCTCGCAGGATGCCGGCTTTAAGTAACTCGCATACTTGCTCATTCATTGCTTTCGTCTTGTCTGCCCCTAGGCTGCGCCTTCTTTGGACTTTCGGCTCAACCGAGGGGTAGGCATTTAAACAGTGCTCTGTGATGTCGCGCGGGACTCCGGTCATGTCGGCCGGGGTCCAGGCGAAAATATCCATGTTCTTGAATAGGAGCTGCTTGAGACGGGTTCTGATGTTTGGTGAGATAGCGTGACCTATCGTCACCGTTTGCTCCGGATATTTACGATTTAAAACCCATTTTCGGGCTCGGTTGCTGAAACCTTCGCCGCTTTTGTTGGGCGCATCTCTTCTGTTGACATCACTTCTTTCTTTGCATAAACGATTGCCACCCCCGTCTTGGTTGGGAAACCAATCGCTGAGTGGGGGGTGGAAGTTATCATATTCAGCTCACCTTGCGTCTCTCTCCCGATCAGCACATCATGTCTTGACTTAACAGGCATCACCATGAAGTTGACGTTTGTTGTCCTCGAATGCTTCCCGTCAGAGAGTGTGACGGGGAAGCTAATTTGGCCTAACGGGAAGACCATTTCATTGCAGAACCCAGACAGTGGGTAGTCAACTGGTTCGAGTCTTGCTTTGTCTTCATCGTCGAACTGGTTAAAGCATTGTTCATAGATGATGTCTGCTGTACTCCCCGGGTCAATGAAGACGTATTCAGTTTCATAATGGCCGATGATACCGGTGATGACGATGGGTCGTGTGGCTCGGGGACCCCCGCGCACCACCGGGAAAATAACTTGCTGTTCTTGCCATGAAGGCTCATAAGGTCTCTTGCCTTTTTCTCTTGCGCTATACCTTGGTCCATTGACCATGTGTGTCTCCAGGCGTCGAACCTTCTTGTGATTTCCTTCATCGTGGCGATGGAGCTGTCGCGTCTCTTTGCGCACGTTTTTCACTAAGTGGCTCAGCTTTCCACTCTTTAGTGCTCTCTCGATCTCTTGACGCAAGCTGTAGCAATCATCTGTTAAGTGGCCTGTATCCTTGTGGAAATCACAATACAGATTGGGGTCTTGTCCCTTTTTGTTCGTCATAGGCCTGGGAGCTTTAAAATCATGGTTCTCCGTCATTAGCACCTCTTTTGGTGTTTTTATGAGCGGAGTCCAATGCTTTTCACGATTATCATCTCGGACTGCCTTTCTATAACTGATGCGGTCAATGGTATCACGCGCGTCTTCCTTATAGCAGGATCGTTCTTCGTAACGGGGTCGGTCGTTATAACCGCTGGAGTGGTTGGCCTTCCACCCAGGGTTCTTGCCTTTGTTGCGCCTGTTGTCGTCGCGCGAGTGACCCCCTTTAGAAAATCTATCCTCAGAGCGATAGCTGTTGTTTCGTGCGAGTGACTCTTCAGTTTGCGCGACTATCTTCGCGGCTTCCATGAGTTTATCCCACTCCTTTGGCATTCCATCTTTTCCAGTGATGGTTCTAATCAGGCTATCACAGCGGATGGCTTTCTTGAAATGGCAGCGCATGAGTTGCTCACTTACGCCACCGATTTCCAAACATTCTTTGTTAAAGCGCGTAATGAAATCTTCCAAACCCTCATTGTCTCTTCGCCAGATATCTTCAACTTCAGCTGTGTCGCGCTGGTATCGTCTTTGTTGACTGAAGTGACTCAAAAACTGAGTCCTGAAATCTACCCATGATTTTATCTTCCCCGGAGGAAGGCTGTCGAACCAGGCGCGAGCAGCCCCCGTTAATGTTTGGATAAACAAGTGACACCACATGGGCATGTTCCAACCTCCCATGCAGCCTACGCTAGTAAACACTCTGACGTGATCGTCGGGATCAGTCAATCCGTTGAACTTTCCGACAGTTGGAGGCAACTTTTCTCTCTTGAGCGGCGCTAGTGCTATTTTTGGGATGAACTTTGAATGCTCTATGGCTTCTTCTGGTCGATAGGCGAGGCGAAAGTCACGCTCTGCCTCTTTGGTATAATCAACGTGTTGCCTTGGTTTGTAGTACTCATGATTTCTTTGCAAACGATTGAAGACCGAGGACTCGTCATCGTTCTCCCAGGTTGGATCATTTGGGTCAGTTTCTTCCCACTCATCGTTCATGTTGCGCGGCGTGAGCCGGCTATGAACTGGGCCTCTTTGGAAATTTGACGGTTCGTCATAGTAGCTTTCTGTCTCCCCCCGTGTATCGCGTGTGTCCTGCACGCTTAGTCTCCGGGTAGGGGGAGGTCTGCTGGCTCTTCCTTGGATATTTTGCGGTGGTGGCATCTGGCGCGGCCCGTGACTTGGGTCGGTTGGTGTAACCAAGGAAGGTTCTGCCGTTAGAACTGCTTGTTGCGCGCTCAAGGATTGATATGCCGCGTTAATGGTGGCGAGTTGCTTGGCGTACCATGAGGCTGGGGTTTCGCCCTCTGGTAGCCCTAATAGCGCTGAGATATTCTGAGGTGGAGTTGTGTTCGAAGGTCCAGCACCGTTGTTTCCTGGGGTAGTTTGATTGATGCGGGTGAAGCTCCGGCGAGGACCCCCGGTGTTGGCCATCTCGATCTCGCCGATCTCTTCAACGTGTTGGGGTTGGATGTTTTGGTTATCCACTCCCAACACTGCGTTAGGGTCCGCTCCAAGACCAACAAATTCGGGAATGATTCCTTGACCAGCCATGATCGAAGGGAGAAAAGCAACGAAAACTCAGGAAATAAGAAGATGAAAGTGGTTTTTTGAAAAAATCGGTGGGCGCCAATGAAGAAACACAGAACTAATTATGGGACTAATCAGTTTGGTTTATGTTTCTACCATGATGGTTAATCTTCTTGTAAGTTTCCTGAGCTCCTAATGATCGTGGTTTATCTGCAAAACAAAACACCGTTACTCGCTAAGAGGGGAATGTGGGGGTTTCCCTCTTAACCGGGCTCCGGCGTGAGAATAAGCGACTGCTTTGGGGGAGAGAATTAAGTATTAAGTGAGAGTAGAGGGAATGGAATGAATAACCTGTGAAGTGAAGGTCTCTATTTATAGCCGAAGAGGTGTAAGAGGGTGTGGGCTGATGGGCCTTGGGCCGGAAGGCGACAACATGGAGGATATGCTCCTTGTCTCACTGGTGTCGACCGTTAGTAGCTTCTAGGAGCTTTATGGAGTTGGCGCAACGTGATTGGAGCCACGTGTCACTGTTGTCGGCCTGGTCGCCCTTCTGCCATCAGCAGGTAAGTGGAGATCGTGGGGTAGTTGTCTCTGCCCTATGATTGGTGCCACATAGGCGTCCTTAAGTACTTTTTGTCTCCTGCATGTCAGATGATCGTGGAGCACAATTGCGCAGGAACAGAAGAGCCCTGATTGGCTCTTTTATTCTGCCACTTGTACCTTGTGTACTATCTGGAAAGGCCGCGCGCATGATTCTTGCTGAGCACGTTATCACCTCGCGCGAGCTTCATGTGCCTTCAGATGTTCTTTTTAGACTGCCAAGTGTTGCTAACTAGAGTTTAATCTTGTGTGGACCTCGCGCAGCGTTACACAGACTTGTTGTAACCCGCGCGAGGTTGGCAATCAAGAAAATTGCTGATTAAGGAGTATGGTCCCGCGCGACCTTTCAGGGGTTGCGCGGCTTTTTGGGACCATACCCCTTCATGGCAAAACTGTAAACTGAAACGGGTAAAAATCGTAATTTTTAACCGGGGGAAAAATTGAAATATTTAGCTGGGAGCAAAAGCGTAAATTTATTTTTAAGCGGTGGCGAAAACATAAATTTGAACTGATGGCAAAATCGTAATTTTAAATCGGGATAAAATCATAAATTTGTTGGGCCAATAGGAGAGTGCCAGGCAGCTGCCTGACACTATTACACATGCCGCCCATTTTGCCCAATAAAGGGGCGGAACTATTGAATTCTGACGTATGCACACTTGAGTTTGTATATGTTGAAAATTATTATTATTATTATTATTTCTAGGGTGAGAATCAAATAGAAAGTTTATTTTAGCTAGGAAGGATAGGAAGCAATAATAAAATGATATGTGGCAAATACCAAAAACATAAGGTGGGGCATTTTAGTCAAACAAAAATTATTCCCGTTTAAGCTAGATCTTAAAAAACACAGCATATTCATATGGTTCATCTCCCCCTCCCCACTCCACCACAACCACGAGTCCACCGCCCACCGCCATCACAGCCGTCACCCCAACCCCAACCCCAACCCTCTTCCTCCATCTTCTTCAGTTCTGACGACCTCCACCATCATCAACATCAACGTCTTTTTCAATTCCGGTGACCCTCCACCGTCATCAACATCGTCTTTTTCTGTTTACGCGGCCCTCCATCTTCTTCAGTTCCGAGGACCTGAGGTGAATCTTCAGTTCCGGCGACCGTAACCACTAACAACTCCGTCTATTCAAGGTGTTGGTTGACAACGATGGTTCTAATTTTGGGATACTGGGGGTGTTTGGGTTAGCTTATTTTGGAGCAACTTATAACTTATTGACTTATAAAAGTTAATAAGTTGTTTTTATAGTGTTTGGGTTAACTTGTTTAAGTTATTTTTGTATGTTGAGAAGTTGTTTTTGAGAAGTTAGGATTTATAACTTCTCACTTTTGACTTGTATAAGTTAATAAGTCCTTTTTGATAAGGAATCCTAAACACCCTAACTGTTGTGTTTGTTGGAGGAATTAACACAGAGTACATGATGGTTGAATGGAATGTGCAGATTAATAAAAGACAAAATAAGGTTAGTATGGAGTGAGGTGAAAGAATGAAGTGATTTGGTTTCACTGCGTTTTACAAAACATTATTAAATATTTATTATATCATTTGCTGTTGTCTCGTTGCGTTTTATGGAATATATCTTATTAAATATTACTATTATAACTTATTGTTTTGTTTAATGCATTTCTTTCTTAGTTGTTTTCTTTTTTACCTTTTTTTAACAATGTAAATATAGCTGATCGACTTTCATTGCGTTTTATGAAAGTTTATTTGTTGATGGATATGATGGTGTTTAATGCATTTTTGAAGTATTTTAATCCATTGCGTTTTAGGTAAAACACATTTTTATATGTTTTCAGTCCATTGCATTTTAGAAAAACAACTTTTTTTTTGTGTTTTTAAGCTGCCGCGTTTTAGAAATAAGACATTTTTAAGTGTTTTCTGCCCATTGCGTTTTAGAAAAACACATTTTTAAAGTGTTTTTTGTCCATTGCGTTTTAGGTAAAACACATTTTTATGTGTTTTCAGTCCATTGCGTTTTAGAAAAAAAGACATTTTCAAGTGTTTTCTGGCCATTGCGTTTTAGAAATAAGACATTTCTTTGTGTTTTTTGTGCATTGCGTTTTAGGTAAAAACACATTTTTATGTGTTTTCAGTCCATTACGTTTTAGAAAAGTACATTTTCTTTTGTGTTTTTAGGGTATTGCGTTTTAGAAAAAAAGACATTTTTAAGTGTTTTCTGGCCATTGCGTTTTACAAATAAGACATTTCTTTGTGTTTTTTGTGCATTTCGTTTTAGAAAAAAAGTCATTCTTTACGTTTTTTTTCCATTGCGTTTTACGCAACTGGGTTTTCGAATTTTTTTCGAAAATAAAGCAATAGTATACTCGTTTTAAAGATAAAAAAACGCTCGTTTTTTGGTGCAATTTTTATAAAAAATAATGTCGTATGAAAAGGTTATTAACGTTTAAAAAATGAGGGGGAATTGGAGGAGAGAGAAACTATTGTCCTGGATTGACTACAATGCCCTTACACAAACTCACGCGCCTCTTTTTTCTCTTCAATTTCACCCATTTAATCTTAGCTCTTGATTAAATCAATTGATGGTCAAGATTACTTCATAGTCTTCCTAGCTAAAAAATCTTCCTATTATATCCTAACCCATTATTTATATACTATTAATTTTTAACATTATTGTGCAGTAGAAGTTGTACTCTAAGTATATATTATTGGATATTGGTTTTTTTTTTTACAAAACTAGCTGGTGCGGGTTATTGTTTTGGGCCAACTCTCTTTAATTGTACGGGTACCCATTATCCTCGCTTTTTGGTACCGAACCGGTATATTCGGTACCGATACCCACTTTTTTTCGTTTTTCGGTACCGGTACTTTGGATACCGATACCGGTTCAATACTAAACATGTACCGTGCTCATCCCTAATCAACATCAAGTATTTGTATTTCCCTCCACAAGACATTTGGAAACACAATTTGATCGTTTAGATATCTAACTTGATACAAAGGTGTGTAGTTAATCCTTAGGTTTGTGGTTTTAAAACGCAACGAGCGGGTCGATAGAGAAGTATAAAATAGATTCTTTGTGCCGTAATTTGTAAGGCCATGGCCGTATAAAGTAGATTCATTGTGTCGTAATTTATAAGACCCTAACCGTAACGCGACGGATCTTACTTCTAGTTAATATAATTTGAAAAGTTTGTTGATAAATTCTTGGCTACATGTGGCTTTATAATTTCACATTTTGAGTAGTAAAGTTTTATTGTTTAAGATTTGACACCTTTTTCATGTTTATAAAACTATCAAAAGAGAACTTTGTTGAATATTGAATGTCGCAAGTAAATACTTTTTTCACTCACTACTCTATCTTGATAATTTCACTTCCTTTAAAGCCAACCAAGTATTCTTTTAATTTCTTTAATGCATCCACGTCTCCATTGTTTTTAATAATATATGATTCAATTTGAAATGAGTATAAGAATGTTTGATTAACGGTGATGATTTTTTTCTTAAATTTGCATTATACCAGTTATACTAATATAGACTTTTAACATGGTTGATTTTATTTAATTTATGTTTGTTGACTTAAAAATAAACCGAGTACGCAACTCTTTTTAGTTATTTTTCTTGACGCACCGGTATTAATTTTTTTGACAACAGAATTGCATCTAAGTAGAGTTTTTTTGAGCATCGTAGGCAATACAAATGCTAGTACTCTAACGAGTCGAACCGATTCCGACTGAACAACATCGGTACTGGTATTCATTTTTGTTGTTTTAAATTTATGTAAAACATGTGTTGATGTTCTTTTGGGCATATGAAAACTTCATTTTTTCTCTTTTAGTTGCTATAGCGAGTGCCGGTATCGTAACAAACCGAATCGATGCCGACTGAATTCCGACACATAACGCGGGGAAATCCCACTAGTTATACCTAAAGCAAGAGAATGGTTGACTTAAATACGTAGTTACTTTCTTCAATATTTGTTCTAGAAATATATTAACATATATAATTTTTGTTCTAGAAATTTATAGGTAATTTAACTCATTTTTGTCTTAAAGAGTTAAAGGCAGTTAAAGAGGAAACTTCCTTGCAGTTTCATGATGCAACCACTACTACGAGTTTTTAAACGTTATTTATAAAGTCACGCTAATCTACAAAGCGAATAATATCTTTACAAAAGTCATATGACGCAAGCAAACATCATCATATGATACCGTCGGCCGGCTCATCACCACCACCACGGATACCGTCGCTTCGCCACCACTGAACCGCCCAGAGCTACATAAAACAAACTTGACCATCATCATTTATTAATAATTCAATATTTATAATATTTCTTAATAATATAAAATAGAAAAGAGTTTATGAACTACCAACGTTACAAAGATTAAAAAGGCCGTAACCTTTTTTTAATCAAAATGAAAGATTTATAAAATTGATTTTCAATAAAGATTAAAAGGGCCGTAACCTTTTTTTAATCAAAATGAAAGATTTATAAAATTGATTATCAATAAAGATTAAAAGGGCCGTAAGTCCGTAACCTTTTTTTTAATCAAAATGAAAGATTTTTAAAATTGATTATTAAATTAACAAGATTGAAGGGCAGTATTTCGCACCACATCCCTTTATTTTATTCTTTTGTTTGTTTTAGTTGAAGATATTTTGTAAATATATGTATGAATGTATATTCCGTTCGGGGTATAATGGGGCTTATCAGAGCCGTCTCCGAGAATAATAAAAAACTTTTGGGCCTTGTGCGAGACAAAAAAGTTGGGCCCCCTTTCTATAAATCCAAATATGTTTTCGAATTTTTGGTATTGATCTAATTTTGTTTCAAGAGAACTTATAGCTTGATCAACAATACATAGAAAGTAGTTGACCTTAAAATCATCATCGAGTGAAAATATAACTTCTTCTACACTTGAATTCTCATCAAACTCTTGAATTCTCATCAAACTGTTTTTTCCTACGTATCACACGCTTTTGAGGGAATTCAGCATTAATACCTAATTCATTGGCAATTTCTATAACTTCATCAATCGCCTTTGAAAATCCCACTTCTCTATAATTTTTTAAGTATTTAATCAATTTGTCCACTTCATCAATAGCAACATCAAGGACCACATCTTTTGATTGCAACTTTTTGCTCACCACATTCACATTTGATAATATTTCATACCAAATGACGATTTGTACCAAAAATTCATAGTCACCAAACCTCATGCTTTTCAAGTGATCTAGCTTCGCTTTGAATTTTAGGATCTTTATCCGAGACACTAACTTCTTTCAAAGCTTTTCTTACTTCTACAAGTTGAGTTCTAATAGGCTTAATACTATCTACCCGACTTTCCCAACGAGTGACAGACAATGATTTAAGAGTCAATCCTTTAACATTGTCTTTCAAAACTTGCCACCTATTAATAGAATTGGCAAAAATAGTATATATCCGTTGTATTGTTCCAAAAAATACCCTAGACTTAGTAATCGTGTTTGCCATGTCACACAACACAAGATTAAGACTATGACAACCACAAGCACTATACAAAGCTCTAGGATTCTTTTATAGAAATCTACTTTGAACGCCACTACGTTTTCCTTTCATGTTCGCCCCATTATCATAGCCTTGACCACGCATATCAACAATATTAAGACCTAGAGACTCTAATTCCTTAGTTGTAACATCAAAAAGTCCTTTACCGGTGGTATCATCAACAACCAAAAAACCTAAAAAAGATTCCTCAACTGTCACAGAATTAGAGTTAAAATTCACATACCTCACAATTATGAACATTTGCTCTTGGTGGCTTATATCAGGCGTGCAATCGAGTATGATGGAGTAATACTTTGCTTGTTTTATCCTTTTGATGATTTCTGTTTTAACTTGATCAGCTAATAATTGTATCAACTCGTTTTGGATATTGTGCCCAAGATAGTGTATATGGAGTTCATCATTCAAAATACGTCGCACGTGTTCTTTCATAATCGGATCAAACTCCTCCAACATCTCAACCAATCCCAAAAAGTTTCCATTGCTTTTTTTATACAACTTCTCATTTGACCCACGAAAAGCTAAACCATGTTTAGGAAGAAATTTCACAAGAGCAATCATCCTAAAAATCACTTCTTTCCAATAATCTTTTTCTTTTTGGCAAATTGGATTTAAATAATCCCAACTCACTGTTATTGGCCAATAATAATCCCAACTCATTTAATCACCAATAATAATCCGAACTATTCACTTTTGTTTGTAAAATACTCCCAGTTAAAAAAAACACTAACTAGGTTAAAAAATTGCTGATGTGGCATGCCACGTCACCTGCCACATCAGTTGCCACGTCATCAAAAATGCCACGTAGACAGCCACATCAGCTGCCACGTCATCAAAAAATGCCACATCAATTGCCACGTCAGCAAATTTGCTGATGTGGCATGCCACGTCACCAGCCACGTCAGCAATTTTTAAACCTAGTTAGTGTTTTTTTAATTGGGAGTATTTTACAAACAAAAGTGAATAGTTCGGATTATTATTGGTGATTAAATGAGTTGGGATTATTATTGGCCAATAACAGTGAGTTGGGATTATTTAAATCCAATTTGCCTTTCTTTTTTGAAATGCTCATATGCTTCTTTGTCAATTGTTTCATTGCTATCCAACCTTTGACGCATTTCAAACCATTGATGCATATGCTTGAGATGTTCAAAGCTAACTTCATGGTCTTTAAGACCCCGAGAAGCATGCTTCCAATCCGAATATCATTCATCATCTAACCCGCCTTTCTTATACCCTTGTCTAAAAAGTTTACAGCAAAAACAAAAGACTTTGTCAAGCTCTTTCGAATACACTAGCCATTCTCTATTACACGTCTCCCTGTTTGATAGAATTCTATTATACATGAATTTAGAAAATCGTCTTCCAAAATTATCCACGGGACCCTTATCAATAGTCACATCTCTTTTTGGACCTTTCATAACCAATTCATTAATCAAGTTAGGATTAAGCCTATCCCAATTCCTAGGGTCAAAAATATCAATATTAGGATTAACTTTAGCATCATCTTCACCCACATTAGCTTCATCTACATTAATATTAACATTAACAACATCTTCACCCGCATTAGCTTCATCCACGTTAACATTAACATCATCTTCACCCAAATTAGCTTCATTCACATTAACACCCGCATTATCTTCATCCACATTAAAATTTACATTATCTTCGTCAACATTAGAACTAGAACTTTGAGGTAGTTTTGAGAAAAACTTGAGTATACGTCCTTTGTCAGCCTTTGCTTTTCTAGCTTCTTCTTTTTACGTTTTTGACTACCGGATAAGTATTTGTATTTAGGAATGGGTGGCATAATTTCTAGACAAAAAAAATAAAATCAAAGTTCAAAACTAGTAAGTTTCATCTAACTCTAAACCTAAATAATTATACATCAAACTCTCAAAGATTCAATCATTCAATAAAGATTCATAATTTCATCTAATTTTAAATCAATAAATCTAAAAAACAAAGATTCAAGGTTTTACATAATTATATAAATCTGGGTAAGGATAGTGTAAAAATGGCCTAAAGTGTGAGAAGTGTATTATAACACTATATATAATACTATATAACACCATATAAACACCGTATAACAATATGTAACACCATATAATACCATACAACACTATGTAACACTATATATCATTATATAACAAATATAACACTATACATCTATCATAGACATGCTATCAGACAACCTATAGTGTTATATTTGTTATATAATGATATATAGTGTTACAAAGTGTTATATGGTATTATATGGTGTTACATATTGTTATACGGTGTTTATATGGTGTTATATAGTATTATATATAGTGTTATAATGCACTTCTCACACTTTGAGCACTTTTTACAGGATCCTCTACCATATAAATCTAAAAATAAAAAAAAATACATTCTAGTAATAGATTTTACAATTGAAAATTACATACCTTAAAATATGAATTCTTGAATATTCTTTAACTACTTTAGATGATCGGTTGATGATGATGATAAAAAAACTGAAAGGATTGGTCTCCGTACAGTAACTACGAATTGATAAGTTGGAATTTTGGTTTTCTTTTTTTTTTCTTTTTTTTTTTTAGCGCACAAGACGTCAGGACTAGGGATAAATTGTATTTTTGGAGTTTGGGCCTTTTTTTCAGCATTGGGCCTTGCCTGATATGTACTTAACATAATAACCTATTAATATCTATTGGGCCCCTAACGCTTTTGGGCCTTGGGCGCCTGCCCAGCTTGGCTAGCCCAAGAGCCGGGTCTGTCCGTACAGTAACTACGAATTGATAAGTTGGAATTTTGGTTTTCTTTTTTTTTTTTTTTTTTTTTTGAGCGCACAAGACGTCAGGACTAGGGATAAATTGTATTTTTGGAGTTTGGGCCTTTTTTTCAGCATTGGGCCTTGCCTGATATGTACTTAACATAATAACCTATTAATATCTATTGGGCCCCTAACGCTTTTGGGCCTTGGGCGCCTGCCCAGCTTGGCCAGCCCAAGAGCCGGGTCTGGCTTATACATCAACATAGTTAAAAGGAGCGTGTGGTAAACAGTGGCGAAACTTGAGATTTCCGACCGGCGGGTTGGAAGCAGGGGCGCAACTTACTTGGGGCGGGAGGGGGCGCCCGCCACCCGAACTTTTCGATGCGTAGTGTTATGAACAGTAACTTTGTATAGAATTTTTTAGATATATACGTTTTCGCCCCCCCCCCCCCCCGTTTCGGAAAAAAAACGGGGGATCAAGCTTCGCCAATGGTTGGAAGTCACCGGACCTAAAATTGTATCTAAAAAATTATAGAACCGGGGGGTCGAAAACGTATATACCGAAAGAATTCTATACGAAAACTACGTACCGGACACTACTGAGCGAAAAGTTCTGGGGGTCGGGCGCCCCCAGCTCCACTACGCTACGCCCATGGTGGTAAATAGGTTACTAAATTTATCGAAAGACATATTCTTACGTTGTGTATATTGGGGTGAGTTTATTAGGGAACCGAGGGACCATTGGATAATAGATGTAAACAAAAGCTCATTTTTATATGTAAAAAACGTTCATTGTTGATAGCGGTAATCAAAATGAAAGAACAAGATCAAAGATTACCTAAGTTTGATCTTTGTATCAAACTCAAAATCACAAAATGCAGGAGCCATATTAGGGATTGATCAACGTGTCTAGGATTAATCTTGGTGCCGGAATCACCCTTATATACATTTGATCCAATTTGTTACTTTGCAGTTATTTGGTGCCAAAACCACCTGTTCGTTGGTTGATGTTAATGTCGTCAATAACTACCAAACAATCAACCGATAATAATCCTATCATTACTCCTAATTACATCAAATTGTCACATGATTACATACATACATATAAACACAATAATCCTAAGTGTTTAGTTTATATGCATGCTAATACCTTCCCCTAAACTAAACTTTGTTCTTCGATGTCTTCGTTAGTGATAGGGGATTGATAATTCGAATAAACGACTCATTTGTGGGCAGGTGGGAATGCTTAGGAAGAGAGAAAAAAGGTTAAATAACTCAAAGAAATAATAATCATAAGACCTTTAATAATAATTTAAGTTTTATTTTAGAGTGTTGATTTTATTATTTATTTTATTTAAGTCTAGATGTTGACTTATGTTGAGCTAAATTAATATTTCGGTTATGGTCTTCCACTTCATTTAAGAGTCTATAATCAAACTTAATCATTTAAGAGTCTAGAATCAATTTAGTTAAGATTACTAGAATAGCCTATAAATAAAGACTCATTTGTAATGTGTAAGACTTTTGATATATTAATAAACCTTCTCCCATATGGGTTTTATCCTAACATTTGCTAGAACATATCTTGCACTTTTATTGTTTTTGTTCCGCGTCAAGTGGTATCAGAGCTCGTTAGTATCACAATGGCATGCTGCATTTGAGTGAATCAACCTCCTCGTACTTATGGTGGAGAATGGGGTTGATGGTTTGTGGCGTGCGTTGGATGATCTTTATACTAAGGCAGACAAATTCAACACAATCATTGAAGAACTACATGCCACGATCATAGGTGGCAAAAATGTCTAGGAAAATCATGAAGGTGATCATTATAGTGCCACTCGGCATCCCACTGTGAGCAAGGGAGGCGTTGGCAACACTACTCGTAGCTCGAAATCACATGTAGTGAATGATATTACGGATTAATGATTAATCTTGGTGCCACAAATCATAGCCGGAGTCACCCTTATATACATTTTGATCCAGCCATTAATTTGCCCCAAAACCACCCGCTGGAGTGATCCTTGCATTTGATCCACATGACGAATCTGTTGGGGTGAAGTTACAATCCCCGAAAAGCAACTAGTTCCAAATCAAGCCAGAGTGGTGTATGGCAGAACAATTCTAGCATGTACTTGTTCATGCTCCTGTTGGGTTCATTGATCCTTTCATGGTTTCATCTGTAGGTATTCCTGGTGTCGAAGCTCTACCATATACGGTGGTTTATAAATTATAACCCCTAGTTGATATGTTCGATCAGGTTGGTTCGAGTTTTATGGAAGCTCCCCAGAAAACCGAGTGTCATCAGGCGCGGCGCTAAGGGGGTGTTTGGTAGTGCTTATTTTAGTGACTTATTAGCTTACTGACTTTTTAAAAAGTTAAAAAGTGTTTTGATAAAACTATTTTGTAAAGTCAATAAGTCAATTGTGACTTATTAACTTTTTCAAAAAGTTAGTTGTTTTGAAAAGCGAAGTCAAACATGGCCTAAGTGTCACCGGGCGAGCCGAGTGGCTCTATCATTTACTCAAGACACTGGTTTTGAGTAATAATGTCTTGAATAATAATAGAGCCGCATGTGTTTTGAATTGTTAGGAATAAACAAAGAAACTGAAAATTGCTTCAAACTACTCTTCTTCTAATTTCTATAAACTGAGCCAGTCCACAGCACAAAGATGCCCTTGAAGTTGTTCAAAATCAATATATTCACTTTTGTCACCTCAAAAAGTGTTTCGTTTAGTGAAACATTTTGAATACTTGGATGATTTATGTATATTTCGTAAAAGCTACATAAGAGTAGGTATTATTTATAACATCACAATGTTACATCTCTTTATAAGGAACATTAATATGACTTATGATCAACCAAATTGACACCAAAAGACAGATTTTTTTATTCATTAAAGAGTTCATTGAAAGACATCATGCCTTTGTTATAAGGTGTAACTTTACGCCATAATTTATTTGAGCTAATGGTATATCAAGATGCGGTTTCTGCCACATATGCTCAACACAACAAGCTGTGCCCGAAACAAAGATTCGAACAATCGGTCCCAATAAAAATTAGTCGAGCTCGGTTTCCTGTTAATCAGACCAAAGAAAACGTGAACCAGAGAGAAGATAGTCAAGCTCAGGTTCTCTAACCATGAACCCATCTCAACCACACAAACTGAACCCAATACACATCAGTCCGAGCTCCGGTTCTGCTAATCATGAAACGGTGCAAAGTGCAAACTTTATTTACCTTTTACTCACGAATAAAATACATAGGCACCCCTACAACTCGTCTTACAAAACTACTAGTTTTTATGCACATCTCACCCACAAGGTTTCAAACATTTTACCATCTAAAACTGCACACAATGTTTAAATCGGGCAGCAGAAGTTACACAACCCAAGTTTTCATCCTGGGTTCATGCACTTCATGATATCTCTCTCACGTATCTCTAACATAAGAGAGAGCCATTTAAGGACACTAGACACGATCTTCCACCGCCTTTGAGCTTTACCAATGGCCGAATGGGGAAACAAAAATCCATCAACCGCACGCTGCAAACCCACCTGTGAAGAAGATGACGTACCAAAATATCGCATATCCTCATCATCACGGCCCTTTAGCGACTCAGAGTCACAAATCAAGGTTTCGTCGGCCAAGTTCAACGGCTGATCATGATCGAACCTAAGTTCATCAGTTTCCATGCTACTTAACCCATATTCATCTAAGCTATCAACATCTCTCAAAGGAAAGATAGTTGACATAACATTAACATCTGGAGATAATGCACTCATCTGTGGGTAATCGAAACGGCCTTTTTTATGGGATGTTCTTATTTTGCTGCCTTCGGGATCTCGTGTTATGATTTGGTGATCTGAAGGGTATAAATCTTCAGAAATAGAGCATGTACCTGATCTAAGAGACGCTTCATCATCATAAGAAATGATCGATTCTTGATGTTGAAAGGCGGATGTCACCAGTTTATGTGCTTCATCCTGGATATGCAATTCCGTGTACAATAGTGTAAGTTAGTGATCTATATAAAAACTAGAAAGATATCTATATAAAAGGAAAGTGGCTACTTAAAGAGTAAAATGCCATTTTCGTCCCTGAGGTTTGACCAGTTTCGTCCAAAAGTTTGTTTTTTATCCAAAAGATTTGAAATCTTGCCATTTTCATCAGGCTCATTAACTCAATCCATTTTTCCGTTAAGTCAGGGGTATTTTCGTATTTTTTGTTAACTTAGGCAATTCGGTCTTTTGAATACTTGCACATTATACTAAATGCTTGTACAAAAGTGAAAAAAACCGAATTGCCCTTTAAGTAAACAAAAAAGACGGAAATGCCCTGACTTAACGGAGAAAAATGGATGGAGTTAACAAGCCGGATGAAAATGGCAAGATTTCAAACCTTTTGGATCCAGATGCGGAAAAACAAACCTTTAGACAAAAGTCGCAAAACTGGCCAAACCTCAGGGACGGAAATGACATTTTACTCAACTGAAATTAACTAATTTCTTGACTGTTGTCTTGTACTTTGTATTTTATTGTTATAGGCAGAATGAGATGAATGTAAATTTGATGTAACTCACCCTTTCGAAATCTGCGAGGTTGTCAGCGACGATGTATTTGCAGTCTGAAAGAACACCGAGGACCTGGCCCACAACATTAAAAACAACACCGTCTCTGTTGCGAGATGAAGGACAGTACAGATACAACTTCTTATCATCAACCATACATCTCCTAGCATGCTCCACTACGGCTTCCCACATTTTAGTCGACATACCCGACCCAAGGATCTGAAGTGCCCATTATAAACAGTTTCAGTACACGTGGTTATATTTTTGGGTTGGTAACGGGTCACTTCTTAAGCAAGTTAAAAACAGGTCAGATTGTGTTGAAGTGGAACCACCCACACTTTCGTCTTTTTAGGATTATTATTTGGATTCACATATACCCAACCAAAACTAAAAATATCATATATGCCCTTACAAAGTAGTTAAAATATCAAATATACCCAATTTATAAAAAAACAATCTAACAAATGATCATTTTACCCTTGTTTTTTTAACTTCAAGTTTTCATATATGCTTATCTTTTAACTTCATATTTTTGTATAACACATTTTTAGCTTAAATTTATTTTTACGCATTTTTATTTTTACCCATAATCAATAGTATACTCCATATATAATATTCAAGCTAATTAAATTATGCTAGAAATGAGTAAATATAATATAGAGTTAACTACCATTTTCGTCCCTGTGGTTTGTCAAATTATGCGAGTCCAGGCCAAATTTCAGTTTTGTACCACTTTCATCCCTGACATTTTTGAAACGTGCTAGTTCGGTCCAAAAAGTTAATGTCCGCTAATTTTGTATGTTTAATAAGGGGTAAAAAGTTCATTGTTTTAATGGCCGGTAACTCAAATAAAAATGTATAATGACCTTTCTACCCCTCATTAAACAGACAAACTTAACGGATGTTAACTTTTTGGACTGAAATAGCATGTTTCAAGAATGTCAGGGGCGGAAATGGTACAAATTTGAAATTTGGCCCGGACTGGCATAATTAGACAAACCATAGGGATGAAAATGGCAGTTAACTCTATAATATTTGAAGTTAAAGGTCTTATATGAGATTTCAAAGTTTTAGAAAAATAAGGGTAAAATTGTCATTTATTAAATTGGTTTAATGAATTGGGTATATATGATATTTCAACTACTTTGTAAGGGTATATATGATATTTTGCAAGTTTGTAGGAGTATATATGAAATTGCCCCTTATTATATTCACTATGTTGCAAAACTTATGCTACTATTATGTTATTGGTTTTTGTAGTTACTCCAACTCAAGTGTATGACCAATGGGGATTTCTTGATCTCATTATCGATACCTTGTTTCACCCAAAAAATAGAAAAAAGAAGGGAAGAGACGTCTTACATTTCGAAGCCTTGTGGGGTCCACGTAGGAAAACGCCAAGAAATCTTTAACCGTCTTGATCTTTTCCTTATTCAGCCGCTTATGGAAAGCTCCATCTTTCCCAATCTTTTCAAGTCTCCATACCTCATCAGACAAATATGGTGGATGATGTTTTTTGTACACTAGAAACCAGAAAAATAAAAAAAAACAGTGCGTTTACTTGTGAATAAATAACAAATAAGAAAATATAACACACGCTCACATTCGCCACGATGATCCCTGACGACAAATGATTCTGATTTTGCTTCTCTCACTCTGTCTCCGTCACATTTATCTAAAACCTGTGCTCCCAACCTGAACTTGCGGCTCCTTGTCCAGCTGGAATTATCGGTGAACGAAATGTCCCCGACAAGACCAATTCCTCCACTCAGGTTCAAAAATGCATTTCCGGTAAGAAGATTTTTTTTCCCTTGTCTCTCTCTAACAATATTATTAGTGAACTCTTCAAGCGTCCAATTATTATCATCATTGCTATCGAAGTCTCCTTCGAGAACCACTATTTCCACCTTTGCTGATGATTCAATTCCACATGAAACTGTTTTTCCGGTACAAGCATCAATCAAAGCTACCTTTAGTGTATTGCAGTCTCCTCCTTCGATACGAGTACCGGTAAAAACCGGCAGAGATAGACCGCTTAGAAACTGTAACTGCAGCCTTCTTGGTACAGAAGAGTCCTCTTTGTATTTATAATCCCTATGTATAGAGGATGGATTAATTTCATGTGTATCCTTCTAAAAGTTTGAAGTTTCATATATTTTTTTAACTGACATGTTTACCCATTTCATATACACTAAAACTAAAGTAAAGCCATTTACTCATAACAGTCTGATTCAGTAAATAAACGAATAACAAAAACATCATTAATCATCTCAAGTTCCCAACACATAATGTTCCCTTCGTTTACTCAGTGAACTCGCCGCTATAAGGAACCAGTTTTGTTTTGTTGGGTTGGTTCCGGTACAAACCATATTTATCCTACAAACCGTAAGAACAGATCCTAGCACTTAAAAAAAGTTAAATTAGCACATACCAAAACAATACATACATAAAAGTAGCACTTTTGAATTATATTAGCACATGAAAATTAATCAAGATAATTGATTTTAGCACATATTTGAATGATATCAGCACTTTTTCTTAATCAGCACATTGAAAACAAAAGGAATATCCAAATTAAGAATTAATTGCTTGTTAGCATATTTATAGAGAATTCAATATAATTGATATTATTTATGAGGTAGAGGATCCTGTAAAAAAGACTAAAAGTGTGAGAAGGATAAGAAAGAATCTACACCATTAGATTTTTGATCTAATGGTTCAGATTAATAGGGACCAAATTGTAAAATTTGTTTTATTTTTTGGACTGAATTGAAAATTATAGGGGTAATAAAGTCTTTTAGATCCATTCAAAATAGGTAACTGTAATCAAAATCCCTATAATCTCTCTCTCTCTCCAATCGCACGACCAGAGAGCTCTTTCTCTCTCTTTCTTCTTGAGTAGCGAAGAAGATGGATTTTGATCTGAACCAGCGACGGTTTGGGTTTCCGGTGTGAAGGGTGGTGATCGGAGACTGAAGAAGACGGCCGAGGAACGAAGGCGACGACGGGCGATGTTGATGTCCGATGGGGAATTACGGTCCGACGCTCGGAGGAGATGACTGCGAGCGGCAGCGGCGACGGCGAGATGTGTAGTTACGTGGTAGGACAATTATCGGTGGTGCAGCAGTGGTGGTGCCGGAAGTGGCAGTGGTGGTGCCGGAAGTGGAGAAGATGATACAGAGGTGTTTTTTTTTTCTTTACTGAATGGTGTTATATCTTGTACTGAATGGTGTTATTTTGTGTACTGAATGGTGTTTTTTATTTTTCTGAATGGTGTTTTTTCCTTTTCTTAATGGTGTTTTTTTACTGAATGGTGTTATATTCTTGTACTGAATGGTGTTTATTTTATTTACTGCTGAATGGTGTTTTTTTTTTTTGTGCTGAATGGTGTTTTTTTTTGTGCTGAATGGTGTTAAAATTTTGTGCTGAATGATGTTATTTTTGTGTGAATGGTGTTTTTTTGTGCTGAATGGTGTTATGTTTTGTGCTGAATGATGTTATTTTTGTGTGAATGGTGTTTTTTTTGTGCTGAATGGTGTTATATTTGTGCTGAATGGTGTTATATTTTTCTTAATTGTGTTATATTTAAAACACCATGTATGAACATGTTTTGAATGGTGTTATATTTATGGACGGTTATTTTCCTTAAATCAGGGATTTTCTCTCTCCAAATCCTTAAATCAAGGATTACCATATTTGAATTTGTTAATTAATTTACAATCTTACCCTTTTCAATTAATTTAGATCTAATGGTTGAGATTATTTCTTACCTTTCTCACACTTTTGGTCTTTTTTACAATAACTCCACCCTTATTTATGATATTATTTTATCATTTCTCTATAATTGGTTGGATGCCACATGACACTTTTTAAATGGTTCTTACAGTTTGTATGCGAAATGTGGTTTGTATTTGATCCTACTCCTTGTTTTGTTTGCTATGGAGTGTGCAAAATATGATATTATGATATTTGGAACGGTATATATGAGATTTTAAAATTTAGATGGATATATATTTAAATTGACCCAAAATAAGAAATCATACACCTTACCAGTTCATGGAAGCTATATGTTTTTCCATTGCTGATTCAACTTCCTCTTTCACCTACACACACAATATCATCAAGAATACTACTAGAAAGAATACAATGATTGTCAGAAAACGTTATAGGTAACTCGTTAAAAGTAAAGAAAATATAAAGTAAAAAAGCCAATTGAACAGCAACCACCAGAGTTACCATAAAACTGGTCATTTTACTTTTCTGTATAACGAAACATGTGATTTAATGTACATTATATCTCTCTTCATAACTACGCCTATATCAACAAAAACTCAAAAAGGATAAACAAATGGTAAGTTTGGTGGTTGCAATGGATTTATCCACAAAAAAAGTATCATATCAACATCTTGCCAACGTTGTGTCTATGTAATGTCCAAATTACAAGTTTATAGTTGTAGGGACCCAAATACAGATGAACTAAATTTAAATGAAAGTCGACATTCCAAATCTAATACAGCATTTGAGTTTACAAAATAAAATCCACAACTACAAATGCTTTAACAGTAATATATTTACTATTTACTATTTAGAGAGCATTCATTATACACTATAAGGGTGCAAAACGATTTAAAAGCCATCCAATACTGATCTCAAAGTAAGCACAAAACTAAAGTTTAAGTTCTAGCTGACTAGCTCAAACCACATTTCATTCTTTAATTTTTAAGCAATCACACCGTCAAATGATATTCTTTTTCATATATTAATCTTACGGCCGTTAGATTGAATGAGGAAAGCGACCATTAATCCAATGTTCTAGACCATGTAACAACCAAGCACCATCCACACAAACACGATAAGGATATAATAATATATAAAACAAAGCTTTCACATACAACTTTGCGAACCAAGGTCTCCAGAATTGGCTCCACGTACTTGTTGAACTTTCTGAAATTCATGACCTCAAGCACCACACTGTATATCAAAAACAGAAACGTAAGAACAACAACCCAATGCAACTAAACAAGCAACATTTAGTACTCCTAACAGAATGGTAAGCACGACCATAGTCACATGGTTCGCGGTACGCTCCGGTACGTGAACGTTAAACGGGATCGCAATTCGCTAGGTCCTTAAAATTCGGTACAAGGAGGGGTAGGCTCATTTCGGATCGTTTTGGTACGATGTACCATATAATGTGGTACGATTACAACATAAAGAAGCACGGAAACTCTTTAATACATTCAATGTAAAACTAACCAAGCTATATATACAATAAATAAACTAAAAAAAGAAGAAAATTAAAAAAATAGAAAATAGGGTCAAATTTGACCAAAAGTGTAACACTAAGGATTAAACCGTAACATAAAAGAAATAATAGGATGTATTGTAAACCCTCAAAAAACAACTGCCGTCACTTTCATCGTCTTCCACATTCTACCTTTTGGTTTTCTTTCCAAATACAATGGTTCAACATTTCAATAGAAAATCAAAATTGCGAATTGAGAATGGGAATGAGGGAAGTCAGAATATCGATATTTCTATTTACTCAAGAAACGTGTTTCGCAAATTAGGAATTCGTGATTCCTATATCAACAGGTATGACTCATTTCATTGTTCGGAACGCTAATTTCACTGTCGAATTCGCGATTTGGAGCGCTCCCGGAACGCGTTCGTACCGCGAATCGGTACGCACGATCCAGAGCGTAGATCGTGGCCTATTGAGCGATTTTTGTGACTATGAGCACGACAACATAATGCAACTAAACAAGCAACATTTATTACTCCTATATTCACCTAAAATTTCAACCAACATAACCTTCCCTTAAATTGAAAAAAAAAATGGAAAACACAAAATTAGTTCATCACAACACTTTACAAATTAACAAGAAAGTTAATCTATCAATTGTCATTAGGGCTGCAAACGAACCGAACGTTCAGTGAACAGTTCGTGAACTGTTCGGCGGGAAGTTCCTTGGTTTAATAAATGAACGAACACGAACATGAAAACGAACAAGAAATTTAGTTCGTTCATTTATGTTCGTGAACGTTCAGTAATGTGTTCGTTTATGTTCAGTTATGTTCGATAATTCATTAGGGGTTTTAAATCTTATATTTTATTTAAATGCTTAAAAATTCCTAGTGATGAAATGTTTAATAATTATTAGTGAATTGTGTGTTACATACCTTTTAACAACTTCGGGTTCATAACCTTGGCAAAACGTTTTTTTTCAGGTTTGTGTTCATGAACATGCGTTTGTGTTCCTTGCCTAAAATTAAGGATAGAACACAAACGAACACGTTTACTTTAATGAATGAACACGAACAGACCGCATTTGGTAAGTTTTCATGAACACATTTATTTCCTTAGGAAAATAAAAAAAAGTTAGTCCGTAACGCAATAAGCACGACATGAATTAACACTAGTAACTCTTAAATTCAAATTATGTGCATCAATCACTAACCAGTAACTTCCTGGTCCCTAATTCTAATTTTGCTCCAATCAATTAACCTAGTTACATAAACATTAACCTTAGATAAAAAGAGCGAAATAAAACACAATTTAAAAAAAAAAAAAAGTAAAAAGCAAAATAACCGACTTACTTTCTGAAAGAAGGGCGTTTACGACGGCGAGTGTCATCGGAAGACGAAGACGACGACGGTTGCTCCGGCGGAGGCGATAGCGATGGCTTCTTCTGAGACATAATTCTTCTTCGTACGACTGGTACTTTGGGAGGTGGAACCGTTGTTGGTGATCAGCACCATAAACAAAATGAGTGATGACGTCAGGTGAGGCGGTATTTATTTGTTTTGACCTAACGATTGCAGAGAACAGTGACGACGACACAACAATTCAGTGGTTGGCAAACAGAAACAAGAAGAGAAGAGGATGTGGACGAAAAGGAAGATGGGACCCACTAACCGCGTTTTGTAACGGTCCCACTGGCTTTGATGGTATCTACGCGCTTGTTGAGTTTCACTTTACTTTTTCTTTATAGTTTTTTATAGGGAACTGAGCATTTAGATTGGCAAAATATCACTAGGTCGCAGCTGACGGTATGGTTTTGTGGAGGGATGCTTAAAAGAAGTTAAACTTTGAAGTCAGTGTGGGCTCGACTAATACAACATAGTCCGGTCAGGATGAGGTAAAATGAGGCTCTTCAATTTAGAAAGTGTGATAACCTTATATCTGAAATTCATTGTTTATAGGTATTTTTATATGTATTTTATAGGTGATCAAACTCCAAATAAATTTTAGAAGGTTTGGCGTGTATCTTGAGAAATTTACAACCCTTGGATATAATACTCTAATTCTTCTCTATTTCCCTTAGCTACAAGTCTTAACCCTCAATTCTTCATTTGTTATATTTGCTTAGGGCATTACATATTAACCATCTTTAAAAGGATTTAGAGCATTTTCATTCATAATTATGTTTACTAGAGTTGATAAATGAAATCAAATACATGTTTCAATTATAATGGTTCATGTAGTAATCGTTGATAGATGTGTTTACTAGAATTGGTCTTGGTTCAAGATTTCCTTGAAATTTGTGTAAAAACTCGCTTGAAATCAGCTCGAGGTAAATTAGCTTGTATACATTTATATCCAAGTTCAAGCTAAGGTGAGATCATTCGTTAGGTCACTTGAATAAAGAGCCTACACAAGTCTTATTATAAATTTATAGTCAACCACTTAAGAAATCCAACAAACCCACTTAAGTCACAACACACCTAACTCTAAAAGTAAAATAATAATAATAATAATAATAATAATAATAATAATAATAATAATAATAATAATAATAATAATAGTTAAGATCTCACTTTCTCATCCCTTGTCTTCTTTTGTTATCCGTGTTTCTAGGAACCCTAGATCCACGTCCCTCACATCTGGCGACCACATCTTCATGTGGGAACTCATTTGTCAGACTGAAGACGTATAGTTTAAGGGATAAGACGGTCTGCATAACGACAAACGAAAACAATAAAGTTTTGAATGATGTTGAGGTCACAAGTCACTTGAACTAATACAGAGATTTAAGGCCTTCGAATGGTGGTAAGGTCACAAGTCTTAAACAAATACAGAGATTTAAAGCCGAGCCATATCACATTGTTTTAAACTAAAGCTTTAGATAAACCTTTCCCGACTTGAACTCGACTCATGACCATCACTAGTTAAAAAAAAAAAGTTAATGCACAGTACCCCTGACAGCGGAGGTGATAAATGTTTGTGGTTGTATAGCTTCTATTAATTATTACTATAGTAGTTAGATTTGTATAAATACATGTAAATACAAGGGAATTCAAATTTGATGGGTAAAATCAACAAAATTCAAAATCAATATTTCATTTTATGTGTTTTTTTTAAATTTATGTGAATATTTTAATTCTAGAGTAAATTACAAGATTCGTCCTTTATGTTTACACCAGATTACAAAGTGTGTCCTTTGTCTTTAAAGTTGACAGGAATCATACTTAATGTTTGCAAAATCTTACACATTATGTCCTTTAACCCTAACTCAGTTATGTTTAAGTGTTAAGTTAGGTCATGTGCAAAGTATATAAGGATATGTTGGTCATTTCACTCTTTTATTTTTATTTACATTTGCATTTTAAATGAATAAAAAAAAATATAAATATGCAAAAACCCCCTCTCTCTCCAAACACTTTATCTCTCTAAACTCTCTTTCTCTCTCTCTCTCTAAAAATCCTGGTCTTCTTCTCCAATGAAGAACCGTCTGCCATTGCCACCCCCACCATCTTAACCTATATCACCGTACCACCCGCCCCCATCATCTGGTCTTCTTCCCCGGTGAAGCACCACCCCGCACTACCACCGGCGACCAAGAACCCCATGTCCGCCCCATTCTCTCTCTTCTTCTCTATGCTCAGATCTGAAAACAGATCTGAGAAATAAATTGAAAATGGGTTGTTGATTTGCGGCATATACGATGCATCTCACGAGATTCTGAATTAATGGGCTTCACAGTTTTTTTTAAAAGAAACAATAGGTCAATTTTAGGGGAGATATATTTGGACGCAGGCTTTTTGGTGAATTGGAGTGCACAGTTCCCAATTTCACTTGATTATATGTGTGAGATCATAAGTTTGGTATTGTTAATTGTATTTTCGTTGATTAAAGAGTGTAGACAAAGTGGGTAATGGTGTGATGGCTGTAGTGGTTATATCATGGTTGCGTGGGAGAGGTTGATGGTGGCAGGTGGATGTGGTGGGTTGTGGTGGTAAGGTCAGGTGATGGTGGGGTGGCAGGCGGTGGTGATGAGCGTGTGAGAGAGAGTGAGAGATTGAAGAAAGAGAGACTTGAATAAATGAGTAAAATATATAAATTGATTTATATAAATAAAGGGGTAAAAAGACTAATTTGCCCTAACTTAGTCAGATTTAACCATTAAAATTAACCAAGTTAGGGTTAAAGGACACAACATGTAAGATTTTGCGAACATTAAGTATGATTCCTGTCAACTTTAAAGACAAAGGACACACTTTGTAATCTGGTGTAAACATAAAGGACGAATTTTGTAATTTACTCTTAATTCTATTATGTAAATTTCCGAAAATAGTGTCCTGGTATCCTCTTTTTTTTTAATCTTATTGATTTTTTTTTTTGAAAGGCGAATTTCATTAAACTTTTAATCTTATTGATAATATTGGTTTTTTCCTGTTTAGTATGCTGGAACATTATTTGGTCGCAATTAGCAACCACACATATTAGAATATTAAAATAATATCCGGCCATTGACCAACTCCTGTTATATAATATCATAATAAGACCACGTGATCTTTTTTTAATATAAAATTAATATTACCAAACTAAAGATTTAGAACAAGCAACTATAAGGATGAAAAATCCCCTCTTTTATTTGTTTTTTTTCCTCTGGGCCAGTGATGTTTGCTAGCCTGGTGTGTTTAATAAAGACTGCTTTAAAAAAAATTAACCAATTTTGCAATTTAACTTTGCTAGTGATGTTTACTTGATGTCATAATTGTCTCAAAGTGATTTATGTTAGGTCAATAAAACTTTACTAAATATGATCTAGTAAATTTAGCCCTCCTTGCTAAGCAAGATATCTTTAAGACCATGGGGTACGGGAGTCGTCCCCTCCCCGTCCCGGTCAGTCCCCCACGTCGCACACCGCCCCTCATGGGGTCGTCACAGCACCGGCGTCTTCTCCAAGCCGTTGGAGACGAGGCAAACAAGTGGGCCCCCCTCTGACTTCTCTCTCTCTCTTTTATTATATATTATATTATATTGGTTTTTTATAATAGGTTGGGTAGTCTTCCACACCATTGGGTAGTCCCCAAGGAGATGGTCCTCCACCCTTGGTGAGGTGGTGCCTACGTGGCGGGTAGTCTCTTTGGAGACTAACCAAACCACACCGCGTAGTCTAATAATATGCCACATTATAAAAATACATATGATTTGTGTCGTTTAGGTCCATAGAAATAACTCAATGCAATCCATATTCTTTTTCCACACCCATAACAGAGGTTTTTTTTTATTGAGGGAATTACTATTATTTTTGTCATGTGATTTGCTAAAAATAACTATCTCGGTATAATAGTTCAAATCATGCTAAAACAATACTAGGGCTTAGTGGTGTGAGTCTAAATGAAACGAAAATAAAATCATTGGTATTGTTTTGGAAAATTTAAACTATTACACTGAAAAAGTTATTTTGAGCAATCTAGGGGGCGAAAATAATAATGTACTCGTTTATCTTTTACATTCAGTGCCATAAATCAGAAGACATTAAATAATCCATTAAAAAGGTTAGGTAGAACATGATATTAATGTGACTAATAGTTTGGCATGCATGCCACGTAAAGACTAAAGGCTATAGGTACAAATTAAGTGTTGGTTCAAGCATAACTATTCGAAAGTTTACCAAACTACCCTCACACTTAACAACCCTTCTTTTAGCATCATACTACTAATTGGTAAAAACCCAACATTAAAAACTTCATATATTTCTTGATACTATTAATGGGTTATTAATGGGGTGGTGGTACATTGGTAAAGGCAAAACCTTTAAACGCTTTAAAATGGGAAGATCTTGGGTTCAAGTTCTGACGACAGGAATAAAAGAAATTTATCGTTCAAAAAAAATAATAATGGTCGGTACAAACTTTTTATTGATTAGAATAGACATAGGATTGTGATTGAACTGGATTTGGTCACTAGAGCCAAAAACTGGTTGTTAACAACTTAAAAAACTATATAGTTTTTGGGGAGCATGTAATCCATTGCAAAGAATTATCAGGATTTAAATATCGACACGATTTAGTTCGTGATGTGCTTTATGATGTCCTTAAGCGGGCATGGATCTCGGCAAAAAAGGAAGCTCCGGTGAACTTCTTGACCGATCCATTAGAAGAGAGATCTACCCTACGGCCGCTGACATTCTTGTTTTTGGATGGGAAGGAGGGAAACACGCGTGTGTTGATTTGACAGGTGTATCCCCCCTCGTTGGGCTAAGGGACCATGGGTTTGTGGCGGGCCAAGCAATAACCAAGGCAGAGGCGGCCAAAGTAGCTAAGCATGAGAAAGCTTGCATCGAGAATCAGCACGTGTTCGTCCCGTTCGCTTTCGATACTTTTGGCGCTCTCGCCCCTGACGCGGTGCGGTTCCTCAAGCGGGTTCATCAGGTGGTAAGCAGTAACACCGCGCATGTTAAGGGGCAGAATTTTGTGTTTAGCAGGGTAGGGTTTGCTATTCAGAATGAGGTAGCGGCGCAACTTGTTGCTCGTCTACCTGCCATTAGTCTGTAATCGTCTATGTTTTTGAAGTTATTAAATTGAATTTGAGTAAAAAAAATATATAAAAGAAATTGAAAGTAAAGGTTATAATTTGGTTAGAAGACTTTAGGTTAATAAAATGAACATAAATATCTTATGCTTAAATATCTCAAGCCCAAAGGAAACACGTTTGGGAAAATTATGTGATCTTCACCAAATTAACATTGTTAGAAGTAGTTATCTAGGATTAAATGCGTTATCAACCTTAGAAGTGTGTCTAGGGCTGCAAATGAACCAAACGAACACGAACAAGACTTTGTTCGTGTTTGTTTGTTAAGAAATATATGTGTTCACGAACTATTCATGAACACTTACCGAACAAGATTCTATGTTTGTTTGTTTGTTAAGGAAATGAACTTGTTCGTGTTTGTTTGGTAATTTTAGACAACGAACAAAAACGAACGTTGATGAACACAAATGAGTACAAACTAATGTTCATGGACACAAATTGAAACAACCGAACACAAAACGTTCATGAACAAAATATATAATACAGTGACACTTATTAAATATATTATTGTCGGAATTTTGAAGCATTTAAATAAAATATAAAAACTAAAAACACTAATGAACTTTCAAACACAAACGAACACGTTACCGAACGTTCACGAACATAAATGAACGAAAGCGGCCTCTGTTCATGTTCGTTCATTTAATTAAACAAACGGAATTTCTTGTTTGTGTTCATTTGTTTAATAAACAAACAAACAAACTTCCCATCGAACAGTTCATGAATTATTCATTAAACGTTTGATTCGTTTACAACCCTAGTTGTGTCTTTTATACAAACTCATCTTCTACAATAAGTCAATGACATTGCATGGCTTCACTTCATACTAAATTATAATAATTTGGTGTGTAGATTTTTCTTTAGGGCCATAGTGCTTACCTCTTTGTGTTTCTTTGCTCTTTTGTTTGTTACTGCTATAGTTTACAACCACTATAACCTAGCGGGTAGTTTTAAATTTTTAATACTATCACTATTAGCACTTTTGTATGGGATTATTACTTGGATTCCCTTGCATCTTTTGTTATCGGATAAATATCGTCAAAAATAGGTTTTGAAGCCAGGGGAGTGGGGTCTTAATGGGAGCAACCTCTTTATCTTTTAAGATAGAAAAAAGATTTCGCACATCCGACTCTTAACAACTCATACCAATAGCTTTGATTTGAGTGAAGTTTTACCTAGTACGTTTATTTTTTTTTTTTTTTTTTGAGGCAACTCATTTAATTAGAAACCATTGTACTATGACATCATATCACAATGTTTGGTCAAACCGACCAAACTTAATATGTCAATTTATTGTTATATCTACACATAGTTTTCATCGTGGTACTATCCTTCATATCGCAATGTTTGGCCAAACAAAAAGCCATTGGTACCATGTTAATTTATTATTTTATCTACTCAAAGTAAGATAGCAATTTTAGACACAACGTGAAACATGACATGAAAATAATAAGGTTTTGTGTTGACTTAATTTATTAAACGAGTCGTGAGCGGGTTGACCTGTTCAACCCTTTTAATTTAGCAAGCCAACTTGCCAACCCGTTTTTAACCCATAAACAAGTCGTGTTAGGGTTACACGATTTTAAGTTTGTCCAGGTTACGGTTGATATTTTTGACATGAATAAAATACAAGTGCTGTTTGAGCAAAAAAATTCAACCCGCCAACCAGCACGATTTACGCCCCTACTTAAAATACCTAATTACCTGTTACAATATTTTCTCCAAATCCAAATCCAAGTCCTATTATAAATAATAGATAATATCACAAAACCCTAACAGCAACCAAACTCTTGACATATTTGCATGACTTTAGTGACCAGAGTCTAGAAAACCCTTTTAACAAGTGTCATTTTTCGCTATCCTGCAAGTAACACCATCTTGCTGGAACTTGGAGCAAGAAGTAAAGCAAGGTAAATCGCCAATGCGGGTATGGCTGAAGTTTATATTTCGATAGTCTTCCGAGTAGCAGAAGCTAAAATACGATGAAAAGCAATCGAAAGTCAAAGTAGAAGCGTGAATTGACCCGGAACAAAGATTGAACTTAGCCTTTTTAGCTTGAAGCTCCATCTTTTTCTTCTTCAGTCTCTCCTTTTTATGGGCATTTTGGTGACCCCCCAAAGCCTGTGAATTCACAAACTTCTTACAACAAAACCGGCATTTGTATTCCTTGCGATTTGAAGGGATAAAATTAAAACCTCCTTGTTCCTCGATGGATTCTCCGTCTTTCGAGCCTTTTGCACAAGGATCAATCAGAAAACCAAATAGTTTTAGCTTTTTATCGCTAACGGTTTCAAGTGATTCTAAGTTAAAGGTAACCGCTTCCATTATTTGAGATGGGAAAGATGCTACACATTGATTTAGGAATACCTATTTATAGAAAGTATGTTACAAGCACATATGTTTTGAAGGCAAGTGGATAAACATTGTAGTATGCACTAAAAAAATATACAAGTTGCATTAATATAAGTTAAAGGTATCCCAACCAGAGTTCCAAACAAAGACACTACTATCAACTTGACATTTATGAAATAGTAATTGATCAAATCTTGCCAAACTTACCTTATAAAGTTACAAGTGGAAGATGATGTTTGTGGATCAACTAACAAAGTTCCTAAATGGATACATGGATACCTCCATATAGGCCACTGAGTATAAGTACATACTAAAATTTTAAAACTACAAGCTTAAAGCTAAAGCGCGGAAATTTTATGTGGGGCCATCTTTCCAACAGAATATTTAACAATCTTATTTGAATGTTCTAAGAAAGACTCAATTACTCATATAACCTATTGGCCATTATCTACTAATGATCATAATTTCCTATATTTGATCATGCATACCTTAATCAACTCCATTTCTGGTCATATCCACTATATAAGTTCTCATCATTAGAGAAAACGATATACACGCACGCGCACACACACACGTTAACATGCATTATCATATGTTGATGTGAGATTATGCATATCAGGGTTGGACCATTGAGTACACAATAAAAGGAAGCATTAAAATGAGCGAAAGAGAACCATACTCGTCCAAAAATATCTGCTTCAGTTTTCTGTACAATCCAACAAAATGAGATGAAATCTAATCTTTTTTCAAGTAGTTAAGTAAAGGGCATGAACCGGTTTCCTTCTTTTGCTGGTTGTCTTCTTTCTTTATGCATTTTCGGCAGGCCTTACCATGGGTGAACAAGAGACAATTTAGGTCAAATTTCAGTTCATTTGGTATTCTCTTGTTGAGATGAAGATACGTCTTTTTAGTGTCTGCCTCTATGGGCACCCAACCAATTGCCTTTGCTATCTGAAAAATCTGTAACAAATGTTTCAATATCAAATAAAACCCTAATAAGCGCCATGTGTTTGTAATGTTTGAATGTCAACTTACGTGTGTATCTACAGGGAAATCGTCTTGCTGAAGATTAAACATCAATACACATGCCACCTGCCAATCATTTGAAGATCCACATCAAGGACTTAATTGCTTATTCTTATGATCACCGGTCATTGGTAAGTTCGCAACTTCACATTTTTATAGTTTAGGAAGTCATGTGATTCTAAAGCTAATCATTTTATGATCTATATATGGTTAGAATCAAAATTTACCGTTTTAGGCCCAATCCCCTTGAACTGAGAAAGCTCTGTCTTTATTTCATCAATCGATAAGTCCCGAAGGTATTCCAAGCATAGCTTCCCTCTCTTCTCAAGAAGACAATTCAACATATTCTTTATACAAGAAGCTTTTGTCGGGGCTAATCCTCCACATCTAATAGCATCCTCAATGCACTTTGAATCAGCAGAATGAACCTAAAACATTTACACAATAATCACTTAAAAAACTAGATGTTGCAGATAGCCTCAACACTCAATAGCCTAAGCTCCAAAAATAATAATGAATCTACCAAAGGTCCAAAACATCATAGATCCATCTAATATAATACTCACAAATTTCAACTTCAAAAGTGAACTTGTAGCACTTGAAATACCAGTTTTGCTATGTTTGATCTTATAAGTTATTTTTCATGCTCAAAGTTGCAAAGTCGAGTTCGACTGCAGCCTCGTGACTCCCAACCCAATCAACCGCCATTACAATCCAACTTCTTGCATTGCAGCGACTTCATTCGGGGTATACAAATACTCTTGGTTATAAAAAGCAAGAAGCGCACAAAAGCGACAAGGTCTAAAACCAAGGCGCCAAGCGCAAAAGCACACCACTTTTAGTAGCCGAGGGTTAAATAATTATAAAAATTTTCATATATTTCCTATAGGTTTCTAGCATCATTTACCCAACAAAAAAATGGGAAATACAATTTTTTGGCCAAGAAATTGCGCCTCAGGTTTAAAAAGCGCGCCTTATGCTACAAAAAGCTCTGGAGCTTGAGCCTTGTTGCCCCTTGCAAATACCAGCACAACCCGGTGACCCAATAGCCCAACTCAACTTAACCCGAATCTTATTTGGGTCGGTAAACCCGAAACCCATTAAAAAAACACCCCTAATTTAAGCAATAAAGTTAGGGTTTAGAGAAGAGAAAACCAACATCCTCCCATGTAGGCAAAGCAGATTTGAGTGAAGAAAAGGCCTTTTGAGAATTAGCATCAGTAGTATTTTGCGACAATATGATGCTCACTAGCCCGTCCAAAACGCTTTCTTTTGGAGAAACTACCGGTACCGGTGACGTTGTGGATTTGTTTTCATCGCCGTTTGAAGCAGTGGCTAATCTTTGTTGGCGATATTTGGCGAACTGTTGGGGGAATCCGTGAAAAGCTAAGAGGTCGTCACGAACGGCATGACATTGTTGAGATGTGGGGTTAAGATAGCTCGGGTACGGATCTTTGAGATTGGGGTCGGTGTCTTTTTTGGCTAACTTTGCCGGCGAGCATTTGGGTTCCACCGGCGTTGGCTTCCTCTTGCGTGCTTCTTGTTTCCGCATTGCTAATCGAGACGGACGGACAAGTTTGTAATGGGTTATTAGTTATTAAGTTTATAATTTATTGACCCACTTTAAGTTTATTTATTAAGTTTGTAATCGGATTCGGATCAAGAGAACACTCATACGAACTGTGAGAATTTTAGAGAACTTGCGAGTTTTGCCGTCATTTTTTGCACACACCTAGATTAAAACATTGCAAAGACAGGCTGTAAAAAGAAAAAAAAAATCGAAAGGGTGTTTTTCGGTCTTTTACAACAGCTGTAAAAAGCTGATGACATTATCATAAGTTTTTTATAGCATTTACAGCTGGTGTTGATAAAAAAAACTTTTTTTTTTTTTTTTTTTTTTGAAATGTTGATTCTTTTAGGATTTTTGGTAAAAGAAATTTGAAAAACCTTTTGTAAGATCAAGTTCCCACAACTCGTAGGAGTTTTCTTTGACCCTAAGTGTGTACAAGGGTAACTAAGATCGTTATCTCTTAAAATAGATAAATAAGTTAGGTGATCTGAAAAGAGAAGAAGTGAAATTATAAACGTTTGTACTAATCATGATTCATGAAGAAGTGAAATAAAAAGACTTTCTTGTTATATTGAAATTACAATCACTTTTAAGAAAAATGAAAGAGTTATAAGGCCATCCGTAGTCATAAGACCCTTCTGGGGGTGTTATGCGACATGTGGCATGCCACGTCGCCACAGGGCTTTATGGGGCGTTATGCAAGTTGATGCGGTAGTCATAAAGCCCCTTTGTCATCATTAGTCATTATTTTAATTTTCATTTTTTTAATTCATTTCTAAGTTTTTTAAAATTAAAATTCATTTCATTAAATAAAAAAAAGAGTACAATAAAAAAAAACATTAAACTAGAAAAAAAAAACATTAAACTAGAATAAAAAAAATTACACAATCAAAGGTTATATTTTTTTTTTCAATCCGCTCCTTTTGTGCCAACGCCATTTTCAAAGCTTTTCCCGTTAAGTGGTCGTGCGGTTTCGAGTAGAACTCAAAGTCGTGAGCCCATTGTCTATCCCGCATAATCTCCGTAACTTCGCGGTTCTCCTCGATACGTTTAGTACCGAGTTCGTGTATGTCTTGAAGTCGCTTGTTTATCTCCGAAAATGCGTTACTCATATCCGTTCCCATAGACATCGATGACGACTCGGGCTTTTTCGCCCGCCTACTCCTTCCGGGCGGTCTTGGTAGCTCCTCCACCGGCTCGTCATCCGGAATATCCTCGTTCACCTCGGTGTTTCGAGCGTCGGAGGTTGGCGTTTCGGGTTCACCCGACTCGTTTGTTTTGGACCTCTTTGACGGCCGTTTATTTCCAGACCGACCACTCGGAGTAGAGATGTTGACCCATTTGGGGCTATGGTGAAGGATTTGCCAACACCTCATGTACGGGAAATGGCCATTAGCATCCGTATACTCGACCAATGCCGCTTGCGTAATGTCTTCGTCCTTGCTTCCACTTTTCCATCCGGCAAAAGTGCGTTGGTACACGGTTTGAAAGTTCGTGATTTTTTGTTTATATCGGTCCACTTGCCCGATATAGAGTCCGGTGGTGTAACGCCCCAAAATTTGAATGTTAATAATTGTCGTATGTTCTTATGTGACACGTCATGAAATAAATAACTAGGCTATTAAATGAAGAATGTGGAATCCGTAATTAAGTACGGATCAATAAGATATGAATGATATGTTTGAATCCGTGAGACGGATTCAAGGATGAAAGACATGAATGCTATGTTTGAATCCGTGAGACGGATTCAAGGATGAAAGGCATGAATGTAATGTTTGAATCCGTAAGGCGGATTCAATGAATGAAAAAGTATGAATGATGCATCTGGATCCGTGAGACGGATTCAAGGATGAAAGGCATGAATGTTATGTTTGAATCCGTAAGGCGGATTCAATGAATGAAAAAGTATGAATGACGCATCTGGATCCGTGAGACGGATTCAAAAATATAAAAAGATGAAATTAATCCGCTCAAGAAGATGTCGACAGTTTGACCATGATTGAGTCGAATGGGTCATAGAAGTAAGTATAAAGTAAAAAGTGATAGTATAATAGACGAAGTTTTGTATAGGATATGTGAGTAATTGATTCTTAGAAGTCGGAATGATGACGGGCTGTGACCCGAACAATAATTTAAGTAGGGGCGGGAATGGTAAGTTTGGTAAGAAATATTGAGACAATGTAATAAGGTCCTTGCAAGTAAGCATGAATAGAAGGAAGTACAAGCGTGTACTTCAGTTGGCGAATTGATTAATAGAATGAAAGGATTGCATGTAAGAAATAGAATATGTGGTACGTTATAGTAGGTACGTAGGAAATTGTAGAAGAGTATAGGTGGGTAATCACCTAGTGTAATGAATGATTGAATGACATATGCTAACCGCTGAAGTTGTTGATGATAATGTTAGAATTATTGATGTGATGAAACCAATCGTATTGGTGAAAGGATGTGCACGAGCGGAAACTCATTACACGGATGAATGAAATCTGGCCTATTATGGCTAGTACTCGAGGATAAGATGATCGATCTAGGTTACGGATCGTTGGTTTGCGAAATGAAAAGAGGTCAGTAAAAATATTTAACTCATGATTGGATAGATATGAACTAGTATGACACCTGTATATGTGTAAATTAAGTAATGCATGAAGTAAAAGTAATAGTAATGTGAAATGAACGAAATGATTTAAGGGAAATGTAAAGGTATGCAGGATACAAGTAACTGTAGAAAATGTAGAATGAGGTTAACGTTAGAATTAAGCACGTAGGTGTGATTATGTAATAATAGTTTTGTTGTGATAACAAAACAAAAGTTAAATGTTATACAGAGTATGTAGAGAATGTAAATTTTTAGAGGTGAGATGGAGACATTAGATCCATTAAGAAGGGATCATATTAAAGGACGGAAGAGTATGTGTATTGACCAGTTATTGACAGGTCAAGTAAATGAAAATGAAAATGATATAGGAAAGAATGATCAGGAAAGTATGGGCTAGTGGTCGTATGGATGGACTAGAAGAAAAGATGATGTGTGTTCGATGAAAGTGAGAAAGGTTTCGGGGACGAAACCTTGTTTAAGGGTGGTAGACTTGTAACGCCCCAAAATTTGAATGTTAATAATTGTCGTATGTTCTTATGTGACACGTCATGAAATAAATAACTAGGCTATTTAACCTAGTTAAGGGTATAGTCAAAAGTATTAAATGATGAAGGTAGTATCAGTTATGTTTTAAAGGTAAACCCGAGGGGCTAAAGTGGAACAAATGAAAGTAAGTTATAAAATAACTTGACACACACAAACACACACATACGTGTGTGTTCTGGAAAGATCGAGCAGGGGCTCTCAAGAGCCCCAAAACCCTAGTTCTTCAAAAAGCTTCAATTTGAAGAATGAATCAAGGCCCAAATCCATAACCGAGCATGGATTAACGATCACCAACACGAGAGGATCATAAGGTATGTTTTAAATCTAAGATTGGTGATCATGGGTGAAGTGGGTTATGTTCTAATCCGTGAGTTAATATGAAATTGATCATGTACAAGGGTTAGAATCCTTGTATAGAACATGGGTTATGTATGATTTGCGTTAATTTGATGATTAGAGGTGAAACCCGTTAGTTAGGGTGAAGATGAGGACTAGAATCACCTCCTATGTTTAAGTCTTGTTGAATGATTGATGTATTATGTGGGTATGATGAATTATTGTTAGATGAAAGTATAGGAATATGATGATGTTATGTTTAATGTTCATTTGGAATGATATATGATGATTAGTAGAAGGATTTGACGAGTTATGTATGAGTTTGGAAGATTCATGCATGAATTAGTTGTACGTTATGCTTAAAAGGTAGTACTCGCATCAAGTGTATGATGAAATGTATATAGTGTCATCCGTATAATCGAATATGATGTTACGAGTATATGATGATAAGTCAATGGTTAAATATGGTATATAGTTGACTTTCAAAAGTCAACTAAGCATAAGAAACATGAATTGACCCGTGGTCGTAAAGGCAGGATTATAGGAATTCGTATGGTACATGTTATGTCAATATGCGTTGTTTGTGATTATATGATGAATTACATGAGTTTAAACGGATATGAATATAATCATATGAGTTATGTATGTTAGAAATGAATAATGAAAGTTAAGGGTGAAATATGCGATTGATATGATGTTAACATGTACGAATACATATACTAATAGGAGCGTGATCTTGATGAAAAGAGAGTATAGGAATCATGTCAAGACGGACGCAAACATGAAAGGATAGCGGGTCAAGAAAAGGCGAGGAATCGGATACGAGCACGGACGCATAAGGTAAGTGATTTCCGTAATCACTTCTTAGTACAAGTAAGTAATACAGTGTTGTAATGAATTAAACATGATGTTTGAGGTCAAATATGTGTTAAAGTCTTTCGTCGTAAATGATGGGTTTAAGGTTGACCAAAATGCCCTTGATGGGTATTTTGGGGTAAACGATCTTAAAAGTAGTTTAGAAACAAGTTATTCGATTAGAGTAATGTTTTGGACAAATATGGAAGTGGGGATGATGGTTTGGTTAGTCATAGACCAATTAATGCGCGAATACCCTTAACGGGTCAAAATAAGCATATGAACGATAATGTGTTAAGAGGATGCAAGACATCCAAGAATTTAGTAATTTATGATAGACGTCACTGATATTGTTAGATTTATAAGAGGTTATGGTAAAATGACCAAGTTATGTTGATGAATGCATGAACGGGTCGAATAAATCATAAACGAATAATAAGACGATAGCGTGTAAGTTAAGAATTTCCGTAATCCGAATGTGGGATTTTAAGTTTATATGATAGAATGTGAATTTACAAGCATGTAGGAAGAAACGGGAGGTTAAACGGGTAAACGGTTCGAAAGTTATGCGCGTTTTAGTGCGTTCGGACGATGAAACGAAACTGCAGAAAAAATGCACTTTAGAGAGGCCGTCGCCGACGGGCAAGGAGGCCGTCGCCGACGGGCAAGGGAAAATCAGTTTTTCTCCAACGGGTTATCTTCCTGTCTACGGGGTTTTGGCTACGGGAAAAACTACGGGCCGTCGCCGACGGGCCCTAGGGCCGTCGCCGACGACCTCCCTAAGTCCAAAAGTCTGAAAATTGTTATTTAAGTCAATTTATGTATCGTAGGCTTCGGTTTGTTGTCCGTGGACTACGGCGGACTTTCTAAACATGATTTTGATCGATCCTTAGATGTTTATGGGCTATGAATCAAAGTTTAAGTCTCATGTAAATAACGTATAAGTATATAAGAGGTATGCAAGGTGTTGTACACGTATGTAGACGCGTAATTATGTATATTTGTAATACTGTAAGAAAGTTATGTACGTATGCAGATGAGTATGTATGTAAGTATAGAGATATGTATGAGTGTATGCATGTATGAAATGCTGTAGGAAGGGTATGTACGTATGCAGATGTGTATGTATGTATGTGTAAAGATATGTATGAGTGTAGGCATGTATGTAAAGATGTAGAAAAGGTATGTACGTGGGTAGTTGTGTATGTGTGTATATATAAAGACATGTAGGAGTGTATGCACGTATGTAAAGTTGTAGGAAGGGTATGTACGTATGTAGATGTGTATGTAAGTAGGTATGCAAGTACGTATGTATGTATGACTTAGATATGTTGAGTGTTAACGTTATTGATGGTGTACCTTGAGAATGAAAAAGTGATGCAGGTACATTACTGAAGCCTCACCAGGAAATGGATACGCAGATGAAATGCTTAAAGTTTGAAAGATGACGAAATGTGAAGTTTACGTGAATGTATCTTGTTTATATAATGTGTGCTAATGTTTATGAATGTATGTGGTGAGTGCAGGTTGTATGGATAACGGGCGATTATAACAAGGATTAGAGATCGAAGATCGAGTCACAAGATAGATTCTACGGGAATAATTGAGTATGTACTATTAGGAAACAAGACTTATGCTTTATCTTTGTAGAAGACACATATCAAAACGAACTTTCAAGTAAGTCAAAACGTTGGTAATGAAAGAAATTTTATGGTTCGTGTTTTCCGCTGCGACTTTTGTCATGTACGAATTAGGGTCTAACAGGTGGGCGGTATTCGTCTCCTTTACCCATGAGATCGAAAAAAAGATCTCGTATTCGGGACCAAAAAACGGATTTACTTTGATTGTTTGCTAAAAAAAAGATACAATGTTAGTCTAAAATATAAAAAAATAAAAACAGAAAATAAATTAAAAAAACTGAAAATAAATAAAAACTGAAAATAATTAAAAAACAGAATATATAAACTGAAAAATAAATAATAACAGAAAATAAATAAAAAAACTGCAAAAAACAGAAAAAAAGGAAAAAACACAAAAAAATGGAAAAAAAATAAAGAAATTTAAAAAATATACCTATAACCGGGTCCTCCGACACATCGATGTAAGCGCGGGTTAATGCATACTCCTCATCGGGCTCCCACGTTATCACATTTTTTTTCGCTCGGGTGGTGGTTTCCGCTTTATTTTTATGTGGCCGTTTTCCTTTTCCTTTTTGCGTCTCCGCTACTTCGGGTTGTGTTTCCGGAACAACATCGGGTTCGTGTAGTGGGGAGCCGAAAGCTTGAGCCGACCCGAACGCTTGAGACGACCCCATTCCATCGGTGTTTTGATTCGGGTTCCACCCGTAGAGATTCGGGTCCCATGATAGCGGTTGGTTCAAAAGATTCATGAACCCGGGATTTTGTTGATTGTAATCGAGAAAACCGGAGCCGAAAGGGTTGGGTCGAGTGGGAACCGGCGACACGGGGCGAGTAGGATTACCACTTTGGTTTGGGTCCGCACTTGATCGGGGAAGAATGAAGCCACGGTTGAATGGATGCATTGTATAAAATATTTAAGGATTTCTAAAAAATTGGAAGAGATAAAGAGTGTTTGAGTGTGTGTGGTAAAAATATAGGAAATGGGGGTATTATTTAAAGGAAAGTTTGAAAAAAAATGATTTTTTTTAATATAAATGACCGTTTACCAACGGTCAAAAACAAACAAATTCAATCAATAACGCCGTTATGTATATCGCGCTATTCAAAAATTTTGAAACATACCGCCCTTCGTGGCGGTGTTGATGGGCGCCATACGGCGCTAAGTGTGGACATAGCGCCCCACTACGTTTTGTCTAAATGCTATATTAATTCCATTTTTTTGTTTATTAAGGTATTAAATTAGATTTTCTACAATGTATAAACGTACTTTTTGACATTTTGACCTTTCACTCGTATGATTCGTTTTGTTAGGGGGACGGAGATCTCCAGTGATGGAGCCTTGGGTTCAAGTGATACACCTTCACAAGTGGTTTGATCACCGCCAAAGTGACGAATTCATGTGATGGTAAACTCGGGCGTGATGTGTTGTTAGTGGAAGAATACATGTGGCGTGATGTGGTTGGTTGTTGATGGTGGTGGTGGAAGTGTGGGGAATTTCTTGGAAAGTAGGGGCGGGTTCAAGTGATACATCACTTCAACTAATTTGATCACTTGGAGGTTCAAATGATGGAGATTAGGTGTCAAAATAAGATCAGATGAGGGTAAAGGGTCAAGTGGTGGAGATGGGGAGTGTCGTGTCCCCCTTAAAGTGATTCAAAATTGTTCACATTGTATGTCACTTCATCTTGGTTGTTTATTGACGAAGTACGTAACATGGTAAATGTACCTTGGTTGTCTATATCATTATATCATAGACGCCCATGACATAATACATGTTCGTAACTTGTTGGCTAAGATTTTTGTAACTTGGAACAAGCATTTTTTACACAAATTTTCATGCGTTTGGACTTCCTAACAACTTGTTGAGAAACATACCTAGAGTTTAGAAAACAGAGTTTCGAGAAACCTCCCTTAGATATTTAGTTTTATTCATTGTGCGGCTAATAGTGAATAAAACTAAATATCAAACACATTTTTTGGCTGTCTCATTCTCTCTCTTTTTATTTCTCCTAACTTGAAAACACAGCTTTAGTTATGATATCTTATAATGTATGATGAAGACTGAAGAGTGCAATATATTAGTTATTGAAAAAATTATGATAAGCTACATGTTTTCACAGATTAATGGGGCTTCAAATCTATTTTGATTTACATGCTATCAAGACAAATAAAAATATATATTTGAACTATAAACATAAACATCTGTCGTCATTTCCTCTTTGACTGCACTCAGTCTTACTATCACTTCTGCAAATAGGATTTCTAAAAACTAAAAAAATATAATACATGATCAAACAAGATCAAACAGACTTTATGATCAAAACCATATAGTTGTGTGTTATTTATTTACACTCTTATTTAAGTACCATTCTCAGATCAATCACCAATAAAATTACAAAAAAAATATCATTTACAATTTCCTTACACCCTAACAAAAATCACATTTTTAAGATTATCATACTAAATCCTATTGCACTAACCCATTAGAATGCAGATGAGTAGCCTCCTCCATACCGAGTTTGACTCGCCCCTCCTTCCAACAAAGCTCTCCAATCCCTACCCTCTTCACCATCATCCCGTTCACGAAGCGCTGTTAGCATACATTTCGCCTTCTCTTGTGCGCGTTCGCTTCCACTCTCCGCCACTTCACGCAGCACCTCAGCCCCTCCTGCCGCCTTAGCCAAACCCTTGAACCTCATGCTTCCAATACTGAGTGAGTACAAGCACGCCACACAGTTTTCCCGAATTGACTCAGTAGAGTCAACACTTTCGGTCCTCAACTTCCGAAACAAACACTCAACCGCATTCGAGTCTAGCAACACTGATTTACCCTCGTTCGACGCGGCTAAGTTGCATAACACCAACAACACTCTTCCCGCTAGACCGGTTTCCAACATTGTTAACAAAGTTGAAACCGCACCAAGCTTAACAAGTTTAACTCGGTTACTCTGTACCAACGACAGATGATACAAAGCCAAAGCCGAGTCATGCCGAGTTCTCTCACTATCCGAATGCAGCGTATGAAGCAACGGCTGCAGCGCCCCTAGTACACCAATAGCCATCTTATTCTCTTCCTCTAGCGCAAGGCTAAAAAGCGCGCCTGCAGCGTGTTCCCGAGACTCATCAAATCCAGACTTTAACACATCGATCAAAGGCGGAACAATCCCCGACCTAACAATCTTCACTTTATTCCTCTTTTCCAGCGATAAGTTCACCAGAGCTGCAACCGCGTTAGTTTGCACAACCGCGTCCCTCGAAACCACACATTCACGGAGCGAACCGAGCAGCTGCAGTGTGCAAATTGAAACCCTAGCTTTCTCATCAGTTCTAGTGAGCTTCCTCAACAAAATCACAGACTGTTGCTGCTCAATAACATCGATACTCTGTAGCTTTGTGCACAAGTTTTCCTCATCTGAAATTGTTGAGCTAGGGTTAGGGTTTAGCGTTTCGTCTACAACAATCTCTGACGACGTTGATGCGGAAACGGAAGACGAGTAGCACGACGGCCGTGTGACTAACGGAAGCGGCGGCGTATCCGGCACCGGCACGTTTGCAATCACCGATTCTTCCGAACTCGATGAGTAAAACCGACGATGATTATCAACAAATTGAGGATTCAATTGCGTTGCCGCGTGAGTTAACATCACCTGCGGTTTCTCCGCCATTTTATTAATCAAATCACGTTCTGAAACCCTAATTCTAACATCATCTTCATCTGACGTCATCAATTTCCGAACGGAAGCTTCAATTAGGTTATAATCCGGTGCGTGTGAAGGTGAATCGGTTCTGTTTGATGTACACCAGCTGGTAATGGCCTTTTTGAGAGCTAAATTAGGTATTACAGTTGAAAAATCAGGTTTGGATGCATCTGGAAGAAGTGGAACAAAATTGAGGTGTTGACAGACGACAACGGATGTCCGTTCGAACGTCTGGCCGGATGAGACTATGACCGGATCGAACATGAGTGAACCGGAAATTGGACAGATGAATTCGTCGAGGGGTTTTGGTTTTGGTTTTTCCGATTTGGTGTTGGTCTTGGCCGCTTTGTTTGACCAGAATCCCCATCTCTTTGGCTTTCCATTTCCATTTCCCACCATTTTGTTTACGGATTCAACAAGGATTCATTATAAAAAGGGAAAGGAGAGTTTGGGGGTGAGGGGGGTTTGGGATTTGTTGATTTTGATGACGATGATGATATCTCAACTACTGTTTATGAAAGCACAAAGTCTTATCGTCTTCACTTGATAGTTGATAGTACCGAACTTTTATTCTTTTTTTTTAGTTATTACTAGATTCATTTTTTGTGTTTAGGAGAAGTTAAGTTTGTTTTTTGTGTAGTTTAATAAAAGCTGTTAAGTACAGTTCATGACTACCCTAAATAAATTAATAATTACAAAAAGAGTAAATTACGTTTTTGACCCCTGTGGTTATATCACTTTTACCATATTAGCCCAAAATAAGAATTTTTAATATATATGCCCCTATAGTCTCTATAACTAACCATTTTGGCCCATAAGTCTAGAGATCATGAGGGCCAAAATGGTTAGTTATAGAGACCATGAGGGGCAAAATAGTTAGACTTAGGGCAAAAAATGGTTAGTTATAGAGACCATGGAGGGCAGATATGTTAAAAATTCTTATTTTTTGCTAACATAGTAAAAGTGATATAACAACATGGGCAAAAAACGTAAGAGTAAACTTCCGTTTTGCTCCCTGTGGGCTGTGGTTTGGTCACTTTAACGGTGTTGCCCTAAACCTTTAAAAATAGTCATTTTACTCCCTGATGTTTCGGTTTTGTTGCCAGTTTGCTCCACACCTCTAACTCCATCCAAAATATTTGTTAGCTAAAAGGGTATTTTGGTAATTTTATGGATAAAGTAAGGATAATTTGGTAATTTTAGATTTAAAGATATTACAACTACACACTCTCTCTTATCTCTTCATCCTTCTCTCTCAGTCACACACACAAACAAACACCCACACCCAATGAATCAACCACCACCGTCATTACCCAGCCTCTGCCACCACACACAAACAAATGCAGATTCTTCCCCAGCTACCACCGTTACCTGCCACCGCATCAGCCACCACCAACCGCCGTCTGAACCCTAAATCACCACCACAACTCTGAACCCTAATTTCATGTATGGCCACCACAAATCTGTACAGATCATATCTAAATTCGAACAGAGATGGAGAGATCTTATCTAAAATCAAACAAATCTGTACGTTTTTGAAAAGGTCGTTGGGAGATCTAAGGGGCATCATGAGTCTTCCGACTTTTCAGGAAAGGCAGGGATGGTGGTGGCTGGTGGTGTGGGGTTTGGGTGGAAAGACTGTACGGGGTTTGGGGTTTGCGGGCAGGAGGGTGAATAAAGGTGGGGTGATTTTGAAAGACGGTGGTGGGATTCAGCGGTGCTGGGTTGGTGTTGATGGCAGGTTGTGGTGGTTGATTAGGTGGTGTTGGTTGTGGGTGTTAGTGGTGGCGGCAGGTTGGTGGTTGGTTGTGGTGGTTATCGGTGTAGGTAGCAGGTGGTGGTGGCTGTTAGGGTTGGTGGTGAGTGGCCACTGTCTCTCTCTTCATCTGCATCACCGCAAGCCACATCCAACAACTACAAATGCCGGCCACCCATCATCTTCATCTGCAACGTTCATTAGAACCCCCAATTCAGTTCCTAGCCCTTTTTCTTCCAGGTTTGAAACCCTAGCAGCTGCCTCCTTTTAGATTCGATCGATGAAACCCGGTAGTGGTGGTGGTGGTGGCGGTGGCTGTGTCCGATGGTGGTGTCTGATGGTGGTTGTGATGGTGATGGCTGTTAATACAAAAGGAAGAGAGGTGATGAATGAGAGAAATTGTTTTTCTTATTTATATAATAGTATATATAATGGATTTTTAGAGTTAATAATGAATAAAATTATATACTTAAATCTAAAGTTACCGAAATACCCTTATTTTTAACTGAATCTTTAACTGAGTTATAGTCATGGAGCAAATTGGCAATAAAACCGAAACATCAGGGAGTAAAATGGCTATTTTTAAAGGTTTGGAGCAAAACCGTTAAAGTGACCGAACCAAAGGGAGCAAAACGGAAGTTTACTCAAAACGTAATTTACTCTTACAAAAATAATTTGGCATTTTTTTCACTTTATAGTGTATAGCTACCCACAAAAACAGAAACTAATTGTTTGGTAGTTGCCACAAATTTCTATTGTTTACTATTTATTATAAGTAAGAAGTTTAACTTATGTTATTCTTTTAGCAAACTATAAAAATTAATTTACAATGAATTCAACGGATTGTTAAACGCGTTGTGCAGCCCAAGCTTATTGAATAATCTACATAGTGTGGATGTGTGATCGGGTCTGTGTTGGTTTTTAATTATGCATTTATAAAGTGTGGTAATGCCATTTTATATTGTGGGGTCATGTATGCCTGAAATTTGTGTACATAAGTAGATGCAAATATCATAGTCAATAAAACTCACGCTTACAAGTGCTGCCTTTCCATTGCTTCTTAGGCTTTTTACACCACAAATGTTTTGTACAGAAACCACTCCAAATTTCGAATACTCAATATTTGTAATTTATAGATATAAAGAGGTGTCATTTTTAAACCCTCTTATCACACAATATATGTGATTTTGGTTTTGTAGAAAACATAAATTTGTAATAAGACCACTATTTAGTAATTTATTTTTTAAGTTTGACATAATATTATAAACCCTAAACAAACACCAATTTATTATCTCTTTTGAAGATATAAATACAATCTTTTTCACGCTGCATATGGAGACCCAAGACGATAAAGTAACAACATATCACACGTATTAATGATCTTTGAAGAAATGAAGATGAATGTGTTTGTATGGATAAAAAACAATGCATAACTCGCAACATTAGAATTTGGTTGCTTTGGTTTTCCTTTGTAACAAATTTAAAAGAATTCGGTTGGGCGTGTAATCCTGGCTTAATTTCAGCTTCTTGCTGGAAGTATTTTTAATCAAGTTCATTTCCGCTGTTCACAAAATAGATATTTGTACCCGAATTATAAGATTCGTGTCCATTCATAATAAACATAGGTACAACGGAGACAACATTCTATCCCATTGAAGAAATAACTATACGTAAATATTACTAAGTCAATGTTCGTGGTACAAAAGACATGTAGAATGGTGAAGAAAAAATAAACAATGTACTTTTACTTGTATAATATTGCGAATGTTGGTATACGGGGAGGGGCCAACACTCAGTTGCTCGAAATCAAGACTTTTGCTAATATCGACCGTGGCCCTATCAGTAAATACGAGAAAAAAAAACTGCAGGCCACGATTGTCTACACCACAATATGGTTTCTATGGAAGGCTCGGAACGCATGATCTTTAACAAGGAAAGAACTAGTTTATTGAAAACTGTTGAAAGACACCATAATCCAATTGTTCTCTTGGGTGACAAAAATATCCTGTTGTGGTGAACCAGCGTAAGCCCAACTAATTCAGTCAAGAAGCCCATTCAAATAGCCCAACAAGTTGGACAGAAGCTCGATGCGTGATATAAGCTGGTGAAACGAGAGTAAAGGTTATGATGAATATTGTTGATTAGTGTCTTCTTCTAATTATATGATCTAGTATGATATTAGACATTTGGGATGCTACACATGGGTTTATTCTTTTTTTTTCTTTTCTTTTGTGTAGATAAATAACTATTTTAAGATTAAGGATGACAAAAGCAAACGAGAGTGGTAGCCGGTGTCTTGAAGCAACGTGGGTCATCAGCAGGAGAATAGAAGCCACCAATATAGGGCGGTGTTCGGGCGGTGTTCGGTGTGCAGCAGCGCCTTAATGACAGAAGCCACCAATATAGGGCGATGAACATAGGTTCGAGAGAGATGAGAGAACCGAGAATTGTCAACACAAATTTAAGAAAGCAACCAATATTCATATACATTGTCATCTATTTGAAACCCAACCCTAATGCCCATAAAATTGGGTTGGGCTTAAAATAGTGTGTACTTGTATCAAAAACTATATTATTAACAATGTTAGATAGTGCTTTTTTAAACTATGATCCATTATTGTCCTCTTTTTCAGCGCTTATATCTATCCGCATACAAGTTTCTATACAATGAATTAAATCTCACTCCAGTAGTGAAAGTAATGAATACATAAGAAAGACAGTAAAAGTAAAAAAGAGAACCAGGCTTGCTTAATTAACATGGACTACTTAATTAGATAGTGTTTTTTTAACTGTTAGATAGGGCTTTTTCTTAACTGTGAACAATGCACCAACCTACTCGGCTTTGATACATAATTAAACCGAAGCTGAAGCCTGTGAACCACACAAGTAGTGGTTAGTCAGCAGCACTCGGTTCACCTAACGAGAAATTACTCCCCAATCAGTTTCCTCTTCCTACCAAGAATAGAAGCTTTTTGAAACCTCGGTCCACCCATTCGCCAGGTCTTAAATGCTTCAGTTGATGACTTAGCAGCTTCATACACTTCAAAACCATAAACCATACAAGATTAAGTAATTTATATTCGTTATGTTTAGAAACAAGAAGCTAAAAAAAATGGCTAAATCAAATCTCACATCTTGTTTCTTCTTTTGTTAATAGTGATAAATATTTTGGGGCCAATGCAGATGCTGATGTATGCGCCTTGATCAAAACTTCCTTATACCTTGTCTGGAAAGCAACCAAGAGTAGAGACCCAATAGTTTTTTCATTAATCCTGACCCGTTGCGCAATAAACAAAATCATAAAAGTGGAATTTTGCAGCAACAAAAATACAAAATCTACAAAAACAAATTCTTAGACGATAGCAAAAACTAATACTCACAATTGCACTAGCTTGCACCCTAACTCATAAAAATACGAACATCGAGATCTTAAGTCCACATGAGCACCATCAGCCCCAATTTCTTCTTGAGTTCTAACATGGAAATAGATACATGATCAGACATTTTTTTTAAAAGCAGCCTTATATTAACAAGAACCAGGCCAACAGGCCATACAACCAAGCAAAAAAATTACGTAGAGAAACTAAAGTCTAGCCAGCTATCCCATTCTAATGTTACCCGATCAGATAATAAGAACGACATTAATAATATCGTTGGCCTATCATAAACATAAATTATGAAACCCGAAGCCAAAAAGTTGGCTAGGAAATTTTGGGCTTATTACTTTTTACCGAAACACGGAGGAATGCTGACAGAAGTTGCATGTCTCAGGTGAAGTTCACTAGCAAGCCAGAACGGCAATTCGACCTTTGACCTAGGTTCTACCTGTTTAAACAAAGATATTAGCATTAGAAAACATTTATCTTTTTCAACATATCGAATTGAAAGTTAATGAAATTTACCCTATTTGTGTCATTGGATTCAAACAAACCAACTCCATTTACCGCCTCCAAGAACACTGCTGGAACAAGCTACGAAAAAAAAAGCGCCGTTTTAGACTTATAATTTATAAACTTTCTTTAAAAAAATCAAGTGAATGCAGAGATGAAAAGAAGAAATAAGTTTTAACCTCTTCATCTGCTAAGATGTCATCAATATTATAATACTGAGCCATGATTGAAGCAAGCGCTTGTTGTTAATAACGGTTTATCGCGAGAACTCACTAACTGAGTAAGTATCAACAACCAGAATAGACTGCAAACCAGCAGCTTAATTGTGAATTACTCAATCATACAAGCTAATTAAATTTGTAGCAGGACATTTTCAGTCAAGGTTCATATGTTTAGTCCAAATCTGACAGTTCCAATAACTCATCATCATAAAATGAAAGCAGTTGCTCAATTTCAAAGTTGTAATAATAATAATAATAATTTAAAATTTTTTAAACAATATATGATGCATGAGGAATGAAAACCCTAATTAACCATAAAGTATTGAAATTGATCGACTAATTCACGAAAACAATACCTGCGGTGAATCGCAAGTTTTTCCGATTGTGTAGAGGCGGAATTTGATGGAGAATGACAAGAGGGAGATTTGAGTTTGGGTACAACAAAAGGGTAAATTTTCAAATAAATGACAAAATAAAAAATCAAATTTTAAATAATTTTTTTGAACCGACAACATAATTAATACTCGGCACTTTTGGGGTATCTACTGGACCAAACGGAGTAATCCAAGAATAATCCGAGTCCACCACCAATTCCAAGGAAAACCTGGTAACCCACCCGCTCGTAGGCACATTACCGGTAAAACCGGTTTCGCTCAAGGATCGAACCCATGTTTTCCTAGATCACCTATCATTGCCCACCAGTACCTCAATCTGCATTAAGTAGAAGTTGAACTTGTATCTCCCAAGAGAAGTGTAAGTCTTCCACCACTTAATCTAAAGATCATTCGCAAATTTTAAATCACCTAGTTCATATTTTAGGCAAACTTAAAAGGACAAAAAATTGTAAGTTAGTCCAATTTATTTTGTAAATAAAACACTTTTAAACAATATGAAATGGATTGGAGTGTTTAAGGGGACTCGGTGTGAATGCGGGGACTCAATCGGTGAGTTCCTTTCACCGAACGGTGAATCACCGGCAGCCTTAATTCGGTGAGGGGGGAGTTTGTTTTTCGGTGTATAGTCACCGTAGCGGGGAAGAGGAGGGAAGGAAGAGAGGGGAGGGTTTAATGGTGGGTCCCAACCCCTTTCAACCAATCAAAAATTTTCTTTTTTTAATTGAGTGGCTGTTTGAATCACTCCTAGTGTTTGAGTAGAAAATGGGGAGTGATGGGGGGACTTGACATGATATAATTGGGTAGAGAATGACTCAAACACCCTAAAGTGTTTGAATCATACCCTCCACCCTAAGATTTTAGCTTATTAACTTTTTGAAAAGTCAAAAGGTGTTTGGCATGAAATTTTTATGTGAGTAGAAAAATCAATAAATCACTCCATTGTGACTTATTAACTTTTCCAAAAAGTCATAAGTTGTTTTGAAAAGCTAAGCCAAATATGACCTAAATAAACCATTTTACCGCTTTATAACTTCAACTACACATACTGCTTTTACGAATCAACTTTCATCAATTTCGTGATCTAAGTTATCAGGTTATGTCAAACATCACTTAGATTTGATATTTACATTAGAATTCTTATAAATGATTTGCTTATTGGTAAAATTCTTAGGTAGGCTAAGTTTCCTTTTGAATAGTATGTTAAATCTCGTAATCTTTACGAAACATGAAAACCAGGGGCGCAGCATAGTGGGGGCGGGAAGTGGCGGCCGACCCCCCGAACTTTCCGCTCAGTAGTGGAGAGTATATGTAGTTTTCGTATATAAATTTTTGGGTATATACGTCTCCCCCCCCTCGGTTTTATAGAAATTTTTGGCATATACGTTTTCGACCCCCCGGTCGAAAATCTCTAGCTTCGCCACTGATGAAAACCGTGAATTTTCGCTTAAAACCCAAAATGTATCGGTGCCCGATTCAATTTAGTAAAGTTAACTTTATCACCCAACAAAAAAATCTCTTTTGATAGCGATATGAATACCGAAAAGTTTCGGTAAACATGCAGGGGTTGTCGAGTGGATCTCACCTTATTTACCGGGTTTCCAGGAATCCACTTGGTTAGGAATTTCTAATGAGAACTTATATATAACCTATATATTTTTAGTGAAAGGGTTAGGTTCAGGTACAAATTGGCTTAACAAACAAATTGGTCTTAACATGAAAAGTGAAGAAGGGTTTTTTTTTTCTCATCTTGTCAAGCACGTATTTTAGTCACGGAATGTAAAAACAATCGGGTTTTTTACACTAGTAGAGTAATTACATAATTACGAGAAAAAACATGATTTTTATTTTACATTTTCCAATTAAACATCATATTTAAGTATATGGAAAAAAATTCATTCATTTCTCATATTAAGACCATTTTGTATGTTAAGACCCATATGTATTTGAACCGTACACTTTAGTAAAAACCTATATAGGAAATTAAAAAAATCTTAAATCCACCACTACACGCATGAATCATGTAATGGTTCATGTAATGAACCTGCTCTTCAGGGCCGTCTCCGAAAATAAAAAAGTAAAGAAAAAATTGGCCCTATGCGAGACAAAAAAAATTAGGCCCTATTCGAAAATCTCCATTTAATATAAACTTATCAATCATTAAAATTTATGTGTATGTAATTTAAATAGTTATTTTTAGCTAACTTTAGGAAGTAATTTATTAATTAAAGGGAAATATGCAGTTGACAAAATTAATCATTAAATACCACCAACAAAAAAAAACTAAAAATAAGCTAAAATAAAAAATTTGGAGACGACATGATTAGAAGTTTAGAACCCGCGTCTCCTTGTTGTTTAAGCAAGACAGTAACCACTGATACAAGGGTTCATTTCTGTTATCTCTCGATTCGGTGCATATATATTTTATCTTATACAGCGTAAATTCTATACAAAATTAAAAAGATTTGCTCCCTCAAAGGGTTTGTGCCTTTTGCCGTCGCCCACCCCACACCCCTACGGACCGTCCTTTGTCATAAATGAAATTTTATCAATTTAACAATCACTAACTAAAAATGTTGCCCTTTTATATTAAAACATGCAAAAGCAATTAACTTGATCAACCTACCTAAGCTCCCATATCATTTCTTTCCAGCTTAACTTTAAAATATACGAAATCGAACAATATACTAAAGAAATTATAAGAAATCCTGGCACGAAAATAATGTGAAATGAATTGCTTAAGAGTGTCACATCATTAATAAGATTAATTTTGTTGACCCAGGGACCTAAATGTACTTAAGTAATATATTTAACTTTAATATGATTGGTCCAGTAGGATAATAATTAATATTACTAATATCATTATCATAGCACCTTCTAGGAACATTCTTCCACATTAAGGAAAATGGAAAAATTCCGCCGACTACCGTTCGGATTTACGCGTATAAAGTTAATGAAACAACATAAGAGTTTTAATAAAGGGTAAATTACATTTCACGTCCGTTAAGTTTCAGCAAAACGACAGATGTTCTCCTTTAATTAACGACATTACATTTTTCGTTCTTTATGTTTGTATCGGATTGCAATGGATGACCTTTAACTTCAATAATTACAGTCACAATCCTTTATTTGTAAAACTCATCACACTCTACGTCCTTTAACCCTAACCAGATTAAATTTTTTAGTTAAGTATAGCATGTGCCTTGCACATAAGGGTAGATTGGTAATTTCAAAAATAAATTTAAACAATAAAACAAATCAAATTTAAAACATAAACCCATCTCTCTATCTTACCCCTTTCTTTATCTAAACCTACCATCCGAGTCACCTCCACTCCCACTGCCACCACCACCACACCATCCGACCACTTTTTAGCTGACCTTCACTGTAACCCATCCTCCGTTATAGACGAATATAAAACAACAATAATAAATTTATATTTATCTTTCTTTTACAAAAGTCCATAACATCTTTCTTTCTTTTGAGCTGACCGCCACTTGTTTCTATCTCTCTCTAATATGTCTATTCTTTACTCTCTTCAAATCTTTTCTTCTCTCAAAATAAAAACAAGAAGTTAGTGGTGATGGAGATGGGCGGCGGGTGGCGATGGAGGTGGTGTGAATGTTTCAGCGGTGTGGGGTGGTACAGTGGTTGGGGTTGGAGGCTGTGAAGGGATTGCGGTGGTCGGAGATACCTGATGAAGTGCATGTTTGGCTTTCCTTTTGAAAATGACTTTTCAACTTATTTGAGAAGTAATAAGTCAGGATTTCCCGACTTATTGACTTATTCACTGACACACAAAGGAATTCCAAACACTTTGAAAAGTCCTTTTTGCCTCAAATATAAGTCAATAAGTTGAAATAGAAGGAACCCCAAACACCCCCGAAGTTCCAACAAATAAGTTGAAATAGAAGGAACCCCAAACACCCCCGAAGTTCCAACAAATATTTCTTTGGCGGTTGATCAGTTGATTTAGGGCTTCTTGAAGATTCAAAAATTGAGGATCTTTTGAAAAAAGTTGTTGGTGCATCCAGGGTGAAAAGTGAGGTGGAAAAGATAGGTAAAAAAGGATGAGAGATAGAAATTTGTGTGTGTGACAGGTGCTTAAGGCGGTGATGATGGTGGTGGCTGGGACATAAACAGAGAGTCTTTAGAGAGAGAAAGATTAGTGTGGGGATAGAAAGTCTTTGGATAAATAAACAAGTAAAATTACCAATCTACCTCATGTGTAAGGCCCATGTCATACTTAATTGAAAATTTTAACCTGGTTAGAGTTAAATGACGTAAAGTGCAATGAGTTTTACAAATAAAGAATTGTGACTATAATTATTGAAGTTAAAGGTCATGCTTTGCAATCCGATACAAACATAAAGGACGAAAAGTGTAATTTACCCTTATTTTTGTGTTACGCCCTAACACGTTTTAACCTAAGATTCGCAGCGGAAAAATACATACCTAAAATTTCTTTCGTGATATTCTTTCTTTCACTTAAATACATTAATCCCTTTTTATAAATTAATTAAAACTAACATACATATATCAAATTAAGTGACCACATACACACCCACGTACAATCCATGCCTTGACTCGATCTTCAACCGCGTACATTTATTGATGAAACATCCATAACCCTGTACAACCTGCAATCACCACATTCAATCTCATCATTAGCAACCGGTGACATAATATATAAAATCTAAACATTTCATAATTAGACGTCAACATATCATGCTTTCGCTTATGATAGTCCATTCATCCATCCATTCGAACCACCCGCATTGAAATTCGGTGTCTACCTTCAACTTCCATCACTAGTATACCTGCATTCCCATTTCATTCTAAATAGGAAAACGGTTAGCATCATTAGATTTCATTCATACAAACATAACCATGTATACACATAACAAGTCTCACTTACTTACTTTCAACTAACCCATATCTACGCGTATAACTACTTATTTCATCCTTATGCATAATACCATTGTGTAAGCTTCTTTCTTACATATATTTAATAGAACTATTTCTAACCACTTTCGACTCATTTACCGTAAACTTAACTTATTACCTCCATTGTTTCATAATTTCTCACATGATTCACAATAACCATTATACTACAATACATTTTACATCTAAAGTGTAAGTCCGGGATTCACTTACCTTATGCGTCCGTAATTGCATTTGCTTACTTGAGACTTCTTGGCCCGTTAGCCTTCCACGCTCCCATCCATCTTGACATGATTCCTTTTCATGTCATCACATTTACATCCTTATTAGCATACATGATTATTCATATAAACGATCATATCAAGTTCATATCTCACATATGCATTTCATTAGTCGATTCAAACTAGCATATAGCATACTCGACATCATCCTAACATAACCTTCACATATTTTTGTCATTTAGACATTTTATCAAACACGTGGTGTGCGTACTACTTCCTAGGCACCATGTACAACTAGTTTATGCATAATCTTCCAAGTTCATTCATATTTCATCAAATCTTCTTACTAAATAACAAGTATCATTAACACATAAACATCAAACATATCAACATCACAATTCTTTCAATTCATCTAGTAAGAATCCATCCTATCGATCATAATATATCAACAATCATGATTAATTAAACATGGATGATCATTCAAGTCATCATCCTTACCAACACAAATGGGTTTCACCTCTAATCATCAAATTAGCCCAAACCATGTATAATCTTGGTTCTATATCATGACATTAACACCTACTCATACTCAATTTCATACCAATTCACGATTTACAACATAACCCATCCCATTCAAAGTCATCAAACACCCAAATTCTACTTACCTTGTGTTCAAGAATGCATTGATGATCCAGAATCGAGACATGCATGGACTCAAGATCACATCTAGGGCTTGAATTTGCTAAATTTATGATAATTAGGGGTTTTCCCCTTTTCTCCTTCCTGCTCCATACGACACACACACCTGAATGTGTGTGTGTTTGTGTTTTAACCCTAATTAACCATTCAAGTTCCAATTTTAACATGTTTGCCCCCTAAGGATTCATTCCTTTATTATTTCTAGCTACTCCTTTTAACTAGGTTAAATAGCCTAGTTATTTATTTCCTGATATGTCCTATAGGAACATACGACAATATAAACATTCGGATTTTTGGGGTGTTACATTTTGTGATCTTTATAAGAAGAAAAGAAATCGCCTGTAAACAAATTAGAACGTAAAAAGCATCCACTATAATTTCGTTAATTAAATGATAACGCCTGAAATTTTGTTGAAATTCAAAGAACATAAAATGTAATTTACACTTTATTAAATTAAAATTTTTTATATATTTTTTTTCAAATGACAAATATTTATAAATAAAATTAAACATATATATAATATAATAATCTAAATAGTGGTGTGTGTGTGTGTATATATATATATAGGGTAAGGTTATTGTAAAAAGGTTAAAAGTGTGAGAAGTGTGAGAAATATTGTGGATGTGACATGTGTCCTAAATCTAAATTAATTCAAAAGGATAAACACGTAATTTTATCGTTGATTTAATTAATTCAAAACCTTTCATAACCGCCACCCTTATTTATAGGAACAAGATTTTTTTAAAGATCTCTATAAAAACACTATGAATAACACTGCAACCACCATTCAGCACGTATATAACACCATTCAATAATTATACAACACCATTTAATAAGTATATAACACTATTCAATAAGTATATAACACCATTTTAAAGATCTCTATAAAAACACTACGAATAACACTGTAAAATCACAATTCAACACATATATAACACCATTCAATAATTATATAACACCATTTAATAAGTATATAACACCATTCAATAATTATATAACACCATTCAATAAATATATAAAACTATTAAAGACACTACTTCCATGTTCAAAATGTGTTCGTAGTATAATGTTCATAGTATGGTTATTGTACATGGTGTTTTAAACCTGCATGCATGGTGTTTTATATCTGCATGCTAGTAGATGTTCCAGATTCCATATGTTAAAACACCATGGTGTTTTAAAACCTACATTCTAGTAGATAAAAAAACACCACGCTTTCCAGTATGTGTTTAAAACACCATGCTTTGAATCACAATACAATTAAAAACCACTGTATGCACATAGACAAAACATCATGAACTAAACATCTGATCGAAACATATTTTTTTCTCTATATAAGTATAGCAATATGGTACTCATATTAAAGATAAGAAAACGCTCGTTATTATGGTGTAATTTTTTTTTTTTTAAAAGTTACGTATAAAAAGTTATTGACGTTTAAAAAAGAAGGGGGAAGTTGCATGTGCATTAATGTTAGTTTCTTAATTTAAAAATATTAAATTTACTTGTATACCCTAAATCTATAAAATTAATATGTTTAATAGTAAATATTATTTATAATTTTGCCATTATAATCTCAACTATTAGATCAAAGATCTAATGGTGTATATTCTTTCTTACATTTCTCACAAAAAACCCCTATTTACAGGAACCTCTCTCTCTCTCTCTCTATATATATATATATATATATATATATATATATATATATATATGGTAAGGTTCATGCGAGAACCACCTTTATTGCGAGAACCAATGCAAACACAAACTAAAATAACTAACAAAACCTTAAAAAAAACTAAAAAAAACCTAACCCCCACCCCCCAAGCTAAATGCTAAAAACTAAACCCCCTAAAAGAACCTAACACCTCCCCCCCCCCCCCCCCAAAAAAAAAAAAAAAAAACCTAAACTCCCCTGCCCCACCCCCCAAAAACCTAACCCCCCCCCCCCCCCCCGCTAAAATGTTAAAAACTAAACCCCCCAAAAAAACCTAAAAAAAAAAAAACACACACAACTTTTTTTTATTATTTTTTACATTAAAATCGCTACTTTTAGTAGACAAAAAAAAAGTTAAAAGTAGCGATTTTTTTTATAAAAAAATGTTAAAAAAATTGTGTATTTTTTAGTATTTTTGGTTGTGTTCACATTAGTTCTTGCGGTTCTCACAATAAAGGGTGGTTCCTAACGGATCCTTCTCATATATATATAACTAGGTTTTTACCCGGGATTGCTTCCCGGGCTCGGGAAAGTTATTTAGATTAATTAATTACAATTTGTTATTAATACGACCACATTACATCAACCATCTTATTGTATTCAACAACATTGTCTTAAAATCACGGAATTAGATCTATTCAACAAAAGGACCACATGAATAACATTATTTCCAATTTTACTTCAATGCACTTAAATGATGGGGTGATTTGAGATTTTGTAAAAATGTTTGTTCTTGTACTTCTTAACAAAATAAGATGTTGACCAAAATTCAAACAAATGTTGACCAAAAGTAAATCAGATCAGATGTTCAACATAAACACTGAATCTATAACAACAGACACTACAGACACTGATTATATTCAAACTACTGATACATAAACATTGATTCTTCATTCCACTGTTGTAATCTAAGCACTGATGTTGAGGATCAGTGCTATTTTCAAAGGGTGATCAGAGCTTGAATGACAATGCTTTGATCTTCAACAATGCTTGGATCCCATCAGTAGTTTGAGGTTCAATTTTTATGCTTCATCAGTGGTTGGATTTCAATGTATGTAGAAGCTTTGCTGAGCTGTCATCTTCAAGTGCCATTGTCTTGATAGCCTGTTTAAAATATACAGCTTCTTGCTCTTTCTCTTCTGCATCAGTCAACTTTTGCCTCTTTCTTTGGTTTAACATAATGACAGAGGTATCTGATGATGTGAACAGTGGTTCAGAATTGTGGAGTTGCTTCTTTGACATGTTAATAGTTTTGTAATCAGGCTTCTTTGGAAGGCTAGGATCTGTTTCTCTCTTTTTTCTAAGCCTTTCATAAGCTTCATCAGTGTACTGCCTTGTCCATTTTGCTATGGCCTTGGCAGTTGCAACCTTTGCATCAACCAACTCTTGTTTCTTTCTTTTATACTCCAAGGTAAGATCATCAATAGCCTTTTTGTATTTACGCCAATTTGGTGCTGACCTTTTCATGCTTGGATCTCTTTTTACTCTTTCAATTCTATTGAGTTCTGCTTTGAGACCAACAAGTGGCCAATCTTGGAATTGCTCTTCCTTGGCAGGGTAGAACTTCTCACTCATGATCAATGCCAGAATGTCTTTTCTCACATCTTTTTGCAGGCCAGGTTCTGGTGGTAAATTTGACATTTCTTTACTCAAATCTCTAGCATAGTCTTCCATGAGCTTGACTTTGGTGAGTAAAAACTGATAATGACTTGAATACACATTGTCATTTTCTCCTTCGCATTCAACCCTAGCTATTATTTGAGCTTGTCTAGCTTTTAGTTTTAGATATTCATCCATGTTTTTTGGATTTCTAAAACCAACCAGAGAAGGGAATTTCCTTTTTGAAGGATCATCAACTGTGTAGAACTGCCTCATTTCATTCTTTACTGCATGGAGTTCCAGTGGATAACTGGCAGCTGCTGGGGTACCATCTGCAGACTCATATCCTTGAAGAGCTATTGGATCTTTGATTGGATTGACCAATTTTGGAGGAATGAAAGATTCAGGTTTGGTGATTTTGTAAGGTACAGATGAAACAGGATCAGGTGCTGGTATATCATCATCATGCACTTGAATATTTTTTCTTCTAGTATACACATTTTCAGGAGGAGGTGTTTCTATTTGAGGTTTTGGAGCAAACAGAATTATGGCTTGGGAAGGATTGTTAAAAGTGGTAGGTAATTGACTAACAGTTGTTTAGTTGTCGAAACAACTGGTGTCTCAACCACTGTTGATGTATCAACAGTTGTCTTTTGCTTTAAGGCAGGTGGTGAGTTTTGTGATGATGGTTTTGTTTGGGGTGTTTGAGTAGTGATGGTGTGTGTTTGACTAACAGCTGTTGAAACAACTGGGGTTTCAACCACTGTTGCCATTACCACGGATGATGTGTCAACTGTTTTCTTCTGCCTTTTAGCAGGTGGTATTGGTGGTGGTGAAGGGATTTTTCGTAATGGAGATAAGACAGTGGATGTAGTGTGTGTTGAAGTGGTAGTGGTGAAAGTTTGGATAACAGATGTTGAAACCACTGAAGAAGCAACAACTGTTGATACAACACGTGTTTTAACATCTGTTGGTTTCGAAGATTGATGTGTGGAGCTTTTGGAAGGTTTGGGAATTTGTTTTGTGGATTTGGGAGGTGTCGTTTTGGGTTGTATGACTTTTCTAGTAGACTTTCTTATGGGCTGAGAATTTTCTTGATCCTTTGGCTCAGAAGTACCTTGTTCATTCATCTCCATAAAAACTCTCTTCTCCTGTTCAAACCTTCCTTTATCCTTTGTCTCCGTATCCTTTTTCACCCTTGGTTTTGCATCAGCAATGACATTTAAGGTTACATCAACCTTTTTGGAACCATCTGGCAAAGGGATGTGTGCAAGCATTGTTGAATTATCTGGTGCAATGTACAGACCATCTTCATATCCCTTTTTCTTCAACTGCCTCATTTTCTCCGCCTTTTTGGCATTATTTGGTGGTGGGCTGTCCACAAAGATGATAGAGGGAGGAGCAGTGCCAGTGGTGTTCATAAATTGAGCCTTCAGGGTTTTTATATCTGCCTGAGTGTCTTTGAACCTGGCTTCCATTATATTTTTGATATTTTGAAGCTGAATTTCATGTTTCTGATCAGCATTTGCTCTTTGTTGGTGAAGCAGAGGTTGAAATAATGCCCAAAGGTCAGTGGGAGCAGGTGGTGCCTGCTGTTTTTGTAACAACTGTTGCAGTATGGTTTTGATTTCTGCAATAGATGTATCCAGTTTGTTAAGCCTCTCCCTCAATTCTCGGTACATTAAACCATCATCCAATTTAATGGGATCATCTGATTTCCCACCAGAGGTGGTTGTAACAGTGGTTGACTGAGGGAGACTTTCCCAAAAGTCATCCCCTGTTGCCCCTTTTTCTTGGAACTGGGGACTTCTTTCCTCAGCAGAGGTTACCAATCTAAGCTCACCAGTGTATACAGGATACACACCAGTATTTAGAAAGGTTCCCATAGAAGAAATTGCCTTCAAGGAAGTCTGATTAATGAAACTACTGTCCAAGTGTAAACCAGTGGGTTCAACACTTGTAGTAGCTGCTTCACTTGAACTACTGACAGGAAGTACTTGTACATCCTGCAGTGTAACCTCCTCGGGTGTTGTTGGTGGGTTAGCAATGATAGGGAGCTCAGACACAGTCACTTTCTGTGGCATGCTCTCAGTGATAGGGGGTTGAGAGGAACTGATTGCTATCTGATTTATATCATCTGCATCTAACAAAAGTTTTGTTTGTGGTGGAATTGTAACAGTGAGTACGGGAGTGGAAAGAGGATTTGCGCCGGGCAGTGGGCTGGGGATGATGGATTCAAGTGAGTCCAAAGCAACATAATTTGATGTCCCTATTCTTACAACCTGTTCTTTTTTAAAAGAAACAGGAGGAGTTTGAGGCTCAGGTTGAGATATTTCTACCATCTGCTGTGAGGAAGTAGCAGCAGTGGTTTCTGGTGACTTTTGTGTTTTCACCGGCAGTGGCTCTGGGATCTCATCTTCCAGAGTTGCCTTTGTTTTAGGTTTGAGGGGCTTTTGTGTTTTCTTTTGTCTTGGTCTTTTGGTGGATTTAGGTGTCGGTTTCACAGCAGTTGTTTTGCTGCTGTGATCACCTTGAGCAGTGGGCTCAGCAGCAGGTGCCTGAGGAGCAGTGGTAGCTGCTAAAGTCTGCTCAGGAGCCTGTGCTTGTGTTTTGGACACTTTTGATAGCCTTGTAAATGTTAACGGTGTAAGGCCATTTATTTGAAAAGGTTCACCCTGGATGAGTACATGAGCATCATCCTTTCCAAAATTCTTTTGAAAATAAAAGCTTAGGAACCTTGGAAATAGTAAAAATGATTTGCTATCAACATTTTTTACCAAGTCATTAAAGATCTCATGTGAATAGTTAAAGTTTTCCCCATGCAAGATAGCATATGCCAGGTATTGGATCTTTAATGGAATTTCATTGAAAGCAGTGGTCTTATTAGAAACACACATTAAGAGGGTATGAAACAAAAACCTTGGGGCAGGGGGAAAACTGCCTTTTTGCAAAGTGTTTTTTTTCATTTGCTTTGCATACCCTGTTTCTAAAAAATCTGTTTGATACTCTATTTTAGGGAAAGAAGTCTTACCTTCAAGATCATTGAGTTCAAACACCTCAGAAATGGTTTGTGGTGTGATTTTAACATCAACACCCTTTATCGAGGAATTGATAGCTATGGGTGTTTTATCTTGATATTCAAGTTTTGCATTTTTCCAAAATTCCCTCTGGGTTGCCAAGTAAATCGGAGCATCAGAAGTCAACAAAGTTTTGTATTTTGAAGACGAAAGGGCATCTATGACGGAATTGAACGTTTCAGTGTTACTTGGTTTTGTCAAGAGACCCAAGTAGTTATGGGGAGCTTTGTATCGAATTTGTATGACCTTTTGACTGGATTTCCTTTTAACTGATGAAGACCGTGATTTTGCCATTTGAGGATGAAGGACGATGAGGAATTTTGAGAGAAATGGAGGATAACTGCTTTGAAAAAGGAAAAATGAATTCGATTCGACAGTTAAAACCCTGATTGGGGGTTTTGATCAGGGTTTTATAGCAGGAAAAGTGAATGCTGACGTGGCAGCGGTTACAAAAGATCTGACGGCTATGAACTGTCCACGAGCTAACCCCTGATGAGTAACGGAACACAGTTGTTTTATGAAGACACTGATGGAATAATAACAGTGGTTGCAATGATTACACTGAAAAACAGTGGGAGACTTTAAGTTATCAGTGGATAGCCTTAAAACATTTTAATGCTTATAATTCATAAAAAAAATTCATTTTAACTATTTTTAAGATGAATGTTGAGATTTTTTAAATAAAGTATTACATATAATCAGTTAGCATGCTGGGGTGATGTGATAAATACCGTTACATATAAACAACCCTATGATATGAAATTTAACAATCTAACAGAGTATAAAATACTGATGTTGAATCCACTATAGATGCTGAAGCACTGCTGCTACTGAGCAATGTTTTTCCTTTCGTTGATCAGGCTTTAGGAACATAAGTGCTTGTCTTTAACATGGCTTTGTCTTCAACAGTGGATACGCCTCATCAATCTTTAAGAACATCAGTATTTATAAGGAGCAGTGGTTAATTATAACAGTCCTTAGCATGATCAGCTGTTATAACGACTCAAAAACCTCTTTGAGAGGAAGCATTGAAAGTATTAAACCTCTGTTGTCTTATCAAACAGATGTTCAGACACAATTCAATATCAACATAATTTAAATCGTACTCAAACACTAAATAATAAATAAAAATAGAATACAACATAGAAACACTGGTACATAAATACTAAAGTTGAATCCACTATAGATGCTGAAGCACTGCTGTTACTGAGCAGTGGTTTTCCTTTCGTTGATCAGGCTTTAGGTACATAAGTGCTTGTCTTTAACATGGCTTTGTCTTCAACAGTGGATAGGCCTCATCAGCCTTTAAGAACATCAGTATTTATAAGGAGCAGTGGTTAATTATAACAGTCCTTAGCATGATCAGCTGTTATAACCACAACATAACCCTTTGAGAGGAAGCATTGAAACTATTAAATCTCTGTTGTCTTATCAAACAGATGTTCAGACACAATTCAACATCAACATAATTTAAATCGTACTCAAACACTAAATAATAAATAAAAATATAACACAACATAGAAACACTGGTACATCAATACTAAAGTTGAATCCACTATAGATGCTGAAGCACTGCTGCTACTGAGCAGTGGTTTTCCTTTGGTTGATCAGGCTTTAGCTACATAAGTGCTTGTCTTTAACATGGCTTTGTCTTCAACAGTGGATAGGCCTCATCAACCATTAAGAACATCAGTCTTTATAAAGAGCAGTTGTTAACTATAACAGTCCTTAGCATGATCAGCTGTTATAACCGCAACATAACCCTTTGAGAAGAAGCATTGACACTATTAAACCTCTGTTGTCTTACCAAACAGATGTTCAGACACAATTCAACATCAACATAATTTAAATCTTACTAAAACAGTAAATAATAAAAAAAAAAAAAAATACAACATAGATTCATAAAATAAAATTTATTAATTTATTCATGACCTTAAAACTAAAAGTCCAATAATTACATGACATACTAAACAATATTAAAGTTCAAATCTAAGAATAACAGCAAGAATTAAGAAATTTTAGTTTCAACTCCATCCATTGCTGAACCTCTAGATGTATGTACTTCAGCATCGCCAAGAACTGCAAGTCTCTATCACCGCACTCTATATTACTGACAACACAAACAAGAAACAAACCTAAAATGAAAAGGTCTCTTCTCAACTGTTGTAGCACATCTAAGTTTTCAAGATATTGCAAGAATCTATCCATACTTTCTATAAAAGAAGAAATCCCAATGACAAACCTGACACAAGAAAACCTGACTTTCGATTTAACGAAAATCGAACAACGCAACTTTTCACGATGTTTCCACAATGATACTGCAACATCCATATTGAAAGGTTGACTTGTGATGGGAATCTTCATTGAAACGACGATGTTGGAACAATGATACTGAAACGATAACATGTTCAACAAACATTCGAACAAAGAAGTGTAATCGGAGATTAGCGCCTAAATCACGAGAAAGATGCATTTGAGAGAGAGATATATGCACACATATATGAGCGAGCGAGATTTGAATGTGATAGTAGATAATTATATCTTATTTATAGGATTAAAGTATACGGTTTGAATTTTCAATTTTGAATGTGGGAACTGATAATTATTAAATTATCTTATTTATTGGGAACTGATGTTTATTGGGAACTGATGTTTATACGTAATCCACAGTAGTATATATCCTTATCCTCTCTTTATTAAAATATTAAATATTTGAATTGTTATGCAAAGTAGGAAAAAAAAAAAGAGAGAAGGTCAATTTTCATGATGACTTTTCTGTAGTTACTGATGATGATTTGAAAGCAACTGTCATTGTCATGATGACTTTTCTAATTTTTAAAAACATAATAACCGTGAGTTTGAAATTCACATTTTGCATGTTTTAAATGTCCAAAGCTCAAGAAATTAACATTAATTGCTGATTTGATTTGCAACAAATAGTTATAAAGAATTTTTTTTATTTTTTTATTTAATTTTAAATTTTATGATCAAAACAATGTTGTTTGAAATCTTACCTCATTGGTATGTAAAGATGAGATAAAATGGTAATTTTATTGTAATTCTACTTTTTATTTGATAATTTCAATCTATCACTAAACTAAAACAATCAATAACAAAAAAGTGAGCAATGGCCGTTTTTTAGGAAAACCACTGATGGTCAATATCAATAGATCTCAACAATAAAAAAAGTGAGCAGTGGCTATTTTTCCTATCAGTGGATACCCCACAGTTTTTCAAACACTGATGTTTGGTCAGTCAATGGTCAACAGAAAGATGCATTCGAACAAAGAAGTGTAATCGGAGATTAGCGCCTATATCCTTATATACTCCTTTATTAAAATATTAAATATTAAATATTTGAATTTGAATTGTTATGCAAAGTAGGAAAAAAAAGAGAGAGAACGTCAATTGTCATTATGACTTTTCTGTAATTACTGATATTATCAGTAATTACTGATGATGATTTGAAAGCAACTGTCATTGTGATCATGATGACTTTTCAAATTTTTAAACCGTGAGTTTGAAATTCACATTTTGCATGTTTTAAATGTCCAAAGCTCAAGAAATTAGCATTAATTACTGATTTGATTTCCAACAAATAGTTATAAAGAATTTTTTAAATTGTATGATCAAAACAATGTTGGAGGAAATCTTACCTCATTGGTATGTAAAGATGAGGTAAAATGGTAATTTCATTGTAATTCTAGTTTTTATTTAATAATTTCAATCTATCACTAATTAACACCATCAATAACAAAAAAGTGAGCAGTGGCTGTTTTTTAGGAAAACCACTGATGGTCAATATCAATAGATGCCAACAATAAAAAAAGTGAGCAGTGGCTATTTTTTCTATTAGTGGATAGCCAACAGTTTTTTAAACACTGATGTTTGGTCAGTCAATGGTCAACAGATTTTGAAGAAACATATGTTTCGCCTTAAACAAAAGTTTGCCCATAAACAGAAGTTTGACCATAAACAGGTGTTTGCACATAAAGAGATGTTTATCTGGTGGTTTAAAACCACTGTTGGGTCAAACAAATTTCACAACAGGACCAATACTCAAATAGATGTTGACCTTAAACAGATGTTTGGTTTAGAGCCAAACATCTGTTAAAGCCCAAACATCTGTTTAACCCTGAACAGATGTTTAAGTTAATAACATCTACTGTTCAACCTAACAGGGGTTTCCATTAACTATTGACCAAATTGCAAACAAATGTTAAAACCACTGTTTGTTATTGTACTTCTTTACAAAATTACATAGAATTCAAGAAAACGAAACAAACACTTAAAGAACTATAATTTAACACATAATCTAATCGGGCAAAGCAATCTATTATCTAAGAATTCACTGATTCTTACAACATGAAACAAACTCATAATGAAATACTAAAGTTACATAAGAACCACTGATAATTAAATACTAAATTTGAATCCGTTGTAGATGCTGAACCACTGCTGATACTAAACAGTCGTTTTCCTTTGATTAAAAGTAGCGATTTTTTTTATAAAAAAATGTTAAAAAAATTGTGTATTTTTTAGTATTTTTGGTTGTGTTCACATTGGTTCTTGCGGTTCTCACAATAAATGGTGGTTCCTAACGGATCCTTCTCATATATATATAATAAATCCAAAAATCCTTTTCTTCTCAAACTAAACCACTGAGATTTCAAAATTATTGTCTTATCCATCCATTTCTCTAACCCCATTAAAAACTAACGTTAAGTAAAGGGTATTTGCGTTACCCTCTTTATTATATAATGTTATGTTTTTAAATAAATACACACACAATATTAACTCTCTCTCTCTTTCGATTGCTAATTGCTTCTAATATTTTTTGGGTTGTTTGTTTCAAATTCCGTAAATTTGACCATATTCTTCCTAATATTTTTTTTTTTGTGATTCAAATTCCCATATTTTTTTGGGTTTGTTTGTTTCAGTTTGGTAATTAGTTAAGGATTTAGGCTAAGATATTGTCGAATACCCAAATCCCTGATGACGTTCAAAGGGTCTTCGCTGCCGTCGGAATATCCCAGCCTTTGAGTGCTACAAAAAAGGAAACCGTTAGCCTCGTCACGGAGGGCCCCGGAGGGGGGATCCGTGACCAAGCTCCGGCGTGAGAATAAGTAAACTTGCCGGAGGGTAAGAGAGTAGCTAATTCCGATGAGTGTAATCACCGGAAGAATCTCTATGGTGTGAATCTTAACATAAATGTGTGTGTATCTAATGTAAATGAATTATGGTCGGAATAAATATGAGAGCATTTAGTGTGATACCTTAGACTTGCCTTTAAGTTCATCCAATACCTTCCTTATATAGCCGGAAGCCCTTATCTCTTCAATGGGATCATACCGAGATGATCCAACAGGTTCTGTCGGTCTTTGGGGGGCTTAGACACGTGTCTGACCCCCAACGACAGGATTATCCCCTCATTTAATGATACCGGCTTAGAAGTACGATGCCAGCCAAAGATCCTCTTCATATCATTCATTAAATGCACCCTGTGTTCTCTGGCCCTTTTCTTCCCGCCCGTTTTCATAAAAGAGAAACCTTAGTGGGCAAGTATTACCTTTTCTGGGCCTTATATATTGGGCCTGCATCACAGTAGCCCAAGACGGGTAAATGGGGTAACCCATTGGCCCGTCGTCAAGTCATCTTTAGTCCCTGGTTATGAGATTCAAAGCTTATAATCCAGGGCTGAGTCACAACTATTAACGGGGGTGGTCTACTTGGGCTAGGAATGTGGGCCCATCCTCAGCTAATCATCATGTGCCCCTTTTTCTTTTTCGAGGGTCATTAATCGCCGGAAATCGACGGTGAGGGTTTAATCTCCTTAATACACGTGCAGGGCGGTTTTAATTTGAAATGAGGGAGATGTGACGGTTTTTCCCTTGCTTGTCAGTTACCCTCTTTAAGTACCCTCATGACCTTTTGAATTTTCTTTAACTTCCATCACTTCTCCCCTTTTCTTTCTTCCATTACATTTTTCCGATCACTGTTTTGCCTGACCATGAGTCGTACCGGTCGTTCCATGATCCGCTCCGTTCTGACGGCAAAGGATTTGGAGTCCTTTGTCGATATTTACAAGATACCTGAACGTTTCTCCCCTACTTTACCGGGCCTTGATGACTCGGCCGAGTACACACCAGATCGGATTGTTCTCTATACTTTGGCGTTTTCTTCTTGTGGTGTCCGGTATCCCCTTTCTTCCTTCAAGATAGACCTGTTACATCATTTCAAAGTTCATTTCTCCCAATTGCACCCTCTAGGGTTCATGAGGGTTGTGCATTTTGAGTTATCCTGCGTGGCGATTTCTGGCGAGCCGTCGGTCCCCCTGTTCTGCATGTTTTACAAGGTAATTTCAGATGGGGACTGGTTCACCTTCGCCAAACGGAAGGATAGTGTGTCTCAGCCTTGTTACTCCTTTATGCCAACCTCCACCTACCCTAAAGAATGGAAGAGTATGTTTATTTTAGTTTCTGCTGCCATGATACCGGAGTCCCCGCCGTTGAGGGATGCCAAGGCTGCCATTGAAGACAGTGTTCCTTTTTTGTCTGCTGGTGAAATTGTCCAATGGAGGCGTATGTACGAGAATCCAACGAGAGCTTTTACTTTCTCTGAAGGGATCCTGGCTATGGGAGGACTAAGCCCCTTTTATTCGGTTCGGCCAAAGGCTTTCTTTGGCAAGAAAGGTATTCTCTTGTTCTTAACTTGTTGTGCCTTTCTTTTTTCTGAAAGTTTCTTGGAGATTTGTGTAGTCATCTTTAGTATTTCCTTTGTGTAGAGATGACTCTGTGGGGCTTGCTTCAAGGGGACTCTAGAGATGTTAAATTTGTGGTTGATGATAAAGTTGAACCGGGGTGTTGAGATGAAGGTTATCGGAGGATCCGTTCAGGCAGGGGGCTCTGCTGTTGTGGAAGGAGATGAGGGGGCTTCTTCTGATGGAGAGGAGAGCTCCCCCGATTCCCTTCAAGTGAAGAATTCTAGCCATGATGATGAGGAAGACCTGGAGAGCCGTTTGGATCGTAAGCAAAAAACTGTTAGTCCCAAGCAAGTCCCGGCCCCGCGTGGTATCCGGCTGAGGCTCCGGAGCGCTAGTGGCCAGAAGATCCCTCATGCGGAAAAATCTGCTTCTGAACTTCCTCCTACCGGGTTTAAAGGCTCTTTGTCTAAGCATCTAAGATCCTCCAGCTTTGTGAGCGAGCCTTTATTGGTGAGCCCATTATTTATCTTCCGTCTTGTATTTACTTTGTTTTGATAGATTTCTAATGTTTCCTTTCCCTTCTCTGCTTGGAACAGGGAAGCTCTCATGCTCCAATTGAGATCCCTACTGCCCTCTTCTCCTCTCGTGTTCGAGACAAAACTTCCGAAGTAAGCATTGCTCGTATCACCCCGGCTTTTGAGATCTCTCCTCATCATGCCACCGGGACCAGCAAACCTTCTCAATTTGAGGGTTTTGCTTCTCGATCCCCCTGGCTCCTTTGTTTGCCAATGCCCTTCCGGTCCCCTACGTTCCTAAGTGGAAGATTACTCAATCTTCAGTGGTGGGGACCCCTGAAACTACCCGGGACTTCTTGACTCATGTTGTTCCTCCCTCCCATAGGTTTATGAATTCTGCTTTGAGGGATGTTCTCTTTGATGATTAGTACAGCATGTCACTCTGTGAAGGGCTTTTCAGGGGTGTTGGCATGTTACAAGGAGTTGATGATCCGAGGAAAGAGAACGGGGGGCTCAGGAGTGACCTTAAGACTTCTCAATCCGTTGCTGCTGAGCTTCGGTGTCAAGTGGTTGAGGCTGAGCGTAAACCGCAGGAGGAAAAGGTGCATAACCTTTCTCCCCTCTCTTTCTTTTTTTTGTTTGACTCTTTTTTGAATCCTTTATAACATCTTCTACTCAGGGAGCTGGTGTCATGCTGGAGCGGAGAGAACAAGCTTGGGAGAGGGAGATGGCAACTTTGGTTGAGGAAAAGGAGGAGCTAGCCGCGAAGTTGAAGCATCTGAAGGAGGTTGATTCCGTTTCTCAAGAGCAGCTGAACACCATGTATGCTGATTGGGGACTGGCTTCTGATGACAATCAGAAGTTGGCTAAGGAGAAACATTGGTTGATTACTGAAGGGCTCGGGGCCTTACTGCTGTCTCCCAGTCGGAGGAGTTTAAAAGCAGTCTTGAACAGGTCTACAAGGCTTACCGGGACGTGGGCTATCAAGCAGGCTTGAAGGATGGGTATGCTTACTCAGCTCAAGGCTTGGGCAGGAAGGAGACCCTTCTTTATAATTCCAAGGCCAAGAAGCGGCTGTCTAAACTGGATAAAGAGTTTGGGGGTAAGACCCCTGCCCTTCTTGAAAAGATCCTTGAGCGCCCCATGATGTCCATTGATGAGTTAAAAGCCCTGCTGACTCCTGCTGGTCCCTCTTCTCCGAAGTCTCTGTCTGGGGGTGATTCCCAGTAGTTTTAAAACACAAACAATTTCGATATGGTTGTAACTTAAACAATGATGCTCCTTAGGATACTGTTAACTTTTGTATGTGGGAAGGCCTTCGTGTCGGGGCTCTCCTGGTATCTATCGTATGGCCCGCTAGCCATCTTTTGACTGTTATATTGTTGATCTGTTTTTGTTATTTCTGGTGTGTTATTCTTTTGCATGTGTTCTTACCGGAAGCTAGCCCAGTGCCTTTCTGGAGATTTTGGCTATTTGTAGCATGTTTGCAAAACTCCATTAGTTTGTTTACTAGGTTTTCTAGTTTGTTTGTGTGTATACTAGCCTTTCTTTCAGGTTTAGCAAGATTCCCTGTCGTATTTATGTATGTTTACTTTGTAGTTTATACATAAAAAGTTTCTTTTTCTTGACGTATATGTGTTGGCTCCTTTTGTAGTTTGCTTACAAAAATGTGCCGTTTTCCTTTTGTGGTTTGTTTCATAAACCAGGATTGTCTGTTCGAGGACAATCTCTTGGACAAGTCTATAATGTTGGATTATGTTCTCTAGCCTGTTTGTCCATTTTCCTTTGGGCTAGCTAGGCCCTGTATTGCCCCACAGCCGGGCGTTTTAGTATGTTGAGTTACCTTTTACACGTGTGCTTGTTTATTATTAGGTTTGTTGTTTTTTGGGCACGTCTGCCCTGACACAACACCTGCGTTTTTATCAAAAGGAACAAGTGAGCTGTTCATTACCATATATTCCTTGGGGACTATGTCCTCCAGTACAGGGGTTTAAAAATGGTTTTACAAAAGGTTTTCCTTTGGGTAATCCCCTAACTAGCAGTTAATTTTTTTACAAAAGTGGCCCCCTGGCCGTTTTCCCTTGAAGGCAACTTCAGTTTTCATATGTGGTATTTCCTGAGTTGCATAAGGTTCCATGTCCTTGGCACTTCCTTGCCTTGAAGTGTTTCCAGTTTGCAACTTCCCTTGCCGTTTTGTCGCAACCCCCGATCCCAAATCCCCGGGAACGGGCGGCCGCAAGCCAGTTTCGGTGGTATCTCGTGTTGTCTAATTTGGCAGCGAAATTTTTCATCAGGAGCGTAGTTAGGAAATATTTGATCAGAGTAAAATACCACATTTTCATAACATTAAACACTTGGGATAAAACCCAAGTTTTAAGTACACGCGTTTTCATAGGAATAAATCCTATTTTATTAAGTAAAAACATCTATTTTATTTTAGGTAACTTTATTGCTACTTTTCCAAGCCTTCGGTGCTGTCCACCTGGCTTCTATTTGGCTTTCACAGTTTGTTACCTGAAACGCGTTTTAAAAACATTTGTCAGTGGGAAATACTGGTGAGTGAATCCCAGTTTAAACAAGTTTAAGTAAAACTCAGTGTACAGTATTGATGGCGATCTCGCAATTATATTTGTTTCCAAGACATATCAATTAACATCCATAGTACTGTCAGACCTGACTTGTGGAAATGTTACTCCTTGACCAGGTGGTAACAAATTTTGTATACAAAACCCCAACATACTCATGATAATTGTATTCTTACAAATACTCAATACTGTTATTCGCATTGAAAAGTATTTAAGGTTTTGTAAAAACAATTAACAAAAGGTTTACAAAAAAGCGGATTAACTCACATTGTTTTCTTAGATTTTCCGTAAGGGTTTCCTGGTGACAATCTATAATTTACACAAACGCACATGCGTTAGTATAATAACTCATTTTAACATTAGTAATACCCTCCCCGAGACGACATTTCAACGACTACGTCGGGCAGAACCACGACAGCCGTTACGGAACCCTAGATCAATCGGGCAGCGTATCTAATACGTATCCAGGGGTTATAATACTTACAACGGAGCAGAACTTCGCTATTTTAGGGGGTATAATACCCGTAGATTATGCCTATTATCGGAAATTCACGTTTAGAAAGAAAGATTTGAGCGATTCTGAATGAAACCCGATGCCTGCTATTTATATTGCCTCACTTCAACTTTTACGCGGCCCGCGTAAATGTTAAGAAGGGGCCACGCGGCCCGCGTTAGACCTGGTCAACGTGGTAGCTTAGCTGGGTCAGCGAGTAGGCTTGCCGTGTGTTGGGCCAGGTGGTGGCCCAGGGTCGTGCCAGGTTTTAAGTTGACGCGGCCCGCGTCAAGGTTGGGGTGGGGTTTACGTGGCCCGCCTTAGCCCAAAATTTCAATTTTTAATTATTTTTTAATACTATTTAGGGTATTCGGGGTTCGTTTTCTCGTATGGGGTGTATTTTGGGACATATTGGGATATTTTAAAATATATTAAGGTGTCGGGTAAATATATTAGCTCGTCATCGAGATCTACTGGAACAAGTGTGGATATTTCCTTTGCATTTCAGATTCAAGCTCCCATGTGTACTCAGGTCCTCTTTTGGAGTCCCACTTCACTTTGACCAGAACTAATCTCTTATGTTTGAGATTCTTGACTTTCCTGTCTTCAATCTGTAGAGGTCTTTCTACAAACTTGAGTTGTTCATTTACCTGTATATCCTTAAGAGGTACCATTAGCGATTCATCAGCTAGGCATTTCTTGAGATTAGATACATGAAATACATCATGTATTCCTTCCATTTCCTCTGGCAGTTGTAGCTGATAGGCTACAGGTCCTATTTTTCTAATAATCTCAAAAGGTCCAATATACCTGGGACTTAGATTTCCTCTTTTGATGAATCTTACTATTCCTTTCCAAGGAGAGACGTTTAACAATACTTTATCTCCCACTTGAAATTCCAAGCGTTTGCGTCGGTTATCAGCATAGCTCTTTTGTCGATCACGAGCTGCTTTCAGTCATTCCTTGACTTGAATAATCTTGTCAGTTGTTTCTTGTACTATCTCAGGTCCAGATAGTTGCCTTTCCCCAATTTCTGCCCAACAGATTGGGGTTCAGCACTTTCGTCCATAAAGTGCTTCAAATGGTGCAGCATTGATACTTGTGTGATAACTATTATTATAAGAAAATTCTATTAAATGTAAGTGATTGTCCCAATTACCTCCGAAATCAATTACACAAGCTCTAAGCATGTCTTCCATTGTCTGAATTGTCCTTTCGCTTTGTCCGTCTGTTTGAGGATGATAAGTTGTGCTCAGATTTAACTTGGTTCCCATGGCTTTTTGGAAACTTGACAAAAAATGAGAGGTAAAGCGGCTATCCCTATCAGAAACAATTGATAAAGTAATTCCATGTAATGAAACAATTTCATTTACATACAATTTAGCTAGCTGTTCCATACTGAAAGTCTCTTTCATTGGTAGGAAATGAGCTGACTTGGTTAGCCTATCTACAATCACCCAGATTGTATCATAACCTTTCTTTGTTTTGGGTAATTTGGTAACAAAATCCATTGTTATCAATTCCTATTTCCACACTGGAATTTCTAGTTGTTGTAACAAACCTGAGGGTTTCTAGTGTTCAGCTTTAACTTGTGAACAAGTTAAACATTTAGAAACATAGGCTGCAATGTCCTTCTTCATTCCTATCCACCAGAAATTTTTCCTTAAATCCTGGTACATTTTATCACTTCCTGGATGCATCGTATATTTAGACTTATGGGCTTCTTCTAATATATGATGACGTAGGTTTCCTAATTTACGTATCCACATTCTCTTTTTATGAAATCTCCAAATTCCATCTGTTCCTTGTTCTAATTCCTTAATCATACCTTTTAGTTTTTCAGCGTCATCCTTGATTACTGATTCTTGTGCTTTTCTTGATTTGATCATTTAAATCTACTTGTAGATTTAATTTAAGAGAACGTACCCTTTTTGGCTTTTCATGATACTTTCGACTTAAAGCATCTGCCACTACATTTGCCTTTCCTTCATGATACTGGATATTACAATCATAATCACTAAGCATCTCCATCCAGCGTCTTTGTCTCACGTTCAACTCCTTTTGCCCGAAAACATACCTTAAACTTTTATGATCAGTGAATATGGTAAACTTACTACCATAAAGGTAACGTTTCCAAATCTTAAGGGCAAAAATTATAGCTCCTAGTTCTAGATCATGGGTTGAATAATTCTTTTCATGATTCTTAAGTTGTCTAGAGGCGTAAGCCATAACCTTTTGACGTTGCACTAATACACAACCATAACCTAACTTAGAAGCATCACAATAGACTACAAAGTCTTCAGTTCCTTCTGGTAACGCTAGTATGGGTGTATTAGTTAATCTTTGCTTAAAAATTCTAAAAGCTTCTTCTTGTTTTGGTCCCCATTCAAACTTAATGGATTTACAGGTTAACTTAGTTAAAGAAATGGCTATTCTAGAAAAATCTCGAATAAACCTTCTATAATAACCAGCCAATCCTAAGAAACTTCTAACCTTGGTTAGTGATTCAGGGGTTTTCCATTTGGTAATCGCCTCGATCTTTGTTGGATCCACATGAATTCCTTCATGGTTCACTAAATGTCCAAGAAACTGTACCTGTTCTAACAAAAAATCACACTTGGAAAATTTAGCATAAAGCTTTTCCTTTCTCAATAGGCTTAAAAGTGCATGCAAATGCTTTGCATGTTCCTCTTTACTCTTAGAGTAAATTAGAATATCATCTATAAAAACAATTATGAATTTATCCAAATATGGCTTACATATTCGGTTCATCATGTCCATAAATGCGGCTGGGGCATTGGTTAAACCAAATGCCATGATAGTAAATTCATAATGACCATACCTTGTCCTAAATGCGGTCTTAGGAATATCCTCTTCCTGTACCTTTAATTGATGATATCCTGACCTTAAATCGATTTTAGAGAAAAATCGAGCTCCTTGCAGTTGATCGAACAGATCATCGATTCTCGGTAATAGGTACCAATTCTTAATCGTGACTTTGTTCAATTCACGGTAATCAATGCACATACGCATTGATCCGTCCTTCTTTTTAACGAATAAAATCGGCGCTCCCCATGGTGATGAACTTGGCTTTATAAATCCTTTTTCCAGCAATTCATCTAATTGTTTCTTCAGTTCCTGCATTTTGGCTGGTGCCAAACGGTAAGGTGCTTTGGCAATTGGTGCTGTTCCTGGTAGCAGGTGAATTCTGAATTCAACTTCTCTATCTGGCGGTAATCTTGGTAATTCTTCTGGAAATACATCTGAAAACTGAGACACTACTGGAATGTCGTTTAGTTCTTTTCCCTAAGTGTTAGTGATTATAGAAATCAAATACACTATAGATCCTTTTCTTATATAACTTGCAGTTTTCATCACAGAGATGAACTTCGTGGATCTAAATGGTTTATCTCCTTTAATTGTGATCATTTTACCTTTTGGTGAATTTACTTGAATTGACTTTTGATTACATAAAATACTGGCTTTATTGGCTATTAACCAATCCATTCCTAAAACGACATCAAATCCTGCCAGATTCATGGGATAAAGTTTGCCATGAACTTTTGATTTAAAATTTCTATTTTTGCTCCCTGCAAGATTTCATAAATCCTAACAGTTTCTCCATTAGCTGTCTCTACGAGACATTCTTGTGGTAGTTTAGTTAATGACTGATTTAGAAATTTGCAAAACGATGTATTAATAAAACTTTGGTTTGCACCAGAGTCAAATAATACTTTAGCAAAAACATCATTAACTAAAAACGTACCAACTATCACGTCTGGAATCATCTTGGCTTCATCTGCAGTCAGAACGAATGCTCTAGCATTTTTAGTGTTCCTGTTGTTCACAGCTGGAGCCAATTTTGGACAATTCGGCTTGATGTGACCTTTTTCTCCACAGTTGTAGCATAGTCCATTATTGGATTTTCTCCTGCAATCTTCTTCCTTGTGTCCTGACATTTTGCAGAAATGGCAAAGAGTGGAGCATTTTCCCGAATGCTTTTTCTTGCAGACCTTGCAGAATGGTGTAGAGGTAGAACCCATATTCCTACGATTGTAATTCCCATAACGGAATTCTTGGGTAAGCCTTTGGGTTAGGTTTCTCCCCTGTTCTTCTTCTCTAGTACGGATTAACTCATCTGTCAAGGTGTTTGCTAGTTCTACAGCTTCTTCTATAGTTTGAGGTCTAGCTGCTTGACTACATGTCTAATCTCTCCAATTAATCCCCAGATGTAATGGGAGATTAACACTGGTTCATGTGATGCAAGGGTTGGTACTATTCTAGCATATTCAAAGAATGTGGTAGTATAACCCTTACTATCTACCCCGGTCATTCTAAGGTTCAGAAAATTATTTGCTATCTGTTCCTTTTCATTGGGAGGGCATAATTTTCTTTCTACCATATCCTTATATTCCTCCCATTCCATGTTATATACCCTATCACTTCCTCTTGACTGGAGGATAGTGTTCCACCATTCTAAGGCTGAGTTCTTAAACAGATTAGAGGCAAACATTATCTTGTCTTCTTTAGCACACTTGCTTATTTTTAAAACAGCCTCGGTCTTTTCTATCCAGCGTAGAGCTACAATGGGTCCTTCATTGCCCGAGAATTCTATTGGTTTACAGGACCAGAATTCTTTGTAAGAACAACCATAAGGAATTGTTCTTCTTCTTTTGGGAATGGGCATTTGAAGTACGGGTCCATTGTTCACGCTGTGTTCTGGTTCGATTGGTCGCTTACTGCTATGCTTACTTTTATTATTCGCTTCTTGAACCGTTTGAATAATAAATGGCATTGCATCTATGATTCCTTGTGCCACTATGTGTTGAACGGAACTATTATCCATTTGGTTTCCATTGTTATTGACGCTTGGATTCTCATTAACCAAGTTAATGTTACTCTGTTTATCGTTATTCAGATTATCTTGATTTCCTTCGTCGGCCATCTGATTTTAAACAGTTACCCCGTATTAGTATCATAAAATAATATTTAATATAGTCAATCACATGACACACATTTTGGTCAAAAGCGTCGATCATTGCGACTTTATGCGTCTATTACACACCAGTACTGAAATAAAAATTACAATACCAACTGAAATAAAATTATACTAATAATAGTAGGCATCCGTACACACATATTTTATTTTATTTTATTATTTTATTTTATTATATTATTATTATTATTACTATTATCTTCTCCACCGTCACATTCACGGATATGGATTCATCCTGAAATCCATATTGCGCTCGTCGTACTTCCAGATGAATCGCTTTCCCACCTGTCTCATTCGTTCACTACTTTCTAGAATTTCCTTACCAAATGTCCTAAGTTCTTGTACATTGTCTGCACTCATTGGGGATGCAGGTTCTAGGACTGGGTTCGGAATCTGGGGTGCGGGTTCTTGGTATGGGGGTGTAGGTGCCTGGAATCGGTAAGGATCTTCTAAAATCTCCCTAATATATTCATCGTGGTAATAGGGATCTAAAGGATCCAAACCTAGGTAGGCTCCTAGAGTTGGCATGGGCATGTCTTCAAGTATCGGGTAACGCTGCACATAGTCCCTATTGTCGTCCCACCAGGGGTCGTAATTTGGGTCTAGGGGGTTTGGTGCTGGTACCCTAGGTATTTCTTCCGTATTGAAGTCATGCATTTCTACTTGGTTTTCAGGGTTTTCTATCTCAATGGGTTGATCAGGGATTGGCATTTGTGGTTAGGGTGCTATTATTTGCTCCAGATTAGGGTCAGCTGCAGTGGTTGCTAGGATGTGGATATTGGCTATACCCCTATTTATCATATCCTGGGCATAGGCATCTGTTTCTCTTTTGGCTGCTGCTAGTACCCTCTGTTCTTGTAACTTTTTCATACGCTTTCTACACTCGTGTGCCCCTCGACTGAACCATCCCCTCTTTTTCTGAGGAAATGGCTCTTCTGACTGAGCCTTAAACACAAAGATTCCTTTTTCTGTATCAGCAGAGTACCCTGAGAGGGCAGGCTGAGAAGAGGAGGTGCCTTCGCTTCTAGGTGAACCAGACAATTGACGATACGCGTCAGATGGTCCTTGGTCGCTCATACTGTAAACTAACAAATAGTCAAATAACACATAACAATAAATACAGTTATGCACGTATTTCCACAATTTATTTCCTAACAATTTAAATTTTGATGTCAGCAGAACACTTCTGTGGCTGAATCAGTGGCTTAGCTTTTATACCACCTTCTGTCGCAACCCCCGATCCCAAATCCCCGGGAACGGGCGGCCGCGAGCCAGTTTCGGTAGTATCTCGTATTGTCTAATTTGGCAGCGGAATTTTTCATCAGGACCGTAGTTAGGAAATATTTGATTAGAGTAAAATACCACATTTTCATAACATTAAACACATGGGATAAAACCCAAGTTTCAAGTACACACGTTTTCATAGGAATAAATCCTATTTTATTAAGTAAAAACATCTATTTTATTTTAGGTAACTTTATTGCCACTTTTCCAAGCCTTCAGTGTTGTCCAGCTGCCTTCTATTTGGCTTTCACAGTTTGTTACCTGAAACGCGTTTTAAAAACATTTGTCAGTGGGAAATACTGGTGAGTGAATCCCAGTTTAATCAAGTTTAAGTAAAACCCAGTGTACAGTATTGAGGGCGATCTCGCAATTATATTTGTTTCCAAGACATATCAATTAACATCCATGGTACTGTCAGACCTGACTTGTGGAAATGTTACTCCTTGACCATGTGGTAACAAATTTTGTATACAAAACCCCAACATACTCATGATAATTGTATTCTTACAAATACTCAACAATTGTTATTCGCATGGAAAAGTATTTAAGGTTTTGTAAAAACAATTAACAAAAGGTTTACAAAAAATCGGATCAACTCACATTGCTGTCTTAGATTTTCCGTAAGGGTTTCCTGGTGACAATCTATAATTTACACAATTGCACACGCGTTAGTATAATAACCCATTTTAACATTAGTAATACCCTCCCCGAGACGACATTCCAACGACTACGTCGGGCAGAACCACGACAGCCGTTACGGAACCCTAGATCAATCGGGCAGCGTATCTAATACGTATCCAGGGGTTATAATACTTACAACGGAGCGGAACTTCGCTATTTTAGGGGGTATAATACCCGTAGATTATGCCTATTATCAGAAATTCACGTTTAGAAAGAAAGATTTAAGCGATTCTGAATGAAACCCAATGCCTGCTATTTATATTGCCTCACTTCAACTTTTACGCGGCCAGCGTAAATGTTAAGAAGGGGCTACGCGGCCCGCGTTAGACCTGGTCAACGTGGTAGCTTAGCTGGGTCAGCGAGTAGGCTTGCCGTGTGTTGAGCCAGGTGGCGGCCCAGGGTCGTGCCAGGTTTTAAGTTGACGCGGCCCGCGTCAAGGTTGGGGTGGGGTTTACGCGGCCCGCCTCAGCCCAAAATTTCAATTTTTAATTATTTTTAATACTATTTAGGGTATTCGGGGTCCGTTTTCTCGTATGGGACATGTTGGGATATTTTAAAATATATTAGGGTGTCGGAAAAATTATGAGGGTGTCGGTTTTATTGAGGGTTGTTATACGTTTGCGCAAGTAACCCGGTAGGGCCCCTCCCAGTTAGGCCCTAGTTTGCCGGTGCTCTCTTGTAAGCTAGTTTCATTTGCTCTCAGGACCAAGTCTTAAGGGACAAGATTGAGCTTTTTCATCTTGGCATTATAGTAGCTTTCGAGCTGCTTCTTATTCTTGGCCTCCGTGACCGCTGCTATTTCCCTTCTCTCTTCGAGCAATTTTAGGTTCATTCGGAGATCTTGTTCATTCTCGGCTTCTCTGAGCTTCATTCTAGCAGTTGGGGACCCTAGCTCAGCTGGGATGACAGCCTCAATCACGTAAGTTAAGCTGGAGGGGGTTTCTCCGTGGCAGTCCTTGGGAGTGGTCCTATATGCCCATAGAACAAATGGCAGTTCCTCCAGCCATCCTTTTTGCTTCCTCCCGAGTCTCCCCTTCATTCCCTTGATAACGCTTTGATTTGCTCTTTCTACTAACCCATTGCTCTGGGCGTGGGTGACGGAGGTAAACACTTGGCGTATGTACATTTGCTCGCACCATGGCCTGAAAGGTTTTCCAGCAAATTGAACACCATTGTCACTCACCAGTTCCTTTGGGACCCCGTATCTGCAGATGATGTTGTCTAGTACAAACCATCTCATTTGTTCCCCGGTTATCTTCGCCAAGGGCCTTGCCTCTATCCACTTGGTAAAATAATCGATGGCAACCACCATATACTTAACCCCTCCTGGGCCTTCTGGGAATGGCCCAATAATGTCTCAATGGCCCACTTCTGGAAGGGCCAAGACGTTGACACAGGTATCATTGGGTGCTTATGGCGGTGTGTCATGGGTGCGTGGACCTGGCAGTTATCACATCTCTTGATCTCTTCCGATGTTGTCTCATACATTTTAGGCCAATAAAATCCCGCATTCTTCGCCTTTGCCACTACTGTCCTTGGCCCAGAATGCGTGCCACAAATACCTTCATGTATTTCTCTAATTACATATGTTGCTTCTTCACTATCGATGCATTTCAGGGATGGGCCCAGGTATGACCTTCTGTAAAGTTCTCCGTCAATTAATTTGTATTGCAAAGCTTTGACCCTTACCTTCCGGGCTGCCCAGTCTCCCTCAGGTAGCATTCCATCTTTGAGGAATCTTACAATTGGTGTCATCCACGTTTCCTATGCATTTTCAATTGTAGCTACCTCTTCTGTGTAGAGGGAAGAGGAGGAGGTTAAGACCTCCACCTTGACTTCCCTTGCTAGGTGGTCAAACGCCACGGAAGCCAGCTTGCTAAGAGCATCTGATTTCCTGTTTCTCCAGCGGGGGATGTATTCTACCTTAAAGGTCTTGAACGCCTTGGCTGTTTCTTTTACTCTGGCCATATACTGAGCCATTATACTGTCCTTGGCCTCGTACTCCCCGTGGTACTGTTTGACTACTAGCTGTGAGTCGGTACTGGCTTCCACATGCCTGGCTTTCATTCTTTTGGCTAGCCTCAATCCTGCCAAAAGGGCTTCATATTCTGCAGTGTTGTTAGTATTCTCGAAGTCCAGTCTGATGGCATATGTTAGCTCAACTCCTTCAGGACTGATCAACGTAATGCCCGCTCCACTGCCTTCTTCGCTTGAGGCCCCATCTGTGAGTAGTTTCCATATTGCCTCATCCTCCTTCTCTTTTTCTTCCTTCTCCAGGGCTTCCCACTTTAAGAGCTCTTTCTCTTCATCCTCCGGGACCTCCGCCAAGAAGTCAGCCAGTATTTATCCCTTTATGGCAGTTCTGTCTTTGTATTCCAAGGAGTGCTCTCCCAACTCAACTGCCCATTTGGCCAACCAGCCTGATAGTTCTGGTCTCCTGAGTACTTTTTTGAGGGGCTGATCCGTCATGAGGGTGACTTTGTGTGCTTTTGAAAGTATCTTCTAAGTCTTCGGGAAGCAAAGACAAGAGCCAGAGCTAACTTCTCCATAGGCATATAACGTTCCTCAGGACCTTTGAGAGTCCTGCTGATGAAGTATATTGGAATCTACCTTCCTTACCTTTCCACCATCATTACTACACTTATGGTTGTCTTCGAGGCAGATAAATACAAAAGCAAGTCCTCTCCGGGGACCGGAGTGGCTAAGGTTGGGAGCTTACAGATGTAATCTTTCATTTCTCGGAAAGCGGTTTCAGCTTCTAGGGTCCATCTGAACTTGTCTGTCTGGAGACAGTCTTTCAGCACCTTCATGAAGGGACAGCTTGAGTTTTCTCCGGATTAGCTTTGATCCCGCCCTTGGTGACCACTACTCCCAGGCATTTTCCTTCTTCTACCTCGAAACAACACTTCCCAGGGTTTAACTTCATATTTACATCTTGCATGGCTCGGATGGTTTCGGCTATATCGTCTATCATAGCCATTTCAGTCAAGCTTTTTATAACATTGTCATCAACGTACACTTCCAAGTTTCGTCCCCGCCGCTCTCTGAAGAGGGTATTCATGAACCTTTGGCAAGTGGCCCCAACATTTTTTAGCCCAAAGGGCATTTTGGTGTAACAGAAAGTTCCCTCGTCTGTAATGAAAGCGGTCTTCTCCTCGTCTTCCATTGACATTTATATTTGATGGTGTCCTTTGTAGGCGTCCAAGAAGCACTTCAGGGGGTACTGAGATAGGGAGTCCACTTGGACGTCTATCTCTAGGAGAGGATAGCAGTCCTTGGGGCATGCTTTACTTAGGCCTTGAAAGTCGATGCACATCCTGCACCCCCCCATCTTTTTTCTTGACCATGACTGGATTAACAACCCAAGATGCATACTTCACTTCCCTTACTATTCCTGCTCTGAGTAATTTCCTGGTTTCTTCACAGGCTGCCCTTCTTTTGCTGGAACCCATGCTTCATTTCTTTTGCTTTACCGGCCTTTCCCAGGTGTATGTGTTAAGTCGATGCTCAGTCAGACTTCTTGGGATTCCCGTCATATCTCCGTGTTGGAACGCAAACACGTCTACGTTGAGGAGAAGCAGTTCTTTGATGGCACTTTTGCATTTGTCACTCAGGTGACTTCCCACCTTAACTGTTTGCTCTAGGAACCTGTCACAAAGAACCCATTCCTCTACTCCTTCTTTTTGAGGCTTCTCGGACACTTCCCCATCAGAAACAGAAGACAGTACCTCGTACGAAGATTTTACCTAGGCCAAGCCTTTTGGCGTTTGGAACACTAAAGCTCCGTGTGGGGTTGAGGCCTGTGCCTTCAGGTCACCGATCCCGGGTCGTCCTAGGATTGCATTATATTTTGAGGGTGCCCGGACCACTGTGAAAGTTAGGGTTATGGTTCGGATGCGATCCCCTACCCCGACAGTAAATGGGAGCCTGATCTTTCCCAAGGGGTGCGACACACTATTGTTGAAACCAACAAGGGGGATTGAGTCTTCCTCCAGCCTGTCCCTTACATCCCTGTCAAATCTTAGGAAACAATGTTCATATATTACCTCTACTCCACTTCCCCCGTCTACGTGTATCCTGGCTACCTTATGCCCGGCTATTATGGCTGAAATGTTGAGGGGGAGCCTTTGCACCTCGTTTTCCTCCAGGTGTGGCATTAATATAGGGGCTCTCATGCGGTCTGGGGGACCCAGGTTCCTAGCTTTCACACTCCTAGTACTGTCAAGCTCATTCCTTCGCCTGATCATGTCTACATCTGCCCTTCCGAGCTCCCTGACATCCCTTCCCTTGCGATCCCCCCTTCATTAATTTCTTTAACCAGGTGAGCCAATTTACCCGTCTTTACCGCGGCCTTTATTACCCTTTTCAGGTACATACAATCATCGGTTTTATGGCCGAAGCCCCTGTGGAAGTCATAGTATTCGTTCGGCTATGCCTTCGCTCCCGCTTTCTTTGACGAACCTCTCCATGTACTGATATATCCGTTCGTTGTCTCTTTGCCTTATGTGCATGATTTCATTTGGATTTTTAATTACTTTTCTTTGTTGGCCAAAATTCCTTAGGAATTTCTCACTTAGTTCCTCGTAGCTGTCAATCCCTCCGGAGGGAAGACTGTCAAACCAGAGCCTGGCTCCCTCCGTCAAAGTTTGTACGAACATGTGGCACCAGACGGGCATAGGCCACCATCCCAGTTTCCCTGCACCTTTGAAAGCATGGAGATGATCCTCAGGATCCTTTGTCCCGCCATACCTGTCAAAGTTTGGAGGTAGCTTAGTCTTGGGGGGCATGGGTGCTTCAGCGATCCTCCTAGTGAACTTTGAAATCTCGGCCAAATCTCGCGGAAGGTAAGGCTGGTCCAGACCGTCGTCACTTTGATTTTCCTTTTCCTTTTCTTTTCCTTTCTGTTTTTCCCTGTGATAAGGTCTTCCCTTTCTTCCGACGTCATCTGCCTTAGGGCCGTCATGAAAGTTTCCAGCGGGTCAATGCACTCATTTTTGTTTTGTGGATCTACCCCTTCCTGATAAGGTGGCGTATCAAAAGATAATCTGGCCCTGAGGCTGTCAAGCCTCTCCTGTCTTTCTATGTCCTCGAGGTGTTTTTTCAGTGTCTCTTTATGCATGGCAACGAAATCTGGGGTGATGGCTTTTCCTTTTTCTGAGGTTTTTGCCGGGTTCTCGTTTTCTTCTTCATGAGTGATGTCTTCCACCGTGACTCAGTTATGATCGTCCTGTACTTTCTGTATGGTTTGTGCACTTGGTGGTGTTGCCATGCTGCTTCTTTCTGAATGGGTTGTTACAACGTCGGTGTTTCGGAGTGAGAGTACCAGTTAGACTGAATAGTCCCACGGATGGCGCCAATGTCGAATACCCAAATCCCTGATGACCTTCAAAGGGTCTTCGCTGACGTCGGAATATCCCAGCCTTTGAGTGCTACAAAAAAGGAAACCATTAGCCTCGTCACGGAGGGCCCCGGAGGGGGGATCCGTGACCAAGCTCCGGCGTGAGAATAAGTAAACTTGCCGGAGGGTAAGAGAGTAGCTTATTCCGATGAGTGTGATCACCGGAACAATCTCTATGGTGTGAATCTTAATATAAATGTGTGTGTATTTAATGTAAAGGAATTATGGTCGGAATAAATGTGAGAGCATTTAGTGTGATACCTTGGACCTGCCTTTAAGATCATCCAATACCTTCCTTATATAGCCAGAAGCCCTTATCTCTTCAATGGGATCATACCGAGATGATCCAACGGGTTCTGTCGGTCTTTGGGGGGCTCAGACACGTGTCTGAACCCCAACGACAGGATTATCCCCTCATTTAATGATACCGGCTTAGAAGTACAATGCCAGCCAAAGATCCTCTTCATATCATTCATTAAGACTATCTCCAATGCTAAGGGCGTCTTTAGGCGCCCTTAGCTGCCTAGTCAGCTGGCACATCATATCCTTACAAATCCTTAAAACCTCTGAGTTTCTTCTCCAACCATTCAAACATCCTTATATATCCTAACATTTTCCACATCATTACCTATTCTTTCTTTACATTTTATTACTTAAATTGTTATAATGTATATAAATGATTAAATAATTAATATAAGTAAATACCTAACATCCAAAATAAAAGTAAACTAGATTTTAAACATGCAACGTATTTTTTTTTAAATTGTTTTTTTTTAGTTTGGATTATTTAAAATTCAAATAAAAACATTGAGGGTTAATATGTAGTTTTCTTAAAAATTATACGATGAATATAAAATATTTAATAATAAAACAAAAAACCCCTCTCTTCTTTTACACTCATCTGCGCATCTTCTTCGCAATAAGTTTCTCCGTTGAACCTTCCTGAAGCTTTTCAAAACAATCCAAGCCTGAAGTGAAAATTATCGTTGAGAAAAAAAATAAAAAAAACAAACGGAAAAAGCTCAAGAACCAAGACACATCAAGCCCTTGCAGTCGAATTTTTCTTTTGGATCTGCCCAAATCAAATATGCTCCATTGAACCTGAAAACTTGGATTTATTCCACGTCACTCGGGTGGGTTTACGGATTTCCCGTTGGAGGCAGTCTAAAAGAGGAAATTAAAATCAAGTTTAAAAATGTGGTAAAACTAAATAAATAAAGAGAATGACTTAAATACCCTTCATTTAATACTAGTTTTAATTGGGGTAGAAAAATGGATGGATTTGTCAACAGTTTTGATATCTCAGTGATTCAGTTGAGAAAAAAAAGTTTTTTGGATGAATCTGTCAAAAGTGATCAAACCTTAGGGATGATTTTAGCAATTACTAATTCATTTTAAAAAATGTAAGGATTCAGATACAATTTACCATTACAGATTTCTTTTTAAAATACATGATTCCGCTTACAAGTTATAATTATATGTTGTCGTGATTATACTTTAACATTCAATGTTATTGCTACTTAAGATATTTCATACATCATACATCATACATATTGTACTATGTAATATAGTGCTATATAAATAGTGTATTACTATATTATCCTGTATAATAAATCTATAATACGTATACGCGCATACATACATGTATATATAATATGTCACACATGAAATAAGAATACACACATTTAAAAAGTCGATCATGATTAATGAATTGAATTATTGTTTTTTAAAAGTCGATCATGATTAGCGAATTGAATTATTGTTTTGAGTCGGTTAGTAAATTGTGTGTTATTTAGTAATTACACACTAACTAGCTAACCTTTCTTCTTTCTATACTAATAAACAAAAATCTTTTTTGGACACGTGTCATTCTCTGGTAATTTCTCACCCTTATTATTTATTTTTCTCTTTCATTAAATAATAATAATAACAACAACAACAACAACAACAATAATAATAATAATAATAATAATAATAATAATATGAAACATCAATTTAACTAAATGTATTTATCTCTTTCGTTTTCATAATTTGAAATTGATTTTTTTTTAACTCTAAAGTTTCAATCTTTGGCAATTAAGTCTAAAGTTTCAATCTTTAGTATTTTAACCCCTTTGATTAATTTGATTTTTCACTTCTAATTTCAAAAGTTTTCATCTTTTGCAATTTAACCCCTTTAATTTTTTTTACTTTCAACCCAAAGCTTTTCATCTTTTACAATTTAATCTCAACACTCCTTTTACTTTCAACTTTAGTCTCTTATATACTTTTCATCTTTCATAAGTTCTTCGTTTAACGTGTCGTTCTAAATTTCCGAGTTAACACGCCGCAACGTGTGTGTGAGGTTCAACGTTTTTTCATCTATTTTTTTCCTGTTTGACATGCCCGTCGCAACGCGTCTATTTTTCTCTGTTTGATAGGTCTGTCGCAACGTGCGAGTCAGAGATCGACTTAGTTATTTTTTTCTCGGTTTTACACACAGGCTCGTGGTCATGTTAGAAACATTTGCCTTTCATCTAACATGATATATAACTAATGAATCCCCGCCGCATTGCGGCGGATGATAATTCTAGTTAAGTAATGAGAGAACATATTAAAAAATATTGGATCTTTTAAATATAACAATTAATAAGAAGTGGGTATCGCTATCATAATACATTATTCATATGGATCAACTAGTATTTATCTTTAAGTTCTTTGAAAAAATTATTCATGGATTAAAAAAACACCTGCCGACTTCTTTTGTAAAATGAACATCTCATGGAACACAAGGTGACATAATTGTGTATATTTGACTTCAGCTTTAAGTATTAACAACTTTCTCATAAAGAGGCTTACTGTGAAAACTTTTAAAGAAATATTTTTTATTTTAAAATGTCACTTCGTATTTTTGGGTAAAGGGATATCCCGGTTCAATTTCATTTATCACAAAACCAAATAAGTACAAGTAGTAAGGTGGATCCTCACTAATTCACTTCCTGACATGCCAGGAAATGTAAACAAGCCAAACCGCAAGCAAAACAAAAAACAACCAACACAAACTCTAGACAAAAACTAGAGACAACTCAGCTATAACACTACATGTTTGGCACGTTCCATTTCTCCAGCAAACTCATCCCAGTCATCAAGCTCTTGACCTTCACCGGAGCTAGCTTTAATCGAACCGTAGAAACAATAGCTTCACAAATCACCGGGACCGATCTCTTCTTGGTTCCATACAGCCTCTGATTTCGCTCCTGCCATATGAAGTATGTTGTCGCAGCAAGAATTAAACGACCAATAATACTCCGCATCGACTTCTTAGAAGGAACTGAAAGCAACCAATCCACAATATCCTCCCATTTGTTGGATTGTAACTGAAGACCAGCCAAAGACTTCAAAGACGACCAAACCTGCATTGAAAACGGACATTCAAAAAACAGATGATCATGCGAGTCCGGCTCCGAGTAACACAACGGGCAGCAAAGCAAGTTTAAGTTGGTAGCACCACCAACATCCCATTGCTTTAATTTATCCTGCGTCTTTAACTTCTTCTTACAAATTAGCCAGGCAAGAAAAGCATGTATTGGAATACAGTTCGCAAACCAAACTATCTCCACCCAAGGGACTTTATCGCTATGGGTTATGATTGTATCCCACACTACAGAAGCTGCGTATTCCTGTTCGACTTCACTAGTATCACGCCAAGCTAATGAAACAGGTGTTTGAGGACTAATAACTGGCGGCTGAATGTTGATTAGAACAGGAAATAAGTCCAGCCAAGCTCTCGGCCACCTCCACTCTCTATTATTCAGAATATCGCTAACCTTAGACATAAGATTAAACCCCGCACCATGCAGCTGACGGGACGAGATAAGAGCGCATAACGGTCCTATATGAGCCTAATTATCAAACCAAGCAGAAGTAGATAAACCATTTCCAATCTTAGAGACAATAAAAGGACGAACCCGATCACGAATGTTCATAATATTTCTCCAACCTGTCGCATTGTTACCCCTTGACCGAATTTGCCAAAAAGACTGACCTTTTATTTTGTGCTCATGAATCCAATTAACCCATATCGAATCCCTCCTAGTAAGAAGACTCCAAATATGATTAGTCATTAACGCCAAGTTCATGTCACGAATCCTCCGAATACCCAAGCCACCTTCAAATTTAGGCAGACACACATCAGACCATCTAACTTTCGCTCTACCTTTCTTCATCGGACCTTGACACCAAAGAAACGACCTCATCTTTTTTTCTAAATCAGCAATGACTCGAGCCGGAAGAATAAAAACAGAAGCCCAATAAATATGCATGCATGATAGAATGGAGATAATAAGCTGAAGACGCCCAACAAAGGACAGTGTTTTATTTTTCCATCTATCAATTCTAGCTTCCAACTTTTCAACCAATATCTTGCAATCCTTGTAGACTAATCGCGAAGAAATAAGAGGCACACCCAGGTAGCGAACGGGAAGAGCTCCTTCCTCAAACGACATCAGCTGTAAAACACTTTGCTTATCCTCCCTAGAAACGTTTCCAAAAAACACAGTACTCTTTGCCATGCTAGGCACAAGGCCCAACATATTCTTAAATCTTTCCAAACCTTCCATGATAACCCTAGCCGAGGACACATCACCTCTAGTAAACATAGACTAGTCATCCGCGAAACAAATATTCACAATTCTTTATTTTTTACACATATTATGAAACTTGAAATTGGGGGATTTAATCACCAGATCCTTCAAAATCAGCGTTAAAGCTTCCATAACCATAGTAAATAAGTATGGCGACATTGGGTCCCCTTGTCGCAATCCCCTTTTACCTCTAAAATAACCATGGATATTACCATTAACTCAAATCGAGAAGGAGACAGTAGTAACACAAACCATAATCCAGCTCACCATTTTAGGATGGAAACCAAAACCCACTAACAGGGACTTTAAGAATGACCATTCTACCGTATCATAAGCCTTCTGTATATCAACTTTGAACGCACATTTAGGAGGACCAATATTGCGGTGGTAATATGCATTAACTCTTGAGTCAACAGAATATTATCAGAGATCCGTCTCCCAGGAACAAAGGCTGATTGATTAATATCCACAACATCTTCTAAACCAACCTTTATTCTATTTGTGATGATTTTGCTGATGCACTTATAAAGGACATTGCAACAAGAAATGGGACGATAATCCTGAACCGAATTAGGGGTATGCACTTTAGGAATAAGCGCCAAAATAGTATGATTAATCTCCTTAAGCAACTTCCCATTAGTAAAAAACTCTTGGATAGCACAAGAGATATCATTGCCCACCACATCCCAAGAATATTTAAAGAAGGCAGCTGAAAAACCATCAGGGCCAGGTGCTTTATCGTTGCCAATTGAGAACATGGCTTCCTTTATTTCCTCTAACGAGACATCCCGAACCATATTCTGAGCCTTCAATGGGCACAACCTCCGATGGAACAACTCAGGATCCATGAACTCTGAGGTACTACCCTCAACGCCTAAAAATTGAGAATAATGATCCACAAGAGCCTTTGGCACTTCCATCCCTTCAAAAACGGTACCATTTCGATCTTTAATGTAGTCTATACGGGATGTGATTCCTGCATTTAAAGGAGTTATGAAAATAGGTTGAGTTTGAATCGCCTACCTGGAGCCATTCCACCTTGGACTTTTGTTTCAAAAAACGTTCCTCATCCAATTTAGCTTCATTAAAACCCTTGACTACATCCGCTTCCTTTTCACGCAAAGAAATATTAGACGGGTCCCCATCAATGGCCATTTGTACCGCATCCATCTCCGCTCGTAATTTAAAGACCTTCTCATGCAGATTTCTTTGCTTATACAGCAGCTTGCGCATAGGAGATTTCAGTAACTTCAATCTCTTAACTACACAATACATACGATTTCCAGCAAACGGCAATACCCAAACTTTAGAGACCGCCAATTCAGCCTTGTGAACTAGAAAATTAGCAAATTTAAAAGGCTTCGGACCCAATTTAGCGACATTGGGAAGCTTCAAGATACACGGACTATGGTCCGACACACGATAAGGTTGGAAAACAGCATGAGCCGATGGATATTCTACCAGAAACTGCGCATTACCCATGATTCTATCAATTTTCTTCAGTATACTTACTCCCTTTTTCGGCTTTTGATTCCACGTATAATGTAGCCCCGAATGGTTTATATCCAACACCTCAATTAGTTCCACACACTCCTTGAAATCCCTCATAGCCGTAGTAACTCTTGATGAACCATAAAGGTTGTCCTCCAGGTTCAACGATGAGTTAAAATCATCCAACAATACCCATGGTTTATTGTTCATGAAGCCCTTATGAACCTTTAAATTCTGCCACAAATCCTTCCTCTTAACATAGTCATTATCCGCATAGATGAAGGAGCAAAATAACGCTTTATTATCAGCTTTATAAATCACTTGAGTGTGCATAACCTGATTAGTTTGAGATATGACCATGAGATCAACTATATCCGCATTCCATCCAACAATTATCCTAGTGCCTTTATCACAGATCACCCCATTAGAAGTCCAGCTCCACCTTCTACAAATATTGCGGCAAACATCATAAACTTTTGATACATCCATATGAGATTCCAGAATAGCACAAACATTGAGATAGTTTTCATTCACAACTTCCTGAACCTCTTTCTATTTAAGGGAGAGATTCAATCCCCTAATGTTCCAAGAAGCAATGCTACCCATTAAAACTCGCTGAACCGGGAGTGCTTGCCCCCTCAGAATTTGGTTTAACACCTGCTTCCATGAATTTAGTCGTCTCGTCATAAACCGTTTCAATATCCTCATCATCATCCAGGTCTACCGCATTACGAGTACTTTGAGAATTACATGGCTTATCCTTTGTATTAGAATTCGAGTACATAGATTTTCTAGAACCATCACCTTCCTTATCCAAAACAGAAAACGGGTTAGAGATAGGCACCACTTTGCTGGTCGATGCTCCTCCCCCAATATTGCCAAGTTTCCTCTCCACGGGTCTATAAACCAAAGTCGGTTTACCTTTGTTAATCATAACACCCTTCTTTTTATTAGATTGTACATAACTAGTAATAATACTTGTGCGTGTTGTGGCACGGGTATATCGCAAACATTGGATGAATTATTCCAAGCGTTATGTGATTGGATCAAAACGTAAAGTAAATTAAATTTATATCGTACAATTATAACATATTATATGTGACCTGAATTATACATAGAAAACGTAACAGGTATAAAGGAAAGACAAATACGTGTAATCAAAAGAGATTACTTAGAGCTTTTAAGAAAAGGAAAAAAAATAAAAGAAACCACAATTTGACTTCACTTGGTTCAGAACAAAATTTACGAAACGTACATAAAATAAGCACGAAAATGTATTATATTTGACTTCACTCATATTTAAAATAAGTATACGTCGAAATGTAGACTAACTCAAATTTATACAGACACCTACATAAAAATATGCACATAAAATGGTTTTTTAAATGAAAACGTATTATATTTGAACTGACTTGATTCCTATTAAAAAGTTTTCGTCGAAACGTAGATCAACTTGAATTTATACCAACACATATCTAAAGATAATTTTTTTAAAAGTAAATGAACAATACCTAATAATTTGAATAAAGTAATTTAATCTAAAAAAATATAAGAAAACAAAGAAGAAGAAAAACTTACTTGCCAACATGGACATTTTGCTATCAATTTTTACCCAACATGCAAACAAGCAACTCTTTTTATATTTTCTTTGTTTTCCATAGGATTTTATTTCAATTGTTGTATTATATTAGAGCATTCACATCCAACCCACTAAAAATATACATACATTCCACTAAAAAACAACTCCTATATCAATATATTTTCACTAAAAACAAATACTTTTTCTCTCTCATTTTCAATTAAATAATATTTTTATATCTTTATCATTACATTTTTTCTCTCTCCTTCACTCACAACCACTTTCAATATATATATTAAAAATTATAGTGGGTGAACATTGTCCCCCCAAATATACAGATGAACTGTAATATTTTCTCTCTCCTCCACTTATAACCACTTTTTATACTCTTTATATTTTAAAAACCCCACACACAGATTTTGATTCCCAGGATGTGAATGCTCTTATAATCGGTGGAACTGTTAAACACGTAAATAATTTAGACCATTTCAAATTGAGACACTACAAATAGAGTAAACTAAACTGTAATTTTTATTCCGAGGGTATGGTTAAGACTTAAGATTACAACTTTTTACAAAATGCCTAGATAGTTCTTGCGGTTTACTCAAATTTTACCTATAGTCTTTAACATTCTAAAACAGCTGTAATCATCAACTTTTGCACACTCGTTTCTCGGATAGTCCCTAGTGTGAATGAGAGTTAGTTTTTAAGTTTAAATGGGTGTGAAATGACCTAAAACCCTTCCTATTAAAATTAGGACACCATTACTAAGGCCGGAGGGTATGGAGGCGCCACCAGGGCCACCTCATCCCCTATAGCGCCTTGAGGCGCCATCATCCCACACCCACAAAATTAACTCGGGGCACCATTGATGAGGCTCCATCATGTTAACGAGCTTCAATCGCGAAGAACGAGGAGGGATTTGTTAAAGGACGGGGCGCTATAGTGTAAAGGGGTTTTATCCCACACCCTGCAAGTTAAGAGAATGAGTCTTAAAGCACCTGTGTGACATGACGTTAATAAAGCCCATCCCACACCCTTCAGCCTAATCAGGCCTCACCTAACTGTCTGAACCATGTACCCATTTTCAAACCCCTCCTTTAATTCCCTTTCTCCCTAAAGATAACCATCACCCACCGGACCACCATTTTCACCACCTAAATGTATTAACCATGTACCCATTTCCATAAAATCAAACCGAATCGTGTACACCGTAGGGATAGTAGAAACATAATTATTAATGGGGTGCCTTATTCCCACATACCCTATATCTTATTTTCACATCCCCTATTGTATACGGGCCGTATACAATTATACGGCTCGTATAGAATGTTTTTTAATAGGAAAATGCGCAGAGAATGTTTTTTTTGGTTTTATTATATACGACCCGTATACAGTTATACGAGTCGTATATAGAATGTTTTTGAATAGGAAAATGCGCAGAGAATGTTTTTTTTGGTTTTATTATATACGACCCGTATACAGTTATACGAGTCGTATACATGTGTATACGATTTGTAAAACGTATACGGCTCAATTGATTTATTTTTGTGGGTTTTTGATGTTAGCACATGTATACGGGCCGTATAACTATATACGGGCCGTATATATTGGCGTTTTTTCAAGTATCACGTTTTATTCCCGTAAAAACACAATCATTCTAGGGTTTCTAAACTCTTCATCACCTTTAACAATGTCGATAAACGTTGATCGGAACATGCCGCTTAAATCGGAGCACAGGTAGAGTAACGTTACCGATCAGTCCGTTGATGAAAACCTTAGCGATCGCAGAGATCTTCGTGTTGGTTATTTATCGATTCCGAGTAACTAGCAGAAGAACCTGCCACAAACAAGTTCTCCACAGTTTGTTATTCAGATCTCTGTTCGGTCATCTTTCCAAACTACAACACACGATACTTTTAATAAGCTGTCATAGTTGTCAAATTCGATTTCAACAAATCTTTTCATTTTCCTTCAATTTCTAAAATATTCTCTGTTACATGAAGACGTGTCGGGTTCTTCTACTAGTGGTATTTTACTGAAGTATTGAAGATTGAGGCGGGCATTGTTTAAATCTGAATATAACTAGATGTTACGTGTATCAGCGTTGTTTATCACCCTGTGTGAGCATTGGAAACCCGACAAACAGTCTTGACAACTGTGACATTTTATCTATCTATGTGTGTCACATCCATCCTGTTATTGCAATCGATATGATTAATTTTTTCAGATTTTTTTTCTAATTAGCGTTGTTAACTACCAAAAGAATGCATACACAAAATAGTTCTAGTGGACGAAGCAAAAAGACCGTTGTGTATCTGAATCAGGTTCTCAAACAAACACTACCAAAGATGGGTTGGGGAAAAATACCGGAGCTGTTATCTCGGTTGTTCAGTACTCTCCTATATCAACTTGAACGGTTGATGGTTACAAGGATCGTTCTAATAGATTAAAGAGAATAAATCATTTTTTACCAATTTTCACTCCAGTTGTTGAAACTTGAGCGCAGTAATCAATTCAAAACCCTCACCCTAAAAAATCAACCAGAAACCAAAGGAAAAAAGGGCTGATAATGGCTGATGGTTCTTCGTTGAGGAAACCAAACGTAGACGGAGATGATAGGCCTGGTAACCGGAAGAGAAATCAATTGTATTTTTTTAGTTGATTCTCTTGTTAAGTTTCTGAACCAACCGAAATCCACAAATTCCAACAGTTTCTTCATAGATTTCATCCGGTTTCCAAACTCTTTCACACAAAGTTAATATTCATTGTGGTGGATGCAAGCATAAAGTTAGAAAAATACTCAAGTTGAACGGACGATATGTATCAACAAATTGTGAGTGGGAATATGGCTATGAAGAATAGTATGGATAAACAATCACCGGTACGGGTTTTTCTGCTAGTTATTCGGAATGTTTCGAATCATCACAGAAGACGTGTCGGGTTCTACTGCTAGTAGTATGAGTCTGAGTCCATTGTGGTTCGTGAATGTTTCGAATCATCACGACAAGGATCGTTCTAATAGATTAAAGAGAATAACCCCCTTTTTACCATTTTTTACCCATAGTATACAAGCTGTATAATAATATACGACCCGTATACAACCATCGTATACATTGTATACGATCGGTAAAAATATTTTTTACCAATGGTATACGGCCGTATAAACCGTATACGACTCGTATACATATGGTAAAAAATGGTAAAAACCTCTTTAATCTATTAGAACGATCCAATAAACGAAGAACAAAGCCTATTTTCAAAACGCAGGTTCATACAGTGCTGTAATAGGTTGTGGTTCAGTTTGTTACCGTATACTGTTACTGTAGTTGAGGAAACCAAACGTAGACGGAGATGATAGGCCTGGTAACCGCAAGAGAAATCAATTGTCTCAAACACTACTAAACATCTGCTTTCTGAATTTGAATCAGAATGTTAACTTTTTAGTTGCTTATCTTGTTAAGTTGTGTATTGACGAAGCTGACAAACACATTGGTATTTTCTCAAAATGTGCAAACTTGAAGAATCTCACATTAAAGGAGTTTGCAACAACGGGATCAGATGGTTTGAGTATCTTTCATCCTCGTTTGGCTAATCTCACACTTGAAAATGACAACATTGGTATTTTCACAAAATGTACAAACTTGAAAATGACAACTTGCGAGATCTGACCCAACCGAAATCCACAATTATTTTACTCATAAACCCTTGAATCCCAACGCTTCATTTGTAACCGTAAGGATGATGCAGATTTGTACGTAAAGATCTCTACACAAACTCTTCTACATCTTTTAACCAGTTGTCCATCACTTAAGACCTTGAAAGATTTGTTGAAATCGAAGCATTCACGAACCACAATGGACTCAGACTCATGTTCAAGTAAGTGTCTAAAAATCTAAAAATTCAAGTTTACCTTGTAAATTTCTCAAAACAAACTCTCGTTTCTTCATCTTCATCTTCAAGAACAATGATGAACAGATGATGTCAGATAATACTTCATTTGTTGAGAAACCATTATCTTGTGATACATGAACGTTGTATTCTTGTCTTTCAGAAGAGTTTGTATTGAACCAAGAATACTACAAACATTCTATACCTTGCAACGTATACAGGTGCAAGAGAATGGCGAGTTATTTTCAGTTATTTCTGTTGATTCACAAATTTCATTGTTTAAACCAGAATCAGGTTCTCAATACAAGGATCGTTCTAATAGATTAAAGAGAATAAACCATTTTTTTTACCATTTTTTACCATAGTATACGAGCCGTATCAGAATATACGGCCCGTATACAATCATCGTATACATTGTATACGATCGGTAAATTTGTTTTTTACCGAGAGTATACGGCCGTATAAACGGTATACGGCCCGTATACATATGGTAAAAAATGGTAAAAAAATTTATTTCTTTCCTTTTTTTAGTTGCTTCTCTTGTTAAGTTTCTGAACCAACCGAAATCCACAAATTCCAACAGTTTCTTCGTGGATTCCGTCCGGTTTCCAAACTCGGTCATTCCTTGTGATACATGAACGTTGTATTCTTGTCTTTCAGAAGAGTGCTGTAATAGAGAAATCATCGTATGTCTTTTATCAACCGAAGAGGCAGCAAGGACAGATAATACTTCATTTGTCGAGAAACCATACTGTCAAGAAACTAACATCTTTTAATACTTCATTGCGTATGTGCTTGTGCTGTAGAAACCGGTGATGAATTTGTGTATCTAAATCAGGTTCTCTGCCTTAGATCGGCCATTCCTTGTGATACATGAACGTTGTATTCTTGTCTTTCAAGACAAGGATCGTTGGAAGGATTGTAGTAGCAGGACATTGGTACCACTGTGAAAATTGCATCAGGAGGGGAGAGAGTCTGATACAATAAGGATGTTGGGAATTAAACGCATGTACGTGACAAAATAAGGATGTTCGCATAAACATATATTCGTTTCATAACCTCCTCCTATAAATCAACCACAAATGACAAAGAGCCTGTATTAAAAGCCATCCTATGTCTTTTACCAACCGAAGAGGCAGCAGAAGACGTGTCGGGTTCTTCCAACATTCACGAACCACAATGGACTCAGACTCATACTACTCACCCTCCCCTGAGGAAAAGTTTTCCCGACGACTCAACAAAATCCTGATAGAGAAAAAACATCAACAACCATTTTTTCTTTTCCTTCAATTTCGAGAACATTCTCCCTGTGTATGTGCTTGTGCTGTAGAAACCGGTGATGAATTTGTATACACAACTGAACATTAATTGATATTGTTTTAGACAACAACAGATAATGAACGGATTGTTGGTGGATAACGCAAACAAGTTCTCCACAGTTTGTTATTCAGATCTCTATTCGGCCATCTTTCCAAACTACAACACACGATAAGTTTAAACTTTTATAGTGTGTGATTTGACCAGGAAATGATTGGAGGTGAAGGTTCAGTGCACGAAAAGTTTCTTACGAAATGTACGTGACGAAACAAATATGTTGGGAATTAAACGCATGTCCGTAATCCTGCGTTGATAGCTTCCGTTTTATTCAGACTCCTTACAACTCTCATCAAATGCCTCACCCTTCCTTTTATTCTATAAATATTAAATAAAGAATAACACCATGCCCGTAATCCCGCGTTGATAGCTTCCGTTTTATTACAGTCATACGACACGTTTTCTTGTTCTTCAATCTTTGTTACTTGTTAATGTTTTATTTTTTTCTACTTTTAGAAAGTTTTGAGCACCTCACCACTCTAAAATACTTGAAAAATCAAAATTTCGTTCCATACAGGCCGTATATTAGTATACTGCCCGTATACACGTTCGTATACATTGTATACGACCAGGCAAACTTATTTACACATGGTGTATACGGGCCGTATACTGTTATACGCCCGTATAGAATAAAAACAACTGACAAAGTCTGCTGGCACAGACTTTGTCAAGTTGTTTTTATTCTATACGGGCCGTATAACAGTATACGGCCCGTATACACCATGTGTAAATAAGTTTTCCCATGTGTTAATATTAGGACCCTTATTAATTTAATGTTACACACAAAATGACCTTTCTACCCATCACGTGATGGCATGTGACCATGTTTTAACAAAGAATATGGATGGAGTTAGTAACATGGCTTGAAACCGCAAAGGTTTGAAATAGCAAAGTGCTTCTGGCAAAACTTTCTTAACTTGTAAAAAATACAATTTGTACCAAACTCCATAGACCGAAAATTGCAGTTTACTCTATTAATTAAACTAGGTTAGAACCCCGTGTATTACACGGGTTGCATAATTTTATATAATAGATAATAAAAAGAGATATCTTTAAAAAAAACTCGTATATTGCACGTGCTGAAAAAATATAATGTCATATGTTAACATAAATAGTCATCAAGATTTATCATTTAAAAAATGAACATTGATGTACTATTTAATTATTATAACATTTTACTTTGTTTTTTTATTTGGGGTTGAATCTCGTTTTTATGATACATTCAAATTACGAGATACAATTATTTTAGTTAGTTTTTACGCACCTTCATGTTTATCTGTTTATTTCATTCATAAAACACTCGTCTTAAATTTGTATTCAAGAGAGTTTACGGTACAAAAAAGGTGGAGATCAATCCCCACGTTTTATATATTTCATCATTTTTATGAATTATATCGTAAAATCGAGAAATAAATTCTCTTTGAATGAAGTATAGAATTGTTATATTTAAAAATGGTGTTCTTTATACATGTTGATGCAACGCGAGACAAATGATGGGTTCAAAGTTTACAACTATAGTGATGTTCTTTATATCTAAAAATGATGGGTTTAAAGCTTACAATTTAGAAGCATATGCCTACCATTATGGTGTGCGTTTAAAAACACTTACAATTTGATAGAAGCATATGACCTAGAATAATAATTTAATTCTAGTGAAAAAAAAACAATAATACAATTATTAAGTATATATCAAACGGGAACATTTGATTCCTAATTTACCATAATTTCAATCACATTTATTCTTAATTAATTTTTTTGTTTAAAATTACTATTATTATTATTATTATTATTATTTACTATGATCATAATAAAAATAAACGTTTATATTCTTATCTAACTTTTTGTTTAAAATTATTATTATTATTATTATTATTTAATATGCTCATAATAAAAACAAACGTTTATCCTTATCTAAATATTTATTCTTATCATGCTCATAATATTTAACATGAGAGATAAATAGGAAAATAAGGTGAGAAAGCACCAGAGAGTGACACGTGTCCAAAAGATTTTTGTTTATTAGTATAGGAAGATTGGTCTAGCATAAACTCAAACCACTGGCATTCTCGAATACAAATATAGATAAATGAATTTGAATCCGAAGGGCAAACATGAAACATGCGGAATGAATAATGGGATAAGTATTTGGGTCAACTGTTATAAGTTAGAACCGGTGAATCGTCTGTCAAATAAATACCGAAATAAGTGGAAATCCGTCGATCTTACCTCCTGTTGTCAACCTTTTATAAGTCCGATTATTTATAATTATAAGTTTGGACCGGTAAACGGGGTATCAAATACTAGACATGCATATTTTTGGATCAAATGTGTTCCTGACTAAGAAATCAACATCCAACATAATCGAATACAGCTATGAATAAATAAATTATTGATGTTTAATAAGTGTTTCAAGTTATATTTAATTAGAAAAGAATCAAGGGAAAATCTCGTTTTTTGTCCACCGTCCAAACCATCGGTTTCACTAATTAATTAACTTGGCCATCAACTATGACAATGTCCAAGATTCTTGTGACAAATACTATTTTTTTTGGCCGTTTCCTTGGGAACTGATCAATCGTATGAACTTTTTTTTTTAACGGTAAATTCAGATCACTGGAGTATTATCGTGTCACCAACGGAGCTACTCGATCATATCCATCTCCATTACGCATAATGCCTATACACACCTATTCAGGAGGAACCCCAATAAATATAGAAAAACCCGTTTTGTGGGAGTTGAACCCAGGATCTATTGGTCCCAAAGTATTATCTCATCCTCAAGATGCCACTAGGCTATAAAGCCATGGGTGATCAATCGTATGAACTATCTTTATTTTAATCTATAAACTTAATCTTCTATATCATCTGCACTCCCAAAGGAGGAGCATGAATAAGTTTGGACCTAATTTTTTTAACAATTTTTTATATTAATTCGTCTTTAACAAGGCTCGAACCCTTGATCTTAAGAGAAACATCTTAACTGTTAACTCCAATGACTTTTCCAATTGGACCACCCTACCGATAAGTCGATGCAGGTTTTTTGAAGTATACCCACAATAACTATATCGATATATTGAAGTATGAACGTGTGGGTTTTTTGTCATTAAAAAATCGTATTGCATGTATATATAGATTATTAATGTTTAACGAGAATCATTAGTTAGAACCAACATAATTATTTTTTAACTTTTTAAATTATTTTCCAACGAGTAGTTAAAGACCTCCAGTTGTTATTTCTCAAATCATGATCACGATCATTCCATGATCAAAAGACCAAAAACAATTGTTACTTCTTAATGCGGTGATATTTTTTTCCACAAAACATAGAATTACACTTCCACAACTTGATCTACAAAATAATGTGTACAGTATAAAAATTACATATTAAATGTTGTTTCATAGCATGCTTTAAAACCGGTTTTTAAATCATACTGGGTGGCTCTGAAATAGTTCAGCTGACTGAACCAGGTTGTACCAGACGGTTCAACCTGGTTACTTGTTAGCCCTAAAATTCCATAGAATACGAATTTATCTAAAAAAAATAATAATCCAATCTCAATTAGGATTTATGTAAATCATCGTTTTATCTAAAAAACAATTATTTTCTTGTAAAATATTAAGCATTTTAATAACATTTTTATTACTTGCAAAACAATATTACATTGGACCCAAATCTTACCTTTTAAATTCTTACGCACTTTTAAATTCTTCTTCTTACTTTAAACCCAAATCTTTTATTCTCCTATCAAATGAACTGATCTTCTATCTAATATTCTAATGACCTAGAATCTCAAGGGTTCGGTTTGTGAGTTGTGCGAAGTGTAGAAGTGAAAAAACAAATTATTAAAAGGCTAAAAAAGAGTTATAACTTGTAAGGGTACTCGGGGCACCAGTAACTATAAACCGATTGTGAATGTTGGGTAAGATGATTGTTAATATGGAAGTGGTGGTGACGAGTTGTTGTCTTTCATTGGTTCATGTCATTTGGGTACTTCTTTTACGGGTGTCATTACTAATTTAAGCACTTTTCTATGGATTTAGTTAAGACAGAGGTGGCTTTCTCTCATTGGTTGGTGATGTCCCTAGTAGTAGGGATGAGCTTTTTTTTTTTTCCCCAAATACCCGTACCATACCCATACCCGTACCGATTTTAGGTATTTGGTACATGTATCGGTACCCAGTTTTATTGATTTTGGTATTCGATACTTTTGGTATTGGTACAAGTACGGGTAAAAACGGGTACTGGTACCGAATTTTATGTTGACCTTTAAAAGTTTTTTTTGTATTACGTTTTATTTCGTATTATGGTATTTATAGTACTCGTATTGATTTTACCTATATGGTACCCGTATCATTTTGGTACTCGTACCAATTTTACCTATTTGGTACTCGTATTATATTGGTACTGATGTCAATTTTACCTATTTAGTACTCGTACAAGTGCCCAAAAACTAAATAAAAACAAAATGGTACCAAAACGGGTACTGTACCGAAAATACCCGTACTCGTACCCGTACCGTACCTATATATTTGGTACGGTATTTGGTACCCAATTTTGTTCAAATTCGGTACCGGTATTTTCGGTACCGGTACGGGTATGGGTATGGGTACGGGTACGGGTACTGTACCAATCCCATCCCTACCTAGTAGCATAACATTGTAAAAAAGTTGGATATTTTTTACATTATGCAATTTAATTTGTTGTTTCAAACTGATGTTAGGTTAGAAGCTATGTTAATGGAAATACAAACACAAGCAAATTGTTTTTTTAACGGCAAAATTCTTTTATTCTTGTCGTTCATGTGACTTGAACCCAAGACATTCCCCCCTCCTTCCAAGGTCTTTAAAAGCTTTGCCTTTGTCAATGGACCACCACCCCATTGGTTTGGTTGTTTACGAATGATGTGTAGGAGATATCTAATTAGTAGGGATGGCAATCGAACCCGACACATCTGGGACGGGTTTGGGGTCGGTTTATCGGGTTTGGGACTAGTTTTTATCTTTTTCGCGGGTTTGGGATGGGTTTGAGATTTGGTGATATACCCGTTTACCCGACCCAAATACCCAATAAAGTAAACTCGCGATATAGGGCTCAGATTTGAAGCCGAGCTGAAAATCTAAGCTCGGGCTCGGCTTGGTTTTAAACCGAGCTGGCTCGGCTCCGCTTGGTTTGCCTCGATTTTAAAAATAAAAATTAATACATAGCTCTCAAAATTCAATATTCTAAAATATTATTCAATACTTCAAAAGAACATATTCAATATAAGTTTAACCTAATAAATTACAAGCCAAAATCACGTTCAACAACGCAAAATAAGTTTTATATTTCAAGTAAATACAATATTTGCTCATTAGCACGACGATTAACCTTTAAATATGTCATAGATATCAAACTACAAGCCTAAATACATGTAAATAAAAATAACTTTTTTGTAATATATTATATGTATATAAAAATAAAATATATTATAAGTAAAATAATTCGAGCTAAGCCGAGCTACCAAGCGAGCCAATTCGGCTCGTCACGAGACGAGCCGAGCTAGGCTCACTTTCTAACCGAGCCAAGCCGGCTCGGTTCACTTTCAAACTGAGTCATATCGAGCGAGCTTTTTCCGAGCTAAATCCGAGCGAGCTCCGAGCCACGAGCTTTTTGGACAGCCTTAACCCGATATAATTTCTCTAATATTTTTAAATATGTAAATACATAATACATCTTTTTTTCTATACACATAGGTATTTTATCCCGTATACATTATATGTATTTGATATATTTCTTTAGTGATAATACTAAATGTAACTGATTACTTGTTACCCGATGGGTTTTGGGTCGGGTATACCCAACGGGTAAACTCTTTAAAATTAATGGGTTACCCGAAACCCGCGGATATACCCGATGGGTATTTACCCGCTAGAAACCTGACGGGTTTTGGGACGGGTTTGGGACAAGCTTATCTAATCGGGTTTGGGGTTGGAATTACCCAAACCCGACCCATCGCCATCCTACTAATTAGGAATAGTGTGCTGATTTCAAATAGCTAATTTGTCGTCATTAACCGACCTACAAAGTTTAATCATAAAGTAGGGTAGGTTTGATGCTCAATTATTTGCACATAGCATATGGTTATCATTTACGGTGAATCGATCGGGCTTCATAGTCTTCTCAAATATCTTTATTTTCAAAGCAATCATGTTAAGATAACGTTTTGATTGAGTAGTATGAGGCTACATTTATTACCTTCAAAAAAACAAGTATTATGCCGGTGTAAATAGATTACCCATAACATTCTTAAGCATATTATATTTTGAGTGGTTGGTTTTCGTATACATGCTATAACTAGTAGGGTGCCCGCGCGATACGGCGGGGGCGACACTTTGCATTGCGGCACTTGTTTCTAGTAGTTTTCTTATTCGTATGATATTTATGGTAGCATTATTGTGGTGGATATGTCATAAGTATCACACATGTCTAGTAATTATTACATTCAGAATTTAAATTATCAAGTACTTAAAGAAACCTTTGATGCAATAAAGTAACACACGAATAAGAAAAAATATGTCTTAAACATAAATAAAAGTTATATAAAGTAACACACGAATTAGGAAATATAAGTTTTAAATATAAAAGTTGAAAACTAAAAGCTCAAGTGTTAAGTACTTTGCATCATGATAAGATCATACGGCTTAAACATCTCAAGGATGTCATCTATTTTTGTTACACCACCATTTGTCATTATCGAGATCAGTGTCCTTTAGAATTTATTGTATCTCTTCCTGTTTGATTTTTACATCCTTTGGAGGATGAGTTTCTTCTCTATTCTCCTCTTTAACTAATACATCTGTAGTAGCTAGTAGTAGCAGGAGCAGTTTTGAAACTGGAAAAAAATGTTATTTTAGTTACATATTTTTATCATGTTACCGTTATATATAATATAGGATAAAAAACGACGTTCACAGTTAAACATAATAAAAAAAAAACAATATATCATGTTTTAGAAACATCCATACCTGTGTAAAAATCTGAAAGGATGAATATTGAAGCATCAAAATCACTAAACAATAAATAAGACGAATGTTAAGTGTGAGCATAGAAGAATAAATCAAAATTATACACAACAGAAAATTGAAGTACCTGTAAGCCAAGAATTCTAAAAAATAAGAAATTTCTTGATGTGAAAAAACTAATGAATTATACTATATCTAAAGAACAAGAAATTTCTTAAAATGAAAAAAACTAATGAATTATACTATATATAGAACCTATAAACTAACGAATTAAATAACATGTATCTATTTTCAACTAACTAATATTATCTATAAGAGTATTTTTAAATTATAATCCCTAAAAAAATGCAACACAATCTAGTATTCAGTTTTTGAAGATGTTTTAGGTTTAGATTATGGAGTTTTTTCCTAAAAGTTTGTTGGTGGAAAACTTATTTACCAAACTTCTAAAAAAAAGTTTTTATAAAAAATGTTTTATGAAAATGAAAATGCTTCTAAAAATGTTTTTATATTTTTTTATGAAAACTAAAATTCCATTTTGTTGAATATGGTATTATATAAAGTTTTTTAATATAACAAATTGGATATAACAAGTAAGCTTGTTTGATGTCAATTTACTACTTGCTAACCCATGTAAGTGTGTACACCCAACCAAGTAAATATACAAACCTACAGAATACGAACAGAGCTCATATCAAACCTGTATGTGCAAGGTTTCGAGTCGTCGGAACAAATTGGTGAACAATCTTAGTCAAACCAAAATCGGAGTGAAAAAAGGTTGGAATATTATTAAATTGATAATAATGACAACAACGTAGGGAGTCTTGAGCATTTGAAATGTGATAGGACACATTGCTTTAATCACTTGTACACTAAGGCATTATCTACTTGTACATTTTAATCCACACAACAATACTGACCAAGACAGCTATCGAAACGTCGACAAAAATGAGTAGGTCATCACGGTACCTTTGGATTTTTCAAAAACATTATAGTTTATAAGATATGATAAGAATACGTAAAATAATTATAAGTTTGTTGTGGAAGAGGATAAGTGTAACTAATTAGCCATAATTTTGTAAAAATAAAGAGATTTAAGTGTAATAATATTAGGGACTAAAATATAATTAGTGTTTAAAAGACCAAGTTACCCTCATTTTAAGGGTGTTTTTATAAATAAAGAGGGAAGAAGTTCTTATTTTTTGGGTATCTTAAAATACCCCTCACTCATGCATTATAATATAGTATAGATATATCATTGATCCCAAAAGTTGTCATTATAGTCAATGGTGAAGCTTAGATTTCTGATCGTGGGATCGAAAACGTATATACCAAAAAAATTCTATACGAAAACTACATGCTTTCCACTACTGAGCGAAAAGTTTGTGGGGTCGGCCGTCCTCTCCCGCCCCCACTATGCTGCGCCAATGATTACATCATCGAGCAGGGCGGATCGAGCATAGGTTGAGGTTAGCCCGCGCTACCTCTTAAGTCATAACTTTCTTGGCGAAGTATGTTTTTCGTGTAATTTTTTTTCTTCTTCGTTTTACGTATCGACTACTTCTGAACAAATTTTTTAGCTTGTGCTATCTCTTAACTTTTCTTCTAGATCTGCCACTAACATCGAGATACCCATCTCCATCTATACGTGTATACAATTACATGTATCTATGTCGCAACCCCCGATCCCTTATCTGTCCCGGGAACGGGCGGACGCGAACTCAGTAGTGGTGGTATCAGCTTGTTAATTTGGCAGCGGAAATTTCATCAGGACCGTAGTTAGGAAATGTTTATCAGAGTAAAACCACCTTCTTTTATATTAATAATCACATGGGTAAAACCCAAGTTTCTTATTACAATACATTCATAGGGATAAACCCTATTTTATTGAATTTAAAACATCATCTTTTAGGTAACTTTTATAGCCACATTTTTCCCAAGCCTTCAGTGTTTTCCAGCTGGCTTTTTACTAATTGGCTGTCACATTTTGTTACCTGAAACATGTTTTAAAAACATTTGTCAGTGGTAAATACTGGTGAGTGAATCCCAGTTTAATCAAGAAACATTTTATTAATTAAAACAGTATTGAGAGCGATCACATTGTTTATTTCTACACAATTACTCATTCAGGACTGTCAATCCTGACTTGTGGGTCATATTACACATTGGCTAACTCGTCGTCCAATGGTAACGTACTGTCATCCCCGACTTACTACTCACAGTGTAGTAAATTTTGTATACAAAACCCTAACATACCGGCAGTAATTGAAGAACTACAAAGACTCAATCATTGCTTCATCATATTATTAAGCATTAAAGGTTTTGTAAAATAGTTACAAAAAGGTTATCAAAAAGAGGATAAACTCACTTTGCTATATTAGACTTCGCGTAAGGGTTTCCTGAGAGTAATCTATAATTTACACAAATGCACCTAGGTTAGTATTATAACCCTTTGAAAATATTAATGATACCCTCCCCGAGACGGCATTCCAACAACTACTTCGGGCAGAACCACGACAATTGTTACGGAACCCTAAATCAATCGGGCAGCGTATCTACTATGAAACCGGGGTTATAATACTTACAACGGAGCAGAATCTCGCTAATTAGGGGGTATAATACCCGGGTATTATAACTCTACTACAGAAATTTGAGATTGAGAATGAAATTGTGAGCGAGTTCAACTGAGATCCGAGGCCTCCTATTTATAGTTGCTGAACTCGACTCTCACGCGCCCCGCGTAAAGGTAGCCTTAGGGCTACGCGGCCCGCGTCAAAGCTAGTCAACGAACTAGCTTGTCCGGCTCACCAAGTAGACCCGCCACGATATCGACACGTTTCATCTCAGGGCTGCGCCACCATTCATGACTCTCGCGGCCCGCGTAAGATTGAGGTGGGTTCTACGCGGCCCGCCTCAACTTGAGTTTCAGATTTTTATATTTTATTTAATTACTATATTGTATCTCAGGCTCGATTTTTACATACGGGGTGTATATAAAGACATATGAGGGTCTTTTAAAATATACAGAGGTGTTGGAAATATTATGAGAGTGTTGATTTTAGGGAGGGTTGTTACATTCTCCCCACCTTGTTTTAGAGCTCGTCTGCGAGATCTACTGGAACAAGTGCGGATATTTCCTTTGCATTTCAGATTCGAGTTCCCATGTGTACTCAGGTCCTCTTTTGGAGTCCCACTTCACTTTGACCAGAACTAGTCTTTTATGTTTGAGGTTCTTGACTTTCCTGTCTTCAATCTGTAGAGGCTTTTCTACAAACTTGAGTTGTTCATTTACCTCTATATCCTTAAGAGGTACTATCAGTGATTCATCAGCTAAACACTTTTTGAGATTAGATACATGAAATACATCATGTATTCCTGCCATTTCCTCTGACAGTTGTAGCTGATAGACTACAGGTCCTATTCTTCTAATAATCTCAAAAGGTCCAATATACCTGGGACTTAGCTTTCCCCTTTTTATGAATCTTACCACTCCTTTCCAAGGAGAGACTTTCAACAATACTTTATCTCCAACTTGAAATTCCAATGGCTTGCGTCGGTTATCGGCATAGCTCTTTTGTCGATCACGTGCGGCTTTCAGTCGTTCCTTGATTTGAATAATCTTATCAGTTGTTTCTTGCACTATCTCAGGTCCCGATAGTTGCTTTTCCCCAATTTCTGCCCAACAGACTGGGGTTCGGCACTTACGTCCATAAAGTGCTTTGAATGGTGCAGCATTGATACTTGTGTGATAACTATTATTATAAGAAAATTCTATTAAAGGTAAGTGACCGTCCCAATTACCTCCAAAATCAATTACACAAGCTCTAAGCATGTCCTTCATTGTTTGAATTGTTCTTTCGCTTTGTCCGTCCATTTGAGGATGATAAGCTGTGCTTAATTTTAACTTGGTTCCCATTGCCTTTTGGAAACTTGACCAAAAATGAGAGGTAAATCGGCTATCCCTATCAGAAATAATTGATAAAGGAATGCAATGTAAAGAAACAATCTCATTTACATATAATTTGGGTAACTGTTCCATACTGAATGTTTCCTTCATTGGTAAGAAATGGGCTGACTTGGTTAATCTATCTACAATCACCCAGATTGTATCATTTCCTTTCTTAGTTTTGGGTAATTTAGTAACAAAATCCATTGTTATTAGTTCCCATTTCCACACTGGCATTTCTAATTGTTACAATAAACCTGAGGGCTTCTGGTGTCCAGCCTTAACTTGTGAACAAGTTAAACATTTAGAAACATAAGCTGCTATGTCCTTTTTCATTCCTATCCACCAGAAATTTTTCCTTAAATCCTGGTACATTTTATCACTTCCTGGGTGCATCGTATACTTAGATTTATGGGCCCCTTCTAGTATACGATGACGTAGGTATCCACATTCTCTTTTCATGGAATCTCCAAATTCCATCTGTTCCTTGTTTTAATTCTTTCATCATACTTTTCAAGTTTTCAGTATCTTCTTTGATTACTGATTCTTGTGCTTCTCTTATCTGATCATTTAAATCTACTTGCAGATTTAATTCAAGAGAACGTACCCTTTTTGGCTTTTCATGATATTTTCGGCTTAAAGCATCTGCTACTACATTTGCTCTTCCTTCATGATACTGGATATCACAATCATAATCACTAAGCATTTCCATCCAGCGTCTTTGTCTCATATTCAACTCTTTTTGTTTGAAAATATACTTTAAACTGTTATGATCAGTGAATATGGTAAACTTACTGCCATAAAGGTAATGTCTCCAAATTTTAAAAGCAAAAATTATAGCTCCTAATTCTAAATCATGGGTTGAATAATTCTCTTCATGATTCTTAAGTTGTCTAGATGTGTAAGTTATAACCTTTTTACGTTGCATTAATACGCATCCATAACCTAACTTAGAAGCGTCAAAATAGACTACAAAGTCTTCAGTTCCTTCTGGTAACCCTAGTATGGGTGTATGAGTTAATCTTTGCTTAAGGATTCTAAATGCTTCTTCTTGTTTTAATCCCCATTCAAACTTAACAGATTTACATGTTAGCTTAGTTAAGGGAATGACTATTCTAGAAAAATCTTGAATAAATCTTCTATAATAACCGACCAATCCTAAGAAACTTCTAACCTCGGTTGGTGACTCAGGGGTTTTCCATTTAGTAATTGCCTCAATCTTTGTTGGATCTACATGAATTCCTTCATGATTGACTAGGTATCCGAGAAATTGTACCTGTTCTAGCCAAAATTCGCACTTAGAAAACTTAGCATAAAGTTTTTATTTTCTTAATAAACTTAATAGTGCGTGCAAATGCTTTGCATGATCCTCTTTACTCTTAGAGTAAATTAGAATATCATCTATAAAGACAATTATGAATTTATCCAAATATGACTTACATATTCGGTTCATCATGTCCATAAATGTAGCTGGGGCATTGGTTAAACCAAATGGCATGACAGTAAATTCATAATGGCCATACCTTGTTCTGAAAGCGGTTTTAGGAATGTCCTCTTCCTGTACCTTTAATTGATGATATCCTGACCTTAAATCGATTTTAGAGAAAAATCGAGCTCCTTGCAGTTGATCAAACAAATCATCGATTCTCGGTAATGGGTACCGATTCTTAATCGTGACTTTGTTTAATTCACGGTAATCAATGCACATGCGCATCGATCCGTCCTTCTTTTTAACAAATAAGATGGGTGCTCCCCATGGCGATGAGCTTGGCTGTATAAATCCTTTTTCTAACAATTCATCTAATTGTTTCTTCAGCTCCTGCATTTCGGCGGGTGCCAAACGATAAGGTGCTTTGGCAATTGGTGTTGTTCCTGGCAGTAGATGGATTCTGAATTCAACTTCTCTGTCTGGCGGTAGTACTGGTAATTCTTCTGGAAATACTTCTGAAAACTGAGACACTACTGGAATGTCTTTTAGTTCTTTTCCTTTAGTGTTAGTGGTTATGGAAATCATATACACTATAGAACCTTTCCTTATATAGCTTGCGGTTTTCATCACATGGATGAATTTTGTAATTCTAGATGGTTTATCTCCTTTAATTGTGATCGTTTTACCTTTTGGTGAATTTACTTGGATTGACTTTTGATCACATAAAATACTGGCTTTGTTGGCTATTAACCAATCCATTCCTAAAACAACATCGAATCCTGCCAGATTCATGGGATATAGGTTTGCTATAAATTTCTGATTTAAAATTTCAATTCTTGCCCCCTGCAAGATTTCAGAAATTCTAACAGTTTCTCCATTAGCTGTCTCTACTAAGCATTCTAGTGGTAGTTTAGTTAATGATTGATTTAGAAATTTGCAAAATGATTTATTAATAAAACTTTGGTTTGCACCAGAGTCAAATAATACTTTAGCAAAGACATCATTAACTAAAAACGTACCAGCTATGACATCTGGAATCATCTTGGCTTCATCTGCAGTTAGAACGAATGCTCTAGCATTTTTGGTATTCTTGTTGTTTGTAACTGTAGCTAATTTTGGGCAATTAAGCTTGATATGACCTTGTTCTCCGCAGTTGTAACATATCTTGTTGTCAGCTTTCTTCTTGCAGTCTTCTTCTTTGTGTCCCGATATTTTGCAAAAGTTACAGTATATGTGTAACACCCCGTGTTTTCGTAAGTGAAAGTCAAAGTCAAGGTCAAAGTCAACGACCGGTTTCGCGCAACTTGACTCGTAGAAATGTTTTTATTTTATTTATATTATGTGGAGTAAGTGTTGTTAATGACAATAATCGAATCATGTTGACCGTATTTCAATCGACTCGCGACTGCGAATCGTAGGAAGTAACAATGCGATAAAGTTAATCAACTAATAACCAAGCTATACTAATCGAATCGACATCAAATCGTAACTCCAGCTATGTATTTTACTTGTCATTTATACGTGTGTGTGTGCCTTACGTGTTACCTGTGCATGTTTATTTATGTTTTGTTGTGATAATCAAGCGAACTTGAAGTCTAACTCGAATGTAATCGAACCCGAATCCGAGTTCCGAATCGAACCATGTTATATACGAAGTAGTTGGGAATGAAAGTAATTTGACTAGGAAACCCTATTGAATCGCTCGCAATCGAAACCGAAGCGTCATCGCACCTGAACGCACCATTCAGTCGACATCCGGACGGATGGTCCATCCGCACGGATGACCAGTCCGCACGGATAAACAATCCAGGTGACCTGCAATCCGCACGAATCACCATTTTCCCCTTTTAGCATCCTATAAATACCCGGGTCACTCTCCAAACTTTCCACTTTTGGCAAGTGACGTCCGACCTGCACGCATTCTTCACCTTTTCTCCGATTTCTCTCAATCCAGGTAAGATTTTGCTCTAAATCTTGTACATTCTCGATCTATACACACATCTACACCTTTCCATCTTTCAAATCTCAACTTTTAACCACGAAATCATCAAGATTTGAGGTATTCTAGGGTGACGTCGTCATGAAGTTCTCATGAACTTCAAGTGTGACCTCATTCCACCAAGAATAACTCGGATCTGGACGATTTCCACAAGATTTCACAACAACTTCACCTAAATCTAAACTTTTCTAAAGGATAAAAGAGTTGAAAGAAATAAACAAGTTTTCTCCTTCTTTTACCCTAAAAAAAACGGTACGAATCGGGTCAGTTCTAGTCTTCCACTCACTATTAGTGATGCATTAGTCCTAGATCTGGATTCTACCCGCAAGACACCTGATTTCAGGTTAGACCGGAATGACCGTTCTAAACCGCCGACAGGCCGAGTTAGGGTGATTCCTGGCCGGTTTGGTCATGCGGGAAGGATGCGATCCCAAATTGTTGCCACGTAATCAGAACGTCTCGATAAAACGACAAGGGCGACTAAGGGTAGCCGGACGGAACAACCTACACGAGGAAGTTGTCCGCACGAGTAAGTCATCCGCACGGGCAGGCTGTCTGCACGGACGAGCTGTCCGCACGGACATACGATCCGGACGGGTTGTCACCCGGACGAGCTACACTTGTGACCCACATTCAAAACGAGGTTTGAGTATCGACGAATGAACAATCCGGACGGACGACCTCTGAATGGATTACTCTTCGGATCATGAGATACTGAGACCTTAAAACAATTTCAAACAATGTGCATCCGCACGGATAAGTTGTCCGCACGGACAGACTATCCGGAAGGATTGTCTTGTCCGCACGAACAAACTATCCGGACGGATTACCACTGTCCGCACGGATTATCATCCGGACGGATTCCACAAATTTCATCAAGTGACTCAGCCTTGGAGACGTGTCCGCACGGATTACCATCCGGACGGATTGTTGTCCGCGCGACCGGCTTGAAGGGTGGAGATACTTAGATGTTTTCTAAATGCTACAACGAAAACTCCAAAGCACAAGTCATCATACACAAACACATCCTTAACTTAGGAAGAAACAATCCACTCGAATAAGTTATCCGCACGAGTGAGTTATCCGCACGAGTGAGTTGTCCGCACGAGTGACTAGTCCGGACGAGTGGCTGATCCGCACGGATTACTTGTCTGCACGAGTAACTTGTCCGCATGGATGACCATTCGCACGAACTACCAATCCGCACGGATGACCAATCCGCACGATCAGTCATCCTACCCACACTCATTCTGTACTGTTTTCCATGCCACTTATCATTACGCTATCGAATCTATTCAGGCTAACTGTACTCGCTGAAAGCGCTCCCTTCAATCCATAATCGCTGTGAGTATACTCGAACCCTTTTTGCTTTTAGCACTTTTGGGTGTTACATACGTTACGAATATTCAAACTACAACTATCACACTACTCAAGCTATTTTAACGCTAAACCATTTATGCATGTTATACGTGGCTTATGAAAGCTTGTTTGTTATGTTTACACATGGAATGCTGTCTACCTGCCTTAGCAACGATAGTACTATAGTTTGGACTCAGCACCCGTTCACACGGGGGTTGTTAAGGATCTTTTACTTGTATGGATTACGATGGTAATCATGTATTGCGAACTGCCTCAGGCAGTCAATCCGCAGTCATTGGTATCGATGGATCTATGTCGATAACTAACGTGCTTCATTTCACTATGTGTACGTGCTGGTTATGCGTAAACGAATTCGAACTCTATATGCTATTATCAAACTTGTATGCTCACCTTTACATTATATGTATTGACTTTATTTTAACGTATGTGACAGGTGCTTAGGTTGTTTCTGTGCTTAACTTGCTGGTGATGAAATTGAGGCTAGGGAAGGAGTCCTAGAAACCAACAAATAAATTAGCTGTGTTTAAATCTGAGTTGTCGGAACAGAATACTTGTCTTGATGCTTGTCTATAATAATTATTTAACTATTTGAGATACGGTATGGGACGTATTATTTAAATTGAATGGTAATGATAGTTGTTATGGAAACTTCTGGACAATCTGTTTCGCTCAGTGCCATGCCCCGATGATTCCGCCATCGGTTGGGGTGTGACAGATTGGTATCAGAGCCATAACTATAGGGAATTAGGCAAGACTCGACCTAGTCCGGGTCGAAGTCTCAGAGACCTAGTCTATAGTTAGGAACCAGCAGACCGACTCGAGTACATCCCTACTGGATGGTGTACGATCTTATTTCTCACCATTTTCATTTACCTACACTATCACTGCACTCGAATTTTCAAGTTATGAACGGGCAATAAGGCCGAGAATAGGTGGAAAACCACAAACTCTCGACTAAAGTTGCCTAATCAGCTTGCGTTTTAGCTACAAACGAGGAGAATCATACCAAATTAGGAGTGAAATCCATATTTTGATGAATAATCTCCTCAATTTTATTAAGAACAAGGACGAAAGTTGCAAGATAGGGGTGAAACCCTAACCTTGACAACTTGTCCTGCTTTTATACAAAAAAACTCCCACCAAAGTTTCGATGGACTCCAACGATCTGAAGACGCAATATAACCAATGGGAATTGCGCCAACGCCCAAGAATCGAGGCAAAGGCATAGTCCTGAAGGTAATTGTGCACACAGGATCCTTGTGAATAGTCGAACCACCTTGGTTAGTCGAAGTCTACTAGCCGTAGACAATCTATTCTCGATTTTATGTGTTTCAAGCTTTGAGCCAAGACTATTGACTCTGACGATTCGTCGATTTCATGTGAATTACGTGTTTTATGCTTATTTGTTAGCAATATGAGGTACTACTGGTGTCGATCTAACACCTTTTGCTTTCACACAACACACAACACATCATTAACAAACCGCTCGCACCATACTATATTCGAACCCTCGCCGACTTTGAAGGATAGGTTTCTGTTTTCTGAATGCCTCTAGTGACTAAGGTATGTGTGTTTTTGCTATTGTGTCTTACGTGTTCAGGAATTTTGTGACTATGTGCTCTACATGCCTATGTGACTATGCACTGTGTGTTACGGTGTTACGTGAATATACGTGTTACTGAGCTTTAGTAAGTAGTAAACGTGTGAGGTGAGATTCGAATACAATGTGTTGAGTTCCATGGCGATGTCTATTGCAGACAATGTCGTCTGGATCCCATCATGCACTCTCTCGTCAGGAAAAGAGGGACAAACGCCTTGCTTCCATCATCGCGAAAAGTGTAGCTAAGGCCGTGAGTGATGTCTATGAGAACGCCAGCAAATCATCCGAGGAATCGAGGACTGAAGGTCCTAAAGCTGTCACGAGACCTTTCAGTTTCAAACAATTCAAGTCGTGTGGGCCAAAAGAATTCACAGGCGAAGTGGTTGCCCTGATGACCTTCGAACTCTGAACGCTACCGGCGTCTTCCAGTCCCGTGCTCTAGACTGGTGGACGGCCGAGAGGAACAAGCGAGGGAATGATGCAGCCTACGGTCTGTCATGGGATGAGCTCAAGGAAGTCATGCTAGAGGAATTCTGCCCTCCTCACGAACGTCAAAAGCTTGAAGATGAATTTTGGCACATACATCAGAAGGATGGAGACAATGCTGGCCTTACTGCTCGCTTCAAACAGCCCAGCATTATCTGTCCTGACCAGGTCAAGACTCCCGATATGACTATCAAGAAGTACATCCGAGCCTTGCCCGACTGCGTTGCTGATTTCGTGCAAGCGGCTAAGACTACCACGATCGAGGAAACCTATCTGCTAGCCGCTGAACCGCTGAAGTCAATGACAAAAGGGTTAAGGCTGGGGTATGGGATAAGACCTCCAAGCATCTGCATCAAGCTACCGCTACTGCACCAACTGCTGAACCCACCTCGTCAAGCAACAAGAGAAAGAACAAGAGAAAGAACAGCTCCACCAACAAGAACTGCGCGATTACTGCTGCACCGATTCAAGCTGTACCTGCCCAACAGCGTCAAGTAGCGGCGCCTGTGGCCAATGCACCGCCTGCGAAGCGTGCATATACTGGGCCGCACCTGCTTTGCCCTACTTGCACCTATCATCACCCGACAGCTATTCAATGTCGCTTCTGTGTTCACTGCAATGTATACGGCCACTTTACTGCCAACTGTCGTATTCGCTAAGCTCCTGCCAATCAAGCTCTACTCACTGCCCCACAGGGTCAACAAGCTCCTCCGGCACCCGCAGTCAAAGCCAGAGCCCGCTTCACGTGCGGCGACCCGAATCATTTCGCCAACATGTGCCCGAACAGAGTAGTGAAACAAGAACCGTAACAGCAGCAACCACAGCAGCAACAACAGCAGCAGCAACAACAGGCCGCACGCGCCAGAACTTTCAATCTCAACGTGCGTCAACCCCAGGCTGACAACAACGTGGTCAATGGTACGTTCCTTGTGAATGGTATTTATGCTTCATGTTTGTTTGATACTGGAGCCGATAATTGCTTTGTGTCGCTCGAATTTGAGAAACTCCTTAGTCGTAAACGTTCCCGACTCTCCTCTGCATTCGATGTTGAAGTTGCTACCAGAAGAACCGTCGCTGTAAATTCTGTTATCCGTGATTGCACTCTCGAGCTCAACAATCACATCTTCCCAATCGACCTTATTCCGATGCAACTCGGAAGCTTCGACGTCATAGTAGGCATGGACTTCCTTCGAGAAAACCATGCCGAAGTTGTGTGCTTCGATAAGATGATTCGTTTTTCGCTCGCAAACGGTGATTCATTGCGCATTTATGGTGATACTACTTCGAAGGGTCTCAAACTTATGTCATGCCTCCAAGCTAGCAAGTATCTCCGCAAGGAATACATGGCTTTCTTGGCTAACGTTGTAGCAGCGGAGAAGGAAAAGAAAGAGAAGAAGAAAGTGAAAGACGTACCTGTGGTTCGAGAATTTCCTATTGTTTTTCCAGAGGATCTTCTCGGACTACCGCCAAGTCGTGATATCGACTTTCGTATTGACCTCATTCCAGGAGCTAATCCTATCGCCAAAGCTCCTTATCGACTCGCGCCGTCCGAAATGCGCGAACTCTCAACCCAACTCCAGGAATTGCTTGAAAAAGGCTTCATTCGCCCGAGCACCTCTCCCTGGGGCGCGCCGGTCCACTTCGTCAAAAAGAAGGATGGGTCGTTCCGGATGTGCATCGACTACCGGAAATTGAATAAGTTGACTATCAAGAACCGCTATCCTTTGCCTCGAATCGACGATTTGTTTGATCAGCTACAAGGCGCTACGTGTTTCTCGAAGATCGATCTACGTTCAGGATATCATCAGCTGCGTATACAAGAGGAGGATATACCCAAAACCGCGTTTCGTACTCGTTACGGCCATTACGAATTCGTTGTCATGCCTTTTGGCCTAACCAACGCACCAGCAGTATTCATGGATCTGATGAATCGTGTGTGTAAACCATATCTCAACCGTTTCGTCATCGTGTTCATCGACGATGTCTTGATCTATTCCAAGACGAGAGCCGAACACGCGCAACATCTACGTTTGGTTCTCGAGTTACTCCAGGGGAACCAACTCTACGCCAAATTCTCCAAGTGCGAATTTTGGTTGGGGGAGGTTCAGTTTCTGGGTCACATTGTAAATAGTCAGGGTATTCACGTCGATCCTGTGAAGATTGAAGCTGTTAAGAGCTGGGTTACGCCTAAGAACCCGTCTGAAGTCCGCTCCTTTCTCGGGCTAGCGGGCTATTATCGACGATTTATCGAAGGATTCTCGAAGATTGCTGTACCACTTACCTCTCTCACGCATAAGGACCAGCCTTTTGTCTGGGGGACCAAACAAGAGTCTGCCTTTCGAACCCTCAAACACATGCTTTGCAATGCTCCTGTTCTCACACTACCCGACGGGAACAATGATTTCATTGTCTACTGTGATGCTTCCAACCTTGGTCTCGGTTGTGTCCTTATGCAACGAGACAAGGTCATAGCTTACGCATCTCGTCAGCTCAAAATCAACGAGAAGAACTATACAACCCATGATCTCGAGCTAGGCGCAGTTGTTTTTGCATTAAAGATTTGGCGACACTACCTGTATGGTACAAAGTGTACGATCTTCACCGATCATAGGAGCCTACAACACATCTTTAATCAGAGGGAACTAAATATGCGTCAACGCCGATGGGTTGAACTCCTCAACGATTACGACTGTGAGATTCATTACCACCCAGGCAAGGCAAATGTGGTTGCCGACGCACTTAGCAGACGGAGCTATCTGCTTAGCACTCATAATGTTCAAGCCCAGCACAACCTCGAAACTCTCATCCGCGACGCCCAGCATGCGTGTTTCAACGAACGCACTTTGAAGAAAGAAAGAATCTACCACGATGGAGCCCAGCTTGTGAGCAAATCAAATGGGATATTCCACTTCTTAGACCGAATTTGGATTCCCAAGCGAACCAATTTGCGACAGATTATCATGGATGAAGCCCACAAATCCCGATACTCTATCCATCCCGGTGCTGACAAAATGTACCAGGATCTTCGCTATAGGTACTGGTGGCCGGGTATGAAACGGGATATCGCTCTCTACGTCGGAAAATGCCTAACCTGTGCTAGAATCAAGGCTGAACATCAAAGACCCTCTGGCTTGCTCGAACAACCACCAATTCCCATGTGGAAGTGGGAGAGTATAGCTATGGATTTCGTAACCAAGCTTCCAACCACGTCATCAGGTCACGACAGCATTTGGGTTGTTATTGACCGTTTGACTAAATCAGCTCACTTTCTGCCAATACGAGAAGACTACAAGGTGGAACGATTAGCCCGAATCTACACCGACGAGATCATTTATAGACATGGGATGCCTCGTGACATCATCTCTGATCGTGATGCTCGGTTTACTTCACGATTGTGGGAAACATTTCAAACGGCACTTGGTACAACGCTTAATCTAAGTACTGCGTTCCACGCATAAACCGACGGTCAGACTGAAAGAATGATTCGTACTCTATAAGACATGCTCCGTTCGTTTGTTCTAGACTTCGGTGGTAATTGGGATAAACACCTGCCGTTAGTCGAATTCTCGTATAACAACAGCTACCAGGCTAGCATCCAGATGGCACCTTTCGAGGCCTTATACGGAAGAAGATGTCGATCGCCTATTGTGTGGCACGAGATCGGTCACTCGCAACTAACCGGTCCGGAGCTGCTACAAGAAACGACAGACAAAATTTTCCAAATTCGAGACAACCTAGCGAAAGCTCGGGATCGACAGAAAGTTTACGCCGATAAAAAGCGCAAGCCCCGTGAATTTGGAGTTGGTGACTACGTACTCCTAAAGGTATCACCTTGGAAGGGTGTAGTCCGATTCGGCAAGAAAGGGAAACTCGCGCCTCGATACGTTGGACCTTTTAAGATTCTGGAAAGGATCGGAAAAGTCGCCTACAGACTCGAATTACCAGAGGAACTTAACAATGTCCACCCGACCTTCCACGTGTCAAACCTCCGGAAGTGCATCGCCGACAACGATCTACATGTCTCTCTAGATGATCTACAAGTGAACGAAACATTACACTTCGTGGAAAAGCCTGTCGAAATCATGGATCGCCAAACCAAGCAACTCAGACGCTCTCGCATCCCTATTGTGAAGGTCCGATGGGAAGGCAAACGAGGCGCAGAGTTCACTTGGGAACTCGAAAGCGACATGAAGGCTAAGTACCCGCAGTTGTTTAAAGAGTGAAACTAGAGAGAGAAAGTTCTAGAGGGAGAAAGTGCTCCACGTGATTCAAGTCCTTGTACGATTTCAGATCTGATTAATAGAATCACGTTTATATTACTGTTCGTGTATTCGGTCTTGCTAGTGTACGGATTTCGCGTATCGTACGGTCGGTTTGCAATCAAAATGGAGTCAAAACCGGAACCTACACAATCCACACACGATCACGGACTCCGCACGTCGAGCATTCGTTACACAATCGTACGGTGTCAAAACCGATCCTACAATGGTCACGATCGTGTACGGATTCCGCACGTTACACAAGTCAAAATCGGTCTAAACGAAAACTTCTCACACGATTCACGGCTTTGCTACGGCTTACAGCTTAATTTCGGGACGAAATTCCCTAAACAAGGGGAGGCTGTAACACCCCGTGTTTTCGTAAGTGAAAGTCAAAGTCAAGGTCAAAGTCAACGACCGGTTTCGCGCAACTTGACTCGTAGAAATGTTTTTATTTTATTTATATTATGTGGAGTAAGTGTTGTTAATGACAATAATCGAATCATGTTGACCGTATTTCAATCGACTCGCGACTGCGAATCGTAGGAAGTAACAATGCGATAAAGTTAATCAACTAATAACCAAGCTATACTAATCGAATCAACATCAAATCGTAACTCCAGCTATGTATTTTACTTGTCATTTATATTTGTGTGTGTGCCTTACGTGTTACCTGTGCATGTTTATTTATGTTTTGTTGTGATAATCAAGCGAACTCAAGCGAACTCGAAGTCTAACTCGAATGTAATCGAACCATGTTATATACGAAGTAGTTGGGAATGAAAGTAATTTGACTAGGAAACCCTATTGAATCGCTCGCAATCGAAACCGAAGCGTCATCGCACCCGAACGCACCATTCAGTCGACATCCGGACGGATGGTCCATCCGCACGGATAAACAATCCGGGTGACCGGCAATCCGCACGAATCACCCTTTTCCCCTTTTAGCATCCTATAAATACCCGGGTCACTCTCCAAACTTCCCACTTTTGGCAAGTGACGTCCGACCTGCACGCATTCTTCACCTTTTCTCCGATTTCTCTCAATCCAGGTATGATTTTGCTCTAAATCTTGTACATTCTCGATCTATACACACATCTACACCTTTCCATCTTTCAAATCTCAACTTTTAACCACGAAATCATCAAGATTTGAGGTATTCTAGGGTGACGTCGTCATGAAGTTCTCATGAACTTCAAGTGTGACCTCATTCCACCAAGAATAACTCGGATCTGGACGATTTCCACAAGATTTCACAACAACTTCACCTAAATCTAAACTTTTCTAAAGGATAAAAGAGTTGAAAGAAATAAACAAGTTTTCTCCTTCTTTTACCCTAAAAAAAACGGTACGAATCGGGTCAGTTCTAGTCTTCCACTCACTATTAGTGATGCATTAGTCCTAGATCTAGATTCTACCCGCAAGACACCTGATTTCGGGTTAGACCGGAATGACCGTTCTAAACCGCCGACAGGCCGAGTTAGGGTGATTCCTGGCCGGTTTGGTCATGCGGGAAGGATGCGATCCCAAATGGTTGCCACGTAATCAGAACGTCTCGATAAAACGACAAGGGCGACTAAGGGTAGCCGGACGGAACAACCAGGACGAGGAAGTTGTCCGCACGAGTAAGTCGTCCGCACGGGCAGGCTGTCCGCACGGACGAGCTGTCCGCACGGACATACGATCCGGACGGGTTGTCACCCGGACGAGCTACACTTGGGACCCACATTCAAAACGAGGTTTGAGTATCGACGAATGAACAATCCGGATGGACGACCTCTGAATGGATTACTCTTCGGATCATGAGATACTGAGACCTTAAAACAATTTCAAACAATGTGCATCCGCACGGACAAGTTGTCCGCACGGACAGACTATCCGAACGGATTGTCTTGTCCGCACGAACAAACTATCCGGAGGGATTACCACTCTCCGCACGGATTATCATCCGGACGGATTCCACAAATTTCATCAAGTGACTCGGCCTTGGAGACGTGTCCGCACGGATTACCATCCGGACGGATTGTTGTCCGCGCGACCGGCTTGAAGGGTAGAGATACTTAGATGTTTTCTAAATGCTACAATGAAAACTCCAAAGCACAAGTCATCATACACAAACACATCCTTAACTTAGGAAGAAACAATCCACTCGAATAAGTTATCCGCACGAGTGAGTTATCCGCACGAGTGAGTTGTCCGCACGAGTGACTAGTCCGGACGAGTGGCTGATCCGCACGGATTACTTGTCCGCACGAGTAACTTGTCCGCACGGATGACCATTCGCACGAACTACCAATCCGCACGGATGACCAATCCGCACTATCAGTCATCCTACCCACACTCATTCTGTACTGTTTTCCATGCCACTTATCATTACGCTATCGAATCTATTCAGGCTAACTGTACTCGCTGAAAGCGCTCCCTTCAATCCATCATTGCTGTGAGTATACTCGAACCCTTTTTGCTTTTAGCACTTTTGGGTGTTACATACGTTACGAATATTCAAACTACAACTATCACACTACTCAAGCTATTTTAACGCTAAACCATTTATGCATGTTATACGTGGCTTATGAAAGCTTGTTTGTTATGTTTACACACAGAATGCTGTCTACCTGCCTTAGCAACGATAGTACTATAGTTTGGACTCAGCACCCGTTCACACGGGGGTTGTTAAGGATCTTTTACTTGCATGGATTACGGTGGTAATCATGTATTGCGAACTGCCTCGGGCAGTCAATCCGCAGTCATTGGTATCGATGGATCTATGTCGATAACTAACGTGCTTCATTTCACTATGTGTACGTGCTGGTTATGCGTAAACGAATTCGAACTCTATATGCTATTATCAAACTTGTATGCTCACCTTTACATTATATGTATTGACTTTATTTTAACGTATGTGACAGGTGCTTAGGTTGTTTCTGTGCTTAACTTGCTGGTGATGAAATTGAGGCTAGGGAAGGAGTCCTAGAAACCAACAAATAAATTAGCTGTGTTTAAATCTGAGTTGTCGGAACAGAATACTTGTCTTGATGCTTGTCTGTAATAATTATTTAACTATTTGAGATACGGTATGGGACGTATTATTTAAATTGAATGGTAATGATAGTTGTTATGGAAACTTCTGGACAATCTGTTTCTCTCAGTGCCATGCCCCGATGATTCCGCCATCGGTTGGGGTGTGACAATATGGAGCATCTTCCTGAATGCTTTCTTTTGCAATGCCTACAGTAGGGTGCATAGGTATAACCTACATTTCTCCCATGGTTAGAATTTCCAGAACGAAATTATTGAGTCAACTTCTGGGTTAGGTTCCTCCTTTGATCCTCTTCTCGGGTACGGACTAATTCATCAGTCAAGGTATTGGCTAGTTCTACAGCTTCTTCTATGGTTTGAGGTCTAGCTGCCTTGACTACGTGTCTAATCTCTCCGATTAATCCCCAAATATAACGGGAGATTAACACTGGTTCTGGTGAAGCAAGAGTTGGTACTATTCTAGCATATTCGAAGAATATTTTAGTGTATCCCTTACTATCTACACCAGTCATTCTAAGGTTTAAGAATTTGTTTGCTATCTGTTCCTTTTCATTGGGTGGGCAGAATTTCCTTTCTACCTTGTTCTTAAATTCTTCCCATTCCATATTGTAGGTTCTATCACTTCCTCTTGATTGGAGAATAGTGTTCCACCATTCTAGCGCTGAATTCTTAAACAGATTTGAAGCAAACAATATCTTATCTTCTTCAGCACACTTGCTTATTCTTAAAACTGCCTCAGTCTTCTCTATCCAGCGTAAGGTTGCAATGGCCCCTTCGTTGCCCGAGAATTCCATTGGTTTACAAGACCAGAATTCTTTATAAGAACAACCGTAAGATACGGTTCTTCTTCTTTTAGGAATGGGCATTTGAAGTACAGGTCCATTGTTCACGCTGTGTTCTGGTTCAATGGGTCGCTTACTGCTATGCTTACTTTTATTATTCGCTTCTTGAATAGTTTGAATAATAAATGGCATTGCATCTATGATTCCTTGTGCCACTATATGTTGAACAACACTATTATCCATTTGATTTCCATTATTATTGATGCTTGGATTCTCATTAACCACGTCAATGTTACTCTGGTTATCATTATTCAGATTTCCTTGATTTCCTTCATCAGCCATCTGAATTTTAAACATTTATCCCATATTAATATCACAAGATAATATTTAATATAATTAATCATATGACGCGCAATCTAGCCAAAAACGTCGATCATTGCGACTTTTACTCTATTTTCGTATACTATTATGCATCTATTACATTCTAGTACTAAAATAAAATTACAATACCAACAGAATAGAATCACACTAATAGCAATATGCATCTGTACACACATATTTTATTTTATTTTTATTTTATTATACTATTATTATTACTATTACGAACTTTTCTATCACATCACGGATATGGATTTCTCCAAAAATCCATATTGCGCTCATCGTATTTCCATACGAGACGCTCTCCCACCTGTCTCATTCTCTCACTGCTTTCTAAAATCTCTTCTCCAAAAGTCCTAAGTTCTTGCACGTTTTCTGCACTCATTGGGGTGCAGGTTCTAGGACTGGGTTCGGAATCTGGGGTGCGGGTTCCTGATATGGGGGGTGAAAGTGCCTGAAATCGGTAAGGATCTTCTAAGATCTCCCTAATATAATCATCTTGGTAATAGGGATCTAAAGGGTCCATACCTGGATAGGCTCCTATGTTTTGTATGGGGGTGTCTTCATGTATCGGGTAACGTTGTACAAAGTCCCTATTGTCGTCCCACCAGGGGTCGTAATTTGGGTCTAGGGGGTTTGGTGCAGGTACCCTAGGGATTTCTTCTGGGTTAAAGTCATGCATCTCCACTTGGTTTTCAGGGTTTTCTATTTCCATGGGTTGTTCTGGGATTTGTGGTTGTGGGGCTACTAGTTGTGGGGCTACTAGTTGTTCCAGACTCGGGTCAGCAGCAGTTGTGGCTAGGATATGGAAATTGGCTAGGCTTCTATTAAGCATATCCTGTGTATGGGCATCAGTGCTACTAGTTGTTCCAGACTCGGGTCAGCAGCAGTTGTGGCTAGGATATGGAAATTGGCTAGGCTTCTATTAAGCATATCCTGTGTATGGGCATCAGTCTTTCGCTTAGCAGCTGCTAAAACTCTTTGCTGTTGCAACTTTCGCATTCTTTTCCTACGTGCAAAGGCTTCCTTACTGAACCATCCTCGTTTCTTATGAGGGAATGGCTCTTCTGACTGTGCTTTAAAAGTAAACATTCCTTCTTCTTGATAAACGATATACCTAGAGAGGGCAGACTGTGAAGAGGTACTTTCACTCCTAGGTGATTCAGACAACTGACGACTCATGTCTGAGGGTCCTTGATCACTCATACTGTAAACTAACAAATAGTCAAATAACACATAACAAGTAAATACGGTTATGCATGTATTTTCATAATTTATTTCCTAACACAAAGTTTAAATTTTAAGTGTCAGCAGAACACTTCTTTGGCTCAGACCAGTGGCTAGGCTCTGATACCACCTCCTGTCGCAACCCCCGATCCCTTATCTGTCCCGGGAACGGGCGGACGCGAACTCAGTAGTGGTGGTATCAGCTTGTTAATTTGGCAGCGGAAATTTCATCAGGACCGTAGTTAGGAAATGTTTATCAGAGTAAAACCACCTTCTTTTATATTAATAATCACATGGGTAAAACCCAAGTTTCTTATTACAATACATTCATAGGGATAAACCCTATTTTATTGAATTTAAAACATCATCTTTTAGATAACTTTTATAGCCACATTTTTCCCAATCCTTCAGTGTTTTCCAGCTGGCTTTTTACTAATTGGCTGTCACATTTTGTTACCTGAAACATGTTTTAAAAACATTTGTCAGTGGGAAATACTGGTGAGTGAATCCCAGTTTAATCAAGAAACATTTTATTAATTAAAACAGTATTGAGAGCGATCACATTGTTTATTTCTACACAATTACTCATTCAGTACTGTCAATCCTAACTTGTGGGTCATATTACACATTGGCTAACTCTTCGTCCAATGGTAATGTACTGTCATCCCCGACTTACTACTCACAGTGTAGTAAATTTTGTATACAAAACCCCAACATACCGGCAGTAATTGAAGAACTACAAAGACTCAATCACTGCTTAATCATATTATTAAGCATTAAAGGTTTTGTAAAATAGTTACAAAAATGTTATCAAAAAGAGGATAGTCTCACTTTGCTATCTTAGACTTCGCGTAAAGGTTTCCTGAGAGTAATCTATAATTTACACAAATGCACCTAGGTTAGTATTATAACCCTTTGAAAATATTAATGATACCCTCCCCGAGACAGCATTCCAACAACTACGTCGGGCAGAACCACGACAATTGTTACGGAACCCTAAATCAATCGGGCATCGTATCTACTATGAAACCGGGGTTATAATACTTACAATGGAGCATAATCTCGCTAATTAGGGGGTATAATACCCGCGTATTATAACTCTACTACAGAAATTCAAGATTGAGAATGAAATTGTGAGCGAGTTCAACTGAGATCCGAGGCCTCCTATTTATAGTTGCTGAACTCGACTATCACGCGCCCCGCGTAAAGGTAGCCTTAGGGCTACGCGGCCCGCGTCAAAGCTAGTCAACGAACTAGCTTGTCCGGCTCACCAAGTAGACCCGCCACGATATCGACACGTGTCAGCTCAGGGTTGCGCCACCATTCATGACTCTCGCGGCCCGCGTAAGATTGAGGTGGGTTCTACGCGGCCCGCCGCAACTTGAGTTTCAGATTTTTATATTTTATTTAATTACTATATTGTATCTCGGGCTCGATTTTTACATACGGGGTGTATATAAAGACATATGAGGGTTTTTTAAAATATACAAAGGTGTTGGAAATATTACGAGAGTGTTGATTTTACCGAGGGTTGTTACAATCTTTACTTGAGATGTCAATCTTACCGGATTGTCAGTTTTTATGTTGGAAGTTGTGAACTTAAGAAACGACCTGAATATTTATTTGGATAGCACAAACAACCAGACATATAAAAGCTAATTGTTTTTATACTTTTTAACTACAAAATTATGTTGTAACAAGAAAAAAGCAAGTGCCACGTATCATAGGTGTAGAATACATGTGTCACTTGTCTAACGTATATACAACACTGTCATAAAATTTCCATTTTAAAAATACTGTGGATCACTTAACGTCCAATTTTTAATTGGCATATAACATTACCATCGTCATTTGCTATAAATAAAGATACACCATTAAATATTAAAGTATTGAAGTTTCAAGTATGTGATTATCTTTCCAAGAAAATAAAACAAAATACTTTTACGGCATAAAATGTTTAAGTGACTGGTATTAAACGAAAGGAACTAAACCGAAGTAAAACCGTTATACGAACCGAATCATTTATCAAATGGTCCAAGAAATTAAATAGAGACTAGATAGAAATTTAGAGGGGAACACAGAATTTTTACTGATTCATTTTCTTTTCATGATCATTCATTAAACAAAAAGTCCCTATATAGGGTTACAAGGACACGCATACAAACTACCTACGTGGAGATCATGGGAAATATCCCCCCACTCTCTTCCTTAATTTAAGAGAAACACGCAACATTGAACTATGCAACACTAAACAAAATAACTAAATATGCAAACAATAATGTAAACATGTAACACTGAAATTAAAGGAACGTGCAGCAATGCAATTTATAATTTTGTGATGACGTGGGCAAGAAGGTCCACATCAAACCGCTATAAAATCATATTAGCTTTTTCAAAACAAGACTGGTCTCTTCACTCTTGAACGGGTAAACCGTCCCGATTCAATAACCAGTCCGGTTATATAAGTATCTGTTCGTGGTGATATTTTCCCCCTTCGAGTTGATAACATATGGAGTTTCAGTTAAGTGGTCTATTAAGCTAATGTAATAAATGTCTTTTTTGCTAGCTATGTCTTAGTTGTGACAGAATCTACATTTGTTTTGATTTCTTGTTTCGCATTTAATTCCCTATCTGGATCCAGATATTATAATGACAAGTAATGTAATGTTAGCTTTTGATATGGGTACATTGAAAAGCTTTTATAGGTAAGGATAACGACCCTTAACACATTCATCCCAACTTGGGTTAATTGACTGCTTCTTAACTACATATATGTCTTATCCTAGGTGTCTATTATAAAACTTTTAAATAAACTAAAACTGTTTGAAAATTATATTTTTGGTGTATTATTAGCTTTGGTAGTGCATTAGTAAGTAACGAATACAAAGGTGTGTTAAAAATTACCATTGCGGTACTAGTATAGACGTATAGTCGGTTATTTTCTTTGTGCTATGGGTATGATCGACATCGTTGATATGCAAACACATAACTAAAATATTTTTTTCTCACCATCATTTAGTAGCACGAGAAAACAAAAACTTAGTTTAGATTTTAGAATCATATGTTGTGAATAAAACAACTTGACCACTTTTTTTCATACCGATTCATTAAACAAAACCAGTGTCCCAGCTTAGTCACTAAAATCTATTTAAATTAATATATTATGTTTATTTTTTTATTAGCAAAGTTTGCCCCTACGTTACGTTACGTTACATTATACTAATGAATTAAATCATCGGAACCTCCTTTTAAGAGACATGTACGTATATAAACTATCTGTTTGGTATAGGGTAATAGAATATACGAAGGATTGAAAAGAAAGAGGCAATGGAATGGACGAGAAAATGTAATGGATCATTACCATTTCATGTGTTGTTTGGTTACCATGTGTGAATGAAATGAATTATTACTCTGTGTTGTTTGGTAGACAAACAAAGACGAAGAAATAAAATCGGCGATGAGTGGTAGGTGGTGACGACGATGATGGGCGTCGGTGGTGGTGGCTGCAACGATGGACATCGGTGGTGGTTGTGGTGGCGGAGGCGGCGGGTGGCGACAGCGACGATGGGTGTCGGTGGTTGTTGTGGCGGCAGAGGTGGTCAGTGGGTGGCTGCGGCGACGATGGTGGTGGACGGTGGTGGGTGGTGGCGGAGACGGTGGTGGGCGGCGGCGGCGGTGGGTTGTGGTGTTGTTAATAAAGGGTGTAGGGGGGGGGGGGGGGGGATAGAATGAAAAAAAAGTCATGGGGAGGGAGGGGGGGGGGGATTGAAATGGTTTTAAGGGAATAAAATGAGTTATATAATTGGTGATTCATTTACATTACATTGACCAACCATTTTCATTTTTCTTTATTCACTCGTAATAGTACATTCATTCTTTCATTCCTACATACCAAACACTAACTTAGTGAGCTAACCCCACATTGGCTATTAATATTTTAAGTATCATTTATCATTAATTACAAAAAATGACTACATTAGGAAGTTTTTGATGAGACACAAAATAAATTGTTTAGAAAACCTAACAAATCCAAGTTACACAAGAAAAATCTAACGGTTTAAACACTTATATTATTCGTAGTATAAGAGGTAAAAAAAATAAATAAAAAAAAACCCACACCAACATTTACTTTTAACACAAAGATAGGGATTGGATCCCTTACAAAGTGCAAAAATCGTGTGAAGGCTATGAAGCCACATTTCATGACACATGTAGTTCAAGCTAGGGGTATAATATAACAACCCTTCTAAAAAAATTTCGACACCCCTAATATATTTAGAACACCTCAATACGTCTTAAAATACACCCCGTATACGAAAACCGGTCCCGAATACCTTTAATTATATAAAATTAAAATAAAAAACAATTTTAAGGGTTCCTGGCGGGGCGCGAAGACCCTTAAGGTCTCTTACGTGGGCTGCGACAACTCTAGGTCAGGGCGACACCCTGAGATGCCATGTGGCAGCGTCGTGGCAACCCTACACGTGTGACCGGTCCAAGCTACACCCTTGAACCCCTAGCTCGCGGGCTGCGAAGGCTTAGCCTTCGGCTTACGCGGGGCACGACAAAGTGGCTGATCAACACTATAAATAGGATCGATCGGATTCATTTCAAATCGTTCAAACTTTTACTTTCTCTCTCGAAATTCTTAATAATATAAGTGATTCCCGGGTATTATACCCATTAAAATAGCAAGGTTCTGCGGTTACGTATTAGATACGCTGCTCGATTGATTTAGCGCTCCGTAACGACTGTCGAGGTTCTGCCCGACGTAGTCGTTGGAGTTCTGTCTTGGGGATGGTATAACTAATGTAAATATTGGGTTATTATACTAACGCGTGTGCATTGTTTAATTTATTAGATTATAACCAGGAAACCACAGGAAAAAGTCTAAAGTAGCAATGTGAGTAATCTTCTTTTTGTGAACCTTTTTACAAACTATTTTTACAAAACCTTAAATAATTTTATATATGATTAGCAGTGATTGAGTCTTTGTAATTCTTCAATTATTGCCGGTATGTTGAGGTTTTCTATACAAAATGTGGAACACGTTACCATTGGACAATGAGATAGCCAATGAGTAATATGATCCACCAGTCATGGATTGACAGTACTGAATGAGTAATTGTGTAGATATAAACATTGTAACCGCTCTCAATACTGTTAAAGGATAAAATACTTCTTGATTAAATTGGGATTCACTCACCAGTATTTCCCACTGACAAATGTTTTTAAAACGTGTTTCAGGTAACAAACTGTGAAAACCAAAATAGAAGCTAGCTGTAGAGCACTGAAGGCTTGGAAAATGTGGCTATAAAAGTTACCTAAATAAAGAAAGATGTTTTATTCAATAAAATATGATTTATCCCTATAAACATGGTTGTAATAAAAACTTGGGTTTCTCCCAATATGTTTATTATAAAAATGCGGTGTTTCACTCTGATAAAATATTTCATAACTACGGTCCTGATGTAAATTCCGCTGCCAAATAATGATAAACACCGATACCACCATCTTTGAGTAGGCCGCGGCCGCCCGCCTCTCGAGGCAGGGGTCGGGGGTTGCGACATATAATCGTTCAGGTAATTACGTAGTGTATTGGAAATCACGCAACGCTATAATTGTTATGAATATAAGGAATATTATGTAATTACGCAATGTTATGTAAGCACGTAATCGTATGTAAATTTGTAACATTTTTAATTAAAAAAAACACTATAACAATACCGTACTCAATTTTAAAAATATAACATGCTCGTTTTTATGATGTAATTTCTTTTTAAATAAATATTTATGTATGAAAGAGTTATGGACAACCCGATTCAAAACAAATACACACACTTAACTGAGAAAGTTAACAGAGGTTAGTGATAAGGACTACCCGATTCAAATATTGCAACCATTGGAATTAAAGTTTTGAGACCAAGTCTGTAATTTCCGCAAACACAGGAACCAACAAGACATTTAACTCTTAAATAAACTTGAAAACTCATTGCCAATGCTAAATGAAACTATATTAATTACTCGGTCAGATGAAAAGTTTTAGGGATGACCGAGACTGAAGGGTTGGAAAAACCTCTCTGACTTCTCCGACCGTCCCACCGTCGCCACCGACCTCTCCGCCCGCACTTCGCTTACCCTCCTCGCCGTCCCCAACCCCATCCTCCGCTCCTCCGACTTCCTCTACCGTTTCCCACCTCCTCCTCCATCGCTGTCATCATCCGCTACCACATCCTCTTACTGTCCCTCTCCCCCTCCGACCGCCGCCGTCTCCCTCCTCCGGCAAACTCTTCACCACCCTCTCCCAAACCACCGGCCGCGTCACCAATGATTTCAGCTTTGTCAACATCAATTTCAACAGTCATACCAACTACACCGCTGTCTGATCTCCGATAGCTTACTCTTAACCACCCAACTTCGCCACTTGATTTCCAACATCATAACTTTACCGTATTCATTCTCCTTTTCAACTTTTCAATGGTGAGAGAGAATGACAGGGAGTTCCCAACCCGGAAAAAACAGCCAACGGGTACATGAGACAACTACCAAAGGAACACGACGTCCTTCTACGTATCCAATCTACCAAGCCAATTTTCCATCGGAATGTTGTGGAAGGAGTTTAGGGTTTGTGAAAGAATGACGGACGCGTATCTTGCAAGGAGAAAAGACAAAGATGTAAGGTTTTTTGCTTTTATCAGATTCGAATAATTAAAGGATATAGATAAGATGCTGAAAGCTCTAAACATGGTAAGAATCGGAGATTGCAGGGTGTTCGTAAATGTAGCCAAGTTTGAGAAAGTAAGTGAAACAACAAATAAAAATTACAATACCGATATGGGAGGCAAGTTACAACAGGTGTATACGATACCACCATTGACAAAGATTGCCTGGAAACCAAAAAACAATGATCCCCAGGTACAATGAGACTGTTAAAGAACAGACAGTAGGACAACAGAAAGTGATTACAATCCCAAACAAAGATTTCATGGCGTCCAAAACATGGAACCTCAGGACACTGGTTAGGGAGGTGAAAGATCTCAAGAGACTCAGCCGGCTTGATGATTTCTTATGTTTTGTTGAAGTGCCAGAGGTGTACCTAAAGTATGTGGGTGGTATGAGAATTATGCTAGTTTTTCCGGGTTATAAAAAGGCGATTGCGTTCCTACAAAATGAGATGGAATTGTGGAGTTCATGGTTTTCAAAACTTGAACTATGTGAAGGGCAGGAAATCACATATAATAGAGTGGCGTGGCTAAAAATTATGAGGATACCACTTCAGCTTTGGGATAGAGAAGTTTTCAATATGATTGCTGGGTATTTCAGAACAGTTGTTCACGAGTCAGTGGCGTCAACCGTTGATGGTAATATTGCATTAGAATATGTTGCAGTCATTGTTACAACTGGTATAAAAATCATTGAGCAAGTTGAAATTCGATGGAAAGATCATGCCTTTAACATTTGGGTGAATGAATCTGAGGGTGACTGAAACCCAGATTTTGTCCTTGCAGATGGGTTCAAAAAGTCCAGCAAAACTCATAAGGTTATCAATTTAGAAGTTTGAGATTCCAGAGACGAAGAGAAGCAGGGGACGATGGAGGTTGATGATGAGCTCGAGGAAGGCGAAATATATTGTAATGAAGTTCCAGTGAATCAGATCCAAGAAAATGCCATCGAAAAAAGTACGTCGGTGACAGGAACACGAATAGATGGTGAAATAGTCAGAAATTCAATGCTGCACGGGGGAACGAAGCGGAAATGGGAACGTTCAAGGAAAGCACGTTTGATATTTCGGTGGACATAGATCTTAATAAGAATAACGGTTGTAAACTACAGGAGAGAGAAAGTGGGGGTGTCAATCAGGAAAGTAAATTAGAGAAGGGTGATGGGGCCCATGGGAATAAGGTATGTGAGCCTAATACTAAAGGTAACAACAATGACAACAACCCAAACGTGAGTGTAACAAATAAAAGCCCAAATAACTTAGAGGGATGTGGGTTAAGGGCTAGGAAAAGGTGCAGAAGAGATACTGACTTTTGTGATATCGACCTAAACTCCTCTTCTATCAGACCTAATCTAAATTTCCCACATCTTTTTCAAGACACTTAGAGGAAAAGAATTATTATGGATGGGGGACGGAGAGAAGCTAATCAGCACAGATCGCCGCCGGTAAGTACCCGGAATGTGAATGTGAGGCAGACATCTCCTAATCCCTTTGTTTTTTTGGTGAGAAATCTAGAAGCAAGCGAACCTAACGAGAGATTACCGAATGAAAATACAGAGGTGTTTAATTCATTAGAGGTGGTAAGAAATATCGATGAGGAGGTAAGTAAAACAGTTGATATGGGGATGGGTATTGGGATCTAATTGTTCGGTTTTAAGCATAATCTAAAAATCGCGATCCAAAAAGTAGGTGCTCAAAAACTAGATCAATGAAGATGCTTTCTCTTAATGTTAGAAGGGTGAAAGAAGATCATAAGCTTGTAGCATTTGGGGAGTTGATAAAAATGGAAAGGCTAAATTTTGTGGCTTTTCAGGAAACACTGTCTAAAGACAGGATAAGGGGGTGAGGTCATACACTTTGTCAATGTATATGCTCCTCAAACACTGCCACACAAGCGAGACTTGTGGAATGCAATATCGGAACAATTGGGTTCAATGGGGTAACTGTGTGTAATAATGGGTGATTTCAATGCAGTATGTTGCCTCGAAGAGCGTTTTAACACAAAGTTTAGTCCCGGATGTGTGGATGTGTTTATTGAGCTTATTGTAGGTAACAGATTGTTGGAATATCCTATGGGAGGAAGGAAGTTTACACGAGTAAATGAAATGGGCGAGAACTTAAGCAAATTAGATAGATTACTGGCCTATCCTGCTTTTTGGAATCCCTGGCCGGATGCTTTAGTAATGGCACTTCCAAGATGTGAATCAGACCACAACCCAATCACGTTGTCTACCTCTATAAGTAATTTTGGATCTATCCCTTTTAAATTTTATAATTCTTCGCTCGGTCGGGAGGGGTTGGATGATGTTGTAAGTCTAGCCATTCAAGATTCGGTTTCCGTGGGCCCACCGGATCTTGTATTGGCGGAGAAATTGAAAGCCGTAAAAAAAGGATTAGGGCATGGGTGTGCAATGTGCGGGATAAGTATAATGAATTGAATATGCAACTAGAAACGAAAATTAACGATTTAGAGGGGTTAATGGAACAACGGGCACTTAGTGATCTGAAAAAAACTATTTAAGACTAAAGCAAAAAACAACACCATGATATTCTTTTGGCAAATACAAGTGATCTAAAACAAAAATCTAGGGTTAAGTGGGCGGTGGAGGGTGATGAAAATTCGGCATTTTTTCATGGTCTAATTAACAACAATAAGATTGACAAAATGGGATTAACATTGGTGGGGAATGGGTGACGGACCCGAAAAAAATTATAATGGAAGCGAGAAAATTTTTTGACTTTAAATTCCGAGAATCGATGCGGCATAGACCCGATTTTGCTAATCCAAATGTAAGTCGCCTTTCTAGTGAGGAAGCCGATGGGTTGGTGGAATCTTTTACACTTAGCGAAATCAAGAAGGTGGTGTGGGATTGCGATAGTTATAAAGCACCGGGACCGGATGGATTCAACTTTGCATTCCAAAAACACTATTGGGAGTTGCTAAAAGATGATTTAATGAAGATAATGGAAACGTTTCATAGAGATGGCACCATCAGTCGAGGGTGTGGATTGTCATTCATTGCACTAATTCCAAAGGTACGGATCCGATCTATTTTAGTGATTATAGACCAATTAGTCTAATCGGGTGTATCTCAAAGATCATATCTAAGATATTGGCCATTAGACTCAAAGGGGTGGTGGGTTCGGTTGTATCAGAATGTCAATCCGTTTTTTTTATCAAATCGTAATATCTTGGATGGACCATTGATCTTGAATGAAGTAATATCTTGGGCGAAAAAATAAAAAAAGAAAGCTTTTGTTTTAAATATTGAAAAAGCCTATGACTCAATAAATTGGGATTTCAATGATAAAGTCTTTCAACAAATGGGTTTTCTGTCGAAATGGAGGGTTTGGGTTAGAGGTATTTTGGCATCCTATAGAGCATCAATGTTAATCAATGGGTCACCTACCCTGGAATTCCAATGCTATAGAGGGGTTCGCCAAGGTGACCCGCTATCGTTTTTATTTTTTAATTGTTATGGAAGTGTTAACGGGTTTCTTGAGTAAAGCATAAGAATTTGGGAGCATCAATGGCATAACATTATCGAATAATGGACCGACACTAACACATTTGATGTATGCTGATGATGTAGTTTTCTTGGGGGAATGGGAAGTAAATAAGATTTGTAACATATTAAGACTTATGAGGTGCTTCTTCTACATATCGGGCATAAAAATTATTAACGAAAAATCCAATTTATTTGGAGTGGGGGTGGGTTAGGGCTGGCAATAGATATCTGTATAAGACACAATTAAACCTGTTTACTGAAAAAGTACACTACTTGGTTTTTTACCTTTTTAAAAATAAATAGAATTAGGAGGCTACGATCAATCATTTCTTTTCCTTGGTACATAAAACATACAACTGTGTTATTGACATGAGATATAAAGTAGTTAAACAAGTTGTATTCATGTTTAATACTTATGTTATTCGCGTCGTCAGAGACCTGTTAAACCCGATAAGACACGATTTTCCAGCCCTAGGGTGGGTGCTAATTTGGTAACCCAAGTGGCCTCCTTAATAAATTGAAAAGTGTGGAAATTCCCTTGTAAATACCTATGAATTCTCGTGGGGGCAAACATGAATCAAACCCGGCATTGGAATAGCATTATTGATTGTTTTAAAGATCGACTATCATTGTGGAAATTTAAGATACTTTCAGCGGATGGGAGATTAACTTTGCTTAAAGCAACACTAGATAACCTTCTGTTGTACTTCTTTTCAATTTTCAACCCCCACAAGGTGTCCTAGATAAGTTGGAAGTACTTAGAAGATTTTTTTAGGGGGGGGGGGGGGTGGGAGAGCTGAGTAACAATGCAAAATCAAAAACGGCTTGGGTTTGTTGGGAAAAGGTTTTGGGCCCGGTGAAAAAGGGGGGGGGGGTGGGGTTGGGCTCTCTTAAAGATATGAATGGTGGTGGCGGTAGAAAATGAGAATGAGTCATTGTGGGGTACAACCATCACGGCGATACACTTACATATGCACTCCTTATCATATTTACCGGTCAAAGAGGGTATCTCGGGGGTTTAGAATAATATTGTGAAAATGGGGAAGGAGCTTGAAAGATATAATATTAATGTTGGACAATTGATAAAATGTGAAATGGGGAATGGTAAAGAGCTTCGATATTGGTTGGACTAGTGGGTGGGGGATGGGCCATTAAGGGATTTGTTTCCTAAATTGTACGGGTTAGAGAAAAATAAGTGGGTGACAGTGGAAGAAATGATAGCTGAATGGGATTGGAGGAGCGACCATCAAACGTCTTCACAGATTAATGAATTTCAGCAATTAATAAATATGGTCTAAGCAGTTACTTTGGGTAGTGGCTCGGATAAATGGAAATAGTCTCCAACACGTTCTCGGTTCGCGCAACAAGAAACTCTTTGAACAGATTTGCAACTACTTATTATCCTCTCGAGTGGGCTAAATGGGCGCCAAAGAAAGTTAAGATATTCGTGTGGCGTGGGGTAAAAGATCGTCTAGCTACAATGAAAGGATTTGAAAAAAGAGGTATGTTAATAGGAACTTCAACTTGCAAGCTATGTGGTGAACAAGATGAAGATGCGAATCATTTATTTACGGGATGCTACGTATTGGCGATACTATGACACAAAGTAAGCACGTGGTGTAAAACTCAACAAATCTTTGCATTTACAATGAAAGAGTTATTGGAATTCCACAAAAAGCGAATTTGGAAGAATCAAAACGACGGTACATACAACTTATCGTTTTGGCAACATGTTGGGGAAATTGGAAATCAAGGAATGAAAGTATATTCAACGGGTAAAGAGTTAATATAGATGTTATTTTCGGGGAGATGCAAGCTACAACATTTCTATGGATTAAAGGGAGAGTAAAACAGAGCCAAATGAAGTGGAATAAATGGGTGTGATTTAATGTAACAAATTGATAGTATGTTTTCGTTTTTTTTTCTCCTGTTTTGCTGTTTGGTGATGTTTATCCTTTGTAAGTAATGGGTGATTGGATTAGTAGCTTACTAACCATGTAGACTATTGTAGACATTTGGTGACGAATATAATGGTTTTTTGTCGTTAAAAAAAATTTCATTGCTAAACACCCCATAAAATAAATAGTTTAAATTAAGGGATTTTCTAATGGCACACCCCCTGTCTATCCGCACACTTTTTCAATTCAATACGCATCGTATAGGCCTATACGATGCGTATTGAAATAAAGTAAAAAACATGGCAGACTGACAGGTGCAGGCTATGTCTGGCGGCGGGCTTGATACGCATCGTATAGGACTATACGATGCGTATCAAGGCAATGATTTTTTTGAAGTTTAGTTTTTGTTGTGTGGTGTCGAATGCGAACCCGAGAAACAGAAGGGATTTCGAGCAGTTGGAAACAAGGATTGTAGGAAATAGGTGTGATTATCAAATGACAACTTGAGGGGTCTAGTCCTAGCTAGTTTCTCACACATGATACGCATCTAATATGACACATGATAAAAGCGCTTCTTTAGACAATCTGGGATTATGTTCCGCAAATTGGGAACCACATATTCGTGTGTAAAAGCTTGGAAAGATGACCGAATAGAGATCTGTATACACCCTTGGTTTCTCGAAATCCCTTTCGTATCGCGTCAAGATCTTTATCTATCATGTCATCGACCAACTGCTTGAACCAAGAATATGAAAATCACGGTCCGGGATGAAATATATTAAAACCATTCAAGCCCACCAGTCTACAATGTGTTATGGTCAGATTTTTCAAGTTTGCACAGTGGGAGAAAAGACCAGCACCCCTGTCAGTATTGTCCTTTAAATTTGCATAAAACATATATTCGTTTCATAACCTCCTCCTATAAATCAACCACAACTCACCCGAGACCGACCTCTGGATCACACATGATAAAAGCGCTTCTCTAGACAATCTGGGATTATGTTCCATTTTATGACACATGATACGCACGCTTACCTTAATCACATCTTCCATAGAGTCACAGATCCGACAATAGGGCCCACGGATCTTTTGCCCACCCGAGATCGACCTCTGGATCACACATGATAAAAGCGCTTCTTTAGACATTCTGGGATTATGTTCCGTTTTATGACACATGCCACGACACGCTTACCTTAATCACCTCTTCCATGGAGTCGCATATCCGACAATAGGGCCCACGGATCTTTCTTCAAGATTTACGTCTGATGTCCAAGTTTGATCACATTTGACTTCATATGCGACAGTCGAATGACTTTCTTCCCACATGTCTGCACCATGATCTTCATATTCTTTGTTCAATACCAACTCATCTTTATTGATCTTCATATTCTTGGTTCAATAATCCGTTCAATTTCGAGAAACGAAAGCGATTTCGAGTAGTTGGTTCAATTATCCGTTCAATATCAGCGTTGTTTATCACCCTGTGTGAGCATTGGAAGCCCGACAAACAGTCTTGCAATTACATCTTCAATCAAGACCGAATTATTAATTATAATGAAGCAATGAAGATTGAATGTGCAAACCGCAACCGTTTTTTACAACGGAAACGGTGGCTATGGGAAATATAAACCTCACACAAACCACAATGGACTCAGACTCATACTACTCTAATATGACACATGATAAAAGTGCTTCTTTAGAAAATCTGGGAATATGTTCCGTTTTATGACACATGATACGACACGCTTACCTTAATCACATCTTCCATGGAGTCATCTGAAACAATTAACAGGACATTGTTAAAAAGGAGAATCTATTGGAACACCTGAATGAGAGAAACTTTTTCGAGCTAACTGCCGATATCTCATCCTTCTTATGTTGCTATTAATAGATTCCGAAGCTGTTATTTCGGTTGTTCAGTACTTTTGAAATGATTCAAGTGAGTCCTATGAAGCAAGTGTCTGTCTATTCAATTGAGAGGAATCATTATATGCTTCTTTCCTGATGCATGTCTGTGTCGAACAGTTTCTCCGTCGCTAATTTCTCCACTCACCGTGAAATCGAACAGTTTCTTAACAGATTCCGTCCGGTTTCAAAGCCGGTTGAGGATTACGAGTGTTCTAGACTCGTTCAAGGCATGTCTGTTTGTGCGATTTAAAAAATAAGGATGTATTCCACGGTAAACGATGCAGCTGATGAAACCGAAGCTGTTATTTCTGTTGTTCAGTACTTCCGAGACGATTCAAGTGAGTCCTATGAAACAAGTGTCTATCTATTCAATTGAGAGGAATCATTGCATTACATCCCCGTTGAAAACAAGTGGTTGTAATGATGGAACCCTTGATTTGAAAAACATTTTTTGAGAAATTTATAGTTCAATACGCATCGTATAGGCCTATACGATGCGTATTAATCGATGAATTTACTGAAATACCCCTGTTTTCTGATAAATTCAGGGGTATTTTTGAGAAAATTCAAAGTTTAATACGCATCGTATAGGCCTATACGATGCGTATTAAGCTGATATACGAAACGACATAGGCCTATACGATCGTTTATGGCATTATTTAAAATTTAGTTTTATCGTGTTTCCCTCGGTTCGACACGTATACGTCTCGTTTTTTGCCGAACTTTCGCATATTTTGTCGTTTTATGACATATACCTTCAACATAAGTCGTTTCGGTGCCGTTCGGTTGCGTGCGAATATCGTATTCCATGATTACGTACAGTTTTGTTTGAAATCCACTTGGACTCCATAGTGCCGTGTTATATGTATACGTGTGTGTAAATATCGTTAGTTGCGTACTTTGACGTATTTTTGTGTATTTTGATGTATTCTAACATATTGTTGCTTATTTAATAGTATTTTGACGTATTTGAGCGTATTCTAACGTATTTTAGCTTATTTTAACCTTTTTTTTACGTATTTTAGCGTATTTTAACGTAATTTAGCGTATTTTAGCGTCTTTTAGCGTATTTTAGCATAGTTTAATGTATTTTAACGTATTTTATCGTATATTAGCCTATTTTAGGGTATTTTAGCGTATTTTAACTTATTTTAACGTATTTTAGTGTATTTTAGCGTATTTTAACGTATTTTTCGTATTTTAGCTTATGTTGAAGGATAACGCAAACAAGTTCTCCACAGTTTGTTATTCACAGTTGTCAAATTCGTTGCGTGCATTCATATTATTTTAGACAACAACAGATAATAAACGGATTGTTGGACTTCTTGTTCCAAATGGACGCCTCAATTCATCTTTTTTACTCTTTTCTTCGATTTCAACAAATCTTTTTCTTTTCCCTCAATTTCGAGAACACTCTCCGTTATCTCAAGGCTTCTCCTTACATTATTGATTTGGAATTGGAGAACCGTTGTTAATTTAGTGCTTCTTAATCAGATATTATTTATTGAAACATAAATGAAACAGTCGAAAAAAACTGAAACAATCAGATATTATCTATCTGTGTGTGTCACATCCATCCTGTTATAGCAATCGATATTGTTTAATTTTACAGATTTGTTTCTTATTGGCCATTATTCGACCGAATATTTGGGTACTTCTTCTAACGGCGCCTCATTAGCGCTGTTAACTACCAAAATAATGCATACACAAATAGCTCTAGTGGACGAAGCAAAGAGACCGCCTTTAGCGTATTCTAACGTATTTTAGCGTATTTTAACGTATTTTAGCGTATTTTAACGCAAACAAGTTCTCCACAGTTTGTTATTCACAGTTATCAAATTCGTTGCGTGCATTCATATTGTTTTAGACAACAACAGATAATGAACGGATTGTTGGACTTCTTGTTCCAAATGGACGCCTTAATTAATCTTTTTTACTCTTTTCTTCGATTTCAACAAATCTTTTCCTTTTCCTTCAATTTCGAAAACATTCTCCGTAACATGAAGACGTGTCGGGTTCTTCTACTAGTGGTATTTTAATGAAGTATTGAAGATTGAATGTGCAAACCGCAACCGTTTTTTACTACGGAAACGGTGGCTATTTGAAATACAAACCACAATCGTTTGTGACTATGGGAAACACAAGTTTTCTTTTTGAGCTTGATGGATGTCTGTTATCCCAACGCTTCTCCTTACATTATTGATCTGGAATTGGAGAACCGTTGTGTATTTGCTTGCTGATCTAGAATTGGAGAACCATTGTGTATCTGAATCAGGTTCTCAAACAAACACTACTAAAGATGAGTTGGTATTGAATCAAGAATATGAAGATCACGGTGAAGACACGGGGGGAAGAAAGTCAGTGGACTGCCGCAGATGAAGTCAAATGTGATCAAACATGGGCATAAGACGTAAATCTTGAAGCAAATATGTGCTTCCTAATTTGCGGAACATAATCCCAGATTGTCTAGAGAAGCGCTTTTATCATGTGTCATATGGTAACAAGAGTATGTTGTTCCAAGATCAATTCCTGTTGCAGTTTTTTCAACTCTCCTGTTCCAAATGCCGGTGATGAAACCGGAGCTGTTATCTCGGTTGTTCGTACTTTCGTGATAAACACAATGTTATTACATCCGAGACGATTCAAGTGAGTCCTATGAATCAAGTGTCGGTCTATTCAATTGAGAGTAATCATTGCATTACATCTCTGTTGAAAAATATAATCGATAAATTTAGGTAAAATGAGGTTGAAAGATAATAACCCAACAGTGGATGATGTCATTCTACAGCTTCGATAAAATCAGGGGTATTCTAAAATAATGTTTTCTAGATGTTTGAAGACCGACAAATGTCCAAAGTGATGCTTCTTTGTTCACGTGACGGAAAGCTACCGCGTGACAAGAAGCTACCTTCCAAAATTTTAAAAATTAAATCGACACCCTCAATACGCATCGTATAGGCCTATACGATGCGTATTACTTTTAGGTAGGAGACAATGGCAACTTTGACGGACATAGAAGTTTGAACCAATCTCAATACGCATCGTATAGGCCTATACGATACGTATTGAGGGTGTCGATTTAATCCCCTAAGGTGTGCGAATAAGACCCAAAATTAATTTTGTTTAGAAAAGAAAGAAAAGGAATGTCACAGTCACATGTGTGGGCCTGTTAAGTGAAAGCGATAAGCCTCCCACTCGTTAGGTCCGTTTTCCGAAATTTCTGTTGAAAGAAACTACCACACGCGTATTTAAACACCCCACGCCACAACTCCTCTCATCCCTCCCCCCACGTTCTTCTTCCTTTTTCCTATCTTCTTCCTCACAAATGGGCTTAAACAACCAACTAACCGAATTTTCATCCGATTCACTCCCAATCTTCCTCCTTGCTGTCATCGCCAACGGCGTATGTTATCTCCGCTCACTCCTCTTCACCTTCCTCCACTCCTTAGGCGCCGTTTCTCCTTACCCTTCTTCTGAAGACCTAAACGACACCGTTTTGTTCGAAGCCGTCGGCTCTGGCTTAGCCGGGCTCATCCTCCTAGCCGACCAGCTCAATTTAAACCGTCTGTTTTCTTACAAGTACAGTTTATCCGATCCTCCGGTGACTTCTGATTGCGTTGTCTGCTTGAACGGTTTCGCTGATGGTGATCACGTGCGCAAGCTGGACTGCCGGCACGTGTTCCATAAGGAGTGCTTTGACGGATGGCTTGATCAGCTTAACTTTAAGTGTCCGTTGTGCCGGTCGCCCTTGGTTACCGATGAGCGCGTGGTCATGACTCGCCGGAGGTTGGCGGATGACGTCATGGACTGGTTTGCTTACAGATGATGATGTTAAGGTACTTGATGAATAACAGAAATAGTTAGTTCCAGAGAAGTATGTCCTCTTGTTTTTAACTGTTTCCAGGGTTTTCTTGTATGGTTTTTTTACTGGAAATAGTTGATGGCAATTTTGGCTTTTTTTTTTTTTTTTTTAATTTTCTTGTGTTTTGAAGATGGCTTTGTCTACTTTGTTACTCAAAACATTAATAAATGGAGTTGTTACCCTTTTTATTGTTATTTAATTCTTGTTTAAAATGGTTACTTACAGCTAGGTTGCAAACAAACCGAACAGACACGAACAAGATCTTGTTCATGTCCGTTTGTTAAGAAATATATTTTACTGAACGATATTTTATGTTCGTGTTTGTTTGTTAAGGAAATGTACACTTGTTTGTGTTTGTTTGTTAGTTTTAGGCAGTGGACGAAAACGAACGTTGATTAACACAAATGAGCATAAACTAATGTTCATGAACATAAATGGAAATAGACGAACACAAACTAGCGTTCATGAACAAAATATGTAATACATGAACAAAATATATAATACACACACTTATTAAATATTTTATTTGTTGGAATTTCGAAGTATATAAATAAAATATAAAAACTAAAAACACTAATGACCTATTGAACACGTTACTGAACGTTCACGAACATAAATGAACGAACATGGTCTTTGTTCATGCTTGTTGATTTAACTCAACGAACAAAATTTCTTGTTCTTGTTCGTTTGTTTAATAACCGAACGAATACAAACAAACTTCCCATTGAACGGTTTACAAACTGTTCGCCGAACGCTTAGTTCGTTCACAACACTACTTAAAACTAGGGCTGTAAACGAACCGAACGAACACGAACAAGGCCTTGTTCGTGTTCGTTCGTTAAGGAAATAAATGTGTTCACGAACGTTCATGAACACTTACCGAACAAGATTTTATGTTCGTGTTCGTTCATTAAGGAAATCAGCGTGTTCGCGAACGGTTCACGAACACAAACGAACACAAACAAATTTGGTGAACTCGACGTACGATAAAGATAGATGGCCAAGAGAGTTGCACTCGAACTTGAATCCCTTATTGTGGAACGGAGGTCGATTGTATTCGTGGATGTAACTAATGAGAAATGAAAGGCAAATAATGCATAAACAAGGTGAAAGTGGGTTTCCTAGTTTAATTGTTAGGGAAATAAAATAAATAAAAGTTTAATAATATAAAAAGTACAAATAAAATATAAGAAAGTACAAAGATCTTCAATTAAAACACAAACATACGAACATAAACGAATGCAAATCAACGAATGTTCACGAACACGTTCACGGACACCTTACCGAACGTTCACGAACACAATCGAACGAACGAGACCTCTGTTCATGTTCGTTCATTTAACTAATCGAACGAAATTTCTTGTTCATGTTCGTTTGTTTATTAAACGAACGAACATAAACGAACTTCCCGCCGAACGGTTCACGAACTGTTCGCTGAACGTTCGGTTCGTTTACAGCCCTACTTAAAACCTCATCACCTGATATCAGTAGACCAAACACCCATTTGGTTTTGTTGCTTGAATTAACAGAGGAGCTTGGTTTTGGCTCAAGCTATTAATTATTATAGTGTTTAGTTTTAGGACGTAAATGGTTTAATTTTTTTTTTTTACATCAAGATAGTTGGTAAACAGGTAACAAGTTACGTCGCTACCCCTTTTAAATGGTTTAAATATGCTGTTTTTTTCTTTTAAAACTTGTAACGGTTGAAGGATTCTTCTGGAGCCTACGACTCTTTTCAATTGTCCAGCCCGTCCTAGTGCCCCCGCTGTCATGGTGTTTACGCCCCCATTAATAGCTGATGTGGTAGTCTTAGGCAGCGTTCGTTTCATGGAATGTTATGGAATTGGAATTCGCGCAATAATTGAAATTTGATTTGCAATTTAGATGTGTTTGTTTCACACAATTGAATGAAATCTGAATGGAATTGGAATATAGATTTCGTTCCTTTTGTTATTTTTTAGTTTCCATTCATTTTTTTTTTTGTTGAAACGAAGCATTGGAATATACATTCCAATTTCATCCGGATTTCATTCTATTATGTGAAACAAACACTACCTTAGTGTCTTATTTAGAGCCCATAACACATAGCCTTATATATTTTAATTTGAAACACTACTTTCTTATTTACACTAATATATAATAAGATTTATTGTTTGATTCAGATTGAATACAGTTATGTCTAAAGCTGGTAGTTAACCGAACCGTGTTATAATCGAAGTCGATTATTTATGAAAATCTAAAAACGGATGAAATGGAGAATTTTGGGTTTTGAAAATAAGATTGTGACGATTCCTAATGTTTATCCGTAAATGACGTATAGAACATCCTATCACCCCTAAATGAAACGGTTAAAAATTTCTTTATATGAGAGAACTGATGCATTTGAATTCTACTACCTAATTCTTTTGATTCGCATTTTTTTTATTTGAAATCTGAATTCAGTTACAAGTGTGCTTGGTTTAGAAATGATTGGAATGAAATTAATTCACCCAAATTCTTTCATGTAAGGCTGTGGGGTATAGGGCGGGGTTTGGGCGTGGGTTGGAGGAAAACGCCTAAGCCACCACCCCGGGTGGGCTTGGGTTGGGGCGTGGCCCTTGGGGCTTGGGTTTCAAGCCGGGCGTGGGGAGGGGGTGACATCCTAGCTGGCTGCCTTCTATTCGCTGACCATTTTTGTAATTTTTTTTTAATAATCTGCCACGCGTTGCACCCAACCCAAGCCCAACCCACGCCCCGCCATACCCCGCGGACACGTCACTAGGCGGTGGGGGAGCTCCCATTCCACGTGTCAACAAATGCCACAACCCAAACCCAACCCAACCCAAGCCCCACCATACCCACGGGCTAAGGCCTTGAGGTTTTACTCACCCCACAACCTTGGGAGTTGAGGTGGCATATTGAGGTCGTCAGATAACACCACGTTGCACCATGTGGCAGTGCTGGTTGTGACCTCGTGCGTGAAGGGGGCGTTGTGTTTGAAAGGTGATCAAAATGGTCTTTTGAAAAGTCACCAACTACTGTAAATACCACTTTTAACCCTTTAAATTTATTCACTTCCAATTACGGGTGTTCGGACCAAAAATAACCGAGAATCAAACCGAAAATATACCTAATCTGATCCGAACCCAAGTACCTAGGTATTTAGATCGATTCCAATTTTTTTTATATAAAATAGGGTCGGATCGGGTCGGTTCTCGGTTCTTTTCATGGTGAAACCCGACTTGGACCTATGGACCGGAACCAACCCTATATTTAAGGTAGTGAATCAGTTCTGTATTTTATGTTTGATCGGTTCTCGGGTCGGGTCGGGTAATTGTCGGGTAGGGTCGGGTTTTTCCTTTTGCTCACCCCTACTTCCAACTAGTTTCAAACAAAAAATGGATCCAAATAACAATAACAATTTTTTTTTCGATGTCTATCACTGTTGGCGTATTACCTGCAATTTGACCCGAACTTGATCTTTCCTTGCAATTGCCGTTTTGTGGTTGGAACCAACAATGCTATTAGAGCCAACCCGATTATATACCTGAGACCTAACCCGATTATGTATTTGAAATAAAACTCCGGCTAAAGAAAGAGACACAATAAGAATAAGTCTAGTTGAATGAAGAGGCAATCAAGAAAGAAGAATTTAAACATCGATAACTAATATCAATTACATATTACGTAATTAGCAGGTTAACATGTTATCTTGACGACATGAAACAACTTTTTTTTATTAAGTAATAATAAATATATGAATTAAATAAATAACAAAATGGCCTTTTAAATTAAAAGAAATAAAAATATAATTTTGTAGAAAATTACATATCATTTCCCTCACTATTCACATCATCAAACCCTTGATTCCCCAAACCCTCGAACCCCAAATTCAATAGTGATTTAAGATCAATCCACCCTTTGCAACGACTGAGTCAAGCTTATTAACTACTCAAACATGCGACTCAATCGAGCAAACTTGGCAGAACCAACTGAATCGAGCAAACTTGGCAGAACAGACTGAATTGAGCTTATTGACTCCTCAAACCTACGACTCAATTGATTAAACTTGGCAGAACTGAAGGAGTTGAGTGATTTAACCAAATGTCAAACTAGAGCAATTAATTAAAGATTTTTCAAAACGAGAAAAGTTGAGCAATCAACCAACGATTTGGTAAACAAGAAAAGTTGAGTGACAATTGCTATTACCAAATTTCACTCGTAGGCCAAAATTAGGTAGTGATCGTTTCACACAATGGAATAGAATGGGGGGGGGGGGGGTCTTCAATAGTGGGTTTTGCTTAAGTAGTAAAAGAATAATTGTAGAGATGACATGTGATGCTCATTATAACTAGGAGTAAAGGCCACTTGGTCTTAAAACTTAAACTTTCACCATTTTGTTTTCTCAAAAGGCATAACACAAAAAAAATTAGCATAAAAAATCTAGTAAAAAAAGTACAGTGTAAAAATTTAGCACAAAACATCCAACACAAAAATATTATACAACATAGAAATACAACACAATTTTTATTATTTTTTTTCAGTTGTAATTTTCTATATAGCAATATATATTCAATTTAAGAAAAAAATTGTAACACCCCGTGTTTTCGGAAGTCAAAGTCAAGGTCAAAGTCAACGACCGATCGAACGAATTTGACTTGTAGTAATTTCCTTACTTTAAATATATTATGTGGAGTAAGTATTGTTCATTGCTAAAATCGATATGTGTTAATCGCTATCTAATCAACTTACGACTGTGAATTATAGGAAGTAACAATGCGATAAAGTTAACTAATCGATAATCAAGCTATGCTACTCGACATCAAATCGTGATACAAACCACAACTCGACTTACTTTGGTTATTATAGGTGTGTGTGTGCCTTATGTGTTACTTGTGCGTGTTATATATATATGTTGTGGAAACCAATCGAAACGTAATCGAACTCGAATCCGAATCGAAATCGAAATATGATAATTAGTAGTTGGGACTAAAAGTAATTTGACTAGGAAACCCTATCGTGACGAGCCGCTCGCAATCGAAATCGAAACGTCAAAAATCGTCGCGTCAAACAACGAACTAAGTGCCATCCGACCGGATAGCCACAATGCCCCAGGTCAGGTTTCATCCGACCAGGATGTCATCCGACCGGATCGTCGTCCGAGCGGAACGCCATCCGATCGGATAACCCTTTCCTCTTTTGGAATCCTATAAATACCCTTGTCATTGTCATTCTTACCATTTCTGGAAACCCTCTGTCCGAACCACTCGTGCTCCTCACCTTTTCTTCGATTTCTCTCAATCCAGGTAAGATCTCGCCCTAAATCTTGTACTTTCTTAATCTACACGCACTCTTACACCATTCTATCTTTTAAATCTTAACTTTTAACCGTGAAATCACTAGATTCCGGGTGTTCTAGGGTGACGTCATCATTTGTTCTTCAAGAACTTCATGTTTTGACTTTAATCCACCAAGAACAACCGAGATCTAACCGATTTCCATGCAAACATACAGAGATCTTGTAAAGATCTCGACACAAGAATGGTGAAAAAGGATTAAAAGATGGTTTTTAACTTTCTTCCAACTCTTTTACACTCATTACACTCAAAAACTGATAGGATCGGACTCGGTTCTAGTCTTCCACTCGTCCGTAGTGTTGTACTAGCTCAGGATCCGGATTCTACCCACGAGGTTACCGATTTCGGGTTAGTCAAGAACAACCGTCTCGAACCGGTAACCGGCCAGACTAGGGTGATTCCTGGTCGAGTTGGTCATCTAGGTCGAACTAGGGGTTCTGTTGGCTAACACGTTGTCAAAGTGTCTCGACATAACGACAAACCTTCAAAACGACCAAGTGTAGGACGAACAGGACAATCAGGACGGATTACTGTCCGAACGGATTGCTGTCCGATCGGATAGGTCATCCGAACGAATTGTCATCCGAACGGATCACACTTGGGTCCCACTCTTAAACAAACTTATCTAAAGTTTGAGTATTGAACGAAATGTAATTCGATCGGACGACCATCTGACTGGATTACTCTTCGGATCATGAGATACTAAGGCTTTAAAAGACTTAAACAATTTTCAACATGTTCAATAATGAGGTCGCCTGATCGAATGACGCTTCTGTTGTGAACTTGCTTTCAGTAAGTAACCTCATCACCAAGTCGCCGTCCGACCGGACCACTGTTCGACCGGATGACCATCCGAACGGATTGCCATCCGCACGACTAGTCATCTGATCGACCGACTTGAAAGATAGAGATACTTCATTGTTCTCAAAATACTACAACGAAAACTTCAAAAGTCAAGCCATCATACACAAACACATTCTCCTCATAGGAAGAAACAATCCACTCGAATCGTCATCCGACCGGACAAGCTGTCCGACCGGATGACCATCCGAACGGATTGTTATCCGCACGGATTGCTGTCCGATCGGATTACCATCCGATCGAACCACTATCCGACCCATTCATACTTTATGATGTTTTACGCGTCGCTTATCGTTATGCCATCAAATCTATTCAGGCTAATCTTACTCGCTAAGCGCTCCCTTCAATCCAACAATCGCTGTGAGTATACTCGATCCCTTTTTGCTTTAAGCACTTTTGGGTGTTACATACGTTACGACTATTCAAATCACGTCAAACACACTACTCAATACTATTTGAACGCTAACCGTTAATGCATGTTATACGTGGCTTATGAATGCTTGTTTGATATGTTTACACATGGAATGCTGTCTACCTGCCTTAGCAACGATAGTACTATAGTTTGGACTCAGCACCCGTTCACACGGGGGTTGTTAAGGATCATTACTTGCATGGATTACGGTGGTAATCATGTATTGCGAACTGCCTCGGGCAGTCAACCCGCAGTCATTGGTATCGATGGATCTATGTCGATAACTAACGTGCTTCATTTTACTATGTGTACGTGCTGGTTATGCGTAAACGAATTCGAACTCTATATGCTACTATCAAACTTGTATGCTCACATTTACATTATATGTATTGACTTTTTATTTTAACGTATGTGACAGGTGCTTAGGACACACACTTGGTAGGACTTTGAAGCTAGAATAAAGCTTTAGAGCCCAACAAATAGTTGTCTGTAGTGGTCAAACTAAGGGTCTCTAGAAGCAGATAAACAATTGCTGTCTATTTAAAATCTGAGTTGTCGGAACAGAATATTTGCCTAGATTTTGTCTGTAATAATTGTTTTACTGTTTGAGATACGGTATGGGACGTATTATTTAAATTGAATGGTATTGATAATTGTTATGGAAACTTCTGGACAATCTGTTTCGCTCAGTGCCATGCCCTGATGATTCCGCCATCGGTTGGGGTGTGACAAAAATAAGGTCAATTTTATGGTGTATTTTTAATAAATAATGTTGTATAAAAATGTTAATAAACGTTTAAAATTTTTGTAAGGAAGGGGGAGTGGAAAAAGTCAAAAATAAGTAGTAATTCAAGAATGCTCTTACACCTATTTTTTTTTCTACACATTTCATCTTAGCTATTGAATTAAAAAATAAGATTTTTTTACATATTTCCTCCTGCTAAGATCCATTATTACATATTAACTCAACCCATAAAATCTATTACATATTTCCCTTCCTAAACCATATATATTACATATTTCCCCTTCTTAGGGGCTGTTTGGCTAAGCTTATTTTTTTGACTTATTTACTTATTTGCTTTTTGAAAAGTTAAAAGGTGTTTGGGTTAGCTTATTATGTGAGAGGAATAAGTAAATAAGTTATTCCATTATGACTTATTTGCTTTTCAAATAAGTAAATAAGTCAAAAGAATAAGCTTAGCCAAACAGCCCCTTAAACCATATATATTACATTTTATTATCCTCTTCATTAGAGTTACTTTTATTGAATTACTAATTTACCCTTAATTAAATAATTAAATGACTATTTATATATTTCCCCTTTCTAATACCATTTTAATGATATTTCCTCAATTCCTCTACTTGTTTCCAAAACAATACTATAATATTTCATAATGAATCGCTAAAAACAATACTATAATATTTCATAACAAATCGCTAAAAAACACAAAGTTTCATGAACCAAATATAGTATGTTAATATGCATACCACTGTTAAAAAGAGTTGCATTTTCATCTTCTTCTGTTAAAAGGCTAAAGGGATTAGGAAATTATATTGCTGCAAGTTAATATAAAAAAGATAAATTCAACTCAATGCATAAATCCATTAATTAAATCGAACCCAACAATATCCATAACATGCATCAAAATATCAAGCATCGTGACATCATCGTTCATAAACCCATTAATTAAACCAAACCTATTTTTTCATTATAAAATACCTAAAAACAACCCTTCAAAATATTCTAATATATTTTATCTTAAAATATTGGTTTTATAATTCATAAATCGGCATTACCAATTAGGAACGAAATCTTGATTCTACTGTATTTTATCTCAAAATCAAAATATTGGTTGTAGGGCTGTAAACGAACCGAACGTTCAGCGAACAGTTCGTGAACCGTTCGGCGGGAAGTTCGTTTATGTTCGTTCGTTTAATAAACGAACGAACATGAACAAGAAATTTCGTTCGATTAGTTAAATGAACGAACATGAACAGAGGTCTCGTTCGTTCGATTGTGTTCGTGAACGTTCGGTAAGGTGTTCGTGAACATTCGTTGATTTGCATTAGTTTATATTCGTATGTTTGTGTTTTAATTGAAGATCTTTGTACTTTCTTATATTTTATTTGTACTTTTTATATTACTAAACTTTTATTTATTTTATTACCCTGACAATTAAACTTGGAAACCCACCTTCACCTTGTTTATGGATCATTTACCTTTCATTTCTCATTATTTACATCGGCGAATACGATCGACCTCCGTTCCACAATAAGGGATTCAAGTTCGAGTGCTACTCTTTGGGCCATCTATCTTTATCCTTCGTTGCGTTCGCCAAATTTATTTGTGTTCGTTTGTGTTCGTGAACCGTTCGCGAACACGCTCATTTCCTTAATGAACGAACACGAACATAAAATCTCGTTCGGTAAGTGTTCATGAACCGTTCGTGAACACATTTATTTCCTTAACGAACGAACACGAACAAGGCCTTGTTCGTGTTCGTTCGGTTCGTTTACAGCCCTAATTGGTTGTATAATTCATAAATCCGCATTACCAATTATTTAATAATTTTTTTTATATATCCTCTCCGTAGGTAAATACATAAAAATTAAATAAATTGTTTCGTGACCTTAGTTTGCAAGTTCCAACTAGATGTTAAGAGGAATGATTGTGATGCATCTAGCCTTCGACATACCAAACAAATTACATCATTCATTTCAAAAACAACAAAAAGATTGTTGTACTTTATATTTTCATGTTTATATTTTAAAAAGGTTTGTTAAAAACAAATTAAAATTAATCTGTCAATTTGTAAAGAATTTAATTTTTGCATAATATGTGAATCTGTAACGCGTATTCTGAACACTAGAAGGCCCATGAAGTCGATGCTCCACGTATAGAGTGAAGGTCAAGTCAATCTATACACACGGGGGAACGTTAAACATCATATGTATACATAAATGTATTGAGAATGGGTCAATCATATATGAACCCCAGGACTCTAGCGGACCCGATAATATATACCGTAACCAACACTGGAATGTCGAGGGTTAAAGATGATTCTTTTTTTTTTATAATTATTCATTAGTTATAACTTTAAAAAATATCTATAACAATTATATAAACTTACATTTAAGATACATAGAAAATGATGACCCACAATGTGAACTGGTAACTTGAATTGAAGTTGCACTCCTTTTTTTTGAACGGCAAGGTGTCACAATTTTTTGGGAGCGAGACACCCCACACCCCCCCTCATTGGGGAGGCCCGTCGCCCCACTCCGGCCAGACGTGAGTGTCTTAACCGTGCCCCAGCTGGCATCAGAGTGTGACCGGCGTCCAAAGGAAAAACCCCACAGGTGCCTCGCCCATCGTAGGGCTTGACGAGTTGAGAGCCGCCACAGAGGGGAATAAACCGCCTCAAGTGGGGATCAAACCCGGGCATCATGGGTAAAACCCTGGTGCCTCACATATGATGGGACCGGGGATCGAACCGGCGCCTCTTGCGAGGCAAACCAGCCTACCCACCGCTCCACCACATGATCATTGGCTGAAGTTGCACTCCTACTTTCCCAAGATAACAATAACAACAGATATAGAAAGAACAAAACACGTCTTGTAGGCCTTCGAGTGGCCCACTACATGAAGCATCTGAACATGTTCCGATTCCAAAACCACCGAACATTTTAATTAAATTGTTTCCATTTTATTTGATTATAAATAAAAGAATTTGCTAACAAGTAATAACTCTTATTATTATTATTATTATTATTATTATTATTATTATTATTATTATTATTGTTATTACTAGGTTATAACCCCGTGTATTACACGGGTTGAATAAATAAATTTTATATACTAAATAATAAAATAATTTAGTGAGTCAAAGATTTATTTCCCCTCGTATTTCACTCTCTTTCAGATTATATACCTATGGGGACACGTAGTTGAATCAATGAAATATTAAATAGTTAGTAATAAGAAGAGAAAATAAAAGAAATAGTTAAAAAATGAAATATTAAAGTATATAAAGTATATTTGGTCTCTCTAAATACTGATTTAACCAGGTTTATAACCCAGGTTCAAACTCTAGATATATAATAAAACTAATTAAGTTATATCTTCATCAAACAAATATATATATATATATATATATATATATATATATATATCAAACTTTGTGGTTTTACAATATTTTCAAAAGTTATTTTAATAACTTATTATAAAAAAAACACAAATTGACCTTATTAGTTATTACTAAGGATGTTCACAATTCGATTTAAAACCGTGAAACCGATTAAAATGGTCATCGGTTTCATTTCACGGTCGGGTTTGTTATTAACTTTCGATTTATGTATTAAGTTTACTAATATATAACTTCCGGATTCAAATTTAAAATTTTAATTAAAAAAATTAATAATATCTTATTACAAAAAACATATGTAGTTACTAAGCATATTTGTTTTATTCAACGCGTGTAATACACAGAGTTCTAAACTAGTTAATATTATAAATGAGAAGTATACATTAAATTTAAAATAAATAATAATTAAGTAGAAGAGATTAAACAAAATAATATTTAGCAGGAGAGTTATCTATAATTAATTAGAAGAGATTAAAATAAATAATATTTAGTAGCAGAGTTATCTATAATTGGTTAGAAGATATTAAATTAATAGTAATTATCCATAAGATATTAAACTAAATAATATTTAATATGATGATTATCTATAATTAATTATTAATTAAAAAAGATTAAACTAAAATAACAATTATCTATAAGAGAAGGCCTAATATAATGACAAGTGTCCCTAATATGGTTTCTTTTATTATATGTATAGATTATTGTTATTATTATTGTTATTAGTATTATTACTATTACTATTATTACCAGGGGCGGACCTTAAGTGCAATCGGGCGTAGCCCGGGCTACGGCTCAAGTTTTTACCCGCAGTGTAAAATTTTTTTTTTTTCCGATTTTTATACACAGGACACCCCTGAACAAGTACGAGGACACCCTAAAAAATTTTGGGATACCCCTGAGTTGAAGTTCTAGTTCCGCCACTGATTATTACTATTATTATTATTAATTTATTATGATGAATGTGTTTGGTAGAGGAATTTTACACAATACAAACACTTTTGATGAATTAAATGTGACGTGGATCTTTTTCGTATGTTCACGTGAAGTGGCACAATACGAACACTTTTCATGTATTTGTTAGAGGAATTTTGCAGATGAGAGACGTTTTCCAAATCAAAAGAATATAGTTGATCTTTTAGTTAGAATACATACTAAGAACACTCAACCAATTAGAACTATGATGAAAATCAAAGTTGAAAAAAATTGTTTTTTCAAGCTCTCTCTTAATCTCCTTCTTTCAATTTCTTCCCTAGAATCGTTATGTATGTATCTAAATATTCAAATTATGGCAAGTAGATAAACCCCTAAAAAATAGTGATATTTCCTAATACAAATTTTCAAAAAATAGAAAATACAACGGTTAATTGTATTTATTTACAAACTTCAGGAGAGAGTACAACCAGTAAAATTAAAAGAGATGGGAGTGCATTTAGCTAACACCCGCTAAAAGCAAAAGCATATTCTAAAGCAGTTACAATTACTGAAGTGGTTGGGTTGTCATGGATTAGACTAGTTGTCACACACTCTTGTTTCCTCCACAATACTTGGTGCAAGTTGACAGTGTTAACAAGTGGTGTGAAGTTTGCAATATCAATATGCCTTTTATTTGCTTTTATAATATAATCTTCTCCCATAATAGATAAATAAACATGTACATAGAAAATGCAATTCTAAACATGTAATAAGAAAAGTGGTATGGATATATAACAAACTTCAGCATAACAAGGGGAGCTGGTTATTCATCTGGCTAATAAGTTTTTTTATTACAAGCTATAGGTATATAATGTTGTCATTTTTTTTATAGTCTGACTACCTAAATTTTCGCCAACTGTGTAGTTAAAGGAATTGTAAAAAAAAAAAGAAGTTATTTTGATACCCTTAATGAGATAGATCTGGTTTCGGAGTTGACAATGGTTAAATTATTTGAAGGCTACTTCCCATAATCGTACATGAGATTAATTTTGTTTAGAATATTGTGTTTTGTATATCTTTAAAGAAATGCTTCAAGTACTCGGGCTACTAAGCCGAGAGTCCAACACAAGAGTTCAAGAACCCTAGATTTTTATGACAAAAAATGAATCTTGCAAATACGGTTGAATTCATTCATTCCTTGTTAACCGTTTACCTGTCATTCTTATGTAATTTTTTAAGCGTATTAATTTTATCAGTAAAGATCTATGATTCATTCCTTGACCAAATCCAATGGGCCTTCTCTTAAGTAGAAACTGGGCTATTAATTTCGGCGGTGGATTGGTGTGATTATTAAAACTGGACTATTGAAAATTGGTCTTATAAAGTAAGCTAAAAAATAGCGAACCAACGTGTTCTTTGGCCCATTCAAAATTTCTTTCATAGCTGATATAAATATAACTATATTCTAAAAGTCAATTTAAAAAAAAATACAACGTTTACATTAATGACCCAAATACAAAACAATTAGCAAATTTACTCGATTCTTACAGCTCTCGTATCTTCTTTATTCATCTCCGCTTCATCTCTCACGCAAGTATTAGTTTATTAGCAAATTTAATAATCCTTTAGTAGTTATTTCATTTATAAATACAGAGAAAGATCCATTAGGAACCACTCTTTATTGCGAGAACCAATATAAACACAATCAAAAATACCTAAAAAAATCGAAAAAACACATAATTTTTTTAATATTTTTTTATCAAAAAATCACTACATTTCGTTATTAAAAAATTCTAAAAAAAAATTGGCTACTAAAAGTATCGATTTTTTCATAATTTTTTTTTTTTTTTTTTTTTTTGTGTTTTTTAGTGTTTGAAAGATTTTTTTAGGTTTTTTTTTCGGGTTTAGTTTTTAGCATTTAGCTTGGGTGGGTGGGTGTGTGTGTGTGGGGGGGGGGGGGGGGGTTGGTGAGTTATAGTTTTTTTTTTTTTTTTTTTTTTTTTTTGTTTTGCAGGGGTAGGGGGTTTAGGTTTTTGGGTGGTGGTGGGGTGGGGTGGGTGGGGGTTTAGGTTTTTGGGTGGTGGTAGGGTGGGTTTAAGCTTTAGGTTATTAGACATTTGTCACTCTATATTTTTCATAGGGTTAAGTTATTCTACAAACATTCTTAATTGTAAGAAAACTTAACCCTAGGTTATTAGACATTTGTCACTCTATAAATCCTTCTTACACATTTTCTTACAATTAAGAATGTTTGTAGAATAACTTAACCCTATGAAAAATATATATCCTTAACCTAAGAAGTGTAGAAAATCGGGTCAAACGAATGTTGATTGAGCTCATTCTAGCGGCACTGAGACCGGCTCAGTGAACAATAACCACAAATCTCTAAGCCATAAACACTAAAGCTAAACACTAAAACTAATACTAAACACTAAAACTAAACCTTAAAGCTAAACATTAAATACTAATACTAAACACTAAAACTAACCCTTAATGTTAAACACTAAAGCTAAAACTAAATCATTCACCTCAATCATAAATTTACAACACTTATTTTTCAATTTTAAACATGTATATACATACATATATGTATAGTTAAAAGATTGACAATATACACCTATGTATAGTTAAAAGATTAACGATATACATATGTGTATAAATTCATAAAAAAAATCTTATAGAAAAAGCTCTAATTTTTCTAAAAAAAAAGTTGTGTGTTTTTACACTTTTTTTTTTTTTTTGTATTTTTTGCTTAGTGAAAATGTATGGTTCAGAATATTTCTCAAATTTCTCAATAAGTCTACTATTTCTCACACAATCCTAACCCAAGTGCCCAAATAGTTCAACTTCTTAGTATCATTCCAGTACTCTAATACACAAATATATTCCAGCTTAGTATAAGCCTTATACTCAAATATCAAAAGGTTGGATATGTATTTTGAACAAAATTTGAATCCATACATAAAGTCAAAAGTATCATTTTTTACAATTCGGCTTTAAAACAACTCAATTATCACGAGCTCAAAATTTTAGCTTGTTAAGATAACCAAGTCAAGCCAACTCATTTAGCTTCGAGCCAAGCCCAAGCTTGTTTGTTTAACTTTGAGCTCGATGCTAACCTGAAGTTGGTTCGGCTCCACTTGTTTAAACTTATACCGGAAAATCACATGTTTGTATATCTTAAAATGAAAAATATAATCTATGTTGTGAAATAGAAAATCGTGAAAAAAAACTAATGTTTTTAAAATTATAAGTATTGTATGTTAACTAACGTGTATTTCTACATAATGAATATACATGAACATTTTCATGTACTCAATTTATACTTTTTAAAAATGAACGTTCTTTTTTATATCATTTTTGTTTGCTTATTTATTTTTCATTCATGTTAACAAATATCATAAAGACCTATATAAGAAATTTTTTGAAAGATTAGCTAGGCTGTAGTGGTGGAAAAACGTTGGCGTAGTCACATTGTTGTTGACATGGCTTGTCACTCGAAGTTTGACATGCCCTTTGAAAAACATTTAAGTTATATATCTCTTAACAAAATTGATATTCAGTTTTAATTTTAAACAAAGAAGAAAACGAGCTGGAGATTTTGCTTTATATGTGGGTTTTCATGTTGGCTTTGAGTTTGAGATTGCTGTTTTCCCGTTGGATACCATTATAGAGATTGTTGTTTTCCCATTGGATACAGTTATAGAAGATATTACTTTTTAACGGCCAACATAATCAATCTCGAGCAGTTTCAGAGACATCCACTGGACCAAACAGAGTATTTCGAGAGTAACCTGAGTCCACCACCAATTTCAAGGAAAACCTGGTAACCTACCTGCCCATAGACATGACGGTAAAATTACTAGTAAAACTTGTTTGGCTTAAGAATCTAATCCAAGTTTTCCTGAGTCTCCTATCATTACTCACAAGTGTCTCACTCTACATTAAGTGGGAAGAAGTTGTCGAAGAATATGACAAAAGAAATGTTGAACATGTTGGTCGGAAAAAGCTTATAGAGGATGTTTCAAACGTGTGGAGATTTTTTTTTATTTATAAAACATGTGATATGTGAAGGTTAATTTTGAATGTTAGTAAAGTGCATGTTTTCTAATGCAAAATAAAAAAATAAAAATATGTAAGTCAGGAAAGTACAAACAAACAAAGAACTTAAAAGTACGTTACGGTGAAATCACAAAACATTACAAGATTCAAGCTGATCTATATAATTGTCTATATTATTATGTCAAACGCAAGTCGATCAAAGCTGATTTATATAACTTTTTATTTTGTTACAAAATAACTTACAAGTTAAACTATTATATCTATACCTGAATAATAAACGTATAAACTACGTTTTTTGTTTTAGGCCACACGGGGCGGTTCCGTGATGGAAGAAAATAACGAGTGATGGGTTTTTTCTTTCCACCGCCACTCCCTTTTCCACGCGTTATAGTTCAACGTTGGGGCGATTTCGTGATTTTTTTCACGGCGTGATAGTTGTTGGTTGTGAGGGTGGTTGTTGGTTGGGAGAAATTGTTGGGTGTGGTGGTGAGTGATGACCACCGCCACTAAAAAAGGTTGTGAGTGATGGAAAAATGGCTGCTGACATGGCGGAACATGATTGTATATTGTGAGTGATGGAATTTTATCACTAGTAACCACCCTCACTCCCCTTATCATTAATCTTTCTTGATTACAAACATCTAAAAAGGAAAATCTAAGTACTAATTCACTTTGATGTTCTAACTTTTGTTTGTTTGTCCAGGAGAATTAACATGACGATGCAAAGAATATACTGCACTAGAAACTAGAAACCACATTTTTATCCATAACATTAAAACATTTTATAAATTATAATCCAAGAACAATAACAAACATACTAGCATTCATGTGACAATAATTTAACCTTAACACATGCTATATAGAGAGAGAAACACAACAACCTTAGCAGCATGTTCTTACATAATAACATACTTGGAACCCAAGATTAACAAGCAAAACATGAAGAACTTTTAGAGTTCATATCAAGAAAACACACAAAAACCCTAGAATTAAAACCTATAAAACATGAATGAAATGAAGCTTAAAGCTTGATCTAGCAAACATGAATCGGACCGGTCGGCTTAATTCCTCCATAAAGATATGATTGTGTCAGCTTTGAAGATGTTGTAGGGTCAGAAAACCAGTTAGGGTTTCTTCCTTCTTGTACGGCATCTTTAAAAGAGTTTGAGCTTCATGATTGATGATGATGCTCGTTTGTTTTTTGTGTATGTTTTTATTTGGGTTGGTGGTGATAAGGAAAGTTGGACTGAAGAGGTAATGATTAGGGTGGTGGAGATTGAATGCATCTGTGATGATGGAGGAAGATGGAGGAGAGAGGTGGAGTAGGAGGAAGTCATGATGATTGTTGTTTCGAATCATGACTAAAAGATCTAATATCGTATGCTCATCCTCTCCCTGTACATCTATATATAATTGTATATGTAGATAGGATATGTAGATAAATAAATAGCCCAGTGGTTGTTGGGCCGGTTGTCCTCCTAGAGGTCACCGGTTCGACTCCCGCTTGTGGCGAAAGGGGGTAGGACACCCGTGCGCAATGATGGTGAAAAACCCACCGAGGAGGGTTTGATCCTGAGCGTCACTCCGGTTTTCATCCGGCTGTTACTCTAGCGAGGCAACTCGTGTAGAGGCAGTACGGTTTCCGGAGGAGCGCTAGCCCACGCCCGGACAACACCAACGTGGACCCGGTTCAGACAACATAGTCTGGTGCGGGCCTGGTGGGCTAGGCTTGCCTTAATTGGCAGGTGTGACTAAGGGTCACTCTTAAAGAAAGTTACCGTTCAAAAAAAAAAGATAAATAAACTAGTATTGGAGTCCGTGTTTCGCAGCGGAGTTGTAGGTAGTTACCGGCAATGATGTATTTGTTAGATGATATATTGATGTATTATTATAGACAATGCAAGCTTCAAACGATTGTAAAAATAAGCTATCAACATGGTTAAGGTTAAGTATATATGCATAGAGTCAAAAGTTAGCTTTAATTATAGCAAGGTAAATAAAAAAAATAAATTTGTTACCTGATATATTGAAGGGTTAATATAGGACCATGTAGTCTTTAATTTAAATGACGGTAAATATAAGCAAGCAAAACGATTAAGTAAATATGTCTACAGTTAAAAATTGGCTTTAATTAAAATATCAGGGTCGAAATGTAAATCATTTATAAAAAAAATATTATAACATAATAAAACCAATAATATTTAAGGGTATAGGGTAGGGATACTGTATATTAATTCAAAAGTGTAAGAAGTGTTTTAAACCATTAGATCTTTGATCTAATGGTTGAGATTAATAGGGAACAAATTATAAATTGTGTTTTAATTATTTGGAATGGTTTGAAAATTGTAGGGGTAATAGTGTCTTTGTATATCTTACAAATTAGGTAACATCTCCTAAATTCTAGCGATTCACCCCTAATTTCAAGCGATTCAAATTTAAACTTATTCTAAAATTCGAAGATTCTAAAAAATTCAGAAAATATGTAACTGCTACAAGAAATATATAACACTATACATCCATCATATAACACCTTATAACACTATGTAACACCATATAACACTAGGTAACACTATAACACTATATAACAATATATAACACTATACATCTATCATAGACATGCTATCAGAAAAATATAACACTATATAACACCATATAACACTATACAACACTATACATCCATCATATAACACTATATAACAACAAAAAACACTATATAACACCATATAACACTATATAAAAATATATAATACTATACAGTTCTGAACGAGATGACACAAATTCATAGATTAATTCTTAATTTGTATTCCTATAATTAAGGGTGACGGTTATGGAAGGTTATCAATTAATTAAATCAATAAAAAATTACTTGTTTACCCTTTTGAATTAATTAAGATTTAGGACACTTGTCATCACCACAATATTTTTCACCCTTCTCACACTTTTAAATTAATGTACAGATCCTCTACCTAGCTAGGGGTATAAACATAAACCATTTATATATATATATAAAAAAAAGAAATATCAGAGTTCTGGGGTCGAATAGTAACTTAATAAAAAATAGGGTTAAAACGGAAACTAATTAAAAAAGAAAAAACAATAATAATGTTACCTAATAAATTAACGTCATAACACCATCATCATCATTATCAGTATATCTCATCAATAGCAAAGCTAATATAGGGTCTGAGAAGGGTAAGATGTAGACAACCTTACCTCTACAGGTATGAATAGAGAGGCTGCTTCCAGTGAGACCCCCGACTCGGTAGTAGTTTTGCATCAAGCCTTGGACATAAGGCACATAACACTCAGCAACTGGGACAAAAGTCGATTAGCGCATGATGCATGATTAACCGTCTCTGGCTTTTTAACGTTATTTTCACGAAATTAGTAAAATAACGTTAAAATTAGTGCACTTTCACTTTTGTCCCCCAATGACCCACACATATATACATTATATGCGCATACCGCAAGCAGGGCGTATACAAAATATTTATACATATTGTTGCTATACACCAATAAAATATTTATTTTTATACAAAATATTTATACAAATTAGTAAATTAACGTCATAACACTAATAAAAATATTTATTTTTACCGTTCACAATTCAAAATTGTTATACAAAATATCAACTTTCACTGTAGATGATATGTAACTGGTAGTGATTAGTATTTGGTACTAGGTATTATGCTGAACCAATATCGTACCGAGCCATTTGGATTTCACTTTCTTTTAGTATTTTATTGTGTTTTAGTTTAATATTTATGAGGTTCATGTAAAAATATCTTTTCATAATACTCTTATTTCAAGGATGAATATATAATTATTTAATTACTTTTTAACTAAACTTTATCATATAAATTACCCATACAGTTCAAAAAAAATTACATGCACTTTTTCTATAATTTACGCATAGTGTGTTTGATAATAGATACATAATGAGAGACAAAAAGAGAGAACGATAAACAACTTTTTATTAATTCCAAATAAAACAAAAGGTATAAATCTTTATACGGTTGTCACACATCGCTACTAAAACATATATTAGCATCTGACGGTATTTTACATATCATCATTTTTATTATTAAAAGTAACACCACTAGTAAAATAATGAATACAATTTCACTTTTAACACGGGTGCTACTTTCTACACCCCCTATTTACTTTTTTCACCCCCCTTCTCTCACATACTTACAGGTGGGGCCTGCGTGGGACCGACAGTTTTCCTCTCACAAGGGGGGGTGTAATCAGGAGGAAGGGGGTGTGTATAGAATGAGCCTTTAACACATTTAAAGTAGTATCGTAAAAATTAATCAAGTGCATTCTGATTACAAACTTATGCATCAAAGTAAGTAAAAGGCTCAGATTATTATGTCAATGACTAATTTATTAAATTTGAAAAATATATAATGTCAATTCAGAAAAATAAAATCTTCATCCATTGAAATAATGTATTTAAAAAGTTACACATTTGTTATGTAACTAGTGAAATTCCCCCGCGCTACGCGGCGGGAATTTCATCTACACTCCCTCGCGCCACGTGACGGGAATTTTATCGGTATCGCTTCATTTTCTTATGATATTGCTACGGTAGTGATACTCCTTATAACAAACGAAAGAGAAAATCCAAAAAGAAAGGGTCATAATATACCTAAAAGAATGTCGACGCGTGATTTACATCGATAGACAAATATAAAAAATCGAAACAACATACTGATGTCGTTTGATAAGAATTGTTATAATACCGATATTGTAATACCCGAAAACTTTAAATGTTTATTAATAACAAAGTTTAAGAAATTTAAAAAGGATATATATTTATATTGATTGTTAAAATCATTAATCATAAGAATTTATAAATTTAAATGTAAATTTAGAATAGTAAAAATATATATACAAACTGATGTTTAACTATTAAGAATATGGGACAACATATTTATTAAACATGAATGAATCGAGTCGCATACGGTACCTTATTTTTTCAACTTTAATGCTTTTAACTACATTACATAATATTCCAACTTTAACGACGTATATTATATATGTGTATCACGTATAAATGACCTAGCATAAAACAAAAAACGGTATGGAGATATCGAAAATACATTTCTACTTTGGTCAAATTTTTTTCTTAAAACTAAATATTTAAAGTAAATAAATAAAAGCAGATCTGAATTTGATTCATCATAGTTATCTAAAAAATGTTTATAAAAACTATAAATAATAATCTGAACATATAATAAAAGTTAATATAATTTTATTTATTTACAAATTAAACACACCAAGTAAAATTACGAAAGTTAGAAGATGAAATTTCGTTAAAGAAGATGAGATTGGTATTAAACATTTAAAAAATATTGGATGAAATAAAACAATTAGAGCCCATGTTTTGATGCTGGTTTTCGTTTACCAAAGCATCAGTTTTTTTTTTCACTTCTCTCCTACTCTATGCTCTTTTCCCTATACAGACACCACCTCCACTATGGTACCACCACACCACCTCCACAACAAAGCCACCGTCACTACCAAACCGCTTGTCTTTCTCAACCCATTTCTCTCTCTTCCTCTTCAAAACCTCTCCTCTCCCCTCATTTCTATGACGACGTCATGCTCAGTTTTTGGTAAATCAAGTCGGTTTCCCTCGGTGCTTGCCTTCTTCATCTCTCCGACAACATATATTCGACGATCTAAACCGATCTAACATCAACCTCAAATCCGAGTTTTCGGCGACTTCATTAAGCGGCGGTAACATAATGGAAGTGGTTAAGGTATCGCTTCTAGGTTTTTAGGTTTTGGTTTCATTGGGGTCACCGTCGTCGGCTTTAAGCGAAGGAGACCGGAAAGTGGTGGTGTTGGTTATTTTTCTGGCGACGGGAAGCAAACCGTCTCTCTGACTCTCTGCTCTCCGTCTCTCTAAAAAAGACCCAAACACGCCGCCTTAGATTCCGTTCAGATCTGAAACCCATCATCACCGTTGGCGGTTGTTGTAGTACACAGTTGATACAATTATCGGCCGCCGTCTGATCCCTGCATCTGTGCTTGTTGGGTAAAGAAGCGCCATTAAGAATTTCCACTTCTTTCAGAGGTATAGTTGAAAGAAGATAGATCCGACAACCGACGTTAACAGCTGAACTTATGGCGTCTCCGGTGACGGTGGTTGATTTGGAATCAAGGGCAAAGCTGTAGTTTTCTTGCCCGGCGATGTCAAAAAATAGCCGCCCAAAATGCCCAATTACTAAGTGCCAGGCAGGTGGTGGGCAAATACCCAGCGGACACGCAGCTGGGTGGCACTGGTCATCCGAACTTGCAAATGTTATAGATACTAGGGGGATTCCCGCGCTTCGCGGCGGGCCTTTGATCGGCATTAGTTCACTCACTACACGCTTCTTTATAGCACCGTTTCGCTTTTTCTTTAAGTATCGACACTCAATGTAGTAGTACAAATATAAAACCCAAAGCTACAATAGTTATGGATCAAAAGAAAACAAACAAAAAAAATCAATTAATATACGCATGTAACAGATTAACCATTTTCCTTTATTTAAAAACTATCCAACCAAAATACAAAGTATTTGTTCATTGAATTTAATCGTTATGTTGTTTTTAATTATTGTTAAACACATTAATTCTTTAATATAGATATTTTAATGAATGGAAGTTTAAATTGTCCAACACATTTTAATTAATAAATTTGCCCCTTCATTCCTTCTTCATTCCTTCAAAAAAAAAAAAATAATAAATAAGAAAAATTGTATAGAAACCACTTTTCTAAAACCATTTGCAAAACCAGCTTGGTTTTGTCAAAGTATTGACTGCATTTAATAATAGTTACAGAGAGAGAGAGAGAGAGAGAAAGAACAATGCTAAAAGAACAATGTCAAAGTATTAAACTTACTTCACATTCATACACTCATACAGAGAGGAGAAAGAACAATGCTAAAGACAGAGAAGAGGGTGGAGTGGAAAACGGATGGGTTTCCACCACCGGTGACAGCAAACATCGGTAGCATAACCACCGACAACAACACCACCGTCACAAAACGGCAACTGCCAGCGCATTACAACCACCTGGCCGTTGTCACCAGCTGGAACACCGCCTCCCGTCGGACACAACATCGGAAAGTATAATCGGTTTTTCCCCAACCAAACTTGCTGACAGGCACCACCAGACGTGCATACACCTGCAAATCAAACATCCGACTGTCAAAATTTCTTTCTCCCTCTTTCTAATGGCGTAACATTCGTTTTCTCTCTCTAAAAAAATCATATTCAAGTGTCTGTACCAATGTACCATATGTTTCTTTCTTTGGAAAAGAGGGTAAAACCGTAATTTTCATGGCGGGTTGCCGTCAATTTTATCCAATCATAATAAGTTGAGAAGAAGAAGAAAGAGGTTTTGACGCAGACGAATGAGAGATTACACCGTCGAACGTCAAACGTCGTCACCGCCGGTCGGATGTACAATGGTGTTGCCTTCATCGCGCCACCGACCGACGCCGGCCCCTCCTTTTTCACTCTTTCCTGTCAAGTCTTTCTCTTTTATCCAGGCGGCGGCAGGGGTGTGGTGGTTTGAAGCAGGTGAGTTACTGAGTTATAATTGAAAGAAGAAAGAAGGGGAAATATCAAGGGCAAAGCTGTAGTTTTCTTGCCCGACGATGTCAAAAAACAGCCGCCCAAAATGCCCAATTACTAAGTGCCAGGCAGGTGGAGGCAGGTGGTGGGCAAATACCCAGCGGCCACGCAGCTGGGTGGCACTGGTCATCCGAACTTGCAAATGTTATAGATATAATAATGACAAACATTATATTTTATTATTGGTGGTTGTTATTTATACTCTACTTTTTTTTTTTTGAAAAGAAAAAAAAAAAAAAAAAAAAAAAAAAAAAAAAGTATAAATAACAACCACCAATAATACTCTACTTTATATCCATAAAAATATATATTTTATTATTTTATGTTATTCATCATTTAATTTGATTTTCTTTAAAAAATGTAGTTCATAATGTTCATTAACTTTTCTAAATATTATACATGCCCAGTTATATTAATTTATTTTTAACACTCGGTGATTTTATTGAAAGCGGATTTTTATTTAAAAATAAGTAATTCTTTATCGTAAATAGTTTTTGCAAGTGCTTAGATTGGTGTTTCGGCTGTATATAATGACACACTTCTACTATCCAATGATTTTTTTTTATAAAATCCCAACATATTTTTTATCTAATATGGAGGTTGTTTTTAAAATAAAGTATTTTTGATATCGTAAATGCCTTTTTACACGTGTAAAAATTGGAAACTTCGACGGAATATAAGCACCCATTTCGACTACCAGCAACGATGAAGACTAGATATTTAACTTTTTTTACATTTTCTGTTTACATTTTTTTTGTTAGGTAACATGTTTAAATTCGTCAATAAATTTATATTTAAAAATTAAAAAACGGTTGAGTGGAAAATGACGATGAGTGATGAGTATTTTCGTCGTAGATCTTTAGTAATACTTTAGTATTTAAATTATATCTATTATTCAATTATATATATATATATATATATATATATATATATATATATAGAGTAAGGATCAAATACAAGGGACTTTAATTGTAAGAAGGGTAAGAAGGAAAAGGATGATGACACATGGCAAAAACTTCCACTAATCTTTAATCAGTCATGGATTAGAGAGAGGGGCATTTTTGGAAACTATTTAAGCCTTCAATAAAACAGAGATATGCACAATCAAACAGGGATTACGATACATACGTATTTTTGCCCTAATTCGATCGCAATTCACCAGTTGATAGGGAGATTGAAGCTTGAATTCAACAGTTTTCAGTGTGGAATCGTTCAATCAAAGCTAATTGAGCAGTAAATCATGTCGACGAATGAGAACGGTACGTGCTCTGAGTTTGATGTTGTTATCGTTGAAAGTTATGATTAAAAACTGTGTTTTGATCATGTTTATCGTTGAGAATTCTGCTATTATTATCGTTGAGAATTTTGACCATCTTATTGTCGCGATTTTGGTTGTTTCATCGATGTTATCGTTCAGATGTTCAGATTTCTAATTGAGATATAAAATTGTTTTGATTATGATTAGGTATATGTTTAACCTAAATTTTTCATTCATTTATTATCACGAATTCTGATTGAGATCTAAAACTGTTATATGTTCTGTATTGTTTAAGTTATTAATGCATTGTGTCTATTTTATTTTCATTGTGCCTAACTAACTTTTTAGTTGATTTTGACAATAGGATGTGTGTTATTGTCTGAAATTATGTCATATTTTGTCATAATGTGTTATTTTGTTTATTTGAATGCGTGTTATTCGGTATTCTGCTTTATGTTTATCGTTTTTATTTCTTTGAATATCTTTTTTGCTAGGTTTGTATGACATATATATGTTTTAATGTGACATTGTTTATTTTTTATTTGTGTAAATGCTATAGTTTACAAAGAACGTGGTGTACGGCGTGTATCACCACGTACCGGAAAAATATTTTACACTCCTGCTGTGAGCGAGTCACTTAAACCTCGTGTTGGTATGGTCTTTGAGTCCGTTGACCAAGCTTATGGTTTTTATGTCAAGTATGCTCATGCAAGTGGTTTCTCGGTTAGGAAAAACACTTCATACAGCAATACAAAAGGTGTTCTTAAGTTGAAGTATCTTACATGTTCTAAAGAAGGTTTTAAAATTCCTAATAAGGGTAAAGGAAAGCGTCGGAAACCATCAAAGAGAGCTGGATGTGAGGCTCATATTAAGTTACAGTTAACTGTTGATGGGAAGTTTGAAGTATATATTTTTCAAGTGGAACATAATCATAGTTCCGTGCATGAAGAAGACCTCCAGTTTTTGACATCCGTGAGAAGGGTTGATCATGTAAAAGAAAATGTTATTCAAGCGTTGTCTACGATAAATCTTGGGCCTGTAAGGGCATTTAATGTTTTGAAAAGTTTGTATGGTAGTTACGAGGAGGTAGGTGCTACAAGAACTGATTTTAAAAATTATAAGAGGGACTTAAATCAATACATTGGGGAGAATGATGCACATATGGTTATTAAGCGTCTTGCAAAGAAAAAAGAGTATTGTCCAAATTTCACATTTGAGCATTGTGTCTTTTTAATGATATTGTGTCATATTTAGTCATTGTGCCATATTTATTCATTGTGTCTTATTTATTCATTGTGTCATATGTATTCATTTTGTCTTATGGTTCTTAATGTATTGTGTAATCTATTGTGTTATATTTAATGACATTGTGTCATATTTATTCATTGTGTCTTATGGTTCTTAATGTATTTTGTAATCTATTGTGTCATATTTATTCATTGTGTCTTATGGTTCTTAATGTATTTTTTAATCTATTGTGTCATATTTATTCATTGTGTCTTTGTTTCTGTATTGTGCTTTATGGTTCTTAATGTATTGTGTAATCCATTATGTCATATTTATTCATTGTGTCTTATTGTTTTTAATTTTTTTTGTGTAGGTTATGTTTCGAAATGAAGATCAAACTATATCTTGTAGTTATAGAAGGTTTGAACAATGGGGATTACTATGCCATCATATTTTTTATGTTCTTAGGCTTTGTTACGTAACTGAGTTCCCAAAGAAGTATGTGGCAAAGCGTTGGAGGAGAGAAGCCGTTCCCAATAGTTCACTTCGACCTATAAGGTATGATGATATCGTAAACAATGGTGATGATATTCAAGAAATACTTCGTGAAACAAGGTTTGCAAATGAATATGCAATAAATCGATTGATTCAAGACAAAGAGCAACTGTGTCTTTATAGAGATTATCTAAAAGCTTACATGTCTAAGGCTGATGATGTTCAAGTTGTTGCTCCGGGCTCCGGCTCCTAGTAGGAGAGATAGATTTGCAGAAATGCTTGGGACTAGTGAACCATGTGATGTTATAGTTAGAGATCCAATTAAAACAAGAACAAAAGGGACTCATAAGCGTTTGAAGTCAGCTCGTGAGATTGCAATTACTCGAGCTGGGAAGAAACACAAAGGATGTAGTTTTTGCAAAGGTACTGGTCATAATGTACGCACATGCAGTTTACGCATACAAAGTATTAAGGAGAAAGAAGCGACAAGTACTTCAGGAGTTACCAATATGCAAGAATAGAGTGTCTATTATTTCTATATTTGTGTTGGGGTCATACATTGTGTATTTTACACATTTCAATCTATTTTTGTTATACATTGCGTATTTTTAGCGATTACAATCCATTGTGTCATATATCATTTCATTGTGTCATATATCATTCCATTGTGTGATATATCATTTCATTGTGTCATTTATCATTCCATTGTGTGATATATCATTCCGTTGTGTAATATATCATTCCGTTGTGTCATATATCATTTCATTTTGTCATATATCATTTCATTGTGTCATATATCATTACTTTGTGTGATATATCATTTCATTGTGTCATATATCATTCCAATGTGTGATATATCATTTCATTGTGTCATATTGTGTGATATATCATTCCATTGTTTCATAATATCATTCCATTGTGTTATATATCATTCTATTGTGTCATATATGATTTCATTGTGTCATTTATCATTCCATTGTGTCATGTATCTATTCATTGTGTCATGTATCATTTCATTGTGTAATATATCATTTCATTGTGTCATATATCATTCCATTGTGTCGTATATCATTTCATTGTGTCATATTTTCCTGTATAAAATCATTGTGTCATATTTAATGACATTGTGTCATATTTTCCTGAAAACATAAACCTCCGTAAAAACATCAACATCCACGAAGTTTCTATGCATAAGTCCAAAATGAAAAAAACATCAACTTAATCGACTTAATTGAAAAAAAAAAAAACATCAAGTTTCCATACATCAAGTCCAAAATGAAAAAAACATCAACTTTGTTATGCAGCCTTGACAAGATTCTTTTATATGCACCTCGTTTTAGCTGTTGTTTTTCTTTAGCTGGCAACTCTTGAAAATTTGACACCAAGGAAATAACGTATGGTTTACTCTCGTTAACGTCATGTAACAAGATCTTGGTTGTGTACTTTCAGCGCAAGTCTTCAATTTGTTTATTTTGTAATCCAGATTTCTCTTCTGCGAAACCACAACGATAATTATTTGCATCTTCGCCCATGTATGTTTCCATGTGGCGCATATGAAAAATTCCACATTCAACACCATTAAAATAGGTTCTCCATGGCATTTGAAGACGATTTATTGATGTAGCCTTCATGTTTGCTGCTTTTGGATGTGAGATACGTTCAAGATAACCTTCAAAAGCTTGTTTCTTAAAAAAAAATAAAATGCAATTGTGTTATTTCTACAGCATGCATTGTGTTATATTTAAAATAGAAGATTTCAAACACTTACTGTTTTTCGTGTCCGACCATCGTAGGGATCATGATCACCCTTTTCCTCATCTTCAAGTGGTGCAATGTTGTCAAGCAATGTAGTCTTTGTGCGTTTGAGGTCGAAACACATGAGATAAAAGTGTTCTTTCTCATGATGAAATATAGGCACAAAGACAATGTCAAAGTCTTTGATAGTTTTTAACTTTTCTTTTCTCAAAACCTCATTCATGTTATTGGTGAACTCATCAAGGATCACCTCCTCTTCTCTTTCATAAGTGTCCCTATGCTGAAATGAAACAAATGCATTGTGTCATATTTCAAAGCATTGTGTCATAATCCCTGTATTTCTATTATATTATCCACTACTCTATTCCTATTGTATCAAATTTCAAACCATTGTGTCATAATCCATGTATTCCTATTATCCACTACTCTGTTCCTATTGTATCATAATCAACTTATCCACTACTGTATTCCTATTATATTATCCACTACTCTATTCCTATTGTGTCATATTTCAAACCATTGTGTCATAATCCCTGTATTCCTATTATCCACTACTCTGTTCCTATTGTATCATAATCAACTTATCCACTATTGTATTCCTATTATATTATCCACTACTCTATTCCTATTGTGTCATATTTCAAACCATTGTGTCATAAACCCTAGGTCAGTACATAACACATTCAAAATCAACAATCAACGGTCATGAACTTTTATACAACAAAATCATGGAACTAAAATAAACACAATAATGTAAAAACCCTAAAAATTAAACAATGTACCGGTTTTGGGAGTCCTTTTCGCATTTTTCTTCGTTTTCGGTTTCCACCCTTGTTCTTCCACTTCAGAAATACGCAATGTCGATTCGGAAGAAACTGGATCGGAACGAGGAGGTAAAATCGATGTTTCCTGATGCTGATGCTTAATCGGTGTATTTTGAGGCTTTTTTGTTGAAGAATCCATGAGAAATCGGTGTTTTTCGAGGCTTAATCGGTTGCGAATGAACAGAGAAGTGTGGAAGAGAGAGGAGGTTGCGAATGAACAGAGAAGAATCGTATGGGGGAAGATGAAAAGTGTTTGTTGGATAAATGACCATCTTATCCTTACAGCCTTTTTTATTTACAAGTATGCCATCGCGTGATTTATAGCCTTTGATGAGTTTTTGATCTGATCTAAGGGTCAAGAATCCTTCTTACACTTTGTATTTTAATTGGGCTTTGTATTATAACCCAACCCTATATATATATATATATATATATATGTTTACTGGGTTAGGCTCAAATACAAAGGCTTCTAAAAGTAAAAAGTGTACAAAGACTTCTAAAAATAAACCCACTACACAAAAAAAAAAAAAAAAAAAAAAAAAACCAAAACACCTACCACCACCCAAACCCCTTCACCCACAAAAAAAAAAAGAAAATTTTTTGTATGGAGGGGGGGGGGGGGGGTGTGTTTAGGTTTTGGGTGGTGGTGGGGTGGGGGAGGGGTGTAGTTTTTTTTGGGAGGGGTAGGTTTTTTTAGTTTTTTTTTTTTTTTTTTGGGGGGGGGGGGGGGGTGGGGGGTACGGTGAGGTATAGTGTTGGTGAGGTATAGTGTTTTTTTTTTTTTTTTTTTGCGGTAGGGGTGGGGGTTTAGGTTTTTGGGTGGCGGCGGGTGTGGGTGGGTGTTTAAGTGGTGGTGTAGCGGGTTTAGGTTTAGGTTTTTGTTTTTGGACACTTGTCACTCTATTATTCTTTCTTACACTTTTTATTTTTAAAAACTTTTGTAGAATAACTCAACCCAATTTACACATATATACAGGGCATGTTCAACAAAAAATTCAACTTTAAGTAATTATCCCCAATAAAAATACGTATGTAGTGTTGACTGTTGAACAAATAGTCAATGATTACTTTTAAAGCCAAGTCACGTTTTATAATTGTTTAAGTTAGGTAATTCCATTTAATTAGTTATGAAAAAAAAGCGCAATAGTGAAAATATTGAAACTAGAATGATTTTATCCTTAGAAAAAAAATAAGAATTTTATTGGATTATTTCATGTTTTACCTTTCTTACTATTAAAACATTAAAACAATGATGTCTAAAAGTTATTGTTTACATTTACAAGCAATATAGTAAAACCAATAATAACAACAAACGTTTTTATTTCATTTTAATAGAAACATTTACATACTCTTAAATTACACCAAATAAATTCTAATCTGCTCTTTACTTCGGATTGGATGTAAGACCTTCCACTAAGAGGCAAGAACATCTACCAAGTGAGCTAACCTCACATCAGCAACAACAAAGGTTTTTAACAACTATTATATACAAGCCAAGTTTAAATTTATAAATGCTATAATAATACAATATTATGCTTTTTAAATTTAACTTAAGTCACAACAACAAAATAAATATAAAAGGTTTTACTAAAATTTGTAATGATGAATTAAATGATACCTTAAAAGTACATTTTTGAATTATTCCTATAAAAATTCGGACATCCAAATGGTTATGATAGTGTAATAATTATTTTATTAAAAAGGAGCATTATTCTATTTTGGGCAACAGGAAAAAGGCTGATTATGGACTGTATATGTGGAGAAGACGATTTGTTTAATCTGGGGTTGTAAGTTGTGACCTTTATCGGGGTTTGCTAAAGAAGATCAAAGAATATTTGCTCATTAGACATACATAAATACCCACTTTATTTTATAAATTCAAAACAAATAAACACACAAAGGAATCTTTAGAATATTGGTCAGTTTACAGGCAGACAAAGCTTACAAGCATGTGGGCTCTTTCACAAAAATTCTTTCGTAACCACAGAACAAGCCTTTATGTTTTTATATACTTTTGTTTTTGGGGTTAAGATTTACGATTTAGAACGATTTCATTACCCATCAACTAAACAGTGAAATCTTGTATCGGTTGTGTGCGAAAGGAAATCACTTTAGATTGCAGTCTAAATAAAAATGTTTCATGTTAGAAACGCGTAATAAAATATTATATCGTCTTAGTTCACTCATTTTCAGGTTAGGATAAAGATTCTTAGGTGGTGTTTGTTTTTCTAAAAAAGATCTGTGCAGACTCTTCTGTCTACGCCACACAGACCACGCGCAGACATTGCCATTGCAGACTGTTTGTTTTTCCGAAAACGTTCATTAAAAAATGTTTGTGGGAGCTCTTCTTGGTACAGACTTGGCCCAGACACTTTTAAGATCTTCTAAGGTCTGCGGAGGGTTAAACACCACCACCACCACCGTCTACCACCAGTGTCCACCACCACCACCACCACACACCGTCCACGTCCACCACCCACCAGTCCACCACCACCACCCACCGTCCATGTCCACCACCACCCACTGTCCATGTCCACTACCCACCACCACCGTCCACCACCACCAGTTTATTTTAGAAGTCTACATACGTTAAAATACAAACAACATTCTTCTTGCATATTGCAGAGGTTTGGTCCTCCTCTTCTTCTACAGATGTTATCCACAGACTGCAGGTACTTTACCTCTTAAAAACAAACTGTACCTTTGTGTGTATGAGCAGGGGTGAAGCTTCATAGGGGGCTAGGGGCGCTTGCTCCCTGTTTTTCGCTTCGTAGTGTTAATTTTATTCATAGTGTAAAATATTGGATTTTTAGAGTCCCCCCATATTTTTCGTTTAGGCTCCGCTACTGAGTATGAGTCTTTTTTTTTAATTCTTTACTTGTATATTTAAACTAGAGTAAATTGCTAAAATTGTCCTTGACGTTTATTCACATTTGCTAGATCCATCCAAAAAATGTTTTTTTTTTCATAGGAACCACTGAGGTTTCAAAAAAATTGTTAAATCCATCCAAAATGACTAACGCTCTAACAAAACTAACTTGATAGAGGGGTAATTTAGTCATTGACAATGGATCCATCAAGCCTAAAATTTATTACATAATATATGTCATTCAGTAATTAAGCTTTGACCCAATGTTTTTGTAACCAGACCCGGCTGCCTTACCAGTTGACAAGTCAATCTGGATTAAAAGTCCATACGATGTCATAAATAATTAAAAAAATAAACGTAATAATATGAAGTCTCAGATAACAAACTTAAAATAATTTATAACAATACTTTGTTTGTTTTCATGTGTAGTTGTATTATAAAAAAAGTAAAGTTTTAAATAAACAAAATATATAGTTTCAAGAAGTAAATAGATAATTAAAGGATATTATAAAAAAAGTAAAGTTTTAAATAAACAAAATATATAGTTATTAGAGTCTGGACTTACCAAAGGAGGATATGGTTGACAAGGGTCGGCGTTCTTGAGCGGTAGCACCATCTTTGTTTTGACTGTTACTGACCTGAACATCGACAGAGCTATCGTTTCCGGCCTGAGCTCTGATGGCTGGGAGTCTGTTACGGGCTTGCGAATGTGGGAAGAAGGCGGAGCAGGCTGATTTGGTTGAAGGTTTGGATACAATGTTTAAAACGAGAGGGGTGGATGAAATTCCACATGTTGTGGAAGCCATTACTAAAGAAAACGATGATGAACTGAAAGATTGATTGGTTATATTTTAGAGGGAAAAAAATTATTGATGATGATATTAAAGTTACATATGAAATCAAATTATTTTTGTGCTTTTGTTATCTGTGACTGCTAGCTACGTTGCTGTTATTAAACATGTTCAAAATATTACTTTAATTAATAGGACATTAAAGTAAACTACTAGGCATCTTATTGTTTTTAACAACCAACCTGTAGAATTAGTATACTATTAGTTTAATAATATTTAGTTTATTCTAAGATTAAAAGAAATTAAAAGTCGATAATTAAATTAAAAACAGAAAAAAATCAGTTAAAATTAAGGTTGACTTAAATTAAATAAATTAAAAGAATGAATTAATTACCCCTCTATCAAGTTAGCTTTGTTAGAGTGTTAGTCATTTTGGATGGATTTAGCAACTTCTTTGAAACCTCAATGGTTCCTATGAGAAAAAAACCTTTTTTGAATGGATCTAGCAAATGTGAACAAATGTCAGGACGATTTTAGCAATTTACTCTTTAAACTAACAAACATTCATAGATATAAATGTGATTACAGTGTGCTTGATAAATTACTACATGCAATTGTTTATAGTTAACTCTTTTGTTTCAAACTTTCTTGGACTGAAATGGCCTTTTGAGATGGTGTGGCAATTCAAAGCATGTCTTTTGAATAATTCAAAAACGTGTTTCGAGTGAAAGGAAACAAGGCCCAAAGCCGAAAACACAAAAACAAAGATTCGGGAGGGTTCTTTTTCACTTTATGTCACTCTTAGTCCCGTTGCATGCTACACCAAGCATGGACTTGTACTATTCCATTATTTCCTTTCCAATTTTATTGTCTCCTTTTTTACTAGTCCTTCTTTTTCACTTTATGTCACTCTTAGTCACTCTTAGTCCCGTTGCATGCTACACCAAGCATGGTTATTTGTCATGGTTAATTTTGTTTTTGATCTCTTCTTTTTAACATTTTTTTTCTTTTGTTTATTAGAAATTTGTGTTAACTAAGAAGATGTAGCCAAGTTGGTCGCATCATATGAAGGAAGCGACCTTGTCTAAGTTAAAATTAAACACAAGAGAAAGCACATTCTATCTTAGTGTGACAATCATGTTAGATTAATGAGTTAAAACTGGTGAACACATGCACAACTCATATGGTTATATACAATGGCGAAGCCTGAGATTTCCGACCGAGGATGCAGAAGTCACCGGACCTAAAAATTACTATAAAACTAAGGGTCCGAAAACGTATATACCTAAAAATTTCTATACGAAAACTACATACTCTCCACTAGTGAGCGAAAAATTTGGAGGCTCGGCCGCCCATCCCGCCCCTTAAAAGTTTCGCCCATGGTTATTCATGTCAAGGACACACAATTTATAATTTATATACTAAGATATTAGGTAAATATGAATCGAGACAATACCAATTAAATTCCCGTGGCGTAGCGTAGTATATAACAAAAAGGCAACTGCTTAAACAACACCTTTTGTTATTTTTCTATTTTTGATAATTGATTATAATAGTTTATTATTGTTATAATTATTTTTTAGTGTATTTTATTTATCTATGATAACCTTTTATATACGATACTTTATAAAATTGGGACATATCATTTTATACGTCTATTTTTTTCTACGTCTTGATATAAATTTTACTCAAAACCGATTTGTGGATAGTAATGTACAAGTAATCGAAGCATATCATACCTACCTTACCTTTTAGTTTTTTTATATGTCGTACTTTTCGTCATTCTAATAATATAATATATTGCTTACATTTTATCTACGTTTCGATAAGAGTTTCGTTCGAAATCATACGGGTCAAACATAACGTTTCTTTTTTTGTTCTTTATTGTGACGAACGGAACATCTGGTATTTGTTTCTATGGCTAAAAAAAGTTGTATTTGCACCGATATTCAATTTTCTCTTTCGGATGCTATAATGAGTGTATGTTTTGTACATGTGCCTTAAAGAATCGAATTGATACCAATCAAAATCCCGTCGCGAAGTGCGAAATCTCACTGGATAATTAGAAAGGGGAGGAAGAGTGGACCTCATGTTGACCCCGAGCTTTGTCATGTCACTCGACAAACATCTCCTTCCCTTTACCATGTGTGGTGTACGTTTAGTGAGTTTGGAGCAACTGTAAGGGTGCACTTTATGTTTGTCCTTTAGCTTCTTAGGTCGTTTTCTTTCCACTTGCCCAAATTTCTATTTCTATCATGGAAAAAAAACCAACAACATCTACTCTCTTACGTACGTGGCAAAAATACACACACCAACGTATGTATAATTAACATCTATTGGTTTCAATGTATTCGATTAATTGATGTTACAAAAGTAACTCTTTTAGGTTGACGTAAAATTAGTGACATTGTTTCTACAGTTTTCATAAGTGTGTTAATGTTTATATAACTTCTTAAATACTCATATTAAAAGACTGATCTTGTTATATACCCATTATTAAAATCAAAAGCCCCGTCGAATCAACAAGGTAGAACTATTTAACGTGACATAAAAATCCACGACACAACGAAACTAAACGTATTTGTTAACATGAAATGATGGAAATGGAAATCCTAATTAATTTCGCTAAGGACTTGCGTTTACTTGTCCTTTCCCCGACACACATTTTTCAATCTTTCAGCTCAAAGAAAATTTCATGTATTGGTTTCATTGTCCTCCATTTATTGTTTTGAGATCTTGAATAAGGTCATGCTAAAAAACAGTGAACTAGATTAATGGTCATCAAATGTGTGTTATTGCTTGTATATAAGTTCTTAGATCATTGTATATCACATTTAAATAAAAATAAGTATCGACTAAACAAGGCTAAACCTATTTGACATACCATAAAACCTGATTATTCTTAAACTTTGATCTCATTGTTGTAATTTATAGATCAATTCACGTGATTTGCCCATTTCATTTCAATTAATACTCCTAGAAACCGTGTTCACCATAACAAGCAATTTATGTGAACCGCTGAACATGACACATTAATTATAGATGAGTAAATTTTACAGATGATTATTTTCGATTACACGAAATTAATAGTTTGGCTGACATGACGTCACTTTTGTAGGACTTGGGGTGTTTTCGGGGGTGTGACAACATGCTGGTGGCCTAGTGGGGTGTGAAGAGGCTAGGCGTTAGCCTGGTAACGCCTAAAGGGGCGGAGGGGTGGGACGTGAAGGGGAGGCGGGGGTTTTGCTCGACATGGCTCCAACGTGAACGCCGAGGGGCATGAATCAACTACATATAGCCTAAGTAAAATGATCAAAGTACTCTCTTCCGACTTTCTTAGTTTATTAATTTTAGTTGAAGAAAGGATGGTCCAAGTAACAAGCTTCATAACTAAAAGGTAGCCACCTCAATTTGAATCTTACAAGACTAAACTGAATAAAATAGATAAATTATTCGTGAGATTTACTCACATATAAGTAAATGTAACTTATAATCATGACCATAATGGATCGATTGTTATATCAACTTCAACATTTTGTTAAAGTTTTTCAACAAAAAAGGCAAAGAATAACAAATGAGTAAATTTCTGTTTTCGTCCCTGTGATTTGTTAATTTTAACTAGTTTAGTCCAAAAATCTAATTTATAACAAATCCAGCCCTGAAGTTTGCATTTCTTAACGCTTTTCATCCCTAAGGGTGCTTTTTCATTTAGTTCTTAGGGATGAAAAGCGTTAAGAAATGCAAACCTTAAGGATGGTTTTGCTATAAATTAGATTTTTGGACTGAACTAGTTAAAATGGACAAACCTCGGGGACGAAAACATAAATTTACTCATTGCAAATAAATACAAAAGCTACAGTTTTCATCCTTTAGGTTGTAACAACATATTAACAAAAAGGATGATGAATGTAATTTTCGAAATTGAAGGACAAAGATTACAAGTTAATACAAAAAGGATGGATCTGTAATTTACATTAAAACCAAATTTATATTTATAACTACAATGATTTTGCAATTATATAAACTCAATGTCCAATGCAATGCAATATGCCTTGAGAAAAAGTGAAAGTAAGTAAAATCAAACATCAAATAAAACTACAACACTTTGTCTTATTGGGAGGTAACATCCCCTCGCTTCAATCTTTTTCATGTGCAACTATATTGGTGGCCCAAGTAGTCTCTCTTTTCTTAAAAGCACCGATATGCCACCAACTCAAGTTTTCTTCTTTCCTTTTTTTAAATATGGCACATTTATAACTTATTTACTTTAAAATAAATTTCATTTAATCTTTTTTTATGTGATAGTAGTAGACTCGAAGCCCGTAAAGAAACATACATATGGATTACTTTCTCCTTCTAGTTAAGACGATGTGTAGTGGCAGTGGCGGAACTAGACCTTCAACTCAGGGGTATCCCAAAAATTTTTAGGGGTGTCCTCGTATTTGTTCAGGGGTGTCCTGTGTATAAAAATCGGATTTTTTTTACACTACTGGTAAAAACTTGAGCCGTAGCCCGGGCTACGCCCGTTTACACTACAGGTCCGCCCCTGTGTAGTGGTACACATGAATAATGCCTCCACCTTAGGGCGTTTTGCGTCATGTGGCAGTCCAGTTAGTAATGAGGCGTTTTTTCATAAACGGGTGTAGTGAGGATGTGGGACATTATGTTAAAAGGGGTTTAATAATATAATTAAATAAAAAAAACTATCAAAAAATGTTATTGGACAAAAAACCATCAAAAAGGGTGATTGGTCAACACACAAGGGGCTCAAGCGTTTTATATACAACGCCATTCAAACTTTTGGTTGAAAATTGCCCAGGGGGCTGTTGTTGGGCGAGTTTGGGCAAAAGAAGCCCAAATTTGGGACGCCTACGGGTGATCTTAGGGTGTTCTTTGGGTTTTTTTTCTTGGGTTTCGGGTTTTTAGTCGAGTTATTCGAGTTTTCAAAAAATAAAAATATTATCCTATGACCTAACCATTCTAGGTTTGGGTTCTTTGGTGTTCGGATTTTATCGGGTCGGCTTCGAGTTGGTATGGCTTTATCAGCTCCATACTGTTTAGTTCTTTGGGCCATGTTGTTCGAACTTTTGGCGGAATGCTCAGTTGACCTAGTAGACACATTCTGCAATATCTTTATAAGGGTCTAATTGGGCTCGATTACTTCCATTGGAGTTGTATATTGTATTCAATTAGGATGTTTTTGGTTCCATTGTCAATAGCCAACACCTTGTTGGGTTGCCACTTTGACGTTATCTTGTAATTGTTTGTAGTTGAGGAACGAGGAATAAAAGTTTGTGTTGCATGTTAAAAAAGATAGCATATGCAAAATCTGATTACGAAAGTGGTGGTAGCACAGGAGCACCTGCCACAAATTAGGGGTGTTTAAAAAATCCGGATCCGAAACCTTATCCGAAATATCTTAAATTTCGGATATCCAAAAACCGGATAATCCAAATTTTTGGATTCGGATAATCTGATTATCCGAAAACCAATATTTTTCAAAAATATATACAATATATGAGCACTATATTTAGTATGAATTACAATAAAAAATATTAAATAATCAGATTCGGATGTGGATTTATGAATGTGTTTTGTTTTCAATGTTGAAAATTTAGAAAATCGAATATAGGTTTAGTTTTAATCTATAGACGATACAATTTTTTTTATAAATTCGGTATCCGAATAATTTTCGGATATCCGAAACCAGATAATCCGATTCTGAACACCCCTATCTGGCCCCTCGTACAACCAACATTATTCGTCTTGGCTACTAGGAGGTCACAGTTTTGTTTTTGGTCGCCTAGATGGAGACTATCTTTCATAAGATCACAACACCTAAACAAGCGGTATCATATGAGGTAGGACGTTATTCACTAATTCTTATGTGAACAAACGATATGATTTCTCTAGAGTTCGTATTGTTAGTTAAAAAAGGGTGAGGGTATTGGTACATGCCCCAAAAGTAGTGACACCCCCTAGCAGCCCCGTATAAGGCAATGAGGGTTGTATAGGGGTTGAGTGCATTAATTATGTCAAAAAAAGTAAAGCTATACGCCTCTCATTGCCCTATGAGCGATGTATTAGAAAGGTGGTAGTTGGAACATTAAACCCTATACGCCTCTCATTGCTTTATACGCTGCTCATTGGTACTATAATGTCTGAATTTAAGGTATATTGCTGACAAGACACCTGAGTTCAGACTGAAAAGGCTGAAAAGGTGATCCGCATATACGCGCTCATGGCCCTATACGCTACGTATTGTTTCGAATTTTTCCCTTTACCCCAAGCTTACGGGATTCATGTAATACAAATGTTCAAAAATCCCAAAAAAGTGATGAAAATGATAAAAAATTTTCAAATAAACGGTCTGGTTAAATTAGTTCAAATCACGATGTCAAATTGGGACTTTGGATATTTTTTTGGTGAAAGTTCGAATGAGTCATACGTCTCCGAAAGCGTTTGGTTACCCGGCGTTGATCGAGGTGAGGAGGAGGTGGTTTCCGTGCGTCGTTGTGATGATGGGAGTGTGCGGCCCGTGATGCCTGATTTGAACCAGGTAAAAAATTCATATTTTCGTTTTGGTTATTTTAGTCTAACCATTAAGTTGTTTCAGGTCGTAGAGGAGGCGGGACCATCTTACGTGGCTCAAAGCTATCCGCAACACGCATACGGGACTTACCATTCCCATCTGGAAAAACAACACAAGAAAAAGTCCGAGGAAGGTGCTTTTGACTTCGAGGAAGACGATAACGAAATCGAGAAAGGTGTTACACACTTCGAGGAAAGTGATCAAGACGAGGATGATGGTGGTGGCTGGGACGATGGTAGTGGCTGGGACGACGGTGGTGGCGGGGACGACGGTGGTGGCGGTGATGATGGTGGTGGCGGTGACGATGGTGCTAATGACCCGAAAAAACAAGGAAAGGTATAACATAACCGTCACTTACGTGTTATTCGTTATGTATAATGTTTATTAAATTTTAGACAATTTTGATTTTGTATACGTGTTATTCGTTATGTATAGGTTTATTAGAAGGGTGCCTATTAGAATTTAGACAAAGTTGATTTTGTTTACGTGTTATTCGTTATGTATAATTTTTATTAGATTTTAGACAATGTTGATTTTGTATACGTGTTATTCGTTATGTATAAGGTTTATTAGATTTTAAACAAATATAGTTTTAAATTACCGTTGTTTTAGGTATTTGCGACACTTCACGAGTTAAAGAATTGGGCTTACAAAACAGAAATTGCGAAAGGTTACGTCATTGTGACCCAACGAACGGTAACAAAAGGCGAAGATTCGTCAGCAAGGACAGTGAAGATATGGTTGCAATGCGACTGTGGAGGCACATGCAAAAGTAAAGAAACAGTTCGGAGTTCTGGTAGCAAAAAGATTGGGTGTCCTTTTAAAATGATAGGGAAACTAGACGCAAGTAGTGGCAATTGGAGCTTAGTGGTGAAGCAAAAGGATCATAACCATGAGCCTGCGGTATTTCTCGAGGGTTACGGGTTTGCGAGAAGGTTGACCCCAGACGAAGAATCATTGGTAGAGAGACTTTATATTCAAAACATGGAGCCTAAGAACATACATTTAACCATAAGAAAACAAAACCCACAGAGCGTGTGCATTCTACGAGACATACAAAACGTGATAAAAAGATTAAAGTCAAAATGTATGGTGATCGGACTCCAATGCAGATATTGGAGCAAATGTTGCATGAAGGAAGGTATGTTTACCACACCCGGGTGAATCCCGAAACAAATGCGGTTGAGGAGGTTTTTTTGTTCATCGGTACTCGTACATAATGTGGTGTGCTTTCCCACATGTGTTGATGATTGATACCACTTACAAAACGAATGAGTATAGACTTTCGTTTGTTCAAATTGTGGGTGTGACATCGACACACAAGTCGTTTTGTGTCGCTCATGCTTTTATCTCTAAAGAAAAACAGGATAACTTCTTGTGGGTCCTATAGAAGCTCAAAGGATTGTTGGTAGAGGGTATGGAACCGCGCGTGATAGTAACATATTGCGATAAAGCTTTGATGAATGCTTGCGATAAAGTATTCCCAAAAGCATCCAAATTGCTATGTAGGTGGCACATCTCACAAAATATTCTAAAACACACCAAGGCAAAATTTGCAACGGCTGAAGAATGGAAAATATTCAAGCTTTCTTGGTCTCGATTATGTAATTCTCCCACTGAGACGCTATACAATTATAACTTTGAGCGGCTATATACGCGACTGACTAACGACCATAGATCAGGTACGTATTATATTACTTCATATTCATTCATGTATACACACATACATGTAACCTCCCTGAATTTTATATACGCAATTATATTTTACAAACTATAGGGGCCTATTTTGACATTTTGTGAAACTATAAGTTGAGGGACTTGTTTGTCATTGTTTGAAACTTGCTTTAAAAATGGTTAAAACCAAGTCCAGGGACTAAACTGTCATTTATTGAAAGTTATAGTCTAGGGGTTATTTTGACATTATTTAAGAGTACAAAGTATTGGGCATAAAATGTAATTATTGAAATTTAAAGTATAAGGGTTGAAATTGCCTTGTTTGAAACTTATTTTAACTCTAAAATCTTAACCGAGTTAAATGTTGAATAAGAAATCCTTTAAAAAAATTAACTTAGTTAACTATGTTAATTAGAATAACAAAAAATGGGGGGTTTCTTGTATAACCCGCCCCTTAGCAAAGATCGAACCCGGACCACTTGTGTAAAAGCACCCCTTCTTTACCAGTTTATCCTCCTGTACAGGAGCTGATTGATACCCTAACATTAGTTGTTTTATACACTTCTTAAAATCCAACCGGGCACACACCTTTTATTTTATTTTTACGTTTTTTATCACTTTTATAAAAACTAACATTTTTATAAACTCATATACATCAAACCTGATTTACTAAAAATATAAACTATAATTATTTCCGATTTTATCTAATTATTATGAATTAAGTTAGTTTTAATCTTATTAAATTCATTAAACATAGTAAACTAATTTTATAAAACCTGAAAATTTTTATATAATTATTTTAACATCAGAATGATGTTTGAAAATATAAAATTGATATTTTCCCAAAATTCGATTTTTACCAATTTAATCCAATAATTACATAGTTTTATTTGTTTAATTAATTATTTAAAAATAGTTAATTTATCAGAAAAAGTTTGTTTCAGCCTTTGGTCGGGGTGTTACAATACAAACATTACAAATCGTTATATTATGTTTTTTTTTTCAGGAGTTTTGGACTATTTGTATACTGTCTGGCTACTACCCTATAAAGAAAAGTTTGTTTCAGCCTGGACTTACACAAGCCCTAACTTTGGTCAACATACAACCAACAGAGTTGAAAGCCAACATGCTAAGTTTAAGAGATATCTTAAGGGGCCAAACAGCTCGCTCCATAGACTTGTGTGGCTTGTTGACAAAGTTGTAGAGTCACAACGCATACAAATAAACCTCACTTTTCAGGATAGCCGGTCCTTGATAATGGGGGACCACATGATATCATTCTTTGATAACCTACGTGGTAATGTTTCCCTGAAAGCATTAGATTTGTTGCTTGTGGAGAAGAAAAAGATACGTACGTTGCTCACAGTAGGGGGACTTGTGGTCACCAGCTTTTTACGAGTTGTGGGTTGCCATGTGCTTGTCAGATGGAGTGGTGGGAAAATACAAGTAATAAAAACAGGCTTCAACCGCTTATTATACTTCATATAAATACCCACCCCCTCATTTCTAACTATTGTTTTTAAAATACAGATTGCAAAATTCCTCTTGCCGTTGTAGACAAATTCTGGATAAAACTAGATTTCAATGCTGAAGAACTTAAGGAAGACGATAATAATCTTCGGGAGGAAATGGACAGAGTCATGCAACAACTGAAGGCGCAACCACCGATAGTGTCAAAAAGTATGTTGTCGAAGATAAAGGAGGTGGTGAATCCAAGTATGACTGACCATCAACCGCCTGAGGTACAACAAGATACTCGGGGGCGCCCAACCTCTAAAGTACAACAAAAAAAGAAGGAGGAGGTTGCGAGACGTAAAGATACCCAGTCCGAAGCAAAAGGCAAAAGCCAAAAGAAGGACGAGGACGCTCAAAAGCCAGCAGTGCAACGCAGTCGTTCAAAGAAAAAATAAGGCTAAAAAGACAGTTGAAATTATAGATGAAGATTTTCCACTGTTGGTGGGGGATAGGTACGTCAACAATCATTGACCTATATAATATCCTATGTATTTCCATACATACATTTTCCCTGATAAAGATTTTCCACAATGTATTTTCCAATTACAGATACAAAAACATGATCGATCGTTTTAAGGACTGGCTTCCATCTATGTATCGGAGATACATAACACATATGGAAGATGCCCAGCCTGACGGTAACTGTGGGTTTCGATCGGTGGCTATGGGTTTGGGGTTGGACCAGAATGCTTAGATGTGGGTCCGCCAAGAGCTACTGGATGAGATGTTCATTAACAAAGACCGGTGGTGGCCTATTCTTGACTCTTTTGATCCAGAATTTTACACTACAGTATATCGATCAATAAACTGGTTGCACGTGGAACCTGCACCAATGGCATGCTGGATGTTCTTGCCATACGCCGGATTATTGGTGGCTCAAAAATTTGGTGTGGTTGTTCAACATTTAAGCAATGGTGTTTGTCAAACATACTTTCCCATGTTTGATGGTCCGGCGGAGGGCCATTCTGTTCTTTCGATTGCCTATGTGGAAGATGGCTATTTCATCATGGTTAAGTTAACGGATGATGGTCCGATGCCTCCACCGAATGGACTATGGAATATGTATCGAAGTACTGAAGCTATGGAGTGGGAGACAATGTACATGTCTCGTCTTTCACAGGGTAAGAAGTTACTTCGTAGTAATAGAAGTGTTCGAAGAGACTTTATTAACTTGTTGTAGGTTCTCGTTGTAACACGTAAAACTGTTTAATCGTATTATTATGTGTTTATTTTTTTAATTTACATTCTATTATCTTTTGAATATAGTGTAAGCAACATTTATTTTATAAAAAAATGTTAATTACATTGTTTTATAATGTAAAAACACTTATTTACATCACTATTTTTATTAAAAAAAAGGCATCATATGCAGCATATTGGGCAATGAGAGGTGTATACCAGCCTCTATATGCCGCTCATAGCACAATAAGCGGCTACTGGTAAGCAATCTATAAGCCACGTATTGGCCAATGAGGAGTGTATACCAACACAAACAACTTTTCAGCTCACTAAAGAGGGAAACATAGATCAAAATCAATTCAAACACACACACACAGCAAAACGCCAAAAACACACACAACTCTCTCCCGTATACCGTTTCTATCCCGTATCGAACCATACGGTGTGAATTTTCACAAGAGGTTAGTAACATCTTCATCTTTCCTTTTTGTTATTGTTTTTTTACGGGTTTTTTTTTCTGAAATATTATGGTTGTGGTGTTTGGCGGTGGTGGTTGTTAGAGTGGTTTAGGTTAGGCCGGTGGTGGTTGTTAGAGTGGTTGAGGTTAGGACGGTGGTGGTTGTATCTATGGGTTAGGGTTTGACGGTGGTTGTGGGTTGGCTGTGGTGGTTGTGGGTTGTCGTAATTTTATTAATATTTTGACAAAATATTAACTTTTAATTGTTGCAGATATGTCGTCAGATGAGGAACAACAGGCACCAAATGGTGGTCCGGTATTCAATCCGATGGCCGGGGGTAATTGTGAGCAATACGATTTTTTAGACTTCCTCCAGCGCAGTACGGAATACAGATGTTTTGCCAAGTTCCAGGGTATGAGAGTGAGGCAGCAGAGGGCGTTGTGTTGGGACGCGTTACGGGAGTGTGGCGAGGAGCAGAGGGCCCGGGGTATAATCGGGGAAAATAACCCGTGGGATCGTATGTTTTTTCATGCGGCTGGGTCTTCTTATAGGCCTATGATGGTGGAGTTCCTCTCCACGTTTATCAATCGACCACGGCCTGCTGAGCAACCTAACTCAGATATGGACGATCCGATGGTGGAACCAACCCCCTGCTGAGGTAACTTTCTGTTTATTCGGGGAGCGACAGAATATGTCGCTGCGTCAGTTTGCTTTGGCCACCGGATTCTACACTGATGAGGAGTTGGTTCAGGATATTTATACCACCGCGATCACATCTATGCCTGATGATCAGTTGCTTGCTTGGTGGCCCACCCCCTGTGATATACCCTTCGGTAATAAGGTTCGTGTCTCGTTGATTCCTGACCCACTCGTTCGCTACATACACCGTTGCATTGCCACGTCGATATCTAGGCGTGGCAAAAGCAACGAGTGGGTCATGAAAACCGACCTGTTCTATCTTTACTGTTTATTCACAGGGACGCCGTGCGCCCTCCATCGCTGCCTGGCGGAGTATTTCGCCTCATTTTCCCGACGTCAGAAGCGTGGCGGATTGCACGGAGGGGCGTTCATCACGCGTATTGCCCAGCATTGCGGTCGGTATTTTCCATTCATCGGTGAGTTGCCACCGCCTGCCCCTTTCGAGTATTTGGGTATTAGGACGATGAGAGGGATGAACTTGGCGGTGAACTTTCCGGGCATTGGTTATCGGTTTGTCGGTTTGGACGATCAGATTTTCATAGCCCAGCTGTTAGTACAATAACATCTGCTGGAGGCTGCGGAAGTGGATATGCCTCATGTTGTTGACAAGCCTATTAGAGAGGGTGACGTCGAGCCTGAGGTTGAGCAGGGGCATCCGCAGGAGCCGCCACAGCATCCTCGGCCCGTCTATCATGCGGTGAGGTTGCCTCAGTCCACTCAGCGTCTCCTCGAGAGGCTTGTGGCGGGTCAGACAGCTGTGATGGGGAGGTTGGCGCTGCAGGATCGGCGGATGGACCGGATGGAGGATATGATGGAGTGGATGATGGCTAGCGAGGCTGATAGGCGTACCGAGGCGGGGTTTGCCGGTTCGAGACCCGCCACAACCACGAGTGTATCTGGGGTCCGGCTCGGAAGCCGGCCCGTCCGGCACGCAGGCAGGCCCTTCCGGCACGCAGGCAGGCCCGTCCGGCACACATGCAGGCCCGTCTGACACGCAGATGCAGTTGACATGTTATGATAGTGGTTCTGATGATAGTGACGAGGAAATGGCTTAGGAGTAGTATTTATCTGTTTCGTTTGGTTGTATTTTGGGTTTAATGTGGTTGTACGAACAAATATTTATTCCTCTTTTGTTATTTATGTTTAGTTGTATGCCAGGTTGTTTTTGTATAAACGTTTAATCTTTTATCAGCATGTATGGATGGTAACATGTTTAATATTTTATCAGCATCTATGTTGGTTTTTTTGGATTTTACAGCTGTATTGTCATGTTTATAAGGTTCATTGCTTGTTCAATCCGGGTTCCATAGGTATTGGGATTCTTATAACGAATGGACATATTGGTCTTTTTAAAAAATGCTAAGCATGTGAAGAAGGGGTATAAACGGTTATAAGAATTTCAGGGAGTGGATTTGAAAAATTAGAGTTACAGTTAGTTTTTAATAACTGAGCAGGGACTGTTCTTGTGCAAAACAAACCTCAGGGACTGGATTTGAAAAATTAGAATGTAACACCCTGCTTTTTCGTAACTTTCCTTATTTAGAAAACGTGTCTTGTATTTCTATTTTTGGAAGCTTGTTCCTTTTGTATTTCGTATTTCGTATTTCGTTTCAAACCATTTTAAATCCGAGACTTCGATCATAATGAAATTGAACTTTTGAGTGAAATATTCATTGCTTATACATGCTTATACGTTGATACGTGCATTCGCTTGATACATGATTCATAACTCTCATCGACGTAAGTTAACTTGTAAACGACTATCGTACATTCGTAATCCTTGAAATTTCATACATACAAGCACTTGATTATTCAATTGTAAGACTAATTTAAATGCATTTTATACTTAATTGATACCAAACTTGTGTTACACCAAATTTGTATGCAACATACTTATTCTTTACATGTTTTTATTTATTCCTTTCTTAGAACATGTTTAAAATGCATTTAGAGCCTTGTTACATGCTAATTGTACACCAAGCTTTATGTGGCACCTTAATTACATGAAATACTCCACCAATAATCAATTTATGTTATTAAAACACAAAAAAAAAAAAAAAAATTAAAAGAAAAGGGCAGCCCCCTTGCGACCGTAACTGCCAAAAGCAGTTTTGTAGTTGTGTTTTATTATTACAATCCTCCACTCACCACTTAATATTGCATGGGATTTAATGAGTTAGTCAATTTTTATAATAAGTCACGTTCATACTAGGATCTAATATCACAAACACACAACAAAAGAAACATATTATGGCTGTTAACAGCCATACGACCGCCAGCCCCATCTAGGTGTTGATTTTTGTTTTTTTTTTTTAAATTTAAACAACCACCTAACCATATTAAATGTCAGCCAACTTAACCCTAATCCTCCCCCCTATAAATACAACTTAATCTCAGCCTCCCTACCACTTTTGCAACACTAAAACACTCTCTAATCACTCCCAAATCACCCAAATTCGCAGCTGATTGCAGAAGATTGGACAGATTCATACTACTTCACGAAAGTGAGCATAACTCACTCAATTCTTATCCGATTCACTCGATTCTTTTTCCTACTTCTTTGGATTGATATTAGCTACGTTTCCAGAGGTTTTCACTGGAAAATCAGAGCCTGGAACGTCGCCAAAAAGGCTCCAAAGTTGACTGATTTTTCTGTTTTGTATAAGAACTTTGATAAACTTGATTAAACTTGAGGAAACTCATCTCAAACCTATGTCCTTATGCTTATAACCACATCCATGGTTAGTTAGGCTTAAAAACAAGGTTGAGACATTCAAAATCAGAGGTATAAACCTCACAAACTTTCTGTTTTGTTCAAGGGTTTAACCCACAAGTGATGTTCAAGCTTAAGACTTGATGAAAGTGTGATTTAGGATTAGCTTGGGCTATCCTACTTAAAAATCCACACATTGCTTGATGATTTCTCATAGATTAGATGTTCATATTCTATTATTTGTAAGTTCAAGACCCTCCTTGTTGTTCATAACAACGAGTGAAGTGGTGAACAATAGAGGTATCTAAATGGAAGTTTGTTCTTCCTACCTCATGTATGAATTCCATGACACTTAGAGGTGCCTAAATGAAGACTTTAATCTTCTACCTCATGCCTGACATATATGATGTAATATACACTATGTAATACTTATGTAACAACCAAATAATCAAACTCTTGGTGATGAACTAATGGACATTCGTCAAGCTAGTAGATTGTATCATCTTAGGCCTTGACAACTTGTCACGATTCTAATGAAACTTTGTTCCATGAAAACATTTAAACTCTTTTAGAGTTTCATAGTGTCAAGAACAAGTGTCATAGGTGTTAGATGATTATTTTCATATGTTTATTTTCATGTTATTTAAACTCCAAATCCCTAGAACCATATGTAAACACCTTTTAAACTCCAAATCGAACACATTCAATTTTCTAGTCTCAACAACTTCGTCACATTGGATAATCGGAAAGCATATGCAATTTTGTGAGTATACTCGATCCCTTTTCACTTTTATCTCTTTGGGATGCAACATGTACATTATACAAAATGATACTAAACCATTTTAAACATACTCTATCCATGCTTAACATGAAACTATGTGTGATACTTGTTATTCTCGTATGCTATGTAAACTAATTGGTCGATATATGCTCATTAACTTTGCTAGCCTCCCTTAACAATTATAGCGCTATAGGATTAACGCACCGCCCGTTAGACTTGGGGTATTGTTAAGTTAAACATGTTACCTCCCGCTACTCTATTGGGATTAGGCTATTTTAACGCGTTGTATACTCGGGTTTGAACATATTGTACGCCATATTTGCATACTAGTACTCACATATTATGAATCATGTTGGATATGAGCACTTTTTATTCTATTTATGCTATGTAACAAAACTTGTATACTCGCCTTTGCTTTTGCATTGAACTCTATTTTAATACATGTTGCAGGTTAATTGATGAAGTGATGTTACAAGATGAAACAAGATTTAGGGTGGACTAGTTACACACCTAGATTAATCTATCTTTTGTTGTTATGTTACAATTTGAAACAATGCTGTTATTTTTATTTGAATCTTGTATGGCATTTAGTCTTGAAATGAAAATTGAATTAAATTAATATTGTCACATAGTGTTATGAAGTCTCTTGCAATCTACACACTTCGTCTCATCCCGATGTTTCCGCCATCGGTTGGGGTGTAACAGATTGGTATCAGAGCCATAACTATAGTGAATTAGGAAAAGTAGGAATGCTTTTACCTAGTCTATAGTTTTAGAGCTTTATTCTTAAGTTTTGCTTGAAACTACTTGCATGCTACTCTATTTGCTTCTCATTTACTCTCTTTTGATCTTTTAAACATATAGTCGCTTATGTGTTAATACTTGACATGCTATCCTTATGTGTTAATACTTGTTTTATTTTGTGTTGATACTTGTTTTATTGTTCTATTCTTTATGTGATATTCTCGACATGCCTTCTTATGTGTTTATACTCGTTTGTTTATTTCCTTAACATACGCTTTTTCTAAGGCTTTTGCTTGATTATTCTAAATCCGACAACACTCATATTATTCAAACGAGACGAGTTTACCAAAATAGGCATGAAAACCCGCAATTTGGTAAACGACCTCATTCTGCTTAATTCTAATTTGCACGAAATTACACCATTAAGTTAGGAGTGAAATCCACATCTTAATGGAAATTTCAATTTCAAATTCTAGTGGACCCTCGTCAACGTGTCGAAATTTAATTTTGACCCAACGAGTACCAACCACACTTAGGGTACAAAGTCGTCAAGTTAGGGGTGAATCCGCATCTCGTCGACTAGTCCCACTCCTTGATTTTCATAAATCCCGCCAAGTCTCGAATTTTCGAGTGAATTGGACCATGTAGTAACCGGAAGGGTGAATACCGTTAACCGACATGTCGGCGAGAGTACACCACCTATTAGGCCAAAGCATGCTTCCCAAATTCAAAAGAACTTTTCGACCACTTTGGTTAGTCAAAGTTCCGTTTTGGAACCATACAAGTTCTAATCGAATTTACATTTTACCATTCTCAACTTTGTTTGATGCAATCCTCTCTTTTCAAATTCAAGTTATTTTTGAGATTTCGCCTTTTGCGCATACATCATACTATTACTTTTCATATAACTATATGTTATTAATCTCACATAATTTTATTTACACTTTTGCAACAACAAATGGAGACATGTCACATAGATAGGAGTGATTTCCTTACCTTAACGATTAACTCCGATTCTTTACCTCATCTTACAACGACCTCACCAACATGTTGGGGGTGATTCCCTTACCTAGGTGATCGTTACCTAAACTTTCTTTAATAGACTATATTATGTAAACACGATCATATTTATATCTAAATCGTTTATCATTTAGTCAAATCTCTAATTACTTCAAAATACATTGTTTATATAAATAAATTTCTTACGCTACCATATATTTTCATATAGCTCACACACACAAAATTCTTAACTTTAACCATGAACGCTTATTCCTCGATTTTCAAACTTTCACGAAATGCTACTTATCAACCTAGCCGGTCCAATAAATCTATTGCCCGCGAAATTTCGTATTCCACGTAATTACTAAAACACACTCATCTCGCATCATTACTAAAGATTGCATTTTTTATATTAAGAATCAAACCAACTTATCATACAAAATATTACAAATATTATTCGATCGTTTACCAAAACTCTTTTCAAAATCAACAAAATATTTTATTAAGAACACCTTTCACGATCACTAAACTCATATACCAAATTTCTTTTCTAAGGAGCAACATTTTAACAAGAACCTCTATACTACGAATTTCTTCATTAATGAATAGTTATTTAAAACAAGGTAATCTTAGTTACTTCTAGAACCTTTTCAACCATTATTCAATACGTTAATTGAGTTTAAAACACGTGGGCAAGGAAACTTCGTAGGAACCAACAAATTTTCAACTATATCAATTCTCTTAAAACCATAGTAGCATTTCCATTCTTTTACAAAGTACAATTCAAATAATCAATAGTTGTTTTATTCTCTCTTTACATCCACAAACTAGATTTTATATTTCATGTCAACTCAATCTATTTTGATTTAATTAAACTTCACGTTTTGCTCAAACAACTATACATGTATACCATCTTATGTGTTTTAGCTTATACCTCACAACAATTTCACATACACTAATCATTTTTTTTTGTCTTCTTTTTTTTTTACCCAAAATTTCTTGATCTTTTACGTACTTAAATTCGTATATTTAGATTAATGCCATATACAAAATCCTTAATTTATTACACTCATATTCATATTCGTATTTATACATCTTATGTCTACACTTATATTTATACTTACACATTGATGTTTATTTCCATACCCATATTCATACATTTTACATTATATACTCATGCTCACGAATTTTACATTTACATTATACTTATATCCAAGTTTATATTCATATTAATACAATTATATTGACACTCCCGTTTATCCATTTACGTTTACACTAAATATCATATTCATGTTTACACTCACATACATACTTAAACATTTTATTCATACTTAAACATTCATGTTTTACACTTATATATCCATGCTCATACTCATACGTTTCATGGCTAAACTTATATTTATACTCGTACTCATCATAGTACATTTTATACTCATATTTGTACTCATATTTATACTCACATTTATACGATTTATGTTATATTCGTACTCATATATATACTCTCATTTAAACGATTTATGTTTATACTCACGTTCATTCGTTTATGCTCAAATTTGTACTCATTTTCCATACGCGTTATACTTATACTTGTAATCATACTTTTATTCATACATTTGTGTTATGCTCTCATGCGCATTCATATTTAAAACTTATACTATGCTCATACTTCTACTCATACTCAAAATTTATACTTTCGCATCTGTATGCAAGCGAAACCCAAGGGACTCGCTTACATTGGTATTATACTATTTGGAACGCAAACATGCTTATATGTTACACTTCTATACGCACACAATCTTATTTTCAAATTTATGTATACCTTTATTCATACGCAACTGGTACAAGCTATGCGGATCATGCGATGATCAGTATAATCGCGGGTGCACACGGGATTATAGTGATAAGCGCATGAGAACCTTAGAGTGTACTACTGTGTATAGTAAGACACGGAATGTAACATTGCACCGAATAACGAAATAGACGCAATATGGTCAAAACATGGTGGATACGCCGCTGGTACTTCCTATATATAAGTGTTTTCACCATGTTACCAAACTTTCGTAAAACGTGCCATGAGAAATTCAGTGTTTTGCAGACCTTTTGGACCTTATACAAACTTAAAACAACTCACAAGCGCATTATATCCGATTATCCACGATGGGACTTCATTCTTAACACTTTACTTTCGTCTATCCAATGCTTATGCCACTCTTATACTTGCATTCATTAAGAGTCACTCGTACACTTCCATACTCTCATTATTCTCCACTATTCTTTTCTTCTATACGAACCTCAAGCCTGTTTAAACGTTCGAATCCTAACTTATCGCCTTACCTTTAAAACCGTCTTCCTATTCTTCATTTTGTGTAAACATATTCATTAGGCTGCTATCACTTTATTTAAAGTACCAAACCTTCTCGCTCCTCTCAACAAACAATTTTTACAAATGTGTGATTTTATACTAACCTTAAAACCTTCTACGCAAACTACACCACTTTCATCAAATACAAAGCGTTTTGATACAAGGATCTCCTTCGTAAATGTTTTGGTCAAAAATCAAGCAATGACAATGCAACCAAACTTTCTGTTGTGAGGTATGATGCTTGAATCAATGAACAACACTAAGGATCACTCAGAAATGAAATGAATAAGTGACACAAAGATTTATACGAGGAAAAAGCCCTTGATCAATGAATGATCTCCGGCATAAAAAACCTCGGGTGATGGAAACTACCGATCACCAACTCAAATTAAACAAGAAATGTATTACAACTTCGGATGATAGCGAGCTAATTACAAGGATCATAATGGTGTATTGTGTAAAAAAGTGTGTAATCGCCAAGTGAATTATCGAGAGCTGGTGAGAGCAGTTGCAAGAGTGTGTGTTAAGCTAAAAATAGCCAAGTGTTTCTATTTAGCTCGCTATCCCGTTTAAAAATGGAAAATATCTAAGCTAACAAACATTCCACATTTGATGCAAGTCCCCCACGACCTCCATAACGTCCATTTTTGCCATGCACGTGCGGAATAAACATGGAATATGCTCCAGGAATATCGCCAAGACCAAGTCCAAGCTCGTACTCCGGCAAAACAACATCATATTCAAAGTAGACAATCGTTAGTATAAGGATCCTTAAGATGATCCATGATCCTGATCCTGCAATACTTCTGAGGATCACCAATTCAATCAGAAGTGAGGATCACTAAGCCCAACAGTAATTGAGGATCACTGATCATTGAAAAAATCCTCCCCTAACAATTGCCCCCAAAATATAAGGAGTAATTATGTAAATAGTCGAGTTATATGTTTTGTTCTTATCCGTAATGAATCAACGGATAACTAGCCGCTGTAATCGGACTAGCCGTTACCATCCTGACGTCACTGAAGTGACTATCCTGCAAGACCATCATTATAAATTGAAGTTAAAGATAAGGATCAATTCGCATTTAAATTTAAGAGAAACTCCCTTTAAATCCACATCCAAAGATCAAGCAGGTGTCTCTCTTCCTCTTCTCCCTTTACGTTTTCTTTCTCTGTTCATCTTCTTCTTTACCCTCATGACCAAGATGATGCTAAGATCCTCTCTGGCTAAGGATCACACAAAAGACAGTCCTCTTAAGAGCCAGGGGATCATCAAAGATTCGGCGAAAGAAAGATGCTGCTTCACTGATCCACAAATAGACAGAATCCGCCATTGTTTTCCAGCAAACACCGACTTCAAACCATTCGATCCCACCGTTCTAAGTGATTATGTTTCTGAAACTTGGGTAGCTTTTCCAGTTACACCATTCACAATAGGATACTCATATCCTTTTCCAGATTTCACCCAATCCTTCTTCTCTCTCACCGGCATCTCCTACATTCAAGCGATGCCAATGATCTGGAGGGTCTTATATACCCTTGAAAGGATCATTGAACATGAAGGCATTGATCTGGGAATGTCAGAGCTTGCAGAGATGTATGACCACGTAAGCCATGGATCTCATCGGTATCTACTCAAACACAAACCTGGTGAAGAACACCCCATCTTCAAAGCCACTAAGAATGACACCAACTGGAAACGGCGATTCTTCTTTATCAGAAGGGATTCTAGCCCTGATGGAAAGGATCTGCCAAGGAAGTGGTCCACCCATGGTAGGATAGAGGATCCTTAGAAGGATCACTAAATAAGCTTGTCTCTGATGAGGTTTACTAATATGCTTTTGTTTCTTTTGTACAACTATCTCAGTTTCGCACATTATACCATCACCTGCCACCAAGGAGAGACTTGCTGCTTTCCAGAGACTGGATCCTGCAAGAAGATCATTTAAAACAAATACCCAGGATTCTCAAGAAGTATCCTCAGGTTCTGTCACTATGTCGAGTAAGTATCCTGTTTTTTGCATAATTAAATGTTTAAATAAATAGTTAAATAGAAATAGGATAAGGATACTCATCTGCTTTGGGTGTGTAGGCGCTGGAAAACCTTCAAGATCTGCCTCCAAATTCAGTGTCACTGATCTTGACACTGGCCGATCCTCAAAGAAAAAGTCTGCTGCTAGCCCCTCCGTCATAGTCCCCAAGGCAACCGCTTCAAAGGGAAGAGGTGGAAAGAAAAGGAAGACCTCTGAAGCTGACAACCTGCAAGGCTTGCCTCTGATCCGCCATCAGTTCCTCGATTACTTTGCTGATGTAAGGATCACTGACTTAGCTTAGTTATCCTACCCACTTAAGGATCATGTGATCCTAAACTTTACATTGTCTTCTCTGATCTCCAAAAAGTGGCGGTGCTCAAGGATCACAAGATTGCCTCCCTCGAAAAGGACCTCAATGATGCCAAAACTCAGGCGGTTGCAGCTCAGATCAACGCTGACTATGAGAAGCACGAGATCACGGAGGATGCTAAAGTCTCTGCTGCCATTGCCATGTACAAGATCAAGTTGCAGATGGCCCAAGAAGCTCAGGATCCTAATTTTGACAGGAGCAACTAGGACATGGAGGGCTGGAAGGCTATGCTGGCTGAGTTGGAGGATGAAGAAGAGGCTGATGAGGTTCTGGCAATCGAGGCTGGTGGCAGTGGCAAGGATCATGTGAAGGATACCGGAGCTGGGGGAGATGGTGATGCAAGCTGCAGGAATGGGCGATGAAGGACATTTCTAGACGTAGCCGGAGCCCATTTTTTTTAGAATTTGGTATTTTGGTTATGATGTTTTTGTTGAACAATGATGGGTTGTAATAACTTTAGACAATAGTTTCTAGGGTGAAGGATCATGGATCCTTGAACAATAGGCGGGATAATGGGTGGTGGATGGATCCTCTGTTTGGGGGATGAAGCCACTCGTTATCCTTCCGTCTTTTATTTCCTGCACTACAAAGACCCGTAAACAATGGACACCCTTTGCCAACCCATGTGGACGGGCCACGTTTTGCTGGTAGAAATGTGGGTTGGCAATTTTGACAACCTTAAAGGGTTTAATCTTTTGTGAATAAAATAACTTTAACTTTTTGGCTATCTCCCGTGTTACTATCCTTGTTAGTTGTGATATTCATTTTGTCTAAACTTATCAAGTAAAGAAAAAATTTAATACATATCCTCAAAAAGTTTAGGATATGATCAAGGATCACATACCCTTTAGTTGATAATTTCTAAAAAGTAACATAGTTTAAGGATCATAAATTCAGTTGTCAAAGGATAAGGGTAACTCAGATGAATAATGAATAAAATCGAAATAGTTAAGGATCATAACTGAGAATCCAAGTTAGGATCCTAACCTTTAACACTTATAATCAGGAGGGCAAAAGACAAACCTTAGTAGAAGGTAAGGATCAAGGATTCTTGGTCATTTATCTCCAAAAACCTGAAATAGGATACAACTTGGGACTAAGACAATATAAGATAAGAGTTAGTAACTGGGGACAAGCCCAACAATTCTGGGGACAAGCCCAATATACTGGGGACAAGCCCAAAGGATAACTGGGGACAAGCCCAAAGGATAACTGGGGACAAGCCCAAAGGATCGTGTGTAAACTGGAGTATGGCCCTCACTGGCGACTATCCAAACTTAGTGACATGAAAATGCCAAAACCTTAGCTAACGTGAAAACGTTAGAAACCTTAGGAACGGATGTATGGTACGTCTACCATTATACGTAGGATCCTGAATATAGCCAGTACAATGAAATTGTCAGCCCCTAAAGCGAGTACTGGTCCCATTGCCATGAACTATACCAGGATCATCGTGCGCTACTGGCGAAACAGGGGACAGGCCCAAACTGGGGACTAGCCCAAATAACTGGGGTCATGCCCAAATAACTGGGGTCAAGCCCAAATAACTGGGGTCATGCCCAAATAACTGGATACTTCTGTGGATACTCAATCCTTAGTTTTAAGGATACCTAAACCATCAAAACTCAGAATCAAGTGAAAAGAGGATAAAGGATACAAGATCCTTACCCTTAGATAAGATAATTAAAAAATGAAGTAGTTTGGGATTAGATCATTACCAAAATGAGGATCCTCTGCCCTGTAAGGATCCTTCAAGGATACTTGTCAGGTAAGGATCATGGATCCTGATCACATGAAATATTTCCTCAAATGGACAGCATTCCAAGCTCTTGGTAGCAAATCACCTTCCATTGTTAGCAATCGATATGCCCCATTTCCTGCTTCAGCTTCAATCAAATAGGGGCCTTCCCACTTTGGTGCTAGCTTTCCATCAGCAGGATTGGTGGTATTTTGAAATGCTTTCCTTAATACCATATCACCAACTTGGAATTTCCTGATCCTGACATTTTTGTTGTAAGCTCCAGCCATCCTTTGTTGATAACTGGCCATCCTTATCCTTTCCAAATCCCTGATTTCTTCTATAGTATCCAAGTCTTGAACCAAGTTTTCAGCATTTTCTTCAGGATCACGAATGCTTGTTCTTGCAGTTGGAACCACCATCTCTGTAGGGATCACTGATTCTGCTCCAAATACCAAAGAGAATGGAGTTTGGCCAGTAGCATTCTTGGGAGTTGTCCTATCAGCCCAAAGCACATAAGGTAGTTCTTCTGCCCATTTTCCTTTCTTGGATCCAAGCTTCTTTTTCAAGTTGTTGATGATGATCTTGTTGGATGATTTTGCCTGACCATTAGCTTGTGGGTGGACTGGTGTTGATGTTATCATCTTAATCCCCCAGTTGTCACAAAAGTTAGTAGTTCTATTCCCAATTGTTAGTGCAGTATGTCTATCGCCTCCGTCATCTCAAGTCGTAGCTGAAACTAAAGTAAACTAGCCTTACATTGTAATATTAGATAGAAAAAGGCAAGGTGGCATTATTGTAAATAAGGGGAAATCCCTTATAATCCTTTGCCTATAAATAGAGGAGTTAGGGCTTAGTTTAGGAACTTTTGGAAAACTTTTGGACACTTTTGCTCATTTGCTACATTTGAGAGCTCTAGTTCTAGAGAGAAAAACTAGAGAGAGAAAGTGTCTAGGTGATTCACGGTTCGTGTACGATATCAGATCTTTGAATAGAATCACGTTTATTGTACGTCTCGTGTGTTTCGGTCTTGCTCGTGCACGGATTCCGCACGTCGTACGAGTCGGTTCGCAATCGTTCGGATTCAAACCGGTCCTAACAAGTGGTATCAGAGCAGGAGATCGATTGCTCAGATCATTCACACGATTTCGCACTGGATTTCATCGTTTTCAGATCTCAATTAGCATCAGATTCGATCAATTTCTTCACTTTTACATCTTTTCACGTTTTCAACAGATAATCGACAAATTAATAGAGTTTTAACGGTTCAAAATTAATGATTTTTGGATATGATATGCGAAAACAGTAGATCTAAAAGCCTATAAAATTTCAAATCATAACTCTAAGTCATTTGTGAGAAAATTAGATTTTTGTGGTGCGAAAAAGTTGAAAACTGTTGCTGTTGTTCTTGATGTTACTCGCACGGATGGCAATCCGTGCGAATAACAAATCCACGTTGACTGATTGTTGACCTATCCGTACGGATAAGTCGCCCGCACGGATAAAGTATCCGGGTTGACCATTGTTTGACTATCCGGACGAATTATTTGTCACCCGCACGGATAACTTCTCCGGGCGAATAATAATACGTGTCCAAAATACCACACGGATCAACAAGTCTCTTAGTCAACATTTCAGGTCTGCCTGATCAGGTCACGTAATCTCTTTCACTCTTGCAGTTCATTAAATTCATTGACTTTCTTACTTCATAATCCCATGTGATATTGTCAGTTCATGTGATAATAAGAATTGCATGTGATAGTGATAATGTTTGTCGGCTATTGATTGTTTATCAGCAAATCACGTGATCAATCTGCATTCTTTGAGCATGTGAGTTAGTTGTGTAAATCAAGGCACTCGTGCGTATTACATCATCAATATCACCCGTACGGATAGCACCCACCCGTGCGGATAGCATCATTTCTCACCCGCACGGATTACTTTCAGCAATCCGTGTTGACTTGTTGACTTGTCACACGCACGGACAACTTGTCCGCGTGGATAACATCACCACCCGTGCGGATAACATCATCTGGATCCCCATCCGCACAGATAACAATCCGTGTTGACTATTATTTGACCATCCGGGCGGATAACTTGTACGCACGGATAGCATTTTTAATCCGTGTCACCACATCTCACCCGAACTAGTCACTTTAGTCAACATTTTCAGGTCTTGTCTGTCAACATTATCAACAATACAAGTCAGTCATAAATCGGTGCAATTAATAAGTATTTCATGTGAATCTGATCAAAAAGTCTGATAGCCCATGTGATAGTGATAAAGTTTGTCGTCCATTGTTTAGTATGTCAGTTTGCACATGAGATATCATTACATTAATTGACAAATGCATGTGATATAATGATTCTCACGTGAAGGAAATTGTCAGGTTGCAAGTGAGTGTGTCGTTCATTAATTGAGGTCAAAGAAGTCAACTTCACCCGCACGGATCACCTTAGTCTCCCGGATCCCCACCCGTGCGGATAACATCTCTCGGATCCCCACCCGTGCGGATAACATCATCCAGATCCCCATCCGCACGGATCCTCATCCGCACGGATCTCCATCCGGATAGCAATCTCATCCGAACGGACAACTTTATCACGCGATTATTTTCACTATTGACTTGTGTTGACTCACTCGAACGGATACCCGTCCGATTCATTTGTTTGATATTGTTTAAACTCATTGTGTTTGTTTGTGATTCAGGTAATTCAAGATGGCTAAAACGTTTGATGAACAGGAAAATGAGAATCTTAAAAATTTAAACGTTTGGATTTCTGATTCTTGGATTGATAAGAAGAACAAGAAGGACGTTTGGATTAAAAGATCCGAAAATTTCTTATGCATGAAACATGAATCATTGGAGAAGTTGGATAAACGATTTGATGAGTTGAATGATAAGTTAGATAAATATGAAATAAGGGTTTCAAATGCTGAAAAAATTTCAAAATTTGCTGATGCATTACCTTTAGAATGGGATGAATTTTTAAGTGAACTAAAAAGGGATGCTAGTTTCTCAAAGCTTCATTATAGAGAATTCATCAATAAACTTAGATCACATGAGTTTGATAAAGAAACAAGAAAAGTAGAGTTGATGAATGAAATAAAAAGGGACTTAGAAAAGATAAATTTAGATGTGATCATTGAAATGAGAAAAAGAGTCTCTGTGTGTCTTGCTGCAAAAAATGTCATGAAATATGATATTAAGAGAGGTTGTTTTATTGATGAATATGCAAACCCTCTTGATTTTGTTAAAATTTTTTGTGCAGGAACATTCAGGATGGAAACAAAGAAAGAAGCTGATGTTGAAAAGATAAATGAAAAATGCTCAAAATGTGATAAACTGGGAGCAGACAATGCCAAATTCTTGAGTGATGCGGAGAATTTGACATTGGAAAACAAAGCTTTGAAAGATGGGAAGAAAGCTGATGATGAATAGATTATGGAGTTGCGCTTGAACTGCGAAAAACTGAAATCTGAAAATGACAAACTTTTGAAGAATGTTGAGAGTTTGTCATTAGAAAACAAAAATTTTAAAAAATTAGAAAATGATTTCAAAAGTCAGATAAAGATTTTAGAAGATGAGAGAGATATTTTTGGTAAAAATAATCTCGAAAAACAATGTGCGATAAACTCTCATCTTGATAAAATCATTCGACTTGAGCATGAATCTGAAGATGCTCGAAATAAAATTGCTGAGTTAGAAAATAAGTTGAAAAGTTTTGGGACTTCTGCACCATATGTGTGTCCAAAACCAATCAACGTTGCTCCAATAAGTGACAAAGTCACAAATTTTGACAATGTCAAAATTGAAGATTGTGATGACAAAGCTGATGATGAAATAGAAAAAGAAATGAAAAGAAAAATATTTTTAGATTTACAAGAAAAATTTAAAAATACTGTTTTGCAATCTACTGAAACAGGTGAATGTTCTAAGCAAAAATCAGTTAAGAAGAGTGTAGAACAGAAACAAAAAGTTAAAAATTCGAAAAATTTTAAAAAGGAAAATAAAAGCTCATCAGTTCAGTCATCCAATCATTATAAAAAATCACAAAAAATTGTACATGAAAACTCACAAAATGATGGTAATAAGTGGTGCAGGTTTGACCACAGTGCTCAAAAGACAAATCCAGCATTGCAGAAGAGAAATGATTATTACCAAGCCAAACAATGTTATGATTTGAAGGTTTGGACTGACAGAAGTGGATGGTACGATAACAGAGTGTGCTATTCTTGTGGTGTTAGAGGACACATTGCTGTTAACTGCCAGAATTGGAATTTTGAAACACGAAGATGCTATAATTACCATATCAGAGGACATATTGCCAGAGATTGCCCAAGGAGATCGATGGGAAGATCGAGGGTTGAATCTCAGAGAACGGTAAAGAAACCAGTCACTGTCAAGCCCAAAGAACAGAAAGTGGAAGATAAGAAAGTAAAGCTTTCATAGGGGCAGAGAGACAGACTGAGGAAGAAGAGGAAGAAGGCGAGAGAGTATTTGGAGAAGATTTTGTCTTCGGGTTCACCGGTTGGTTCGAATAAAAGTTCTGATGAATCGATTCACTTGACTGCAAAGTCAAGCAAATCGAATTCTTTAGATGCAAATCTGAGGACAAACAAGAAGAAAAAGAAAGTTATTGGCGATGAATCTGGCTCATCCAAGTCAGACAAGCCAAGTTCGGGCAATGAATCTGATTCCACAAAATCAGAGGAGCCACAAGTTGAGGTAAAAAAAGGAAGAGACAGTTCCATTAATGAATGATGAGAACTTTCCACCATTACGAGCCGCAAACCTAAAATCAAAAGGTGTTGATGCTGGAAAAATGTTTAATAACAATGTTAAACATATTTTTAGCAAGATGGCTGATGGTAAGGAAAAAGGAGTGAAAGAATTTTATGAAGAAAAGAGAAAAGCTCAAAATGCACCTAAGGCTGGCCAGGCTTGGGTGTCAAAATCTGTTGGTTGAATTCCTGACTTGCCGGAGCTTCCAAGTTGGTAAGTGTGAAGCAGGTATCGGCATCATTCTTGAGAAATTCACAGGATGGTAACTGTGATATTTCGTCTTACAAGTGGTTAATCAAGGACATTAAGTTGTACTTGATTTTCTACAAGTGATAGTGGTGTTTGACCTAATAATGTTAAATTTTCAAAACGGTTAAAAGAGATCAAGGTGATGAGATGACCCCGAACCCACAAGTGATGGGTAAACAAACTAATTTTTCCGGAAAAACCATTCTGATTAAAACAAACTTAAGTGTTTTGAAATCATTATGGGAAAATAGTTTGTTGTAAGGGGGAGTTCTGATTGAATACGCCGAAACCCTCACGGCTGAACAAACATGATTACTTTCACAAGATTGAAAAACGGTTTTCAAACTGTCGAAAATCAATGGGTTGTAAATCATGGGGGTACGTTATATTTTCTGCATATCAGTGCATGAAAAGCAGAAAATGGATGGCGAGACAAAGCTATCAGTATCGGTTTGTCAAATTTTCTTTAGATGGTTTTGAATTTTAGGGGGAGTAAGAAATTTTCAGAAAATCCAAAAACATTAGAAAATTTGAAAAAGCCAAAAACATGATAAAACAAAAAATTGAGTTTTTGTGTAAAAAGAGGAAATGATAGTACATCAGTAGACAGTTACAGTATGCTAAAGAAATGTATTGATTATATAGCGTTAAACAGTCTCACTGATGATATGCCGATAGGTTTTTATACATTTAGTAAACTTTTTCGGGATATAAACCTAAATTCAAACTTACTTATTTTGTGGGGAACACTACTTGGATATATAGGTAACCCCTGAAATCTCGTTTGAAAGGTCTCGTATTCTGATATACTAGGTTTTTATACTCAATGATATCTGGGGTATTATTCCGGGACTTCTGCTGAATGGAAGTTCTGACCTAGTCCCCGAATAATACTTTCTGCAAATGCTTGAAACATAGCATAAACCCTCAGCATGCCGATGAAACAATAAAATTGATAGTCGCTGCTGTTGTAACTAAAAGATCCTCTAAAAGGGGACATTCCGTAAAGTCGAAGCTGATATCTCTCTGCGTATACAGAAGTATCGATCTGAGATCCCTCGGCCCTCGCATACCTAATTTATGTACAGATATCGTTATAGTATACTCACCTGTAAGACTGATTATTGAGATCTGGATACGGGAGTATATTCAAGAGGTGGGACACATGAATGAGTTTAAGTTCTTAATTCACCTAATTCGTATCCTGAATCAGTTGAACTTTGTATGAAAATTTAAGTGGATCAATATATCGACAATCTAAGTGAATTGTTTAATTCTTAATGTGTAACTAAGCTCAACGGTACTTGTGACTTGTCAAAAACTGATATGATCCTCTAACGCAAACTCAAACAAAAATATTGTCTGTAAATATGTTTGTACATATTTCTTTACTGCTTTATATTTCAGAAAAATCCAAAAAGATTTTTGATTCTGCTTTATTTTCGACAACCGATGTCTGAAATGCTGAGTTTCAAAATCTAAGTATGCTGATTGTGTTTCTGAAAATAAAACGAGTTCATTAAGTTGAAACTTGAATTTTTTAAAATCAAAAATCAAAAACAGTTTGTGATATCTCCAAGGTCATTAATTTGGACTTGCATGATAAACTGTGAGGGATTTGGATGCTTATACTGTTAAAATCTGTAAAAGAGCTAGTTTCCGATCCGGTTCGTTGAAACTGCCAAAGCTTTGAAGATTGTTGATAGGGGGAGAGTATCAAGTATACCTGGATATATTCATATTATTATATCTTAGTCCCAGGATCTTGATTTAGAAAGTTTAATAGAGCCAGGTTACGATACCTGGACAACTGAAAATGTTTTTCTCTGTAAAATGCTTTACTTATAAATGTTTGAGGATTGCAGATTCCAGACTACGATCCCGATAGCCGAGTCTTAGGGGGAGTCTGAAGACGAGCTCAAGGCAAAGGGAAGCGTGCATAGGAGCCATGATTCTTTCCCGGAAGAGCTTGTAACCGAAAAGCCAGGTGTCGATCTCAAAGCACGGAAGCTTGACGAAAGGGGGAGCCTGAAGAGTTTACCGAAAGGGGGAGCTGGAGCTGAAGACAGATCCACGGGGATTCTGTTCGAGCTAGAGAGAGAGAAAGAAATGAAGCTACGAGTTTGACTCAATGATTGAGATTGACTGCGGCAATATCCAAGGGGGAGTCTGTTAGTGCAGTATGTCTATCGCCTCCGTCATCTCAAGTCGTAGCTGAAACTAAAGTAAACTAGCCTTACATTCTAATATTAGATAGAAAAAGGCAAGGTGGCATTATTGTAAATAAGGGGAAATCCCTTATAATCCTTTGCCTATAAATAGAGGAGTTAGGGCTTAGTTTAGGAACTTTTGGAAAAATTTTGGACACTTTTGCTCATTTGCTACATTTGAGAGCTCTAGTTCTAGAGAGAGAAACTAGAGAGAGAAAGTGCCTAGGTGATTCACGGTTCGTGTACGATATCAGATCTTTGAATAGAATCACGTTTATTGTACGTCTCGTGTGTTTCGGTCTTGCTCGTGCACGGATTCCGCACGTCGTACGAGTCGGTTCGCAATCGTTCGGATTCAAACCGGTCCTAACACCAATAAATTGGGATCCATTATCACAAATAATTTCAGAAGGAATACCAAATCTAGTAATAATGTTTCTTTTAATAAAGGATATAACTTCCTTTTCTCTGACTTGAGCAAAGGCTTTAGCCTCTATCCACTTGGAGAAGTAATCAGTCATAGCAAGCATGAATACTTTTCCACCAGGTGCCTTAGGAAGCTTACCAACTATATCCATTCCCCATCTCATAAATGGCCAAGAAGAGGATATAGGATGCAAAAGCTCTGCTGGTTGGTGAAGGATATTACTATGTCTCTGACAAGGATCACACTTCTTGGCATATTCCACAGCATCCTTCTTCATAGTAGGCCAATAGTATCCTGTTCTTAGGATCCTTGAGAATAATGCCCTGCCCCCAGTGTGGTTTCCACAATCTCATTCATGGAAATCCTTTAGGACTTCTTGGATTTCAGGATCCTTAATGCATCTTAGATATGGTCGTGCAAGAGATCGTTTATACAACATATTATTCAATATTGTAAATTGAGATACCTTAATTTTGAAAGCCTTAGGGTTTTTTCCTGTAGGAATCTCTCCATGTTGTATGTATCTCATGATTGGGAGGATCCATGATCCTGAATGAGATTGAGTATCATCACTAGGGACGATTGCAGAATCTTCTCCTATCTCCATAGCTACATGATCCTCAATAGCAGGGGCCAGGATGTGGATAATAGGGATCCTTATATCTTCCGGGATCTTCAAGGATGATCCTAGATTGGCTAATGCATCAGCCTCTGCATTCTCTTCCCTTGGTACCTGTGTAAAACTAAAGGAAACAAAAGAGAGTGCCAATTCTTTGACTATCTCTAAATATTTGATTAGCTTTTCACCTTTAACAGCATAGGATCTGTTAGGGGAGGATTTTTGAATGACCTGTGATCCTCAATTGTTATCCTCTTTGGTGATCCTTACTTCTGTGTCAGTTAGTGATCCTCAGAAGTGCTTCAGGATCAGGATCATGGATCATCCTAAGGATCCTTATACTAATGATTGTTTGCTTTGAATTCGATATTGTTTTGCAGGAATAACAGCTTGGACTTAGTCTTGGTAACGTTCCTGAAGAATATTCCACGCTTATTCCGCACGTGCTTGACCATGGTGAACGTTATGGAGATCGTGGGGAGAAGGCATGAATTGCGGATAGTTAGTTATTTAGATATTTTACTAGATTTAAAAGGGGTAGCGAGCTAATTAGACGACACTTGGCTATTCTTTGGCTACACACACTCATACAACTGCACTCACCAGCTCTCGGCAAAACACTTAGCATTTCTTCGCACATTTCTACACGATAGACTATAGTGATCCTTGTATTTAGCTCGCTATCATCCGAAGTTGTAAAACAATTATTGTTTAATTTGAGTTGGTGATCGGTAGTTTCCATCACCCGAGGTTTTTTATGCCGGAGATCATACATTGATCAAGGGCTTTTTCCTCGTATAAATCTTTGTGTCTCCTATGCAATTCATTTCATTGTGATCCTTATTATTGTTTACCAATTCAAGCATCATACCCCGTAACAAAGAGTTTGGTTGCATTATCCTCATCTGATTCTTGACCAAAACAGTTTGGCGCCCACCGTGGGGCAATTGGTGCTTCGTTCCTAAGAAATTCTCATTTTTGTGATCATTCCGGTTCGTTACATCCAAGTAGATGGCTTCATCATCAAAGAACATATCCAGTGCGATGTCTCCAGTCAATTTATCCCAGGGCATTCCACCTTTGCCTCCACCACCTTCTGGACCTCAGAAAAATGCCGAGAAGAAACCAACTCCCATTTTCTCAAAACCTCCAACTTCTTCTGCTTCTTATACTCCTACTACTAGTGACTTGTTTACTCTGATTTTGCAGATGAAGGAGCATATACAGCAGCAGGATAAGACCAATGAAAGGATTCTTAGAGAAATTGGAGACATCAAGAAACAGAAGAGATCGGCAGAGGATCATTCCCCACTGATGCCCAGATCTTTGAATTTCGATACTCCGGTTATAACTTCTCAGCCTTCAGTGGTTTCAGATGTTCAATATGTGGGAGGGCCAAAAGGAGTGCATTACGGATCATCAGCAATGACTCAGGCTTCAGGGTCACACTTGCAACCAGCAGGATCCCATCCTCAGCATAAAGGATCCTTCGTAAGCTCAGAAGGATATTTAGGAGCGCAGCAGATTCAAGGATTCTGGCCGTTTCAAGGATCCTCCCAGGTTCAAGGATCCTCCTATGTTCCAGGATCCTCCCAGGTCCAAGGATCCTCTCAGTTTCAAGGATCCTCCCAGGTTCAAGGATCCTCCTATATTCAAGGATCCTCCCAGGTTCAAGGATCTTCCTACGTCCCAGGATCCTCCCAGGTCCAAGGATCCTCTCAGTTTCAGGGACCCTTCCAGATTCCGGGATCCTTAAGGAGTTTGCAATCAGGGAATTCCGACATCCATCAGGGAGATTTTATTCCAATGCAGACCATTGCTTCTACTGGTCCATCGGTCATTCCAGAGCCTCAACAATATGGATTCACATCCGCTCTTCCTAATTTGAATCCAATGGGAGGTAACACTTTCAATAATTCTTATACCACTAACCATGGCCTTATGCAGGATACAGGTATCAATCATGCCATGGCCAGAGAATTGCAAAAGTTAAAGGATATGATATCAAGTGTCCCAGGAGTGGTCAAGCCTATCCCAGAGATTGCAGATGGGAGCCACAAGATATCTCGTTTTGCACCACCAATTTGTGATGCTGAGATACCCAAGAGGTTCCATGTGCCTACCATGAAGTTGTATGATGGCTCAACAGATCCCGAAGAACACATAGCACAATACAGGGAAAGGATGGAGATTAATCCCATCCCAGAAAGGTTAAAGGAAGCATGTCTGTGCAAGGGATTTGGATCCACTCTTACTGGATCGGCTCTTAAATGGTGCTAAGTCTTCCCCCTTACTCCATTACCTCGTTTGCTAATCTAGTTAACCTATTTAATAACCAGTTTTCTTGTAGTAGAAAATTTGAGCGTTTAACTAGCGATCTGTATAGGATAACCCAAGGTCATAACGAATCATTAAGGGATTATATCACTAAATTTAGTAAAGAATCCTTAGATATCCCTAACCTGGATATAGCTACGGCTGTTGAAGCCTTTAAAATGGGATTGCTTAGGGATTCATTATTCTATGATGATCTTGTTATGACACCATGCAGGAATCTAGATGAGGTAAGAATCCGGGCCCTTAGGTTCATCCGGCTAGAGGATGACAAAAGGATCTAGGAGAGGTTAGCAGGATCCTCAAAGCAAGAGAAGAAAGGATCCTCATTCAAGAACAACAAGTTCAGATCCTATAACAAATCTGATAACCAGAATGTGCATGCTGTTGAACAAGAAGAGGATGATGAGGATTATCCTCCAATTTCCGAATATTGCTTTTCTGTTGATAACAATGAACTAATCCTTGCGACGCAGAATTTAGGTGATAAAGCTAGATGGCCCAGGAAAAATGACAGACCAGCTGCAACTAAAGACAAGTCAAAGTGGTGCGCATATCACGAAGATTTTGGGCATCTCACAGAAGAATGCATCGCACTGAGAAAAGAAATTGGATACTTGTTGAGCAAGGGGCACTTGAAAGAATTATTGGGGAGAAAGAAGTCAAGGACTCAGGATCCTGAAAGGATCCCAGAGAAAGCTCCAGCCCCTCCAGCGGATGCACAAGTTATAAACTTTATTTCTGGAGGATCAGACATTTGTGGAACATCCTTCTCTGCAGCTAAAAGACATGCAAAAGAAACCAAGATGGATAACGGAGATAGACCCATTCGAACATCCAGTGTCTCTGAAGGAAAAGTTATAACCTTTGATGAGGATGATCATGTTGACATCCAGGATCCTCATCATGATGGTTGTTAGGGGTGGATTTCTAAATGACCCGTGATCCTCAATTATTATCCTGTTTGGTGATCCTTACTTCTGTGTCAGTTAGTGATCCTCAGAAGTGCCTCAGGATCAGGATCATGGATCATCCTAAGGATCCTTATACTAATGATTGTCTGCTTTGAATTCGTAACTGTTTTGCAGGAATATCAATTGGGACTTGGTCTTGGCGATATTTCTGGAGAATATTCTAAGTCTATTCCGCACGTGCTTGGTCAGAAATGGACGTTGTGGAGTCGTGGAGGACTTGCACCATTTGCGGATAGTTTGTTATTTAGATTTTTACTAGATTTAAAAGGGGTAGCGAGCTAATTAGACAACACTTTTGGCTATTTTTGGCTACGCACACTCTTACAACCGCTCACACCAGCTCTCGTTCATTCACTTAGCAATTTCGTACACTTTTTACACATTACACTATAGTGATCCTTGTATTTAGCTCGCTATCATCCGAAGTTGTAACACATTACTTGTTTAATTTGAGTTAGTGATCGGTAGTTTTTGTTTTGGTCAAAAAATCTGATGAGGATATTGCAACCAAACTCTCTGTTACGGGGTATGATGCTAATAATGTAGAACAATGACAAGGATCACTTCAATGTAAATTGCACAAATGACACAAGGATTTATACGGGGAAAAAGCCCTTGATCAAGAGTTGATCTTCGGCACAAAAAACCCCGGGTGATGGAAACTACCGATCACCAAGCTCAAATTAATGAATAAATGTTTACAACTTCGGATAGTAACGAGCTAGGTACAAGGATCACTATCGTGAAATGTGTAAAAGTGAGTGAAAACGAATGAATGTTCATCGAGAGCTTCAAGTATGCGAGTGTATGAGAGTGTGTGTAGCTGAAAAATGACTAAGTGTTCTAAATTCTAGCTCGTTACCCCTTTTAAAATAGAAGTTAACTACAATAACTAACTATCCGACTTTTGTGCCAAGCTCCCACGTTCTCCACAACGTCCATTTTTGGTCAAGCACGTGCGGGATAGTCTGGGAATATTCTCCAGGAATGTCGCCAAGACTAAGTCCGAGTTGAACTTCCTGCAAAACATTCACGAATTCAAAGTAGACAACCGTTAGTACTGGGATCCTCATAGTGATCCATGATCCTGATCCTGCAACACTTCTGAGGATCACTACTTCAGACAGAGTTGAGGATCACTAAATCCAACAGCAAATAAGGATCACTGGTTATTTAGAAATCCACCCCTAACAGTTTCCATCACCCGGGGTTTTTTGTACCGGAGATCAACTCTTGATCAAGGGCTTTTTCCCCGTATAAACCTTGTGTCACTTGTTATTTATATTTCATAGTGATCCTTATTGCTATAAACCAATTCAAGCATCATACCCTGTAACAGAGAGTTTGGTTACATTATCCTCGTTTGATTTTTTGACCAAAACAGTTTGGCGCCCACCGTGGGGCAATTGGTGCTTCATTTCTAAGAAATTCTCATCTTTGTGATCATTCCGGTTCATTGCATACGAGCAGATGGCTTCATCATCAAAGAGTACCTCCAGTGCGATGTCTGCAGTCAATTCATCCCAGGGCATTCCACCTTTGCCTCCACCACCTTCTGGACCTCAGAAAAATGCCGAGAAGAAACCAACTCCCATTTTCTCAAAACCTCCAACTTCTTCTGCTTCTTATACTCCTACTACTAGTGACTTGTTTACTCTGATTTTGCAGATGAAGGAGCATATCCAGCAGTAGGACAAGACCAATGAAAGGATCTTTAGAGAAATTGGAGACATCAAGAAACAGAAGAGATCGGCAGAGGATCATTCCCTGCTAATGCCCAGATCTTTGAATTTTGATACTCCGGTTATAACTTCTCAGCCTTCAGTGGTTCCAGACGTTCAATATGTGGGAGGACCAAAAGGAGTGCATTACGAGTCATCAGCAATGACTCAGGCTTCAGGGTTACACTTTCAACCATCAGGATCCCATCCTCAGCATATAGGATTCTTTGCAAGCTCAGGAGGATACTCGGGAGCGCAGCAGATTCAAGGGTACTAGCCGTTTCAAGGATCCTCCCAGGTTCAAGGATCCTCTCAGATTCAAGGATCCTCCTATGTTCAAGGATCCTCTCAGATTCAAGGATCCTCCTATGTTCAAGGATCCTCTCAGATTCAAGGATCCTCCTATGTTCCAGGATCCTCCCAGGTTCAAGGATCTTCCTACATTCCAGGATCCTCCCAGGTTCAAGGATCCTCTCAGTTTCAGGGATCCTTCCAGATTCCGGGATCATTAAGGAGTTTGCAATCAGGGAGTTCCGACATCCATCAGGGAGATTTCATTCCAATGCAAACCATTGCTTCTACTGGTCCATCGGTCATTCCAGAGCCTCAACAATATGGATTCACATCCATTCTTCCTAATTTGAATCCAATGGGAGGTAACACTTTCAATAATTCTTATACCACTAACCATGGCCTTATGCAGGATACAGGTATCAATCATGCCATGGCCAGAGAATTGCAAAAGTTAAAGGATATGATATCAAGTGTCCCAGGAGTGGTCAAGCCTATCCCAGAGATTGCAGATGGGAGCCACAAGATATCTCGTTTTGCACCACCAATCTGTGATGCTGAGATACCCAAGAGGTTCTATGTGCCTACCATGAAGTTGTATGATGGTTCAACGGATCCTGAGGAACACATAGCTCAGTACAGGGAAAGGATGGAGATCAATCCCATCCCAGAAAGGTTAAAGGAAGCGTGTCTGTGCAAGGGATTTGGATCCACTCTTACTGGATCGGCTCTTAAATGGCTGCTAAGTCTTTCCCCTTACTCTATTATCTCATTTGCTAATCTAGTTAATCTATTTAATAACCAGTTTTCTTGTAGTAGAAAATTTGAGCATTTAACTAGTGATCTGTATAGGATAACCCAGGGTCATAATGAATCATTAAGGGATTATATCACTAAATTTAGTAAAGAATCCTTAGATATTCCTAACCTGGACATAGCTACGGCTGTTGAAGCCTTTAAAATAGGACTGCTTAGGGGGAGTCTTAAGATAGGATTGAATGCATTTAAATTCAAAGAAACTCCCTTTAAATTCTTGGTCGAAGATCTATCAGGTATCTCTTCTCTTATCTCCCCCTTCTCTTACTCTGTTTTTCTTTCTTTCTATCATCTCTCCAAGAATGATGCTCCGGTCCTCCCCCGCCAAGGATCACCAGAAGGATAGTCCCTTGAAGAGTCAAAGGATCATCAAAGACTCGATACACGAGAGGTGTTGTTTTAACGATGCTCAAATAGACAAGATTCGTCATTGCTTTCCGGCGAGTGCCTTTTTCAAACCCTTTGATCCTACTATTCTAAGCGACTATGTTTCAGAAACATGGGTTGCCTTTCCAGTTACTCCATTTGCCATAGGGTACACCTATCCTTTCCCAAAATTTACACAATCCTTCTTTTCCCTTACCGGCATTTCTTATATCCAAGCCATGCCGATGATTTGGAGGGTTTTGTATACCCTGGAGAGGATCATCGAGCAGGAAGGCATAGATTTAGGAATGTCAGAGCTGACACAAATGTATGATCTTACTACCTTTGGCTCTCATCGTTATCTGTTCAAACGAAAACCCGGCGTAGAACACCCCCTTCTTAAAGTCACCAAAAACGACACAAATTGGAAACGTCGCTTCTTCTTTGTCAGGAGGGATACCATTCCAGACGGAAAGGATCTACCAAGGACATGGTCCACCCATGGTAGGCCAGAGGATCCTGAGAAGGATCACCAGGCAGTCTTGTTTTTGTATAAGGATTACTGACCCCCTTTTTGTCTTGTGTTATGCAGCTATTTCTGCCTCACACATCATCACATCACCTGAAACCAAGGATAGGCTTGCTGCTTTTTGGAAGCTTGATCCTGAAACAAGGACATTCAAGATAGACACCCAAGATTCACAAGAAGTATCCTCAGGTTCCATTACCATGTCAAGTAAGTATCCTGCCTTTTACATAGTTTGAATATTAAAATAAATAAGTAAATTGAAATAGGATAAGGATACTCATCTTGCTTTGAATGTGTAGGCGCCGGAAAATCTGCCAAGCCTGTATCCCAGTTCAACACGGCTGACCTTGATGTTGTTCGATCCAGGAAGAAGAGGTCCACTACCAGTCCTAGCATCTCCATTCCCAAAGCACCCACCAAAGGAAAAGGTGGTAAGAAGAGGAAAACTTCTGACACTGAAGACCTTCAAGGCCTACCACTGATCCGTCACCAATTCCTCGAATACTTCAATGATGTAAGGATCATTGTATCTGCCTGTATATCTATTAGGGGTGGATTTCTAAATGACCCGTGATCCTCAATTATTATCCTCTTTAGTGATCCTTACTTCTGTGACAGATAGTGATCCTCAGAAGAGCTTCAGGATCAGGATCATGGATCACCTTAAGGATCCTGATACTAACAATTGTTCACTTGTGTTTCGTATTGTTTTGCAGGAGTAACAAGTCGGACTTAGTCTTGGCGACATTCCTGGAGAATATTCCCAAACTATCCCTTAGAAAAATACGCATTTCTGTGCTCATTTCGGTTCACTACAACCAAGCAAATGGCTTCCTCAGCGAAGAATGCTTCAAATTTGATGCCCTCATTCACTTCTTCACAAGGCGTCCCTCCTTTGCCTCCACCACCTTCTGGATCCCAGAAGAATGCTGAGAATGCTGCGAAGAAACCAACTCCCATTTTTTCAAAACCTCCAACTTCTTCTGCTTCTTACACTCCCACTACTAGTGATATGTTTACTTTAATTTTGCAGATGAAGGATCAGATACGGCAACAGGATAAGACCAATGAGAGGATTCTCAAGGAAATCGGAGATCTCAAGAAACAAAAGACAACGGCAGAGGATCATTCCCCACTGGTGCCAAAATCCTTGAATTTTGATACTCCGGTGATTACTTCTCAGCCATCATTGGCTCCAGACGTTCAATATGTGGGTGGACCGAAGGGAGTGCACTACGGAACAACAACAATGACCCAGGCATCAGGTTCATATTTCCAGCCAGCGGGATCCTATCCTCAGCATATGGGATCCCTCACGAGCTCAGGAGGATATTCAGGAATGCAGCAAGTTCAAGGATCCTCCTTCGTTCCAGGATCATCCCAGGTTCAAGGATCCTCCTTCGTTCCAGGATCACCCCAGGTTCAAGGATCCTCCTTCGTTCCAGGATCATCCCAGGTTCAAGGATCCTCCTTTGTTCTAGGATCATCCTAGGTTCAAGGATCCTCCTTTGTTCCAGGATCGTCCCAATTTCAGGGATCCTTCCAGATGCCAGGATCCTTGAGGAGTTTGCAAACAGGAAGTTCAGATGTCCATCAGGGAGATTTTATTCCAATGCAGACCAATGCCTCTACTGGTCCCTCGATCATTCCAGAGCCCCAACAATATGGATTAACATCCATTCTTCCTAACTTGAATCCAATGGGAGGTAACACTTTTAATAATTCTCATACTACTAACCATGGTCTTATGCAGGATCCAGGTATCAATCATGCCATGGCTAGAGAATTGCAAAAGCTAAAGGATATGATATCAAGTGTTCCGGGAGTAGTCAAACCTATCCCAGAGATTGCAGATGGGAGCCACAAGATATCTCGTTTTGCACCACCAATCTGTGATGCTGAGATACCCAAGAGGTTCCATGTACCTACAATGAAACTGTATGATGGTTCGACGGATCCTGAAGAACACATAGCACAATACAGGGAGAGGATGGAGATTAATCCAATTCCAGAAAGGTTAAAGGAAGCATGCCTGTGCAAAGGATTCGGATCCACTCTTACTGGATCAGCTCTCAAATGGCTGCTAAGTCTTCCCCCTACTCTATTACCTCATTTGCTAATCTAGTTAATCTATTTAATAATCAGTTTTCTTGTAGTAGAAAATTTGAACGATTAACTAGTGATTTATATAGGATAACCCAGGGTCATAATGAATCATTAAGGGATTACATTACCAAATTCAGTAAAGAATCCTTAGACATTCCCAACTTAGATATAGCCACGGCTGTTGAGGCCTTTAAAATGGGGTTGCTTAGGGATTCGTCTTTCTATGATGATCTTGTTATGACACCATGCAGGAACTTAGATGAGGTAAGAACGCGAGCACTTAGGTTCATTCGACTAGAAGATGACAAGAGGATCCAGGAGAGGTTAGCAGGATCCTCAAAGCAGGATAAGCAAGGATCCTCATTCAGGAACAACAAGTTCAGATCCTACAACAGATCTGATAACCAGAACGTGCATTCTATTGATCAAGAAGAGGATGATGAGGATTATCCTCCAATTTCTGAATATTGTTTTAGTGTTGATAACAATGAACTAATCCTTGCGATGCAGAGTCTAGGTGATAAAGCTAGATGGCCCAGAAAAAATGATAGGCCAGCTACAACTAAGGATAAATCAAAGTGGTGTGCATACCATGAAGATTTTGGGCACCTCACAGAAGAATGCATTGCACTAAGAAAGGAAATTGGATACTTATTGAGCAAGGGGCATCTAAAAGAATTGTTGGGGAGAAAAAAGTCAAGGACTCAGGATCCTGAAAGGATCCCTGAGAAGGCTCCAGCCCCTCCAGCAGATGCACAAGTGATAAACTTTATTTCTGGAGGATCAGACATTTGCGGCACATCCTTCTCAGCAGCTAAAAGGCATGCAAAGGAAACTAAAATGGACAACGGAGAAAGACCTGTTCGAACATCAAGTGTCTCCGAAGGAAAAGTCATAACCTTCGATGAGGATGATCGAGTTGATATCCAGGATCCTCATCACGATGGTTTAGTTATTACTCTTTTCCTTTCTAACCATTTTGTCCGCAGGATCCTTATAGACGGAGGAAGTTCAGTGAACATTATCCAGCTTGATGTTCTAAAGAAGATGGGTATCCCTGAATCAGATATCATACCAAGATCCTCCGTGCTCGTGGGATTTAGTGGCGAAACTAAGCACACCCTGGGGGACATTAAACTCCCAATATATATTGAAGGCTTACACTCTTATAAAAAATTTTGTGTTATTGACTGTTTATCTTGTTGTAATGTTATCCTTGGCAGGCCTTGGATACACGATATGAAAGCAGTCCCATCTACTTACCATCAATGTGTGAAGCTCCCTAGTCCTTGGGGAATAGTGAAGATTGATAGTGATCAGCAGGAGGCTAAGAATTGCTACACTTCATCGATGAAACCAGCCTCGAAGTCAAGGGAGCAATAGCAATCAAGGTACCCTCCAAGGGATGTCTTGGAGGCAAGAGAGCAGGATGTGGTAGAAATCCTCATGGATCCTGATGATCCTGAATCCAAAATCTATATCGGATCAGGGATCCTTGGCGAAATGAAATAAGACCTCGTATCCTTCCTTAAAAGGAGAAAGACTACCTTTGCATGGAAACACGAAGATATGACTGGTATATCCAAAGATGTAATCACTCACAAACTCGGCATTGACAGATCCTTCAAACCAATCCATCAAAGGAGAAGAAAGTTTGGACCAGAAAGGAATGCCATTATCCAGGAAGAGGTAGAGAAATTGCTCCGGGCAGGTATGATTAGAGAGGTCAAGTATCCAAGATGGTTGGCCAATGTGGTTGTTGTTCAAAAGAAAAACGGAAAGTGGAGGGTATGTGTCGATTTTACCGATTTAAATAAGGCATGTCCCAAGGATCCTTTCCCTTTACCCCACATTGACTCCATGGTGGATGCAACTGCGGGTCATGAACTGTTAACTTTTATGGATGCTTCATCTGGATTCCAACAAATCCAAATGGAACCATCCGACCAAGAGGATACAGCCTTCATGACTCCAACTGGTATATACTGCTATATTGCTATGCCGTTCGGGTTAAGAAATGCAGGTGCAACATATCAAAGGCTGGTGAATATGATGTTCAAGGATCAGATTGGACAAACTATGGAGGTTTACATAGATGATATGGTGGTAAAATCCTTAAAAGCTGAGGATCACCTAAGAGACTTGGAGGAAGCATTCGATATCCTTGACAAATATAACATGAAACTTAATCCTTCAAAATGTCACTTTGTTGTTAAAGCAGGTAAATTCTTAGGATATATGGTGACAAAGAGAGGCATTGAAGCTAGCCCGGAACAAATTAAAGCAATAGTGAACATCAAATCTCCGGCCAATGCTAAGGATGTTCAAAGGCTAACAGGAAGGATAGCAGCTTTGAACAGATTTATATCCAAATCCTCAGAGAAGTGCAAAGAGTTCTATGATATCCTAAGGAAGAACAAGAAATTTGAGTGGACTGAGAAGCATGAAAATGCTTTAAGAGCACTCAAAGATTACCTATCCTCAGCCCCGGCTTTGATAAAACCAGAAAAAGGCGATGTGCTATCCTTGTATCTTGCAGTATCCTCAAAAGCAGTAAGTGCGGTCCTTGTTAAGGATCATGAAGGTACACAGCATCCTGTCTATTATGTAAGTAAAAGTTTACTTGATGCCGAATCCAGGTATTCACACCTTGAAAAGCTTATTCTTGCATTAATTATGGCATCTACTAAGTTAAGACACTATTTTGAAACTCATGTTATCATTGTTAAAACTAATTTTCCAATCAAGAATGTTCTCAGGAAACCAGAAATGTCAGGAAGGATGGCTAAGTGGGCAGTGAAGCTGAGTGCATATGATATAAGATATGAGCCTAGGACAGCCATCAAATCCCAAGCATTAGCTGACTTTGTGGCTGATTTCAGTAGTGATTTACAAGAAGAAGCTGAGCTAGAAGTCCAGCAGCTAGAAGAGACCAAGGATCCTTGGATACTCTATACTGATGGATCCTCAAATGTCAAAGGCACAGGGCTTGGAATACTACTAAAATCGCCACAGGGGGACATAATACCCCACTCTATAGCTTGTGAGTTCCAAACCACTAACAATGAGGCTGAATATGAAGCCTTAATTGCTGGTTTGCAAATTGCTAAGCATATGGGAATCAGGTATCTTGAGGTACACGTAGATTCTTTGTTAATTACAAACCACTTTAATGGATCCTATGCTGTTAAAGGTGAAAAGCTAACCAAATATTTGGAGATAGTCAAAAGTTTGGCACTCTCTTTTGTTTCCTTTAGTTTGTCACAGGTACCAAGGGAAGAAAATACAGAAGCTGATGCATTGGCTAATTTAGGATCATCCTTGAAGATCCCGGAGGATATCAAGATCCCTATTATCCATATCCTGACCCCGGCTATTGAGGATCATGTGGCTATGGAGATAGGAAATGATTCTGCAATAATCCCTAGTGAGGATACTCGATCCCATTCAGGATCAGGATCATGGATATCACCAATTATGAGATACTTACAACATGGAGAGATTCCTACAGGAGAAAACCCTAGGGTTTTCAAATCTAAGGTATCTCAATTCACAATTATAAATAGTATGTTGTATAGACGATCTCTTGCAGGACCATACTTGAGATGCATTGAGGATCCTGAAATCCAAGAAGTTTTAAAAGACTTCCATGAAGGAGATTGTGGAAACCACACTGGGGGCAGGGCATTATTCTCAAGGATCCTGAGGACAGGATACTACTGGCCAACCATGAAGAGAGATGCTGTGGAGTATGCTAAGAGATGCGATCCTTGTCAGAGGCACATCAATATCCTTCATCAACCAGCTGAATTATTACATCCTATATCCTCCTCTTGGCCATTCATGAGATGGGGTATGGATATAGTTGGTAAGCTCCCTAAGGCACCTGGTGGAAAAGTATTCATGCTTGCTATGACTGATTACTTTTCCAAGTGGATAGAGGCTGAAGCTTTTGCCCAAGTCAGAGAAAAGGAAGTTATATCCTTCATTAAAAGAAATATTATAACTAGATTTGGAATTCCTTCTGAGATTATATGTGATAATGGTTCCCAATTTATTGGGGGCAGAACCACTAACTTTTGTGACAGCTGGGGGATTAAGATGATAACATCAACACCAGTCCACCCAGAAGCTAATGGTCAGGCAGAATCATCCAACAAGATCATTATCAACAATTTGAAGAAGAAGCTTGGATCCAAGAAAGGGAAATGGGCAGAAGAACTACCCTATGTGCTTTGGGCTGATAGGACAACCCCTAAGAATGCTACTGGTCAAACGCCATTCTCTTTGGTATTTGGGGCAGAATCAGTGATCCCAACAGAAATGGTGGTTCCAACTGCAAGAACAAGTACTCGTGATCCTGAGGAAAATAATGAAAACTTAGCTCAAGACCTGGATACTATTGAAGAAATCAGGGATATGGCTAGGATAAGGATGGCCAGTTATCAGCAAAGAATGGCTGGTGCTTACAACAAAAATGTCAGGATCAGGAGGTTTCAAGTTGGAGATATGGTATTAAGGAAAGCATTTCAGAATACCACCAATCCTGCTGATGGAAAATTGGCTCCAAAATGGGAAGGCCCTTATTTGATTGAAGCTGAAGCGTGAAAGGGGGCATATAGATTGCTAACCATGGAAGGTGATTTGCTACCAAGAGCTTGGAATGCTGTCCACTTAAAGAAATATTTCATGTGAGCAGGATCCTCATGGCACAGATAATCCTCACGATAGGGATATCCTTAAAGGATCCTCGAAGTATCGGCGATCCTAACTTAGGTAATATCCTAAACTTAAACTATTTCATTTCTTTATTTTCTCATATAAGGATAAGGATCATGTATCCTTTATCCATCTCTCACGTGAGTTTAAGTTTTGAAAGTTCAGGTATCCTTTGCATAACATTGGTTATCTGCAGAAGCAATCCGTTCCTTGGGTTTAACCCCAGTTATCATTGGGCTTGACCCCAGTTCCGCCTGTAGTGCATGATGATCCTGGTATAGTTCAAGGCAGTGGGACCAGTACTCGTTTTAGGGGCTGATAATTCCATTGTACTGGCTATGCCTAGGATCCAACGTATAATGGTAGACATACCATACACCCGTTCATAAGGTTTCTAACGTTTTCACGTTAGCTAAGGTTTCTAACGTTTTCACGTTAGCTAAGGTTTTGGCATTTTCATGCCACTAAGTTTGGATAGTCGCCAGTTAGGGCCATACTCCAGTTTACATACGATCCTTGGGCTTGTCCCCAGTTATCCTTGGGCTTGTCCCCAGTTTCTAACTCTTATCTTATATTGGCTTAGTCCCAAGTTATGCTCTATTTCAGGTTCTTGAAGATAGGCAACTAGGGATCCTTGATCCTTACTTTATTCTAAGGTTTATCTTATAGTTATCCTTATTAAGGTTAGGATCCTAACTTGGATCCTCAGGTATGATCCTTAACTATTTTTAATTCTATTCATTATTTATTTGAATAACCCTTATACTTGACAACTGAACTTGTGATTCTTAAACCATATCACTTTTTAGAACTTATCGGTTATGGGATATGTGATCCTTGATCATATCCTAAATTTTCTGGATATCTTTTCTAATTTTTCAAGGCTTGATAAGTATAAACAGAATGAACATTACAACAGTTGGAAAGTAAGATATTATAAAGGATAACAACACAAGATAAGCGACAAAAGGTTAAGTTTTTATTAACAAAAGACTAACCCTTGAAAGGTTGTCAAAATTACCTACCCGAGCATCTACCAGCAAAACGTGGCCCGTCCGCTGAGGTAGGTAAAGGGTGTCCATGATAATAAGTTCAAAGGTAGTGCAGGAATATAAAGGCGGCAGGATCACAATGGCTTCATCCCCAAAACAGAGGATCCCTTCACCATATGCAATCCTGCCTATTGTCCAAAGGATCATACATGATCCTTAATCCTAAAACCTATTGTTCAAGTACAACCCATCATTGTTCAGCAAAAAACACCATAACCAAAACAAACTATTAAACTTAAAAAATGGGCTCCGGCTACGTCTAGAAATGTCCTTCATCGCCCATCCATGCAGCCTATGCCTTCGCTGCATCCTCTTCCCTTCCAGCTGCGGTATCCTTTATCAGATCCTTTCCACTGCCACTTGCCTCAATCGCCAAAACCTCAGTAGCCTCCTCCTCATTATCCTCAAGATCAGCCAACCTTGCCTTCCAACCCTCAACATCCCAGCTGCTTTTGTCAAAACTAGGATCTTGAGCTTCCTGGGCCATCTTCAATTTTGTCTGATACATCGTGATGGCGGCAGAGACCTTAGCATTTTCTATGAGGTCATGCTTTTCATAGTCAAGGTCGATCAGAAGTTTAGCTGTCTTAGTTTTCTCATCTTGGAGTTCCTTCCGAAGATCAGCAAGTGCAAGGTCCTTGAGCACGGCAACCTGTTGGAGGTCAGCAATTTTCTTGTCCTGCTCCTCAACATTCCCCACGTAATCCTCAATCTCAGCAAATTTCTGCAAAGAAAAGGATAAAGCAGTTCAAGATCAAGTGATCCTCATACGAGTAGGATACCTAGGCAGAATTAAGGATCCTTACATCATTGAAGTATTCAAGGAACTGGTGGCGGATCAGTGGTAGGCCTTGAAGATCCTCGGCATCAGAAGTTTTCCTCTTCTTGACACCCTTTCCTTTGGTGGGTGCCTTTGGAATGGAGATGCTAGGACTGGTAGTGGATCTTTTCTTCCTGGATCGTACGACATCAAGGTCAGCCGTGTTGAACTGGGATACATGCTTGGCAGATTTTCCAGCGCCTACACATTCAAAGCAAGATGAGTATCCTTATCCTATTTCAATTTATTTATTTATTTTAATATTCAAACTATGTAAAAGGCAGGATACTTACTTGACATGGTAATGGAACCTGAGGATACTTCTTGTGAGTCTTGGGTGTCTATCTTGAATGTCCTTGTTTCAGGATCAAGCTTCCAAAAAGCAGCGAGCCTATCCTTGGTTTTAGGTGATGTGATGATGTGTGAAACAGAAATAGCTGCATGATACAAGACAAAAAGGGTTAGTGATCCTATTACAAAAACAAGACTACCTGGTGATCCTTCTCAGGATCCTCTGTCCTACCATTGGTGGACCACTCCCTTGGTAAATGCTTTCCATCGGAAATGGTATCCCTTCTTACAAAGAAGAAGCGACGTTTCCAATCTTTGTTATTCTTGGTGACTTTAAGAAGGGGATGTTCTGCACCGGGTTTTCGTTTGAACAAATAACGGTGGGATCCAAAGGTGGTAACATCATACAATTGTGTCAGCTCTGACATGCCTAAATCAATGCCCTCCTGCTCGATGATCCTCTCCAGGGTATACAAAACCCTACAAATCATCGGCATGGCTTGGATGTAAGAGATGCCGGTGAGAGAAAAGAAGGATTGTGTAAATTCTGGGAAAGGATAGGTGTATCCTATGGCAAATGGAGTAACTGGAAAGGCAACCCATGTTTCTGAAACATAGTCGCTCAGGACAGTAGGGTCGAAGGGTTTGAAAAAGGCATTCGCCGGAAAACGGTGACGGATGTTATCTACTTGTGCATCGTTAAAGCAACACCTTTCGTTCATTGAGTCTTTGATGATCTTTTGACTCTTCAAAGGGCTATCCTTTTTGTGATCCTTGCCCGGTGAGCTTCGGAGCAACATTCTCAAAGCGGTGGTGATAAAGAAAGAAAAACATAGTAAGAAAGGGAGAAAGAGGAGAAAGAAATACCTGGTTGATCGTCGACTGAGAATTTAAAGGGAGTTTCTTTCGAATTTGAATGCATAATGATCCTATCTATATCTCTATTTATAATTATGATTCTGCAGGGTAGTCACTTCTGTGATGTCATGATCGCAACGGCTAGTTCTATTTTAACGGCTATATATCCGTTAGTTAGTTGCGGATAAGATCAAGAAAATATAACTCACATATTTACAATTTAACTCCTTATATTTTGGGGGCAATTGTTAGGGGTGGATTTCTAAATGACCCGTGATCCTCAATTATTATCCTCTTTAGTGATCCTTACTTCTGTGACAGATAGTGATCCTCAGAAGAGCTTCAGGATCAGGATCATGGATCACCTTAAGGATCCTGATACTAACAATTGTTCACTTGTGTTTCGTATTGTTTTGCAGGAGTAACAAGTCGGACTTAGTCTTGGCGACATTCCTGGAGAATATTCCCAAACTATCCCGCACGTGCTTGGCCAAAAATGGACGTTGTGGAGAACGTGGAAGCTTGGCACGAAAGTCGGATAGTTAGTTAGAGTAGATTATTTCTATTTTAAAAGGGGTAACGAGCTAGTAGAAAAACACTTAGTCATTTTTTCAGTTACACACACTCATATACTCGCACACTTGAAGCTCTCGACGAACATTCATTCATTTTCACTCACTTATACACATTTCACGATAGTGATCCTTGTACCTAGCTCGTTACTATCCGAAGTTGTAAACATTTAATCATTTATTTGAGCTTGGTGATCGATAGTTTCCATCACCCGGGGTTTTTTGTGCCGGAGGTCAACTCTTGATCAAGGGCTTTTTCCCCGTATAAATCCTTGTGTTGTTAGTGCAATTTATATTGAAGTGATCCTCATCGCTGTTACACATTTCAAGCATCATTCCCCGAAACAAAGAGTTTGGTTGCAATATCATAAACAGATTTTTTTTACCAAAACAATATCCTGCTAGCATATCCTGCTGATTTGAGGATCACTCGGTCCTAACCTTGTCTTTTATCCCCTTTGCAGAAATTCGCCGAGATTGAGGACTATGTGGGGAACGTCGAGGAGCAGGACAAGAAGATTGCTGACCTCCAACAGGTTTTCGTGCTTAAGGACCTTGCCATTGCTGATCTTCAGAAGGAAGTCCAAGATGCCAAGACTAAGACAGCTAAACTTCTGATTGACCTTGACTATGAGAAGCATGATCTCATAGAAAATGCTAAGGTCTCTGCTGCCATCACAATGTATCAGACAAAATTGAAGATGGCCCAGGAAGCTCAGGATCCTAACTTCGATAGAAGCAGTTAGGATGTTGAGGGCTGGAAAGCAAGGTTGGCTGATCTTGAGGATGATGAGGAGGAGGCTACTGAGGTCTTGGCGATTGAGGCAAGTGGCAGTGGAAAGGATCTGATGAAGGATACCGCAGCTGGAGGGGGTGATGATGCAGCGAAGGCATAGGCTGCATGAATGGGCGATGAAGGACATTTCTAGACGTAGCCGGAGCCCATTTTTTAAATTTGGTAGTAGGTCTTTTGTGGTTGTGATGTTGAACAATTTAATGGTTTGTACTTGAACAATAGTTTTTTAGGATTAAGGATCATGTATGATCCTTTGGACAATAGGCAGGATTGCAATTGGTGGAGGGATCCTCTGTTTGGGGGATGAAGCCATTGTGATCCTGCCGCCTTTATATTCCTGCACTACTTTTGAACTTATCATCATGGACACCCTTTACCTACCCCAGCGGACGGGCCACGTTTTGCTGGTAGATGCTCGGGGTAGGTAATTTTGACAACCTTTTAAGGGTTAATCCTTTGTTAATAAATAAAATCTTAACCTTTTGGCGCTTATCTTGTGTTGTTATCCTTTTTAATATCTTACTTTCCAACTGTTGTAATGTTCATTCTGTTTATACTTATCAAGCCTTGAAAAATTAAAAAAGATATCCAAAAAGTTTAGGATATGATCAAGGATCACATATCCCATAACCGATAAGTTCTAAAAAGTGATATGGTTTAAGAATCACAAGTTCAGTTGTCAAGTATAAGGGTTATTCAAATAAATAATGAATAGAATTATTAATAGTTAAGGATCATACCTGAGGATCCAAGTTAGGATCCTAACCATAATAAGGATAACTATAAGATAAACCTTAGAATAAGGTAAGGATCAAGGATCCCTAGTTGCCTATCTTCAAGAACCTGAAATAGAGCATAACTTGGGACTAAGCCAACATAAGAAAAGAGTTAGCAACTGGGGACAAGCCCAAGGATAACTGGGGACAAGCCCAAGGATAACTGGGGACAAGCCCAAGGATCGTATGTAAACTGGAGTATGGCCCTAACTGGCGACTATCCAAACTTAGTGACATGAAAATGCCAAAACCTTAGCTAACGTGAAAACGTTAGAAACCTTAGCTAACGTGAAAACGTTAGAAACCTTAGGAACGGATGTATGGTACGTCTACCATTATACGTAGGATCCTAGGCATAGCCAGTACAATGGAATTATCAGCCCCTAAAACGAGTACTGGTCCCACTGCCTTGAACTATACCAGGATCATCATGCGCTACAGGCGGAACTGGGGTCAAGCCCAAATAACTGGGGTTAAACCCAAGGAACGGATTGCTTCTGTGGATAACCAATGTTATGCTAAGGATACCTGAACTTTCAAAACTTAAACTCACATGAGAGATGGATAAAGGATACATGATCCTTATCCTTATATGAGAAAATAAAGAAATGAAATAGTTCAAGTTTAGGATATTACCTAAGTAAGGATCACCGATACTTTGAGGATCCTTTAAGGATATCCCTATCGTGAGGATCATCTGTGCCATGAGGATCCTTCTCACATGAAATATTTCTTCAAGTGGACAGCATTCCAAGCTCTTGGTAGCAAATCACCTTCCATGGTTAGCAATCTAGTTATAATATTTCTTTTAATGAAGGATATAACTTCCTTTTCTCTGACTTGGGCAAAAGCTTCAGCCTCTATCCACTTGGAGAAGTAATCAGTCATAGCTAACATGAATACTTTTCCACCAGGTGCCTTAGGGAGCTTACCAACTATATCCATACCCCATCTCATAAATGGCCAAGAGAAGGATATAGGATGCAATAATTCAGCTGGTTGATGAAGGATATTGCTGTGTCTCTGACAAGGATCACATCTTTTAGCATACTCCACAACATCTCTCTTCATGGTTGGCCAGTAGTATCCTGTCCTCAGGATCCTTGAGAATAACGCCCTGCCCCCAGTGTGGTTTCCACAATCTCCTTCATGGAAGTCTTTTAAAACTTCTTGGATTTCAGGATCCTCAATGCATCTCAAGTATGGTCCTGCAAGAGATCGTCTATACAACATATTATTTAAAATTATGAATTGAGATACCTTAGATTTGAAAGCCCTAGGGTTTTCTCCTGTAGGAATCTCTCCATGTTGTAAGTATCTCATAATTGGTGAGATCCATGATCCTGATCCTGAATGGGATTGAGTATCCTCACAAGGGATAATTGCAGAATCATTTCCTATCTCCATAGCCTCGTGATCCTCGATAGCCGGGGTCAGGATATGGATAATAGGGATCTTGATATCCTCCGGGATCTTCAAGGATGATCCTAGGTTAGCCAATGCATCAGCCTCTGTATTTTCTTCCCTTGGTACCTGCGTCAAACTAAAGGAAACAAAAGAGAGTGCCAAACTTTTGACTTTCTCTAAATATTTGGTTAGCTTTTCACCTTTAACAGCGTAGGATCCATTAAAGTGGTTTGTAATTAACAATGAATCTACATGTACCTCAAGATACCTGATCCCCATATGCTTAGCAATTTGCAAACCAGCAATTAGGGCTTCATATTCAGCCTCATTGTTAGTGGTTTGGAACTCACAAGCTATAGAGTGGGGTATTATGTCCCCCTGTGGCGATTTTAGTAGTATTCCAAGCCCTGTGCCTTTGACATTTGAGGATCCATTAGTATAGAGTATCCAAGGATCCTTGGTCTCTTCTAGCTACTGGACTTCTAACTCAGCTTCTTCTTGTAAATCACTACTGAAATCAGCCACAAAGTCAGCTAATGCTTGGGATTTGATGGCTGTCCTAGGCTCATATCTTATATCATATGCACTCAGCTTCACTGCCCACTTAGCCATCCTTCCTGACATCTCTGGTTTCCTGAGGACATTCTTAATTGGAAAATTAGTTTTAACAATGATAACATGAGTTTCAAAATAATGTCTTAACTTAGTAGATGCCATAATTAATGCAAGAATAAGCTTTTCAAGGTGTGAATACCTGGATTCGGCATCAAGTAAACTTTTACTTACATAATAGACAGGATGTTGTGTACCTTCATGATCCTTAACAAGGACCGCACTTACTGCTTTTGTGGATACTGCAAGATACAAGGATAGCACATCGCCTTTTTCTGGTTTCATTAAGGCCGGGGCTGAGGATAGGTAATCTTTAAGGGCTTTTAAAGCATTTTCATGCTTCTTAGTCCACTCAAATTTCTTGTTCTTCCTTAGGATATCATAGAATTCTTTGCACTTCTCTGAGGATTTGGATATAAATCTGTTCAAAGCTGCTATCCTGCCTGTTAGCCTTTGAACATCCTTAGCATTGGCCGGAGATTTGATGTTCACTATTGCTTTAATTTGTTCCGGGCTAGCTTCAATGCCTCTCTTTGTCACCATATATCCTAAGAATTTACCTGCTTTAACACCAAAGTGACATTTTGAAGGATTAAGTTTCATGTTATATTTGTCAAGGATATCGAATGCTTCCTCCAAGTCTCTTAGGTGATCCTCAGCTTTTATAGATTTTACCACCATATCATCTATGTAAACCTCCATAGTTTGTCCAATCTGATCCTTGAACATCATATTCACCAGCCTTTGATATGTTGCACCTGCATTTCTTAGTCCGAACGGCATAGCAATATAGCAGTATATACCAGTTGGAGTCATGAAGGCTGTATCCTCTTGGTCGGATGGTTCCATTTGGATTTGTTGAAATCCAGATGAAGCATCCATAAAAGTTAACAGTTCATGACCCGCAGTTGCATCCACCATGGAGTCACTGTGGGGTAATGGGAAAGGATCCTTGGGACATGCCTTATTTAAATCGGTAAAATCGACACATACCCTCCACTTTCCGTTTTTCTTTTGAACAACAACCACATTGGCCAACCATCTTAGATACTTGACCTCTCTAATCATACCTGCCCGGAGCAATTTCTCTACCTCTTCCTGGATAATGGCATTCCTTTCCGGTGCAAACTTTCTTCTCCTTTGATGGATTGGTTTGAAGGACCTGTCAATGCCGAGTTTGTGAGTGATTACATCTTTGGATATACCAGTCATGTCTTCGTGTTTCCATACGAAGGTAGTCTTTCTCCTTTTGAGGAAGGATACGAGGTCTTCTTTCATTTTGCCAAGGATCCCTGATCCGATATAGATTTTGGATTCAGGATCATCAGGATCCATGAGGATTTCTACCACATCCTGCTCTCTTGCCTCCAAGACATCCCTTGGAGGATACCTTGATTACTATTGCTCCCTTGACTTCGAGGCTGGTTTCATCGATGAAGTGTAGCAATTCTTAGCCTCCTGCTGATCACTATCAATCTTCACTATTCCCCAAGGACTAGGGAGCTTCACACATTGATGGTAGGTAGATGGGACTGCTTTCATATCGTGTATCCAAGGCCTGCCAAGGATAACATTACAACAAGATAAACAGTCAATAACACAAAATTTTTGATAAGAGTGTAGGCCTTCGATGTATATTGGGAGTTTAATGTCCCCCAGGGTATTCTTAGTTTCGCCACTAAATCCCACGAGCACGGAGGATCTTGGTATGATATCTGATTCAGGGATACCCATCTTCTTTAGAACATCAAGCTGGATAATGTTCACTGAACTTCCTCCGTCTATAAGGATCCAGCGGACAAAATGGTTAGAAATGAAAAGAGTAATAACTAAACCATCGTGATGAGGATCCTGGATATCAACACGATCGTCCTCATCAAAGGTTATGACTTTTCCTTCGGAGACACTTGATGTTCGAACAGGTCTTTCTCCGTTATCCATTTTAGTTTCCTTTGCATGCCTTTTAGCTGCTGAGAAGGATGTGCCACAAATGTCTGATCCTCCAGAAATAAAGTTTATTACTTGTGCATCTGCTGGAGGGGCTGGAGCCTTCTCAGGGATCCTTTCAGGATCCTGAGTCCTCGACTTTTTTCTTCCCAACAATTCTTTTAGATGCCCCTTGCTCAACAAGTATCCAATTTCCTTTCTTAGTGCAATGCATTCTTCTGTGAGATGCCCGAAATCTTCATGGTATGCACACCACTTAGATTTATCCTTAGTTGCAGCTGGCCTATCATTTTTTCTCGGCCATCTAGCTTTATCACATAGGTTTTGCATCGCAAGGATTAGTTCATTGTTATCATCACAAAAACAATATTCAGAAATTGGAGGATAATCCTCATCATCCTCTTCTTGATCAACAGAATGCACGTTCTGGTTATCAGATCTGTTGTAGGATCTGAACTTGTTGTTCCTGAATGAGGATCCCTGCTTATCCTGCTTTGAGGATCCTGCTAACCTCTCCTGGATCCTCTTGTCGTCCTCTAGCCTAATGAATCTAAGTGCTCGGGTTCTTACCTCATCTAAGTTCCTGCATGGTGTCATAACAAGATCATCATAGAACGACGAATCCCTAAGCAATCCCATTTTAAAGGCCTCAACAGCCGTGGCTATATCTAAGTTGGGAATGTCTAAGGATTCTTTACTGAATTTGGTAATGTAATCCCTTAATGATTCATTATGACCCTGGGTTATCCTATATAGATCACTAGTTAATCGTTCAAATTTTCTACTACAAGAAAACTGATTATTAAACAAGTTAACTAGATTAGCAAATGAGGTAACATAATAGGGGGGAAGACTTAGCAGCCATTTGAGAGCTGATCCAGTAAGAGTGGATCCGAATCCCTTGCACAGGCATGCTTCCTTTAACCTTTCTGGGATTGGATTGATCTCCATCCTCTCCCTATATTGTGCTATGTGTTCTTCAGGATCCGTCGAACCATCATATAGCTTCATTGTTGGCACATGGAACCTCTTGGGTATCTCAGCATCACAGATTGGTGGTGCAAAACGAGATATCTTGTGGCTCCCATCTGCAATCTCTGGGATAGGTTTGACCACTCCTGGAACACTTGATATCATATCCTTTAGCTTTTGCAATTCTCTGGCCATGGCATGATTGATACCTGGATCCTGCATAAGACCATGGTTAGTAGTATAAGAATTATTAAAAGTGTTACCTCCCATTGGATTCAGATTAGGAAGATTGGATGTTAATCCATATTGTTGGGGCTCTGGAATGATCGAGGGACCAGTAGAAGCATTAGTCTGCATTGGAATAAAATCTCCCTGATGGACATCTGAACTTCCTATTTGCAAACTCCTCAAGGATCCTGGCATCTGGAAGGATCCCTGAAACTGGGACGATCCTGGAACAAAGGAGGATCCTTGAACCTGGGATAATCCTGGAACAAAGGAGGATCCTTGAACCTGGGATGATCCTGGAACAAATGAGGATCCTTGAACCTGGGATGATCCTGGAACAAAGGAAGATCCTTGAACCTGGGATGATCCTGGAACAAAGGAAGATCCTTGAACCTGCTGCGCTCCTGCATATCCTCCTGAATTCGTGAGGGATCCCATATGCTGAGGATAGGATCCCGCTGGATGGAAATATGAACCTGATGCCTGGGTCACCGTTGTTGTTCCGTAGTGCACTCCTTTTGGCCCACCCACATATTGTACATCTGGAACCACTGATGGCTGGGAAGTAATCATCGGAGTATCAAAATTCAAAGATTTTGGCACCAGTGGGGAATGATCCTCTGCCGTTTTCTTTTGTTTCTTGAGATCTCCGATTTCCTTGAGGATCCTTTCATTGGTCTTATCCTGTTGCCGTATCTGATCCTTCATCTGCAAAATCAAAGTAAACATGTCACTAGTAGTGGGAGTGTAAGAAGCAGAAGAAGTTGGAGGTTTTGAGAAAATGGGAGTTGGTTTCTTTGCAGCATTCTCAGCATTCTTCTGGGATCCAGAAGGTGGTGGAGGCAAAGGGGGAACGCCTTGTGAAGAAGTGAATGAGGGCATCAAATTTGAAGCGTTCTTCGCTGAGGAAGCCATTTTCTCGGTTGTAGTGAACTGAAATGAGCACAGAAATGCGAATTTTTCTAAGGACGAAGCACCAATTGCCCCACGGTGGGCGCCAAACTGTTTTGGTCAAAAAATCTGATGAGGATATTGCAACCAAACTCTCTGTTACGGGGTATGATGCTAATAATGTAGAACAATGACAAGGATCACTTCAATGTAAATTGCACAAATGACACAAGGATTTATACGGGGAAAAAGCCCTTGATCAAGAGTTGATCTCCGGCACAAAAAACCCCGGGTGATGGAAACTACCGATCACCAAGCTCAAATTAATGAATAAATGTTTACAACTTCGGATAGTAACGAGCTAGGTACAAGGATCACTATCGTGAAATGTGTAAAAGTGAGTGAAAACGAATGAATGTTCGTCGAGAGCTTCAAGTATGCGAGTGTATGAGAGTGTGTGTAGCTGAAAAATGACTAAGTGTTCTAAATTCTAGCTCGTTACCCCTTTTAAAATAGAAGTTAACTACAATAACTAACTATCTGACTTTTGTGCCAAGCTCCCACGTTCTCCACAACGTCCATTTTTGGTCAAGCACGTGCGGGATAGTCTGGGAATATTCTCCAGGAATGTCGCCAAGACAAAGTCCGAGTTGAACTTCCTGCAAAACATTCACGAATTCAAAGTAGACAACCGTTAGTACTGGGATCCTCATAGTGATCCATGATCCTGATCCTGCAACACTTCTGAGGATCACTACTTCAGACAGAGTTGAGGATCACTAAATCCAACAGCAAATAAGGATCACTGGTTATTTAGAAATCCACCCCTAACAGTTTCCATCACCCGGGGTTTTTTGTACCGGAGATCAACTCTTGATCAAGGGCTTTTTCCCCGTATAAACCTTGTGTCACTTGTTATTTATATTTCATAGTGATCCTTATTGCTATAAACCAATTCAAGCATCATACCCTGTAACAGAGAGTTTGGTTACATTATCCTCGTTTGATTTTTTGACCAAAACAGTTTGGCGCCCACCGTGGGGCAATTGGTGCTTCATTTCTAAGAAATTCTCATCTTTGTGATCATTCCGGTTCATTGCATACGAGCAGATGGCTTCATCATCAAAGAGTACCTCCAGTGCGATGTCTGCAGTCAATTCATCCCAGGGCATTCCACCTTTGCCTCCACCACCTTCTGGACCTCAGAAAAATGCCGAGAAGAAACCAACTCCCATTTTCTCAAAACCTCCAACTTCTTCTGCTTCTTATACTCCTACTACTAGTGACTTGTTTACTCTGATTTTGCAGATGAAGGAGCATATCCAGCAGTAGGACAAGACCAATGAAAGGATCTTTAGAGAAATTGGAGACATCAAGAAACAGAAGAGATCGGCAGAGGATCATTCCCTGCTAATGCCCAGATCTTTGAATTTTGATACTCCGGTTATAACTTCTCAGCCTTCAGTGGTTCCAGACGTTCAATATGTGGGAGGACCAAAAGGAGTGCATTACGAGTCATCAGCAATGACTCAGGCTTCAGGGTTACACTTTCAACCATCAGGATCCCATCCTCAGCATATAGGATTCTTTGCAAGCTCAGGAGGATACTCGGGAGCGCAGCAGATTCAAGGGTACTAGCCGTTTCAAGGATCCTCCCAGGTTCAAGGATCCTCCCAGGTTCAAGGATCCTCCCAGTTTCCAGGATCCTCCCAGGTTCAAGGATCCTCTCAGATTCAAGGATCCTCCTATGTTCAAGGATCCTCTCAGATTCAAGGATCCTCCTATGTTCAAGGATCCTCTCAGATTCAAGGATCCTCCTATGTTCCAGGATCCTCCCAGGTTCAAGGATCTTCCTACATTCCAGGATCCTCCCAGGTTCAAGGATCCTCTCAGTTTCAGGGATCCTTCCAGATTCCGGGATCATTAAGGAGTTTGCAATCAGGGAGTTCCGACATCCATCAGGGAGATTTCATTCCAATGCAAACCATTGCTTCTACTGGTCCATCGGTCATTCCAGAGCCTCAACAATATGGATTCACATCCATTCTTCCTAATTTGAATCCAATGGGAGGTAACACTTTCAATAATTCTTATACCACTAACCATGGCCTTATGCAGGATACAGGTATCAATCATGCCATGGCCAGAGAATTGCAAAAGTTAAAGGATATGATATCAAGTGTCCCAGGAGTGGTCAAGCCTATCCCAGAGATTGCAGATGGGAGCCACAAGATATCTCGTTTTGCACCACCAATCTGTGATGCTGAGATACCCAAGAGGTTCTATGTGCCTACCATGAAGTTGTATGATGGTTCAACGGATCCTGAGGAACACATAGCTCAGTACAGGGAAAGGATGGAGATCAATCCCATCCCAGAAAGGTTAAAGGAAGCGTGTCTGTGCAAGGGATTTGGATCCACTCTTACTGGATCGGCTCTTAAATGGCTGCTAAGTCTTTCCCCTTACTCTATTATCTCATTTGCTAATCTAGTTAATCTATTTAATAACCAGTTTTCTTGTAGTAGAAAATTTGAGCATTTAACTAGTGATCTGTATAGGATAACCCAGGGTCATAATGAATCATTAAGGGATTATATCACTAAATTTAGTAAAGAATCCTTAGATATTCCTAACCTGGACATAGCTACGGCTGTTGAAGCCTTTAAAATAGGACTGCTTAGGGATTCGTTATTCTATGATGATCTTGTTATGACACCATGCAGGAATCTAGATGAGGTAAGAACCCGGGCCCTTAGGTTCATCCGGCTAGAGGATGACAAAAGGATCCAGGAGAGGTTAGCAGGATCCTCAAAGCAAGAGAAGCAAGGATCCTCATTCAAGAACAACAAGTTCAGATCTTATAATAAATCTGATAACCAGAATGTGCATGCTGTTGAACAAGAAGAGGATGATGAGGATTATCCTCCAATCTCTGAATATTGTTTTTCTGTTGATAACAATGAACTAATCCTTGCGATGCAGAATTTAGGTGATAAAGCTAGATGGCCCAGAAAAAATGATAGACCAGCTGCAACTAAAGATAAGTCAAAGTGGTGTGCATACCATGAAGATTTTGGGCATCTCACAGAAGAATGCATCGCATTGAGAAAAGAAATTGGATACTTGTTGAGCAAGGGGCACTTGAAAGAATTATTGGGGAGAAAGAAGTCAGGGACTCAGGATCCTGAAAGGATCCCAGAGAAAGCTCCAGCCCCTCCAGCAGATGCACAAATTATAAACTTTATTTCTGGAGGATCAGACATTTATGGAACATCCTTCTCTGCAGCCAAAAGACATGCGAAGGAAACCAAGATGCATAATGGAGATAGACCCATTCGAACATCTAGTGTCTCCGAAGGAAAAGTTATAACTTTCGATGAGGATGATCGTGTTGACATCCAGGATCCTCATCATGATGGTTTGGTTATCACTCTTTTTATTTCTAACCATTTTGTTCGCAGGATCCTTATAGATGGAGGAAGCTCTGTGAACATTATCCAGCTTGATGTTCTCAAGAAGATGAATATCCCTGAATCCGACATCATACCTAGATCCTCTGTGCTCGTGGGATTCAGTGGCGAGACTAAGAATACTATGGGGGACATTAAACTCCCAATCTATATCGAAGGCCTACATTCTTACCAAAAGTTTTGTGTTATTGACTGTTTATCTTGTTGTAATGTTATCCTTGGCAGGCCTTGGATACATGACATGAAGGCAGTCCCAACCACTTATCATCAATGTGTGAAGCTTCCTAGTCCTTGGGGAATAGTGAAGATTGATAGTGATCAGCAAGAGGCTAAGAACTGCTACACCTCATCAATGAAACCAGCATCAAAGTCTAGGGAGCAATAACAATCAAAGTGTCCTCCAAGGGATGTCTTGGAGGCAAGAGAACATGATATAGTAGAAATCCTTATGGATCCTGATGATCCTGAATCTATAGTTTATATAGGATCAGGGATCCTTGGCGAAATGAAGGAAGACCTCATATCCTTCCTCAAAAGGAGAAAGACTACCTTTGCATGGAAACACGAAGACATGATAGGTATATCTAAAGATGCAATCACTCACAAACTTGGCATTGATAGGTCCTTCAAACCAATCCATCAAAGGAGAAGGAAATTTGCACCAGAAAGAAATGCCATTATCCAGGAGGAGGTAGAGAAATTACTCCGAGCAGGTATGATTAGAGAGGTCAAGTATCCAAGATGGTTGGCCAATGTGGTTGTTGTTCAAAAGAAAAACGGAAAGTGGAGGGTATGTGTCGATTTCACAGATTTAAATAAGGCATGTCCCAAGGATCCTTTCCCATTACCCCACATTGACTCCATGGTGGATGCCACTGCGGGTCATGAACTATTAACTTTTATGGATGCTTCGTCTGGATTTCAACAAATTCAGATGGAACCATCCGATCAAGAGGATACAGCCTTCGTGACTCCAACTGGTATATACTGCCATATTGCTATGCCATTCAGACTAAGAAATGCAGGTGCAACTTATCAAAGGCTAGTGAATATGATGTTCAAGGATCAGATTGGACAAACTATGGAGGTTTACATAGACGATATGGTGGTAAAATCAATAAAGGCTGAGGATCACCTAAGAGACTTGGAGGAAGCGTTCAATATCCTTGACAAATATAATATGAAGCTTAATCCTTCAAAATGTCACTTTGGTGTTGAAGCAGGTAAATTCTTAGGATATATGGTGACAAAGAGAGGCATTGAAGCCAGTCCAGAACAAATCAAAGCAATAGTGAACATCAAGTCCCCTATCAATGCTAAGGATGTTCAGAGGTTAACAGGCAGGATTGCAGCTTTAAACATATTCATATCCAAATCCTCAGAAAAGTGCAAGGAATTCTATGATATCCTAAGGAAAAACAAGAAATTCGAGTGGACTGAGAAGCATGAAAGTGCCTTAAGAGCTCTTAAGGATTACCTATCCTCGGCCCCGGCTTTGATGAAACCAGAAAAAGGAGATGTGTTATCCTTATATCTTGCGGTATCCTCAAAAGCAGTAAGTGCCGTCCTTGTTAAGGATCACGAAGGTACGCAACATCCTGTCTATTATGTAAGTAAGAGTTTACTTGATGCTGAATCCAGGTATTCACACTTAGAAAAACTTATCCTTGCATTAATTATGGCATCTACTAAATTAAGTCATTATTTTGAAACTCATGCTATTATCGTTAAAACTAATTTTCCAATCAAGAATGTCCTCAGGAAACCTGAAATGTCAGGAAGGATGGCTAAGTGGGCAGTGAAGCTTAGTGCATATGATATAAGATATGAGCCCAGGACAGCCATTAAATCCCAAGCATTAGCTGACTTTGTGGCAGATTTCAGTAGTGATTTGCAAAAGGAAGCTGAATTAGAAGTCCAGCAGCTAGAAGAGACCAAGGATCCTTGGATACTCTACACTGATGGATCCTCAAACGTCAAAGGAACAGGGCTTGGAATACTACTAAAATCGCCACAGGGGGACATAATACCCCACTCTATAGCTTTTGAGTTCCAAACCACTAACAATGAGGCTGAATACGAAGCCTTGATAGCTGGCTTGCAAATTGCTAAGCATATGAGGATCAGGTATCTTGAGGTAAATGTAGATTCTTTGTTAATCACTAATCACTTTAATGGATCCTATGCTGTTAAAGGTGAAAAGCTAATCAAATATCTGGAGTTAGTCAAAGAATTGGCACTCTCTTTTGTATCCTTTAGTTTGACACAGGTACCAAGGGAAGAGAATGTAGAGGCAGATGCACTAGCCAATTTAGGATCATCCTTGAAGATCCCGGAGGATATCAAGATCCCTATTATCCATATCCTGACCCCGGCTATTTAGGATCATGTGGCTATGGAGATAGGAGAGGATTCTGCAATCACCCCTAGCGATGATAGTCAATCTCATTCAGGATCATGGATTCTCCCAATCATGAGATAATTACAACATGGAGAGATTCCTACAGGAGAAAACCCTAGGGCTTTCAAAATTAAGGTATCTCAATTCACAATTTTAAATAATATGTTGTATAAACGATCTCTTGCAGGACCATATTTAAGATGCATCGAGGATCCTGAAATCCAAGAAGTTTTAAAATACTTCCATGAAGGAGATTGTGGAAACCACACTGGGGGCAGGGCATTATTCTCAAGGATCCTGAGGACAGGATACTACTGGCCAACCATGAAGAGAGATGTTGTGGAGTATGCTAAGAAATGTGATCCTTGTCAGAGACAAAGCAACATCCTTCATCAACCAGCTGAACTTTTGCAACCTATATCCTCCTCTTGGCCATTTATGAGATGGGGTATGGATATAGTTGGTAAGCTCCCTAAGGCACCTGGTGGAAAAGTATTAATGCTTGCTATGACTGATTACTTCTCCAAGTGGATAGGGGCTGAAGCTTTTGCCCAAGTCAGAGAAAAGGAAGTTATATCCTTCATTAAAAGAAATATTATAACTAGATTTGGTATTCCTTCTGAAATTATATGTGATAATGGTTCCCAATTCATTGGGGGCAGAACTACTAACTTTTGTGACAGTTGGGGGATTAAGATGATAACATCAACACCAGTCCACCCACAAGCTAATGGTCAGGCAGAATCCTCCAATAAGATCATCATCAACAATTTGAAGAAGAAGCTTGGATCCAAGAAAGGGAAATGGGCAGGAGAATTGCCTTATGTGCTTTGGGCTGACAGAACAACTCCTAAGAATGCTACTGGCCAAACTCCATTCTCTTTGGTATTTGGGGCCGAATCAGTGATCCCTACAAAAATGGTGGTTCCAACTGCTAGAACCAGTATTCGTGATCCTGAGGAAAACGATGAAAACTTGGTTCAAGACCTGGATACTATAGAAGAAATCAGAGATTTGGCAAGGATAAGGATGGCCAGTTATCAGCAAAGAATGGCCGGTGCCTACAACAAAAATGTTAGGATCAGGAAATTCCAAGTTGGTGATATGGTACTAAGGAAAGCATTTCAGAATACCACCAATCCTGCTGAAGGAAAGTTGGCACCAAAATGGGAAGGCCCTTACTTGATTGAAGCTGAGGCAGGAAAGGGGGCATATCGATTGCTAACAATGGAAGGTGACTTACTACCAAGAGCTTGGAATGCTGTCCATTTGAAGAGATACTTCATGTGATAAGGATCCATGATCCTCACATTATAAATATCCTTAAAGGATCCTCAAAGTACAGATGATCCTCATTTTTGGTAACATTCTAATCTTAAACTATTTCATTTCCTTACTTTCTCACATAAGGATAAGGATCTTGCATCCTTTATCCCCATTTCACGAGATTTTGAGTTTTGAAGGTTCAGGTACTCTTAACAAAAGGATAATTATCCACAAGAGCAACCAGTTACTTGGGCTTGTCCCCAGTTATCCTTGGGTTTGACCCCAGTTCCGCCAGTAGCGCACGATGATCCTGGTATAGTTCATGGCAGTGGGACCAGTACTCGTTTTAGGGGCTGATAATTCCATTGTACTGGCTATACCTAGGATCCTACGTATAATGGTAGACGTACCATACATCCGTTCTTAAGGTTTCTAGCTTTTTCACGTTAGCTAAGGTTTTGGTATTTTCATGCCACTAAGTTTGGATAGTCGCCAGTTAGGGCCATACTCCAGTTAACATACGATCCTTGGGCTTGTCCCCAGTTATCCTTGGGCTTGTCCCCAATTATCCTTGGGCTTGTTCCCAGTTATCCTTGGGCTTGTCCCCAGTTATCCTTTCGGCTTGTCCCCAGTTGCTAACCTTTATCTTATAATGGCTTAGTCCTAAGTTATGTTCTATTCCAGGTCTTCGAAGTTAAACAACCAAGGATCCTTGATCCTTACCTTTTACTAAGGTTTCTTCTGTGGTTATCCTGGTTATAATAATATTAAGAGTTAGGATCCTAACTTGGATCCTCAGGTATGATCCTTAACTATTTTGATTTTATTCATTGATTATTTGAATAACCCTAATACTTTGACAACTGAACTCATGATCCTTAAAATATACCACTTTTTGGAATTTTTCAACTATAGGATATTTGATCCTGCATTATATCCTAAATTTTTTATCTAAGTTGTTCAACTTTTCTTACTCATACAAGTGTAAATCAAAACAATTGAAAAATAAAATAACAACAAGGATATCAACACAGGATATAGCCAAAAAGTTAAAGTCATTTTATTAGCAAAAGCTTAAACCCTTTTAAGGTTGTCAAAATTACCTACCCCGAGCATCTACCAGCAATACGTGGCCCGTCCGCTGGGGTAAGTAAAGGGTGTCCATTGTCTAAAGGTCTTGGTAGTGCAGGAATTAAAAAGATGGCAGGATCACAATGGCTTCATCCCCCAAACAGAGGATCCCTCCACCAGTTGTAATCCTACCTATTGTCCAAAGGATCATTCATAATCCTTAACCCTAATAGCTATTGTTTAGTTATTACAGACCATCATTGTTTTAAAACATCACAACCACAAAAAACTACTTCCAAATTTAAAAATTGGGCTCCGGCTACGTCTAGGAATGTCCATCATCGCCCAATCATGCAGCCTACACCTTCGCTGCATCCTCATCCCCTCCAGCTTCGGTATCCTTAACCTGATCCTTCCTACTACCTCCAGCCTCGATCGCCAAAACCTCCTCAGCCTCCTCATCATCTTCAAGATCACCCAACCTCGCTTTCCAGCCCTCAACATCCCAGCTGCTTCTGTCGAAGTTAGGATCTTGAGCTTCCTGGGCCATCTTTAGTTTTGTCTGATACATTGTGATGGCAGCGGAGACCTTTGCACCTTCTATGAGATCATGCTTCTCGTAGTCGATGTCGATCAAGATTTTAGCTGTCTTAGTCTTGGCATCTTGAAGGGCTTTTTCAAGATCAGCAATCTTAAGATCCTTTAGCACTGCAACTTGTTGGAGGTCAGCAATCTTCTTATCCAGCTCCTCGACGCTTCCCACATAATCTTCAATCTCAACCAATTTCTGCAAAGAAAAAGACAAAGCAATTCAAGATCAGATGATCCTCAAATGAGTAGGATACCTAGGCAGAATTGGTGATCCTCACGTCATTGAAGTATTCAAGGAACTGGTGGCGGATCAGTGGTAGGCCTTGTAGGTCCTCTGTATCAGAAGTTTTCCTCTTCTTGCCACCCCTTCCTTTAGTGGGTGCCTTGGGAATGGAGACGCTAGGACTGGCAGTGGCCCTCTTCTTCCTGGATCGGACAGCGTCAAGATCGGCCGTGTTGAATTGGGAGGCAGGCTTGGAAGATTTTCTGGCACCTATACATTTAAAGCAAGATAAGTATCCTTATCCTATTTCAATTTAACTATTTATTTTAATATTCAACTATACAAAAAGCAGGATACTTACTTGACATGGTGACTGAGCCTGAGGATACCTCTTGAGAATCCTGGGTTATTGTCTTGAATGATCTTGTTTCAGGGCCGAGTCTTCTAAAAAGAGCAAGCCTTTCCTTAGTATCAAGAGATGGTATGAGATGTGAAACAGTGACAGCTGCATAACATAAAACAAAAGGGGGTTAGTGATCCTATCACAAGAGCAAGATTACCTGGTGATCCTTCTTAGGCTCCTCTGTCCTACCATGAGTGGACCACTTCCTTGGTAGATCCTTTCCGTTTGGAATGGTATCCCTTCTGACAAAGAAAAAGCGTCGTTTCCAGTTTGTATCGTTCTTGGTGGCCTTAAAAATGGGATGTTCTTCGCTGGGTTTTCGCTTAAACAGATATCGGTGGGATCCAAACGTTGTGAGATCATACATCTCTGCCAGTTCCGACATTCCTAAATCAATCCCTTCCTGCTCTATGATCCTTTCAAGGGTATATAAGACCCTCCAGATCATCGGCATAGCTTGGATGTAAGAGATGCCGGTTAAGGAGAAAAAGGATTGGGTAAAAGCTGGAAAATGATAGGTATATCCTATGGTGAATGGGGTAACCGGAAAGGCAACCCATGTCTCAGAAATGTAGTCGCTCAGAACAGTGGGATCGAAGGGTTTGAAAAAGGTGTTCGCCGGAAAGCAGTACCGGATCTTATCTACTTGTGCATCGTTAAAGCAACACCTCTCATTCACTGAGTCTTTGATAATCCCTTGACTCTTCAAGGGGCTATCCTTCTGGTGATCCTTGGCGGGGGAGGACCGGAGCATCATTCTTAACGTGATGTTGGTAAAGAAAGAAAAACAGAGTAAGAGAAGGAGAAATAAGAGAAGAGATACCTGATTGATCTTCGACTGAGAATTTAAAGGGAAGTTCTCTGGGATTTAAATGCAAATTGATCCTATCTCTAACTCCTATTTATAATGATGATTTGCAGGATTGTCACTTCGGTGACGTCAGCTTTGCAACGGCTAGTCCGTCTTCAACGGCTAGTTATCCGTTAGTTTGTTGCGGATAAGATGAACAAAATACAACTCGTTTATTTACAATATAACTCCTTATATTTTGGGGGCAATTGTTAGGGGTGGATTTCTAAATGACTCGTGATCCTCAATTATTATCCTGTTTGGTGATCCTTACTTCTGTGTCAGTTAGTGATCCTCAGAAGTGCCTCAGGATCAGGATCATAGATCATCCTAAGGATCCTTATACTAATGATTGTCTGCTTTGAATTCGTAACTGTTTTGCAGGAATATCAATTGGGACTTGGTCTTGGCGATATTTTTGGAGAATATTCTAAGTCTATTCCGCACGTGCTTGGTCAGAAATGGACGTTGTGGAGTCGTGGAGGACTTGCACCATTTCCGGATAGTTTGTTATTTAGATTTTTACTAGATTTAAAAGGGGTAGCGAGCTAATTAGACAACACTTTTGGCTATTTTTGGCTACACACACTCTTACAACCGCTCACACCAGCTCTCGTTCATTCACTTAGCAAATTCGTACAATTTTTACACATTACACTATAGTGATCCTTGTATTTAGCTCGCTATCATCCGAAGTTGTAACACATTACTTGTTTAATTTGAGTTGGTGATCGGTAGTTTCCATCACCCGGGGTTTTTTGTGCCGGAGATCAACTCTTGATCAAGGGCTTTTTCCCCGTATAAACCTTGTGTCACTTGTTATTTATATTTCATAGTGATCCTTATTGCTATAAACCAATTCAAGCATCATACCCCGTAACAGAGAGTTTGGTTACATTATCCTCGTCTGATTTTTTGACCAAAACAATGGTTTGGTTATCACTCTTTTTATTTCTAACCATTTTTGTTCGCAGAATCCTTATAAACGGAGGAAGCTCTGTGAACATTATCCAGCTTGATGTCCTCAAGAAGATAAACATTCCTGAATCTGATATCATACCAAGATCCTCTGTGCTCGTGGGATTCAGTGGCGAGACTAAGAATACTCTGGGGGACATTAAACTCCTAATCTATATCGAAGGCCTACATTCTTACCAAAAGTTTTGTGTTATTGACTGTTTATCTTGTTGTAATGTGATCCTTGGCAGGCCTTGGATACATGATATGAAGGCAGTCCCATCCACTTATCATCAATGTGTGAAGCTTCCTAGTCCTTGGGGAATAGTGAAGATTGATAGTGATCAGCAAGAGGCTAAGAACTGCTACACCTCATCGATGAAACCAGCATCAAGGTCAAGGGAGCAATAGCAATTAAAGCGTCCTCCAAGGGGTGTCTTGGAGGCAAGAGAACAGGATGTAGTAGAAATCCTTATGGATCCTGTTGATCCTGAATCTAAAGTTTATATAGGATCAGGGATCCTTGGCGAAATAAAGGAAGACCTCATATCCTTCCTCAAAAGGAGAAAGACCACCTTTGCATGGAAACACGAAGACATGACAGGTATATCTAAAGATATAATCACTCACAAACTTGGCATTGATAGGTCCTTCAAACCAATCCATCAAAAGAGGAGGAAATTTGCACCAGAAAGAAATGCCATTATCCAGGAGGAGGTAGAGAAATTACTCCGAGCAGGTATGATTAGAGAGGTCAAGTATCCAAGATGGTTGGCCAATGTGGTTGTTGTTCAAAAGAAAAATGGAAAGTGGAGGGTATGTGTCGATTTCACCGATTTAAATAAGGCATGTCCTAAGGATCCTTTCCCATTACCCCACATTGACTCCATGGTGGATGCAACTGCGGGTCATGAACTATTAACTTTTATGGATGCTTCGTCTGGATTTCAACAAATTCAGATGGAACCATCCGATCAAGAGGATACAGCCTTTATGACTCCAACTGGTATATACTGCTATATTGCTATGCCATTCGGACTAAGAAATGCAGGTGCAACTTATCAAAGGCTAGTGAATATGATGTTCAAGGATCAGATTGGACAGACTATGGAGGTTTACATAGACGATATGGTGGTAAAATAAAAAAAGGCTGAGGATCACCTAAGAGACTTGGAGGAAGCATTCAATATCCTTGACAAATATAACATGAAACTTAATCCCTCAAAATGTCACTTTGGTGTTAAAGCAGGTAAATTCTTAGGATATATGGTGACAAAGAGAGGCATTGAAGCCAGTCCAGAACAAATTAAAGCTATAGTGAACATCAAGTCGCCTGCCAATGCTAAGGATGTTCAGAGGTTAACAGGCAGGATTGCAGCTCTAAACAGATTCATATCCAAATCCTCAGAAAAGTGCAAGGAATTCTATGATATCCTAAGGAAGAACAAGAAATTCTAGTGGACTGAGAAGCATTAAAGTGCCTTAAGAGCTCTTAAGGATTACCTATCCTCGGCCCCGGCTTTGATGAAACCAGAAAAAGGAGACGTGTTATCCTTATATCTCGCGGTATCCTCAAAAGCAGTAAGTGCCGTCCTTGTTAAGGATCACGAAGGTACACAACATCCTGTCTATTATGTAAGTAAGAGTTTACTTGATGCTGAATCCAGGTATTCACACTTAGAAAAACTTATCCTCGCATTAATTATGGCATCTACTAAATTGAGACATTATTTTGAAACTCATGCTATTATCGTCAAAACTAATTTTCCAATCAAGAATGTCCTCAGGAAACCTGAAATGTCAGGAAGGATGGCTAAGTGGGCAGTGAAGCTTAGTGCATATGATATAAGATATGAGCCCAGGACAGCCATTAAATCCCAAGCATTAGCCGACTTTGTGGCAGATTTCAGTAGTGATTTGCAAAAGGAAGCTGAGTTAGAAGTCCAGCAGCTAGAGGAAACCAAGGATCCTTGGATACTATATACTGATGGATCCTCAAATGTCAAAGGAACAGGGCTTGCGATACTACTAAAATCGCCACAGGGGGATATAATACCCCACTCTATAGCTTGTGAGTTCCAAACCACTAACAATGAGGCTGAATATGAAGCCTTGATAGCTGGCTTGCAAATTGCTAAGCATATGAGGATCAGGTATCTTGAGGTACATGTAGATTCTTTGTTAATCACTAATCACTTTAATGGATCCTATGCTATTAAAGGTAAAAAGCTAATCAAATATTTGGAGATAGTCAAAGAATTGGCACTCTCTTTTGTATCCTTTAGTTGGACACAGGTACCAAGGGAAGAGAATGCAGAGGCAGATGCGTTAGCCAACTTAGGATCATCCTTGACGATCCCGGAGGATATCAAGATCCCTATTATCCATATCCTGACTCCGGCTATCGAGGATCATGTGGCTATGGAGATAGGAGAGGATTCTGCAATCACCCCTAGCGATGATAGTCAATCTCATTCAGGATCATGGATTCTCCCAATCATGAGATAATTACAACATGGAGAGATTCCTACAGGAGAAAACCCTAGGGCTTTCAAAATTAAGGTATCTCAATTCACAATTTTAAATAATATGTTGTATAAACGATCTCTTGCAGGACCATATTTAAGATGCATCGAGGATCCTGAAATCCAAGAAGTTTTAAAATACTTCCATGAAGGAGATTGTGGAAACCACACTGGGGGCAGGGCATTATTCTCAAGGATCCTGAGGACAGGATACTACTGGCCAACCATGAAGAGAGATGCTGTGGAGTATGCTAAGAAATGTGATCCTTGTCAGAGACAAAGCAACATCCTTCATCAACCAGCTGAACTTTTGCAACCTATATCCTCCTCTTGGCCATTTATGAGATGGGGTATGGATATAGTTGGTAAGCTCCCTAAGGCACCTGGTGGAAAAGTATTAATGCTTGCTATGACTGATTACTTCTCCAAGTGGATAGGGGCTGAAGCTTTTGCCCAAGTCAGAGAAAAGGAAGTTATATCCTTCATTAAAAGAAATATTATAACTAGATTTGGTATTCCTTCTGAAATTATATGTGATAATGGTTCCCAGTTCATTGGGGGCAGAACTACTAACTTTTGTGACAGCTGGGGGATTAAGATGATAACATCAACACCAGTCCACCCACAAGCTAATGGTCAGGCAGAATCCTCCAATAAGATCATCATCAACAATTTGAAGAAGAAGCTTGGATCCAAGAAAGGGAAATGGGCAGAAGAACTACCTTATGTGCTTTGGGCTGATAGGACAACTCCTAAGAATGCTACTGGCCAAACTCCATTCTCTTTGGTATTTGGGGCAGAGTCAGGGATCCCTACAGAAATGGTGGTTCCAACTGCTAGAACAAGTATTCGTGATCCTGAGGAAAATGATGAGAACTTGGTTCAAGACCTGGATACTATAGAAGAAATCAGAGATTTGGCAAGGATAAGGATGGCAAGTTATCAGCAAAGAATGGCTGGAGCCTACAACAAAAATGTCAGGATCAGGAAGTTCCAAGTTGGTGATATGGTACTAGGGAAAGCATTTCAGAATACCACCAATCCTGCTGATGGAAAGTTGGCACCAAAATGGGAAGGACCTTACTTGATTGAAGCTGAGGCAGGAAAGGGGGCATATCGATTGCTAACAATGGAAGGTGATTTGCTACCTAGAGCCTGGAATGCTGTCCATTTGAAGAAATACTTCATGTGATAAGGATCCATGATCCTCACATTATAAATATCCTTAAAGGATCCTCAAAGTACAGATGTTCCTCATTTTGGTAACATTCTAATCTTAAACTATTTCATTTCCTTACTTTCTCACATAAGGATAAGGATAAGGATCCTGCATCCTTTATCCCCCTTTCACGTGATTTTGAGTTTTGAAGGATCAGGTACTCTTAGCAAAAGGATGATTATCCGCAAAAGCAACCAGTTACTTGGGTTTGACCCCAGTTATTTGGGCTTGACCCCAGTTCCGCCAGTAGCGCACGATGATCCTGGTATAGTTCATGGCAGTGGGACCAATACTCGTTTTAGGGGCTGATAATGCCATTGTACTGGCTATACCTAGGATCCTACGTATAATGGTAGACGTACCATACATCCGTTCTTAAGGTTTCTAACGTTTTCACGTTAGCTAAGGTTTTGGCATTTTCATGCCACTAAGTTTGGATAGTCGCCAGTTAGGGCCATACTCCAGTTCACACACGATCCTTGGGCTCATCCCCAGTTATCCTTGGGCTTGTCCCCAGTTATCCTTCGGGCTTGTCCCCAGTTGCTAACTTTTATCTTATAATGGCTTAGTCCCAAGTTATGTTCTATTTCAGGTCTTCGAAGTTAAACAACCAAGGATCCTTGATCCTTACCTCTTATTAAGGTTTGTCCTATGAGTATCCTGGTTATAATATTAAGGGTTAGGATCCTAACTTGGATCCTCAGGTATGATCCTTAACTATTCTGATTTTATTCATTGATTATTTGAATAACCCTAATACTTTGACAACTGGACTCATGATCCTTAAGATATACCACTTTTTGGAATTTTTCAACTATTGGATACTTGATGCTGGATCATATCCTAATTTTTTAATTTGTTCAACTTTTCTTACTCAGACAAGTGTACATCAAAACAATTGAAAATCAAAAGGACAAACAAGGATAACAACACAAAATAAGCCAAAAAAGTTTAAAGTTATTTTATTAACAAAGGATTAACCGTCAAAAGTTGTCAAAATTGCCAACCCACGTTTCTACCAGCAAAACGTGGCCCGTCCACATGGGTCGGCAACGGGTGTCCATTGTTTATGCGGTTATAGCAAGTGCAGGAAATCAAAAGGCGGCAGGATCACAATGGCTTCATCCCCCAAACAGAGGATCCCTCCACCATTTGTAATCCTACCTATTGTCCAAAGGATCCCAGATCCTTAATCCTAAAACTATTGTTCAAATACAGACCATCATTGTTTTAAAACAGCACAACCACAAAACAAACTACTACCAAATTTAAAAATTGGGCTCCGGCTACGTCTAGGAATGTCCATCATCGCCCAATCATGCAGCCTACACCTTCGCTGCATCTTCATCCCCTCCAGCTTCGGTATCCTTCACCTGATCCTTTCCACTGCCTCCGGCCTCGATCGCCAAAACCTCCTCGGCCTCCTCATCATCTTCCAGATCAGCTAACCTCGCCTTCCAGCCCTCAACATCCCAGCTGCTTCTGTCGAAGTTGGGATCTTGAGCCTCCTTGGCCATCTTCAGTTTTGTTTTGTACATTGTGATGGCAGCAGAGACCTTTGCACCTTCTATGAGATCATGCTTCTCGTAGTCGATGTCGATCAAGATTTTAGCTGTCCTAGTCTTGGCATCTTGAAGGGCTCTTTCGAGATCGGCAATCTTAAGATCCTTGAGCACTGCAACTTGTTGGAGGTCAGCAATCTTCTTGTCCAGCTCCTCAACGCTCCCCACGTAGTCCTCAATCTCAGCAAATTTCTGCAAAAAAAAATAAAGAACAGTTCAAGAACAGGTGATCCTCAAATAAGCTGGATACCTAAAGCAGGGACAAGGATCCTTACATCGTTGAAGTATTCAAGGAACTTGTGGCGGATCAGTGGTAGACCTTGCAGATCCTCAGCTTCAGAGGCTTTTCTTTTCTTGCCACCCCTTCCTTTAGTGGGTGCCTTGGGGATGGAGACACTAGGGCTGGCAATGGTCTTCTTCTTTCTGGATCGGACGGTGTCAAGGTCAGCCATGTTGAACTGGGAGGCAGGCTTGGAAGCTTTTCCGGCACCTACACATTCAAAGCAAGATAAGTATCCTTATCCTATTTCTATTTAACTATTTATTTAAATCTTTAACTATATAAAAAGCAGGATACTTACTTGACATGGTGACTGAGCCTGAGGATACCTCTTGAGAATCCTGGGTTATTGTCTTGAATTATCTTGTTTCAGGACTGAGTCTTCTAAAAACAGCAAGCCTTTCCTTAGTATCAGGAGATGGTATGAGATGTGAAACAGTGACAGCTGCATAACATAAAACAAAAGGGAGTTAGTGATCCTATTACAAGAGCAAGATTACCTGGTGATCCTTCTCAGGATCCTCCGTCCTACCATGGGTGGACCACTTCCTTGGTAGATCCTTTCCATTTGGAATGGTATCCCCTCTGACAAAGAAAAAGCGTCGCTTCCAGTTTGTATCGTTCTTGGTGGCTTTAAAAATGGGATGTTCTTCGCCGGGTTTTCGCTTAAACAGATATCGGTGGGATCCAAACGTCGTGAGATCATACATCTCTGCCAGTTCTGACATTCCTAAATCAATACCTTCCTGCTCTATGATCCTTTCAAGGGTGTATAAGACCCTCCAGATCATCGGCATAGCTTGGATGTAGCAGATGCCGGTAAGGGAGAAAAAGTATTGGGTAAAAGCTGGAAAAGGATAGGTGTATCCTATGGTGAACGGGGTAACCGGAAAGGTAACCCATGTTTTAGAAATGTAGTCGCTCAGAACAGTGGGATCGAAAGGCTTGAAAAAGGCGTTCACCGGAAAGCAGTGCCGGATCTTATCTATTTGAGGATCGGTAATGCAACACCTCTCATTCACCGAGTCTTTGATGATCCCTTGACTCTTCAAAGGGCTATCCTTCTGGTGATCCTTGGCGGGGGAGGACCAGAGCATCATTCTTAACGTGATGTTGGTAAAGAAAGAAAAACAGAGTAAGAGAAGGAGAAATAAGAGAAGAGATACCTGATTGATCTTCGACTGAGAATTTAAAGGGAGTTTCTCTCGGATTTTAATGCAAATTGATCCTATCTCTAACTCCTATTTATAATGATGATTTGCAGGATTGTCACTTCAGTGACGTCAGGTTTGCAACGGCTAGTCCGTCTTCAGCGGCTAGTTATCCGTTAGTCTGTTGCGGATAAGATCAACAAAATATAACTCGTTTATTTACAATATTACTCCTTATATTTTGGGGGCAATTGTTAGGGGAGGATTTTTGAATGACCTGTGATCCTCAATTGTTATCCTCTTTGGTGATCCTTACTTCTGTGTCAGTTAGTGATCCTCAGAAGTGCTTCAGGATCAGGATCATGGATCATCCTAAGGATCCTTATACTAATGATTGTTTGCTTTGAATTCGATATTGTTTTGTAGGAATAACAGCTTGGACTTAGTCTTGGTAACGTTCCTGAAGAATATTCCACGCTTATTCCGCACGTGCTTGACCATGGTGAACGTTATGGAGATCGTGGGGAGAAGGCATGAATTGCGGATAGTTAGTTATTTAGATATTTTACTAGATTTAAAAGGGGTAGCGAGATAATTAGACGACACTTGGCTATTCTTTGGCTACACACACTCATACAACTGCACTCACCAGCTCTCGGCAAAACACTTAGCATTTCTTCGCACATTTCTACACGATACACTATAGTGATCCTTGTATTTAGCTCGCTATCATCCGAATCTGTAAAAGAATTATTTTTTAATTTGAGTTGGTGATCGGTAGTTTCCATCACCCGAGGTTTTTTATGCCGGAGATCATACATTGATCAAGGGCTTTTTCCTCGTATAAATCTTTGTGTCTCCTGTGCAATTCATTTCATTGCGATCCTTATTATTGTTTACCAATTCAAGCATCATACCCCGTAACAAAGAGTTTGGTTGCATTATCCTCATCTGATTCTTGACCAAAACAGGATCCATTAAAGTGATTAGTGATTAATAATGAATCTACATGTACCTCAAGAAACCTGATCCTCATATGCTTAGTAATTTGCAAACCAGCTATCAAGGCTTCATACTCAGCCTCATTGTTGGTAATTTGAAATTCACAAGCTATGGAGTGGGGTATTATGTCCCCCTGTGGCGATTTTAGTAGTATTCCAAGCCCTGTTCCTTTTACATTAGAGGCTCCATCAGTGAAGAGAATCCAAGGATCCTTAGTCTCTTCAAGTTGTTGGACTTCTAACTCAGCTTCCTTTTGCAAGTCACTACTGAAATCTGCCACAAAGTCAGCTAAAGCTTGGGATTTGATGGCAGTTCAAGGCTCATATCTTATATCGTATGCACTAAGCTTCACTGGCCACTTAGCCATCCTTCCTGACATTTCAGGTTTCCTGAGAACATTCTTAATTGGAAAATTAGTCTTAACAATAATGGCATGAGTCTCAAAATAATGTCTTAATTTAGTAGACGCCATTATTAATGCAAGGATAAGTTTCTCTAAGTGTGAATACCTGGATTCAGCATCAAGTAAACTCTTACTTACATAATAAATAGGATGTTGTGTACCTTGGTGATCCTTAACAAGGACCGCACTTACTGCTTTTGAGGATACTGCCAAGTATAAGGATAATATATCCACTTTTTCTGGTTTCATCAAGGCTGGGGCTGAGGATAGGTAATCCTTAAGAGCTTTAAGGGCACTTTCATGCTTCTCAGTCCATTCAAATTTCTTGTTCTTCCTCAGGATGTCGTAGAATTCCTTGCACTTTTCTGAGGATTTGGATATAAATCTGTTCAAGGCTGCAATCCTGCCTGTTAATCTTTGCACATCCTTAGCATTGGCAGGAGATTTGATATTCACAATAGCCTTGATTTGCTCTGGACTTGCTTCAATGCCCCTCTTTGTCACCATATACCCTATGAATTTACCTGCCTTAACACCAAAATGACACTTGGAAGGATTTAGTTTCATATTAAATTTATCAAGGATATTGAATGCTTCCTCCAAGTCTTTAAGGTGATCCTCAGCTTTCTTGGACTTAAACACCATGTCATCATTATAGACTTCCATAGTGTGTCCAATTTGTTCCTTGAACATCATATTGACTAGCCTTTGATAAGTAGCACCTGCATTCCTTAGTCCAAATGGCATAGCAATATAACAATATATACCAGTTGGGGTCATAAAGGCTGTATCCTCTTGATCAGATGGTTCCATCTGAATTTGTTGAAATCCAGATGAAGCATCCATAAAAGTCAACAACTCATGACCTGCGGTAGCATCCACCATGGAGTCAATGTGGGGTAATGGGAAAGGATCCTTGGGACATGCCTTGTTTAAATCAGTAAAATCGTCACATACCCTCCACTTTCCATTCTTCTTTTGAACAACAACCACATTGTCTAACCATCTTGGATACTTAACCTCTCTTATCATACCTTCCCGAAGTAGTTTATCTACCTCTTCCTGGATAATAGCATTCCTTTCAGGTGCAAACTTCCTCCTTTTTTGATGAATTGGTTTGAATGACCTGTCAATGCCAAGTTTATGAGTAATTATATCTTTAGATATACCTGTCATATCCTCATGCTTCCAGGCAAAGGTAATTTTCCTTCTTTTAAGGAAGGATACTAGTTCCTGTTCAATGTCGCTAAGGATCCCTGATCCTATAAAGATCTTGGATTCAGGATCCATGAGGATTTCTTTCAAATCCTGTTCTCTTGCCTCCAAGATATCTCTTGAAGGATACTTTAATTGCTATTGCTCCCTTGGTCTTGAGGCTGGCTTCATTGATGATGTATAACAATTCTTAGCCTCTTGTTGATCACTTTCAATTTTCACCACTCCCCATGGACTTGGAAGCTTTACACACTGGTGATAGGTGGATGGGACTGCCTTCATATCATGTATCCATGGCCTGCTAAGGATAACATTGCAACTAGATAAGCAATCTATAACACAAAATTTTTGATAAGAATGCAATCCTTCAATATAGATTGGGAGTTTGATGTCCCCCAATGTGTTCTTGGTTTCCCCACTGAATCCCACAAGTACTGAGGATCTTGGGACAATATCAGACTCCGGTATATTCATCTTCTTGAGGACATCAAGCTGAATGATGTTCATAGAACTTCCTCCATCTATAAGGATCCTGGACATCAACACGATTATCCTCATCAAAAGTTATGACTTTATCCTGGGTAACAACGGAGGTCCGGACGGGTTTGTCTCCATTGTCCATCTTGGTTTCCTTAGCATGTCTTTTTGCTGCTGAAAAAGAAGTACCACAAATGTCTGATCCACCGGATATGAAGTTTATAACTTGTGCATCTGCTGGAGGAGCAGGAGCCTTTTCCGGGATCCTTTCAGGATCCTGGATCCTTGACTTCTTCCGTCCCAAGAGTTCCTTCAAATGCCCCTTGCTCAACAAGTAACCAGTTTCCATTCTTAGTGCAATACACTCTTCAGTGAGATGCCCGAAATCCTCATGATATGCACACCACTTGGACTTATCCTTTGTAGCAGCTGGTTTATCACTTTTTCTTGGCCACCTAGCTTTCTCACCTAGATTCTGCATTGCAAGGATTAGTTCATTGTTATTGTTAGGGGTGGATTTCTAAACGACCCGTGATCCTCAGTTATTATCCTCTTTAGTGATCCTTACTTCTGTGACAGATAGTGATCCTCAGAAGAACTTCAGGATCAGGATCATGGATCACCTTAAGGATCCTCATACTAACAATTGTTCACTTGTGTTTCGTATTGTTTTGCAGGAGTAACAAGTCGGACTTAGTCTTGGCGACATTTCTGGAGAATATTCCTAAACTATCCCGCACGTGCTTGGCCAAAAATGGACGTTGTGGAGAACGTGGGAGCTTGGCACAAAAGTCGGATAGTTAGTTTAGGTAGTTAATTTCTATTTTAAAAGGGGTAACGAGCTAGTAGAAAAACATTTAGCCATCTTTCAGCTACACACACTCATATACTCGCACACTTGAAGCTTTCGACGAACATTCATTCGTTTTCACTCACTTATACACATTTCACGATAGTGATCCTTGTACCCAGCTCGTTACTATCCGAAGTTGTAAACATTTAATCATTTATTTAAGTTTGGTGATCGGTAGTTTCCATCACCCGGGGTTTTTTGTGCCGGAGATCAACTCTTGATCAAGGGCTTTTTCCCCGTATACATCCTTGTGTCATTTGTGCAATCTACATTGAAGTGATCCTTGTAATTGATATACATAATTAGCATCATACCCTGTAACAAAGAGTTTGGTTGCAATATCCTCAACAGATTTTTTGACCAAAACAGTTTGGCGCCCACCGTGGGGCAATTGGTGCTTCGTCCTTAGAAAAATTCGTATTTCTGTGCTCATTTCGGTTCACTACAACCAAGCAAATGGCTTCCTCAGCGAAGAATGCTTCAAATTTGATGCCCTCGTTCACCTCTTCTCAAGGCGTTCCCCCTTTGCCTCCACCACCTTCTGGATCCCAGAAGAATGCTGAGAATGCTGCGAAGAAACCAACTCCCATTTTCTCAAAACTTCCAACTTCTTCTGCTCCTTACACTCCCACTACTAGTGACATGTTTACTTTGATTTTGCAGATGAAGGATCAGATATGGCAACAGGATAAGACCAATGAGAGGATTCTCAAGGAAATCGGAGATCTCAAGAAACAAAAGACAACGGCAGAGGATCATTCCCCACTGGTGCCGAAATCCTTGAATTTTGATACTCCGGTGATTACTTCTCAGCCATCAGTGGTTCCAGACGTTCAATATGTGGGTGGACCAAAAGGAGTGCACTACGAAACAGCAACAATGACTCAGGCATCAAGTTCATATTTCCAGCCAGCGGGATCCTATCCTCAGCATATGGGGTCCCTCACGAATTCAGGAGGATATTCAGGAATGCAGCAAGTTCAAGGATCCTCCTTTGTTCCAGGATCATCCCAGATTCAAGGATCCTCCTTTGTTCCAGGATCATCCCAGGTTCAAGGATCCTCCTTTGTTCCAGGATCATCCCAGGTTCAAGGATCCTCCTTCGTTCCAGGATCATCCCAGGTTCAAGGATCCTCCTTTGTTCCAGGATCATCCCTGGTTCAAGGATCCTCCTTTGTTCCAGGATCACCCCAGGTTCAAGGATCCTCCTTTGTTCCAGGATCACCCCAGGTTCAAGGATCCTCCTTTGTTCCAGGATCATCCCAGATTCAAGGATCCTCCTTTGTTCCAGGATCGTCCCAGTTTCAGGGATCCTTCCAGATGCCAGGATCCTTGAGGAGTTTACAAACAGGAAGTTCAGATGTCCATCAGGGAGATTTTATTCCAATGCAGACCAATGCTTCTACTGGTCCCTCGATCATTCCAGAGCCTCAACAATATGGATTAACGTCCAATCTTCCTAATCTGAATCCAATGGGAGGTAATACTTTTAATAATTCTTATACTACTAACCATGGTCTTATGCAGGATCCAGGTATCAATCATGCCATGGCCAGAGAATTGCAAAAGTTAAAGGATATGATATCAAGTGTTCCAGGAGTAGTCAAGCCTATCCCAGAGATTGCAGATGGGAGCCACAAGATATCTCGCTTTGCACCACCAATCTGTGATGCTGAGATACCCAAGAGGTTCCATGTGCCAACAATGAAGTTGTATGATGGTTCAACGGATCCTAAAGAACACATAGCACAATACAGGGAGAGGATGGAGATCAATCCAATTCCAGAAAGGTTAAAGGAAGCATGCCTGTGCAAGGGATTCGGATCCACTCTTACTGGATCAGCTCTCAAATGGCTGCTAAGTCTTCCTCCCTATTCTATTACCTCATTTGCTAACCTAGTTAACTTGTTTAATAATCAGTTTTCTTGTAGTAGAAAATTTGAACGATTAACTAGTGATCTATATAGGATAACCCAGGGTCATAATGAATCATTAAGGGATTACATTACCAAATTCAGTAAAGAATCCTTAGACATTCCCAACTTAGATATAGCCACGGCTGTTGAGGCCTTTAAAATGGGATTACTTAGGGATTCGTCTTTCTATGATGATCTTGTTATGACACCATGCAGGAACTTAGATGAGGTAAGAACACGAGCACTTAGGTTCATTCGGCTAGAGGACGACAAGAGGATCCAGGAGAGGTTAGCAGGATCCTCAAAGCAGGATAAGCAAGGATCCTCATTCAGGAACAACAAGTTCAGATCCTACAACAGATCTGATAATCAGAACGTGCATTCTGTTGATCAAGAAGAGGATGATGAGGATTATCCTCCAATTTCCGAATATTGTTTTTGTGTTGATAACAATGAACTAATCCTTGCTATGCAGAACCTAGGTGATAAAGCTAGATGGCCGAGAAAAAACGATAGGCCAGCTGCAACTAAGGATAAATCAAAGTGGTGTGCATACCATGAAGATTTTGGGCATCTCACAGAAGAATGCATTGCACTAAGGAAGGAAATTGGATACCTGTTGAGCAAGGGGCATCTGAAAGAGTTGTTGGGTAGGAAAAAGTCAAGGACTCAGGATCCTGAAAGGATCCCTGAGAAGGCTCCAGCCCCTCCAGCAGATGCACAAGTAATAAACTTTATTTCTGGAGGATCAGACATTTGCGGCACATCCTTCTCAGCAGCTAAAAGGCATGCAAAGGAAGCTAAAATGGATAATGGAGAAAGACCAGTTCGAACAACAAGTGTCTCCGAAGGAAAAGTCATAACCTTTGATGAAGATGATCGTGTTGATATCCAGGATCCTCATCACGATGGCTTAGTTATTACTCTTTTTATTTCTAACCATTTTGTCCGCAGGATCCTTATAGACGGAGGAAGTTCAGTGAATATTATCCAGCTTGATGTCCTAAAGAAGATGGGTATCCCTGAATCAGATATCATACCAAGATCCTCCGTGCTCGTGGGATTTAGTGGCGAAACTAAGAATACCCTGGGGGACATTAAACTCCCAATATACATCGAAGGCCTACACTCTTATCAAAAATTTTGTGTTATTGACTATTTATCTTGTTGTAATGTTATCCTTGGCAGGCCTTGGATACACGATATGAAAGCAGTCCCATCTACTTACCATCAATGTGTGAAGCTCCCTAGTCCTTGGGGAATAGTGAAGATTGATAGTGATCAGCAGGAGGCCAAGAATTGCTACACTTCATCAATGAAACCAGCCTCGAAGTCAAGGGAGCAATAGCAATCAAGGTATCCTCCAAGGGATGTCTTGGAGGCAAGAGAGCAGGATGTGGTAGAAATCCTCATGGATCCTAATGATCCTGAATCCAAAATCTATATCGGGTCAGGGATCCTTGGCAAAATGAAAGAAGACCTCGTATCCTTCCTCAAAAGGAGAAAGACTACCTTTGCATGGAAACATGAAGATATGACTGGTATATCCAAAGATGTAATCACTCACAAACTCGGTATTGACAGATCCTTCAAACCAATCCATCAAAGGAGAAGAAAGTTTGCACCGGAAAGGAATGCCATTATCCAGGAAGAGGTAGAGAAATTGCTCCGGGCAGGTATGATTAGGGAGGTCAAGTATCCAAGATGGTTGGCCAATGTGGTTGTTGTTCAAAAGAAAAACGGAAAGTGGAGGGTATGTGTCGATTTTACCGATTTAAATAAGGCATGTCCCAAGGATCCTTTCCCTTTACCCCACATTGACTCCATGGTGGATGCAACTGCGAGTCATGAACTGTTAACTTTTATGGATGCTTCATCTGGATTTCAACAAATCCAAATGGAACCATCCGACCAAGAGGATACAGCCTTCATGACTCCAACTAGTATATACTGCTATATTGCTATGCCGTTCGGATTAAGAAATGCAGGTGCAACATATCAAAGGCTGGTGAATATGATGTTCAAGGATCAGATTGGACAAACTATGGAGGTTTACATAGATGATATGGTGGTAAAATCCTTAAAAGCTGAGGATCACCTAAAGGACTTGGAGGAAGCATTTGATATCCTTGACAAATATAACATGAAACTTAATCCTTCAAAATGTCATTTTGGTGTTAAAGCAGGTAAATTCTTAGGGTATATGGTGACAAAGAGAGGCATTGAAGCTAGCCCGGAACAAATCAAAGCAATAGTGAACATCAAATCTCCGGCCAATGCTAAGGATGTTCAAAGGCTAACAGGCAGGATAGCAGCTTTGAACAGATTCATATCCAAATCCTCAGAGAAGTGCAAAGAGTTCTATGATATCCTAAGGAAGAACAAGAAATTTGAATGGACTGAGAAGCATGAAAATGCTTTAAGAGCCCTCAAAGATTACCTATCCTCAGCCCCGGCTTTGATGAAACCAGAGAAAGGTGATGTGTTATCCTTGTATCTAGCAGTATCCTCAAAAGCAGTAAGTGCGGTCCTTGTTAAGGATCATGAAGGTACACAACATCCTGTCTATTATGTAAGTAAAAGTTTACTTGATGCCGAATCCAGGTATTCGCACCTTGAAAACCTTATTCTTGCATTAATTATGGCATCTACTAAGTTAAGACATTATTTTGAAACTCATGTTATCATTGTTAAAACTAATTTTCCAATCAAGAATGTCCTCAGGAAACCAGAAATGTCAGGAAGGATGGCTAAGTAGGCAGTGAAGCTGAGTGCATATGATATAAGATATGAGCCTAGGACAGCCATCAAATCCCAAGCATTAGCTGACTTTGTGGCTGATTTCAGTAGTGATTTACAAGAAGAAGCTGAGCTAGAAGTCCAGCAGCTAGAAGAGACCAAGGATCCTTGGATACTCTACACTGATGGATCCTCAAATGTCAAAGGCACAGGACTTGGAATACTACTAAAATCGCCACAGGGGGACATAATACCCCATTCTATAGCTTGTGAGTTCCAAACTACTAACAATGAGGCTGAATATGAAGCCTTAATTGCTGGTTTGCAAATCGCAAAGCATATGGGGATCAGGTATCTTGAGGTACATGTAGATTCATTGTTAATTACAAACCACTTTAATGGATCCTACGCTGTTAAAGGTGAAAAGCTAACCAAATATTTAGAGATAGTCAAAAGTTTGGCACTCTCTTTTGTTTCCTTCAGTTTGACACAGGTACCAAGGGAAGAAAATACAGAGGCTGATGCATTGGCTAACTTAGGATCATCCTTGAAGATCCCGGAGGATATCAAGATCCCTATTATCCATATCCTGACCCCGGCTATCGAGGATCACGAGGCTATGGAGATAGGAAATGATTCTGCAATTATCCCTTGTGAGGATACTCAATCCCATTCAGGATCAGGATCATGGATCTCACCAATTATGAGATACTTACAACATGGAGAGATTCCTACAGGAGAAAACCCTAGGGCTTTCAAATCTAAGGTATCTCAATTCACAATTTTAAATAATATGTTGTATAAACGATCTCTTGCAGGACCATACTTGAGATGCATTGAGGATCCTGAAGTCCAAGAAGTTTTAAAAGACTTCCATGAAGGAGATTGTGGAAACCACACTGGGGGCAGGGCATTATTCTCAAGGATCCTAAGGACAGGATACTACCGGCCAACCATGAAGAGAGATGCTGTGGAGTATGCTAAGAGATGTGATCCTTGTCAGAGACACAACAATATCCTTCATCAACCAGCTGAATTATTGCATCCTATATCCTCCTCTTGGCCATTTATGAGATGGGGTATGGATATAGTTGGTAAGCTCCCTAAGGCACCTGGTGGAAAAGTATTCATGCTAGCTATGACTGATTACTTCTCCAAGTGGATAGAGGCTGAAGCTTTTGCCCAAGTCAGAGAAAAGGAAGTTATATCCTTCATTAAAAGAAATATTATAACTAGATTTGGAATTCCTTCTGAGATTATATGTGATAATGGTTCCCAATTTATTGGGGGCAGAACCACTAACTTTTGTGACAACTGGGGGATTAAGATGATAACATCAACACCAGTCCACCCACAGGCTAATGGTCAGGCAGAATCATCCAACAAGATCATCATCAACAATTTGAAGAAGAAGCTTGGATCCAAGAAAGGGAAATGGGCAGAAGAACTACCTTATGTGCTTTGGGCTGACAGGACAACTCCTAAGAATGCAACTGCTCAAACACCATTCTCTTTGGTGTTTGGGGCAGAATCAGTGATCCCAACAGAAATGGTGGTTCCAACTGCAAGAACAAGTACCCGTGATCCTGAGGAAAATGATGAGAACTTGGCTCAAGACCTGGATACTATTGAAGAAATCAGGGATATGGCTAGGATAAGGATGGCCAGTTATCAGCAGAGAATGGCTGGTGCTTACAACAAAAATGTCAGGATCAGGAGGTTTCAAGTTGGAGATATGGTATTAAGGAAAGCATTTCAGAATACCACCAATCCTGCTGATGGAAAATTGGCTCAAAAATGGGAAGGCCCTTACCTGATTGAAGCTGAAGCAGGAAAGGGGGCATATAGATTGCTAACCATGGAAGGTGATTTGCTACCAAGGGCTTGGAATGTTGTCCACTTGAAGAAATATTTCATGTGAGCAGGATCCTCATGGCACAGATGATCCTCACGATAGGGATATCCTTAAAGGATCCTCAAAGTATCGGTGATCCTAACTTAGGTAATATCCTAAACTTGAACTATTTCATTTCTTTATTTTCTCATATAAGGATAAGGATCATGTATCCTTTATCCATCTCTCACGTGAGTTTGAGTTTTGGAAGTTCAGGTATCCTTTGCATAACATTGGTTATCTGCAGAAGCAATCCGTTCCTTGGGTTTAACCCCAGTTATCCTTGGGCTTGACCCCAGTTCCGCCTGTAGCGCATGATGATCCTAGTATAGTTCAAGGCATTGGGACCAGTACTCGTTTTAGGGGCTGATAATTCCATTGTACTGGCTATGCCTAGGATCCTACGTATAATGGTAGACGTACCATACATCCGTTCACAAGGTTTCTAACGTTTTCACGTTAGCTAAGGTTTCTAACGTTTTCACGTTAGCTAAGGTTTTGGCATTTTCATGCCACTAAGTTTGGATAGTCGCCAGTTAGGGCCATACTCCAGTTTACATACGATCCTTGGGCTTGTCCCCAGTTATCCTTGGGCTTGTCCCCAGTTATCCTTGGGCTTGTCCCCAGTTACTAACTCTTATCTTATATTGGCTTAGTCCCAAGTTATGCTCTATTTCAGGTTCTTGAAGATAGGCAACTAGGGATCCTTGATCCTTACTTTATTCTAAGGTTTATCTTATAGTTATCCTTATTATGGTTAGGATCCTAACTTGGATCCTCAGGTATGATCCTTAACTATTTTTAATTCTATTCATTATTTATTTGAATAACCCTTAAAGTTTGACAACTAGACTTGTGATCCTTAAAACATATTGCTTTCTGAGATTCTTTAACTAAAGGATATCTGATAATGGATCATATCCTAAGTATTTTCAATTTGACTTATTCAAAATTATTTGTTCAATAAATATGCATCAAAACAAAGGAAAATCAAAGAAACACAAGGATAACAACACAAGATAAGCGACAAAAGGTTAAGATTTTATTTATTAACAAAAGACTAACCCTTAAAGGTTGTCAAAATTACCTACCCGAGCATCTACCAGCAAAACGTGGCCCGTTCACTGGGGTAGGTAAAGGGTGTCCGTGATAACAAGTTCGAAAGTAGTGCAGGAATATAAAGGCGGCAGGATCACAATGGTTTCATCCCCCAAACAGAGGATCCCTCCACCAATTGCAATCCTGCCTATTGTCCAAAGGATCAAACATGATCCTTAATCCTAAAACCTATTGTTCAAGTACAACCCATCATTTTTCAGCAAAAAACACCATAACCAAAACAAACTATTAAACTTAAAAAATGGGCTCCGGCTACGTCTAGAAATGTCCTTCATCGCCCATCCATGCAGCCTATGCCTTCGCTGCATCCTCTTCCCCTCCAGCTGCGGTATCCTTTATCAGATCCTTCCCACTGCCACTCGCCTCAATCGCTAAAACCTCAGTAGCCTCCTCCTTGTCATCCTCAAGATCAGCCAACCTTGCCTTCCAGCCCTCAACATCCCAGCTGCTTTTGTCAAAACTAGGATCTTGAGCTTCCTAGGCCATCTTCAATTTTGTCTGATACATCGTGATGGCGGCAGAGACCTTGGTATTTTCTATGAGATCATGCTTCTCATAGTCAAGGTCAATCAGAAGCTTAGCCGTCTTGGTCTTCTCATCTTGGAGTTCCTTCCGAAGATCAGCGAGTGCGAGGTCCTTGAGCACGGCAACCTGTTGGAGGTCAGCAATTTTCTTGTCCTGCTCCTCAACATTCCCCACGTAATCCTCAATCTCAGCAAATTTCTGCGAAGAAAAGGATAGAGCAGTTCAAGATCAAGTGATCCTCATACGAGTAGGATACCTAGGCAAAATTAAGGATCCTTACATCATTGAAGTATTCAAGGAACTGGTGGCGGATCAGTGGTAGGCTTTGAAGATCCTCGGCATCAGAAGTTTTTCTCTTCTTGACACCCTTTCCTTTAGTGGGTGCCTTTGGAATGGAGATGCTAGGACTGGTAGTGGATCTTTTCTTCCTGGATCGTACGACATCAAGGCCAGCCGTGTTGAACTGGGATACATGCTTGGCAGATTTTCCAGCGCCTACACATTCAAAGCAAGATGAGTATCCTTATCCTATTTCAATTTATTTATTTATTCTAATATTCAAACTATGTAAAAGGCAGGATACTTACTTGACATGGTAATGGAACCTGAGGATACTTCTTGTGAGTCTTGGGTGTTTATCTTGAATGTCCTTGTTTCAGGATCAAGCTTCCAAAAAGCAGCGAGCCTATCCTTGGTTTCGGGTGATGTGATGATGTGTGAGACAGAAATAGCTGTATAACACAAGACAAAAAAGGGGTCAGTAATCCTTATACAAAAATAAGACTACCTGGTGATCCTTCTCAGGATCCTCCGGCCTACCATGGGTGGACCATGTTCTTGGTAAATGCTTTCCGTCGGGAATGGTATCCCTCCTTACAAAGAAGAAGCGACGTTTCCAATTTGTGTCATTCTTGGTAACTTTAAGAAGAGGGTGTTCTCCGCCGGGTTTTCGTTTGAATAAGTAACGATGGGATCCAAAGGTGGTAACATCATACAATTGTGTCAGCTCTGACATGCCTAAATCAATGCCCTCCTGCTCGATGATCCTTTCCAGGGTATACAAAACCCTCCAAATCATCGGCATGGCTTGGATGTAAGAGATGCCGGTAAGAGAGAAGAAGGATTGTGTAAATTCTGGGAAAGGATAGGTGTATCCTATGGCAAATGGAGTAACTGGAAAGGCAACCCATGTTTCTAAAACATAGTCGCTCAGGACAGTAGGATCGAAGGGTTTGAAAAAGGCATTCGCCGGAAAACAGAGACGGATTTTATCTACTTGTGCATCGTTAAAGCAACACCTTTCGTTCACTGAGTCTTTGATGATCTTTTGACTCTTCAAAGGGCTATCCTTTTGGTGATCCTTGCCCGGTGAGCTTCGGAGCAACATTCTCAAAGCGGTGGTGATAAAGAAAGAAAAACAGAGTAAGAAAGGGAGAAAGAGGAGAAAGAAATACCTGGTTGATCGTCGACTGAGAATTTAAAGGGAGTTTCTTTCGAATTTGAATGCATAATGATCCTATCTATATCTCTATTTATAATTATGATTCTGCAGGGTAGTCACTTCTGTGATGTCATGATCGCAGCGGCTAGTTCTATTTTAACGGCTATATATCCGTTAGTTAGTTGCGGATAAGATCAAGAAAATATAACTCACATATTTACAATTTAACTCCTTATATTTTGGGGGCAATTGTTAGGGGTGGATTTCTAAACGACCCGTGATCCTCAGTTATTATCCTCTTTAGTGATCCTTACTTCTGTGACAGATAGTGATCCTCAGAAGAACTTCAGGATCAGGATCATGGATCACCTTAAGGATCCTCATACTAACAATTGTTCACTTGTGTTTCGTATTGTTTTGCAGGAGTAACAAGTCGGACTTAGTCTTGGCGACATTTCTGGAGAATATTCCTAAACTATCCCGCACGTGCTTGGCCAAAAATGGACGTTGTGGAGAACGTGGGAGCTTGGCACAAAAGTCGGATAGTTAGTTTAGGTAGTTAATTTCTATTTTAAAAGGGGTAACGAGCTAGTAGAAAAAACATTTAGCCATCTTTCAGCTACACACACTCATATACTCGCACACTTGAAGCTTTCGACGAACATTCATTCGTTTTCACTCACTTATACACATTTCACGATAGTGATCCTTGTACCCAGCTCGTTACTATCCGAAGTTGTAAACATTTAATCATTTATTTAAGCTTGGTGATCGGTAGTTTCCATCACCCGGGGTTTTTTGTGCCGGAGATCAACTCTTGATCAAGGGCTTTTTCCCCGTATACATCCTTGTGTCATTTGTGCAATCTACATTGAAGTGATCCTTGTTATTGATATACATAATTAGCATCATACCCCCGTAACAAAGAGTTTGGTTGCAATATCCTCAACAGATTTTTTGACCAAAACAGTTATCAACAGAAAAACAGTATTCAGAAATAGGAGGATAATCCTCATCATCCTCTTCTTGTTCCACTGCATGCACATTCTGGTTATCAGATCTGTTGTAGGGCTTTGATTTGTTGTTCCTGAAGTGGGATCCTTCTTTCTCCTGCTTTGAGGATCCTGTCAATCTATCCTGGATCCTTTTGTCATCCTCTAAGCGGATGAACCTAAGAGCCCTGGTTCTTACTTTATCAAGATTTCTGCAAGGTGTCATCACAAGATCATCATAGAATAATGAATCCCTAAGCAATCCCATTTTAAAGGCTTCTACAGCCGTAGCAATATCCAAATTAGGAATATCTAAGGATTCTTTACTAAACTTAGTGATGTAACCTCTAAGTGATTCATTTTGACCTTGTGTTACCCTATATAGATCACTAGTTAATCGTTCAAATTTTCTACTACAAGAGAATTGACTATTAAACAAATTAACTAGATTAGCAAATGAAGTAATAGAGTAAGGGGGAAGACTTAGCAGCCATTTAAGAGCAGATCCTGTAAGTGTGGATCCAAATCCCTTGCATAGACATGCTTCTTTTAACCTCGCCGGGATTGGATTGATCTCCATCCTCTCCCTGTATTGACAATGCAACCAAACTTTCTGTTGTGAGGTATGATGCTTGAATCAATGAACAACACTAAGGATCACTCAGAAATGAAATGAATAAATGACACAAAGATTTATACGAGGAAAATGCCCTTGATCAATGAATGATCTCCGGCATAAAAAACCTCGGGTGATGGAAACTACCGATCACCAACTCAAATTAAACAAGAAATGTATTACAACTTCGGATGATAGCGAGCTAATTACAAGGATCACTATGGTGTATTGTGTAAAAAAGTGTGTAATCGCCAAGTGAATTATCGAGAGCTGGTGAGAGCAGTTGCAAGAGTGTGTGTTAAGATAAAAATAGCCAAGTGTTTCTATTTAGCTTGCTATCCCGTTTAAAAATGGAAAATATCTAAGCTAACAAACATTCCGCATTTGATGCAAGTCCCCCACGACCTCCATAACGTCCATTTTTGCCATGCACGTGCGGAATAAACATGGAATATGCTCCAGGAATATCGCCAAGACCAAGTCCAAGCTCGTACTCCTGCAAAACAACATCATATTCAAAGTAGACAATCGTTAGTATAAGGATCCTTAAGATGATCCATGATCCTGATCCTGCAATACTTCTGAGTATCACCAATTCAATCAGAAGTGAGGATCACTAAGCCCAACAGTAATTGAGGATCACTGATCATTGAAAAAATCCTCCCCTAACAGTAAATATGATACATTTTGAAACACCTCCAAATTTAGTTATTCAAACTTGTTTAAACTCGCTTTACCTACATACGCACCTACATGCTTTCAATTATATTGGTACCTCAAATCATTTGAGCCAAACAACTTCTTTTACAAACTCATCTTGTCGTACTTCAAAATTTCTTACCTTTTGCGTTTCAAAATTTTCAAGTCTCAATCTTAAACAATCACCTTCTTGTCAAAAAACCCCTTTCTAGTCTTCCTTTTGAATAAATTTCGGGACGAAATTTCCTAAAGGAGGGGAGACTGTAACACCCTGCTTTTTCGTAACTTTCCTTATTTAGAAAACGTGTCTTGTATTTCTATTTTTGGAAGCTTGTTCCTTTTGTATTTCGTATTTCGTTTCAAACCATTTTAAATCTGAGACTTCGATCATAATGAAATTGAACTTTTGAGTGAAATATTGATTGCTTATACATGCTTATACGTTGATACGTGCATTCGTTTGATACATGATTCATAACTCTCATCGACGTAAGTTAACTTGTAAACGACTATCGCACATTCGTAATCCTTGAAATTTCATACATACAAGCACTTGATTATTCAATTGTAAGACTAATTTAAATGCATTTTATACTTGATTGATACCAAACTTGTGTTACACCAAATTTGTATGCAACATACTTATTCTTTACATGTTTTTATTTATTCCTTTCTTAGAACATGTTTAAAATGCATTTAGAGCCTTGTTACATGCTAATTGTACACCAAGCTTTATGTGGCACCTTATATAACATTCCAATTTTTATCATATAAATTATAGGTTTGGTTAAATTTATTAACCACTAGTAACTAGTAACTAGTTTATTTTTAAAATAAATATTCAACCCAAATAGTTTTAAACACTATTTTATATATAGTTGGTTGAAATATTATATTAATTAATTGGCTTGTATAGGATTGACCTTTCTATTAAAAATAAAAGTATATAAAAACTTATATAATTAGACGGGTAGATTACGGGTAAGTTGACTGTTAAAAATATGAAGTACCTAGACGGGCGTAGGAACCGTATAATAATTAAATTATAAAATACATTGTATTTTGAACCTACTCTATTTTTAATGAAACTTGGTTCAAAATATAGATAAAATTATTCTAGTTCTAATGGCATGTTCATTATTTGATAAAACGTCGTATTTTATAAGTTATAAGCGCCAAATAAGTAAAGCAGTTAAATTAATATATATAATAATAAAATAATAATATTATTTAATAGGTTATGGATATGTACGTATAAAAACCAAAATAAAATATTAAAATAAATCAAATTTAAAACTAAACCTATGAAATGGACATGTGTACATGCAGGCTACCTGTCTTAGAATTAGAAAAATATAAGGGTACTCGGGGCACTCCCAAGGGGAGTCCCCTCTCTTACGCACGGTCAATCAGGTTATGCCACGTCAACTCCCCTTTTAAACTCCCCTCGCACCCCAATTTGATGGCGGCACTCCCCTCTTAGGGGAATTGTTTTTTTATTCAAAAAAAAAAGAAAAAAGAAAAGTTTTGATTGGTTTGAAAAGTGGGTGGCCCCACCATCTCTCTCCCTCCCTCTTCGGTGTCTCCTCCTCGATTCCCCTCCCCGCACCCCCTTCCCGCACCGGTGGGCCGGTGTTCCCGAGCGGTGACAGATTCCCCTCCCCGCGAGTGCCCCGGATACCCTAAAGATGACAATGATCCCATATCTCTAGTATAAAGTTGATGGTCTTTCTAAGAAACTTTGCAAACACATTCCATTTTTCTGTCGCCACTTTCAGTTTTATAGCTTTTATTATTACCTCATAATAATAATAGAGCCCTGTCTCATTTTAAGTGTTTTAACTCTCGATTACCGCTACCCGGTCCGATTGATCTGAGCCTCATAACATATGTCAGGGCTCTGCCCGACTAAGTTGTTGGGGTTCTGTCTCGTGACATAGGGACAAGGTTGAATTAAGGGTACTATACTTACCACGAGTGCATTATATATTTTTAAATAGTTTAGAAATTATACCCAAAATTCTACCAGGAAGCTTTCTAGTTGAACCCTAAAGTTACAAAGTGGGTCCATTATCTTTTCTCACTATTTTATTCCTTTTTTCTTTATAATATAATTATATTCAAAAATGTCACAAACCATAACAACTCTCATCAAAACTATTATATTTTTTTTATTATTATTATTATTATTATTATTATTATTATTATTATATTTTATTCACTAAGAAAATCTAATTGAGACACCCAAGTAATTCTACATAAACCTTAAAATTTTCATAACAATCAGAATCAGGATCAGGGCCCCTAAAACTCAGGGGGGCATTTCCCATTCGATATTATCATCACAGTTTTACGTGTAATTCGAATTTTCACAAACCATCGACTCAGCTAGACTACCAAGACATGTGGCAACCTTATGTTAAAATCCGACCCGTCGCGCCACGCGACGGAATCACATGGACCCCTCGCGACACGCGAGGGGGACAATTTTTCAGTATAAATAGGGGAGGTTGGCACTTAGCTTTCTGCGTTGGTTCGACGTCCAAATTCGTTCTGTGCACGGAGATATCGTCCAAATACTCTAAAAACACACACGAATCACTAATTAGTATAGCGGGTGCTGCTACGATACAGGGTATTAACCTGATCGCTGCTACGATTCAATGTCCGATCGATTGAAACTATCCGACCGGATGATTAAGCGCTATCCTTTGTCATTAGTCGTGATTCCGACAGGATGTTTGAGTACCACCCGAACTCGGGGAATACTCTGTCATTCGTTGTGAATCCGATGGATGTTTAAGTGATTGCACTTTGTCATTCGTTGTGAGGGTTTTAATCTCGTGAGTTATCGTAAATGATGTATTAGTTACTTACCAAGTTCGTGTGCACTAAGTTACAAGGCTAAATCAATAGGCTAAGCTCTGCCTGTATAAATCTGCAATATATCAAGACTTATCTGTAGACTAAACTTTGGCCGTATGAATCTGCATGATTATAATGTGAGTCATTCTCTTTTTATCAACTATTTTACAACACCTCAAATTATTTTCAAAGGTTATAATTACAGGGACTAAGTCGTGGATATCTTGAATCACTGGCTAGTGGGGTATTGTGCACATTACTAATTTTCTCCCAGTTAGGTTCATTGACCTACTAGGGATAATCATCACTATTTAGGTTCATTGATCTAATAGTGGTATGACCATCGTCACCATTGTGACTTGTCACCATTGTGACAGAGCGCCAGATAAAAATAAGATAGAAGCCATTGTAATCGCTCTTATGTTGTAATTAATAACTATGCATCATTTTATGTAAATAGAATGATTCACTCAGTATTTCCCGCTGACAAAACCTTTTTAAAACGCGTTTCAGGTAATTACAGTAGATTGGAGTAAGAGATGGATATGGCACTGAAATGCTTCAAGAAGTGGCTTATTTTATTTAAATCAAATTAAGAAATATTGTTTTATGTAATCAAATTTATCTTTATTAAAGCTACCTTTGTAAAACATGGATTTATTCCATCTATTTAATAAAAATCCGGTGTTTCTAAACTCTGATATTTTTCCTAACTCACGGTCCTGATGAAATTACCGCTGCAATATTTTTCAAAAATAATCACCGGTACCACTGGGCTGTTCGCGGCTCCCGATTCCGTCCAGGGTGGGTCGGGGGCCGTGACACCTTAATTACATGAAATACTCCACCAATAATCAATTTATGTTATTAAAACACAAAAAAAAAAAAAAAAAAAAAAAAGAAAAGGGCAGCCCCCTTGCGACCGTAACTGCCAAAAGCAGTTTTGTAGTTGTGTTTTATTATTACAATCCTCCACTCACCACTTAATATTGCATGGGATTTAATGAGTTAGTCAATTTTTATAATAAGTCACGTTCATACTAGGATCTAATATCACAAACACACAACAAAAGAAACATATTATGGCTGTTAACAGCCATACGACCGCCACCCCATGTGGGTGTTGATTTTGTTTTTTTTTTTTTAATTTAAACCACCTAACCATATTAAATGCCAACCCAACTTAACCCTAATCCTCCCCCCTATAAATACAACTTAATCTCAGCCTCCCTATCACTTTTGCAACACTAAAACACTCTCTAATCACTCCCAAATCACCCAAATTCGCAGCTGATTGCAGAAGATTGGACAGATTCATACTACTTCACGAAAGTGAGCATAACTCACTCAATTCTTATCTGATTCACTCAATTCTTTTTCCTACTTCTTTGGATTGATCTTAGCTACGTTTCCAGAGGTTTTCACTGAAAAATCAGAGCCTGGAACGTCGCCAAAAAGGCTCCAAAGTTGACTGATTTTTCTGTTTTGTATAAGAACTTTGATAAACTTGATTAAACTTGAGGAAACTCATCTCAAACCTATGTCCTTATGCTTATAACCACATCCATGGTTAGTTAGGCTTAAAAACAAGGTTGAGACATTCAAAATCAGAGGTATAAACCTCACAAACTTTCTGTTTTGTTCAAGGGTTTAACCCACAAGTAATGTTCAAGCTTAAGACTTGATGAAAGTGTGATTTAGGATTAGCTTGGGCTATCCTACTTAAAAATCCACACATTGCTTGATGATTTCTCATAGATTATATGTTCATATTCTATTATTTGTAAGTTCAAGACCCTCCTTGTTGTTCATAACAACAAGTGAAGTGGTGAACAATAGAGGTACCTAAATGGAAGTTTGTTCTTCCTACCTCATGTATGAAATCCATGACACTTAGAGGTGCCTAAGTGAGGATTTTATTCTTCTACCTCATGCTTGACATATATGATGTAATATACACTATGTAATACTTATGTGACAACCAAATAATCGAACTCTTGGTGATGAACTAATGGACATTCGTCAATCTAGTAGATTGTATCATCTTAGGCCTTGACAACTTGTCACGATTCTAATGGAACCCTGTTCCATGAAAACATTTAAACTCTTTTAGAGTTTCATAGTGTCAAGAACAAGTGTCATAGGTGTTAGATGATAATTTTCATATGTTTATTTTCATGTTATTTAAACTCCAAATCCCTAGAACCATATGTAAACACCTTTTAAACTCCAAATCGAACACGTTCAACTTTCTAGTCTCAACAACTTCGTCACATTGGATAATCGGAAAGCATATGCGATTTTGTGAGTATACTCGATCCCTTTTCACTTTTATCTCTTTGGGATACAACATGTACATTATACAAAATGATACTAAACCATTTTAAACATACTCTATCCATGCTTAACATGAAACTATGTGTGATACTTGTTATTCTCGTATGCTATGTAAACTAATTGGTCGATATATGCTCATTAACTTTGCTAGCCTTCCTTAACAATTATAGCGCTATAGGATTAACGCACCGCCCGTTAGACTTGGGGTATTGTTAAGTTAAACATGTTACCTCCCGCTACTCTATTCGGATTAGGCTATTTTAACGCATTGTATACTCGGGTTTGAACATATTGTACGCCATATTTGCATACTAGTACTCACATATTATGAATCATGTTGGATATGAGCACTTTTTATTCTATTTATGCTATGTAACAAAACTTGTATACTCGCATTTGCTTTTGCATTGAACTCTATTTTAATACATGTTGCTGGTTAATTGATGAAGTAATGTTACAAGATGAAACAAGATTTAGGGTGGACTAGTTACACACCTAGATTAATCTATCTTTTGTTGTTATGTTATAATTTGAAACAATGTTGTTATTTTTATTTGAATCTTGTATGACATTTAGTCTTGAAATGAAATTTGAATTAAATTAATATTATCACATAGTGTTATGAAGTCTCTTGCAATCTACGCACTTCGTCTGATCCCGATGTTTCCACCATCGGTTGGGGTGTGACATAGAATTACACAAATAAAAAAGGGAGGGGTCCTTCTGTATCGGACCGGCCTCCCATGGGTTTCGAACTCGCAAATTTCGCATAGAACACACAAGCCTTAACCAGTTTATCCTCCTGTACAGGAGCTGATAAACTGGTTATAGTATATCCTTTATACACTTGGATTTGAGAAATTAGAATTACACAAATAAAAAGGGAGGGGTCCTTCTGTATCGGACCGGCCTCGCCAGGGTTTTGAACTCGCACATTTCGCATAGAACACACAAGCCTTAACCAGTTTATCCTCCTGTACAGGAGCTGATAAATTGGTTATAGTATATCCTTTATACACTTCATACGCTTTAACTTCGTCTTCAAACCCAACAACTCCTATAAGGTGCTCATTGAACCATACGGCTCTCATTGAACACAAACACTTTCCCAACTTCAATAAAGGGGTAAACTAGATCTAAAATTTGAAAACTCACACACTAAAACACCAAGAACACTCACACAAACGCTCTGGACCACACGATTTTCCCAAGACAAACTCTGGACCACACGATGAAGGTTAGTTTGTATTCCAAATTTTATTGCTTAATCTTCAACCTTTTTTTATTTTTTGGTTTTATTTCCGCCGTTTGTGGTGGTGTTGGGTTTGACGGTGGTGGGGGATTGACGGCGGTGAGGAATTGGTGGTGGTGGGGATTGACGAAGGTGGGGGATTGACTGTGGTGGGGAATGACGGCGGTGGTGATTGACGGCTGTGGTGGTGGTGGTGATTAACGGCTGTGGTGGTGGTGGTGGTGGTGGTGGTGGTTGTGGTGGTGGTGATTGATGAGTGTGGTGGTGGTGGTGGTGGTTGTGGTGGTGGTGGTGGTGGTAGTGGTTATGGTTGTGGTGGTGGTGGTTGTGGTGGTGGTGGTGATTGACGGCTGTGGTGGTGGTGGTGGTGGTGATTGTGGTGGTGGTGGTGATTGTGGTGGTGGTGGTGGTAGCGTAACCCTACCCAACTCCCGGCCCGACACGTTTGTCGGGTCTAGACTTATATCATCGTTTTTTTAAATGTGCATATGTTATTTTTATTATTATATTTATTATTTTTAACAATATATTTTCAGATGTCGGGTCTAATGCTATAATTGTATGTTTTATTAACAGGATATCGAAAGTCGGTGTTTTGACGGTGGTGGTAGCGTAATCCTTACGGAGAAGTACACTGCGTTCATATTTCAGATTCAAACGCTTATCTGCGTTCGTATTCCAGATTCATGCACTGGAACGTTCACCAACGGCAATGCTTCTGCACTCATAATTTGTGACGGTGGAAGTAGATATTTACCGGTGACTATGAGGGTTAACTGGAATGTCCTGGAACCTCCACCAACTACAATGCTTCTGCGTCAGCAACCTCGAGGGAGAACTCCTTCTGTATAGATTGGTTCTTCATGCTGTGGAACCGGTTACTGAGAATTCTTCTGCAACGAGGGAGAGCCAGATCAGGTCGGAGGTTCTTCATGTGGTAATGGGGAAGGGGAAAGCACGTTTAGCGTGGAACGCATCCTTAAACTTGATAGCAACAATATGGTGACCGAATAGAGATCTGAATAACCGATATAGTTTGCAAGAATTTAATAATATGTAACAGTTAGCGATTTAGGGTTTAGGGTTCAGGGTTTAGTCGTTACATTTTGTATTAAAATGACATGTTTTGTGTATTAATATAAAATGATGTTTCGTGTATTTATTGTGTTATGGTTAATAAATGACAAGTGAAAAATAATAAAAGACATAATAATAATTGATAAATAAAAAATTTGACATTTTATAATACACAAAATTTATTTCATAAAATATCGTCATGGGTCAAAAACCCTACCCGACCCCCGGCCCGACCCGTTTGCCGGGACTAGATATAACATCGTTTTTTTAAATGTGCATATGTTTTATTATTATAAGTTGCATAAACTCTCAAGACATAACATTCTGCTAAATCACCAAAATACGAGAGTCATTACATTCGTTTACATAAGTTGCATAAACTTAAATACGGCTAACGACAAATACAAAAACGGACAAAAAAAAACAAAATCCAACAGATTATCAAACAGGTGTCCCTCTTACGAACGACCCTTGAATTTTTATTTTCCGTTTCTGCTACTTGCTCTTTATACATTCGAACCTCCTCTTTCAAATGCTTGACTTCGTCTTCAAGTACTGCTTTCGTATCCAGCAAACCTCGGATGACTTGAACTGCCCGAGGACACTTGCACCGAGAACACTGAAACCGAAGGCGAATTAGTGTTTCTAAGTGTAAAAAATACGTCCCATTAAAAGTGTCATATTTTGAATTTTCAAAGTATTTATTTATAAACTTTGACTTTAATTATCGATTTTTTGTGTTATATAAAACTTGATGAAAATTAACCCGATAAAAACTGTAACACCCCGAAAACAGGTTTGGTAATTAAACCCCATTAATACTAAAAGACGGGTAACGTACCGTTAGTAGTAAAAATAACCCGACAAATATTTGGATTTAAATAAGAAATCCTAATATTAAATAAAAACCAATCAAAGTTTTAAGGAATTAAGTTTATAAGAGCCTGAGTTAACGGGACTTAAAATAAAACGGGTTATGACTTCCCGAACCCCGTAAGCTAACTAGGAATAATTAACCTAGTTAATAAGAGGGAATGTTACTAGAAATAAGTAGGTTATGGACTACTTAATAACTAACCAAACTAGAGGGACTTAAGTTGCAAACAAAGGGACTTGATTTATAAAAACTAAAAATCAAACACAACTGATATTCGTTAATTTACACATATTTTAGTTCCCCGTTTTACCCCTATTTTATGCGTTTTTGGCCGTAAAACCGTCATTCGGATACTTATTTATCTACATTTATGTTTACAGGCCTAAAACAGCATACCAGACAAGATGATAGCAAAAACGAGGACTTTCCGGACAAAACGACGAAGCTACGGACATTCTGTTAAGGATTCTGAACTGGGCCTGTGGAACGACCGTTCCACCTGATGCACGGTCGTGCATCTCCGACAAAGTTGATCAGCTCGGTGATGAACGAGAGGTGCGACAGGGCGTTCTAGGAAAACAAGGCGGCTCGGTGAAGAACGGACGTTCCATCCGAGGAACGACCGTGCGTATCCGATGAACCAACAGAATCTCGGTGATGAACGCCCGACCAGCAGCTCGTGCAACAAGTAACCCGGAACTGAACGACCGTTCCACACGAAGAACGGTCGTGCGATATCGTATCCGGTCAAAGATCTGATGACGTATGCAGTATGGTGACCCATCCCCAATAATTGCATAAAGTGCACGGTCGTGCCATATGGAGAACGACCGTGCGACAGCGAAAAATATAAAAACAGAACATAAACCTTCTGTTCGATATTCTGGATTTTTGGAGAGTTTCACAGGCGATTTTCAGGCTCCGGAGGCATTAGCTTTCACCCGGATTCAAGCCACATTGTCTCGTTTAGCTCGATTACTACCCGGATCCTTAGTCTAGTACTTGTTGATGGTTTGATTTTCTAATATTTCCATGATTTTGTTAATCTTTCAAGTACTTAGATTATTGTTTATGTATTATTGTAGCCTTTGGGCAAAAACACAAACAATCCCTTGCTAGATTATTGCCATTAGTGTGTTAAGCTTTGTTTGTAATGACACTTGAAGTATTTTCTATGTTAATCTTTGATGATTAGTTTGCAACCTTGTTATTGATATTGAATTCTTGATTATAAGTAATTATGTTGGATGATTGGTGCTTGGTTAGTTAAGATAGTTGAAAAATGAAGCTTAATTAATCTTGTATTAGTAAACTTTGAATTTGGTTAACTAGTTTAACTTGGTTTAAATGTATGCATCATGATACTAGAAATGGTTAGTGATTTAACAAAATGTAATTATTGTTAATCAAGAGAGCTTGCCGTCACGTAAGGACCTAAACGGGTTAGATGGTGTCGTTATAAATTATTGCCATGATTTGTTAGCTTAGTTAGTAGTTTAGGCCAAAATTGCTATCTTAGTGAATTATTGTGCAAGATTTGTAAAATGAACTCGGTTGTGATTTAATCTAGTTTATGCTTATCTCGGTGGTTGCATTGTGTTTATCGATGTCGCTTTCCTTGTTTAAGTGAGGTTAGAACAATCCTAACGGCTGACTAACTTATTTTTAAGAGATTTTCATAGACATTTATCAATTGCACGTTAAAGAACAATTTTAGGTGGTTAAAGTGTGTTTATCGTTTTAGCTTTCCGAATGATTGTCATGTTAGGATTCCCGAAAGGGATACTAATTGTCTTAAATTGGAAAATTGACCGAATGCTTCTTGTGCCAAAACTGACTTAGTTGACATGCTGTGGTTGTGTATTTAGAAAGGCTTTTTATCTACTATCTATTATGTTTTTATTATGTATTTGGTTATGCTTACTTTAGTTTAGTTTAAATCAACCAAACTTATGTTTTTACCGGTAGTTTAGTGACAAAGGTCTAGTATTAATTCTCCGCCCATTTCCTTGGATCGATACTTGGTTCTTACCGATACTTTATTACATATATGACGGGGTACACTTGCCTCTTTCATGTGTGTTTTGATGTAAAAGTAATAATCACTTTTATAAATTTAAAACCAAATCGTGTGAAAATTCATTGCAAAATTATGTATATATACGCACACGTCAAGTTTTTGGCGCCGTTGCCGGGGAAATGGCGAGTTTTAGGAACGACCCGAGTCATTTGGTTATCGGTGTATATACTTGTTAATATTTGTGTATAATTTCTTGATTATTTATTTGTTTATTTATTTGTTAATATTTCTTGATTTTATTGCATTTATTCATTTTCCAAGTCGTTTTTAGTACAATTGTAAATTTTTGTTCCATTTATTTATTTAATCCGGATTTAATTATTTGTTTATTCTTTGATTTTTCGGCTTCGGGTATCATTTTTACTTTAGCCGATTCGATTATTTTTTATTGTGTTGATTTTTTATAAAATTTCGGGCCTATTTTCGGATTTTTATAAAATTTTCAGCCCATTTATAATAACTTTCTGCTTCTATTCAGCTGAAAAAAAAAACAGCATTATTTAATTAATAAAATATTCACCGTGTCAAATTTTCGTTTGCAGGTTGATGTTCTCAACCCCCGCTCCAGAACTTGTTGAACCGTCAGACGAACCCGAACGTGATCTTCGGAGGCGTCTTCGCGCGAAAGGGCGTGCGGTTGGGCTACTGCTCGCATCTGGCGGGCCGGAGTCGGTGGTACCCGTTGAAGCCGAGGGCTCAGGGGCAACAGGGAACGCAATCATGGCAGACGACGAGCGACCGTTGAATGAGTCAAATCATCCTGGAGCGACAGGCCTGGAGCCGAGTATCCTTAGACCTACTATAGATGCACCTAATTTTGAAATTAAATCTAGTATAATTAATATGGTGCAGAATTCGGTGCAGTTCGACGGGCGCGAACCTGAGGATCCCGGACGACATATAGCGGCTTTTCTCGAAGTTTGTTCCACGTTCAAGATGAGGGATGTTTCGGAGGATGTCGTTCGGTTGAGGTTGTTTCCTTTCTCACTGCGTGATAAAGCCAGAGCGTGGCTTATGTCACTGCCAGCTGGGTCTATCAGGACCTGGAATGGGTGGGCGGCATGGTTGTAAAAGTCGCTAGGCGCTCCCTAGTCGGATTCGGGAGTACTCGGGAAGTACTCGGCTTAGGCGGAGATTACTCGGGGAGTAATTGGCCTGGGAGAACAGTACTCGTGCCTCGGCAGACTACCTTGTAGCGAGTACTCGGGGAATACTCGGAGCCTAGGCGGGACTTTTACAACCATGGTTGGCGGAGCTATTTATGAAAAAGTATTTTCCACCCGAGAAGACAACCAAGTTAAGGAACCGAGTGGTGACCTTTCGTCAGGATGAGGGAGAGTCGTTGCATGCAGCTTGGGAGAGATTCAAGGATCTGTTACTTGATGTCCCACATCATGGCTTCACCAAGCGACAACTAGTCTTGACATTCTATCAGGGGCTGAGCTACAATACGCATGAGCGGTTAGATATGAATTCAGGAGGCGATTTGGGGACAAAGACGCCCAATGAGGCTTACGATATCATTGAAAAGGCTGCGTTGAAGTCTAGCTCTCGCCGCGAAGGAGATAGAAGTCGGGCTACATCATCATCATCAGGATCCCGCGCAGGAGTGCATGCTGTAGACGACTATACGGCCATTACTGCACAAATCTCGGCTCTCGCATCGAGATTCGACAGGTCCCAGATGATTGCGCATGCGGGCTCGGGTTGTGACCAGTGTGGAGTGTCACACGAGCCTGGGGCATGTTTTCAGGGAGTCGGATACGAGGGCCACGAAGAGGTAGATTTCGTGAGTAATCAAGTTAGGCCGCAGAACAACCCTTACAGTAACACCTATAATCCCGGTTGGAGAAATCACCCAAATTTTGGGTGGCGTGCGAACACAGGCAATCAAAATCCTTTGGGATTCACTCCGCGCGCTCCAGCGCAACAGGGTCAGGGTCAGGGTCAGCAGTACCAGCAGTACAACCTATCCTACCAGCAGCGTTCATACCCGCATCAGAATCAGGGCTCTGGGAGTAGTTCCCAGCAGCAGGCCCCTCAGTCTAGTTCTAAGCTGGAGGATATGATGGCCCAGCTTCTTACTAGCTCCTCGAGCGCGAATCAGTTAGCTGAAAAACGATACCAGCAGAGCGAGGATCGTTTTCTCTATCATGAGGGAGAAATGAGGAGCCACAAGGCCTCGATTCAGAACATAGAGAATCAGGTTGGTCAGCTGGCACAGATGATGTCAAACTGTGAATGCGGGCAATACTGAGACAAACCCGGGCCCGCACAGAGATGTGAATGCGGTGATGACCAGGAGTGGAAAACCTACCGGACCCGTCATATCGGACTCACCACCGATCACTGAAGCGGTCCCGACCGACACACCGGATGAGGTGCATGCCAGGCTACGCCCAGCAAGTACAGCACAAGTCCAGGAGCCGGTCACAGGTTACACGCCTCCAGTGCCTTATCCAGGAAGGTTGAGGAAGCAGAAGACTGAAGAACAAAACGGTAAGTTTCTTGAGATGTTTAAGCAATTGCATATAAACATACCGTTTGTTGAAGCTTTGGCACAGATGCCAAAATACGTCAAGGTAAAACGCCAAGTTTCTGAAAGACATCCTCTCAAACAAATAAAAACTCGAGGACATGTCTTGTGTGGTTATGAATGAAAGCTGCTCTGCTATTCTCCAGAATCGCTTGCCTACAAAAATGGGAGATCCAGGCAGTTTCACGCTTCCTTGCCTCATTGGCAATCTGTCTGTCAGTAATGCGTTAGCAGATCTAGGAGCGAGTATAAACCTTATGCCCTATAAGGTTTTTACAAAGTTGGATCTAGGTGAGCCGTCACCTACGAGGATGAGTATTCGACTTGCGGATCGTTCTGTCAAGTATCCACGCGGGTTTGTAGAGAATATGCTTGTTAAGATTGACAAGTTTGTGTTTCCCATGGATTTTGTTATCCTGGACATGGATGAGGACTCGAGAGTGCCTCTGATACTCGGACGCCCGTTTTTGAATACCGCCCGGACGATTGTGGACGTGGCGGCGGGCCAGATCACACTCCGAGTAGATGATGAGCATGTGACGTTTGACATTAAGCGTTCTATGCAGCATCCTCAGAGTCAGGACGACGCGCTCTATTATGTTGACATCGTCGACACTTATGTGAGCACGCATTTCCAGGGTACGATCGAGGAGATAGATTCGGACACACATCTGTTGTGTGGAGACTTAGATGGCATTACGCAGGAGGGCCACGATTTAGAGCAGCCAGTCTATCAGATTGGTGATGATGGTCCCCAGAGTCCGGATCGATTTGCAGAATTTGATCGCAAAAGTGAAGTGAAGTCGAAGCCTTCCGTGGAAGATCCTCCTACCTTGGAGCTTAAAGAGCTCCCGCCGCACCTGGAGTACGCATTTCTGGATGAGGAGCGTCATTTGCCTGTCATAATTTCATCTGGATTGGCGGTAGAAGAGAAGAGCAGACTGCTTAATGTGTTGAAACTTCATAAGAAAGTAATCGCTTGGAAAACCATGGACATAAAAGGTATAAATCCCTCCTTCTGTACACATAAAATTCTAATGGAGGATCAGTTCAAGCCGTGTGCGCAGCACCAGAGGCGGCTGAACCCGAACATGCAAGAGGTCGTTAAAAAGGAAGTGATTAACTTGTTAGATGCTGGTATGATCTATCCCATTTCCGACTCTGTTTGGGTCAGTCCTGTGCAGGTGGTGCCCAAAAAGGGGGGCATGACTGTGGTCACAAACGATAGGAATGAGCTCATTCCAACCAGGACGGTCACTGGATGGCGGGTTTGCATTGATTATCGCAAACTCAACGACGCCACCCGCAAGGACCACTTCCCGCTTCCATTCATTGATCAAATGTTGGAACGTCTGTCAGGGAAGTTATATTATTGTTTTCTGGATGGGTTATCTGGTTATTTTCAAATTCCTATCGCTCCTGAGGACCAGGAGAAGACCACATTTACCTGTCCCTTTGGTACATTCGCCTACCGGCGTATGCCGTTTGGGCTGTGTAATGCGTCGGCTACTTTCCAGCGATGTATGGTCGCCATTTTCCACGACATGATTGAGGATTCCATGGAGGTGTTCATGGACGATTTCTCGGTATTTGGGGATTCCTTTGATCAATGTCTGGAAAATTTGAAAAGAATGTTGAAGAGGTGTGAGGAGACCAATCTGGTCCTGAACTGGGAGAAATGCCACTTCATGGTGAAGGAGGGCATAGTTTTGGGACACAAAATTTCTCACGCGGGCATGGAAGTCGATCCAGCTAAAGTCGACGTTATTTCACGACTTCCGCCCCCCTCCTCTGTTAGAGCTATACGGAGCTTTCTCGGTCATGCCGGGTTCTATCGGCGATTCATCAAAGATTTTTCAAAAATCGCCAGACCCATGACCCGTTTGTTGGAGAAAGATGCTCCGTTCGTGTTTGGAGATGATTGCTTGAGGGTTTTTGACCTCCTCAAGCAGAAGTTGATTGAGGCCCCTATTTTAGTCGCACCGGACTGGAGTCTGCCATTTGAAATCATGTGCGACGCGAGTGATTACGCTATAGGGGCCGTTCTGGGTCAAAAGAAGGAAAAGCACTTCCATCCGATCTATTATGCGAGCAAAACTCTTCACGACGCTCAGGAGCATTACACCACGACTGAAAAAGAGCTGTTGGCGGTCGTTTTCGCATTTGATAAATTTAGATCGTATTTAGTGCTTTCGAAAACCGTTGTATACACTGATCATGCAGCCATTAGATACCTCTTTAGCAAACAGGACGCAAAACCGCGTCTAATCAGATGGATCCTGTTGCTGCAAGAGTTTGATATTGAGATACAAGATAAAAAGGGTGCCTTGAATGTAGCGGCTGACCATCTATCTCGTTTAGAGCACGGAGATATCGAGGACTCACGTTGGGATTCAATCAATGACAATTTCCCACACGAGTCTTTGATGGTTGTTGAGATATGCGATGAGTCGCCATGGTTCGCCGACTTTGCGAACTATCTTGCTTGCGGGATTCTGATAAAAGGATTGACTCACCAGCAAAAGAGGAAATTCTTTTCGGATCTCAAGCACTACATATGGGACGACCCTTTCTTGTTCAAGGTGGGTGCTGATCAGGTGATTAGGAGATGTGTATCAGGGGCTGAGGCGACCGACATTCTGCGCCAGTGTCATGAGGGACCTACCGGAGGCCACCACGGAGCCAACTTCACCGCGAAGAAGGTGTTGGATTCCGGGTTTTACTGGCCGACCATTTTCCGTGACGCGCAGAGTTGGGTGAAAGCGTGCGATGCTTGTCAGAAGGCGACGAGCATATCGGCACGCGACGAAATGCCCCAGAACTGGATACAAGTTTGTGAAGTCTTTGATGTTTGGGGGATAGACTTCATGGGACCATTCCCCCCCTCACGTGGAAACAAGTACATACTCGTGGCTGTTGACTATGTATCAAAGTGGGCGGAGGCGCAAGCCCTACCCACTAACGACGCCAGAGTAGTTGTGAGGTTTCTTAAGAGTTTGTTCGCCCGATTTGGCGCTCCGAAAGCGCTCATTAGTGACCGAGGGACTCATTTTTGTAATACACAGCTTGAAAAGGCTTTGTCCCGATACGGTGTGCATCACCGTTTGTCCACGCCCTATCATCCGCAGACGAGCGGGCAGGTGGAGGTCACGAACCGTGGGCTTAAGCGCATCCTTGAGCGGTCTGTTGGAGCGAACCGCAAGGAGTGGTCGGACAAGCTTGAGGATGCATTGTGGGCATTCCGTACAGCTTATAAGACTCCTATAGGGACCACCCCCTTTAGGTTGGTATACGGAAAGGCATGCCATTTACCGGTGGAGTTGGAGCACAAGGCTATGTGGGCTTTGAAAACCGTGAATTTGGACCTAAAAACCGGAGGTGAAGCCCGGTTTCTCCAAATTCATGAATTGGAAGAATTGCGGCACCAAGCCTATGAGAGCTCCGTACTCTACAAAGAGCGCACGAAGAAACTTCACGACAAACGCTTGAAGGACCACAAAGAATTCCAAGCGGGTGATCTTGTTCTTCTGTATAATTCACGGCTGCGCTTATTTCCTGGGAAGCTTCATTCACGCTGGACTGGACCATACACGGTTAAGGAAGTATTTCCGTATGGTACTGTTGCAGTAGAGAACGCGGATGGCGTTACATTCAAGGTAAATGGTCACCGGTTGAAGTTGTACGTTGCCGGGCCGATAGAGTCGGCGGTGGAGGTGATTGAACTCCAAACCCCGCACACATCATAAGTGTGGGGAGGAGAGAGTCTACGCTACTGACTCGCGGATAAAAAATGTAGCAAGAGCGTATTTTGCGCTTTAGGGGTAGTTTAGTCTTTTTAGTAGTTTTTCTAGTTTTAGCTTTGAGTCTTGCTATCGACTCGTCGACAAAAATTTAGCATGAGTCTACGCTGCTGACTCACCGAAAAAAATGTAGCAGGAGCGTCTTTGGCGCTATAAGGGTAAAATAGTCCTTTTTTGTATTTTTGTAGTTTTAGCGTAATTTAGGTTAGTTAGGTAGTTTACGTTAGTTTGTTTAGTTTTCGTACGTGTCGAGCGAAGGTTCTGTGTTGAAATATTGTTAGAACAGTTGGTGTGTCGAAAAAATGGCGAAAAACGGCCGAAACAGCTGCTGGAAATAGCTTCTGCGGAAAATTCTGTATCTGCACCTGATGCACGGCCGTTCCTCGGGACGCACGACCGTGCGATTTCGAGCAAGCCGGAACGGTTAGTCGCACCCTCGGTGCATTTCCGAGAAGAAGCTGCTGGGTTTGAACGATGTCGGTGACGCACGACCGTGCCACACGGAGAACGACCGTGCGTCAGGCTGAGGCCAATTTTGTCATTTTGCACATTATATATACCCTCATCTGCTGCAAAATCCCTCATTCGCGAACCCTAGTCGCTGCAGGCCGTTCCAGAGCGATTCTTCATCATATCGCACGGTTTTTCGCACGATCTCACACCCTTCTTCGCACGGTACGTTCCTAGTTTTAGATTTCTTGTTTTCTTGCTTTCTAGGTTAGATTTCTTCCGATTCTTCAAGGAATTTTTAGGGTTCTCTTCATAAACAAATCGAAACCCTAACCCTTGTTGAATCGAAGTATCGTGAACACCCGGTTGACTTTCAGACCCCTGTTGGCCCAATACTTGTTGATATTTTGCAAAGATCAGATTGTTCTAAGTAAAGGGGTCGAAATCTGCAGACACGAAGTCGCACGGTCGTTCCTCGTGTGGAACGGTCGTGCATCGCCGGCTTGTTCACGATATCTTCTGGGCTTGGTCTGTTAGTTCTCGGAGACGCACGACCGTGCGTCTCGAAGAACGACCGTGCCATTCGCCCAGTACAGTTAGACAGTTTCTTCATAACTTGCTGCTCGGCTGTTTTCAATTCATTTCTCTCATGTTTCTGTCTTTCTAACAATTTTCCCCATTACAGATGGATCACCCTTTCCTCCAGTTTGACCCCGACATCGAGAAAGAAGCTTTGTGCATCCCGAGGCGCTACGCCTTGTGGGAAAGGCGGGGACAGTTCGGAGTCCCACGATGGTTGGACTGGGAAGTCATGCGTGAACTTAATCAGTATGACAGACTAGACGACATGATGAGTCGCCCAGTTGCAAATCTGGTCGGTTGCAACCGACCCGTTTACCGGGAGCTAACTATAGAGTTCTTTGCATCTTACTCCTGTGAGAAGCCGGCTGCTTATAGAAGACCTGATTTCCGCTACAAGAAGCGGGTCACTTTTAGGTTATGTGGGCAATGGCATAGTTGGTCGGTTGGTCGTTTAGGAAGGAAGCTCGGGATCTACACGAGGGACGACATGGATGATGAAGATGTCTTCACTGATCGGTTCACCTTCCCTTCTGATGCTGACCGGGATGCATTTTGGGCACGAAACGCTATTGGGGAGCCCTACAACCCGAGGATGTCAAAGGCCTCGCGACTCCGAGACCCTCTGGTGCGAGTTATGCACCATGTATTCAGCCATTCGATATGCGGACGCATGGACAGTCTCGGCAACTGTCCCACACCTGACTTGATCTTTTTATATGCGTTGGTTGACAAAGCACCAATCAACCTGGGTGCACGCATGGCTGAGTATTTCGTCAAGAGCTCGGGGCGAACCTCGAGCAGTGAGATTCATGGAGGTCAGTACGTGACCGAGATAGCCTACAACGAGGGCTATATGACTGACGAGGTTCTTCAGGGTCTCACTTTGATCACTGAGGGGGTTCATGTTGATATCCGGTCTCTGAAGTTCATGGGGGTGATTGCTGAGCTTGGTTATGGGGATAGGTTGAGGGGATTGAACAACGAGGTCTGGGACCCGTTGCCTCCAGGTGAAGGGGAAGATGAGGATGAAGAAATGGGGGAGCAGCACGAGCCATAGCCACCGACACCACCACACTCGCCGCAGCACCACGCCTTTCATCAGCATGAGGACTGGCCCACGTTCTACCAGCAGTTCCAGGATATGCGTGTGACGCAGGAGCAGCATGGTACCTACTTTGATGAGATCAGATCTAGCCAGGACGAGATTCGAGCCAGTCAGGCTCAGATTCGGGCCACACATGACCAGCTTCGGCAGAGCCAGGATGCTTTATACCAGAGGGTGTCTGCGGGGTTTTCTTATCTTTTCGGGGAGATGCATCACGCATACCCCGACTATTTTCAGCACCCGCCGGAGTTCCCACCGTGGAACCCCCTGGCTATGGTGATCAGGGCCCATCTGGCACGAGGCATGATGATGATGAGTAGTTGGCGGTGGTGATATCATTTGGTGGTGTTTTATCTTTCAGTACTTTGCTTTTATTTGGGTGTTTATTTTGACTATTATTTAAAACACCCCGGTTATGTATTTTCAGACAATTTCCTTTGTATTTTGTTTGGATATTAGTATTTATGTACATTATGGTTGTTTTGTGATTTTTCTGTTTCTGTTGTATTTTGGTTGCACACGACATACTCGCAGGTTTTATCTATCGGATCTTGGACCGGAGCACGTACCAGATACAGCTTCGGAAGTCTCGTGGCACCAACATCATCTTGAGGGGAGTATTTTTTATCCCTTTCTCTATATTTCGGGTCTCGCATTGGGGGCAATGCGAAGTTCAAGTGTGGGGAGGGGGTTAACTTTGTTAACTTAACTTTGTTTGTCCTCTTATTTATATAAAAAAAATTAGAAAATCAGAAAAATCATTCAAAAATACTTGTATTTTGTATATATTTTTGTAAATAAACCGGTTGGTTGTGTTTTAGAAAGCATCGGACTTGATAAAAACTCGACAAGCAAAATATTTTTGAAAAAGGAAACCGGAAAGCGTGACAAACAAAGAAAGACTTACATGATAGTTTTCACACTTTTACCCATTCCTTCCGTTACGTGAGCATATTTGAGCCTAGATTGTTATATATTTGTTCATTTCGGATATAGGAGTGAGCCGGATGTTATGTGCAATTTAGAACTTGTCACTAATATGCTTGTTAAGACCATGAACTTGTGAATTTGTGTAAAAGTGATAGAGGCACTTAGATTACCCCTTTGTTGTGTACCTTGTTCTTTGTGTTGTGCTTCCCGTTCACCTTATATTACCCTTTAGGATTAACCATGTCGAGCCTTCCCGTTCACCTTTGTTTACCCACATTATCGCCCACTTAGCCAAATTTAGCCTTTTTATGTTTTAAACCTTTTTAGTGTTGAAACTCGGTTAAAATAATAGTTTAACTAGCTTGTTATTGTTTATATTTTCATTGTATAGTTTATAAAAAAAACAGAAAATAAAACACCCTAAAATAGGGTGAAGTTGATAGAAATCGAGCAATTTTGAATGCTTAAATGTTAAAATTTAGTTGATTAGCTCGATTGCGCTTTAGTCGCCTTTTTAAGGCATGTGTATGTATAGTTGTATTGTTTGTTGCTAGTTAAACGCTACTACCGAGTTTTAACCATTTTCGCCATTTTAAATGTCCACTTCCATACCCTTCGCCCAAGCCTAACGTTATAACCCGTAAAGACCTCTTGATTTACACTTATTTGCATGTTAGTTGGTGGAGACGAGATCTTATGACAAGCTTATGATATTGCACATTTCATTGACTAGGCGTTGAGTGTTTACGCATACACATTTTATGTATGTTTCATAAATAAAACCGAGTGTGTGTGAACATTGTGAGTTGTGTGAAGATTAACATGTGAGTCAATTAAATGTTTTGTCACGGCTTTTTGGTTGTCGCTTTTTAATTGCATATGCTTGTTGGGTTTGAATCTTTTGATGTTGTCTTTCGACAAACCGGCTAACCGTTTATATTAGTTTTCAATAAAATAGTAAGTAAATTATCGTTCTTGTTTGTTTATGTCTTTTATTGCTTTTTAGTTTAGCTTGCTTGAGGACAAGCAAGGTTCAAGTGTGGGGAGATTTGATATTCGTTAATTTACACATATTTTAGTTCCCCGTTTTACCCCTATTTTATGCGTTTTTGGCCGTAAAACCGTCATTCGGATACTTATTTATCTACATTTATGTTTACAGGCCTAAAACAGCATACCAGACAAGATGATAGCAAAAACGAGGACTTTCCGGACAAAACGACGAAGCTGCGGACATTCTGTTAAGGATTCTGAACTGGGCCTGTGGAACGACCGTTCCACCTGATGCACGGTCGTGCATCTCCGACAAAGTTAATCAGCTCGGTGATGAACGAGAGGTGCGACTGGGCGTTCTAGGAAAACAAGGCGGCTCGGTGAAGAACGGACGTTCCATCGGAGGAACGACCGTGCGTATCCGATGAACCAACAGAATCTCGGTGATGAACGCCCGACCAGCAGCTCGTGCAACAAGTAACCCGGAACTGAACGACCGTTCCACACGAAGAACGGTCGTGCGATATCGTATCCGGTCAAAGATCTGATGACGTATGCAGTATGGTGACCCATCCCCAATAATTGCATAAAGTGCACGGTCGTGCCATATGGAGAACGACCGTGCGACAGCGAAAAATATAAAAACAGAACAGAAACCTTCTGTTCGATATTCTGGATTTTTGGAGAGCTTCACAGGCGATTTTCAGGCTCCGGAGGCATTAGCTTTCACCCGGATTCAAGCCACATTGTCTCGTTTAGCTCGATTACTACCCGGATGACTTGAACTGCCCGAGGACACATGGGAGGGTCGATCCACGCAAAGAATTTGCACCGAGAACGCTGAAACTGAAGGCGAATTAGTGTTTCTAAGTGTAAAAAATACGTCCCATTAAAAGTGTCATATTTTGAATTTTCAAAGTATTTATTTATAAACTTTGACTTTAATTATCGATTTTTTGTGTTATATAAAACTTGATGAAAATTAACTCTATAAAAACTGTAACACCCCGAAAACAGGTTTGGTAATTAAACCCCATTAATACTAAAAGACGGGTAACGTACCGTTAGTAGTAAAAATAACCCGACAAATATTTGGATTTAAATAAGAAATCCTAATATTAAATAAAAACCAATCAAAGTTTTAAGGAATTAAGTTTATAAGAGCCTGAGTTAACGGGACTTAAAATAAAGCGGGTTATGACTTCCCGAACCCAGTAAGCTAACTAGGAATAATTAACCTAGTTAATAAGAGGGAATGTTACTAGAAATAAGTAGGTTATGGACTACTTAATAACTAACCAAACTAGAGGGACTTAAGTTGCAAACAAAGGGACTTGATTTATAAAAACTAAAAATCAAACACAACACACACTCAGTGTGTGTGTGTGTGTGTGCGTACGACCAGGGACAAGAGCAAGGAGCTCAAAACCCTAGTTCTACAAATTGGTCAAATTGAAGCTCGAATCAAGATCCAAATCAATGCATGAACGCGTAGAAACGATCACCAAGTCAAGGGGATCGTGAGGTATGTTGAATTTCTAACATTCGTGAAGTTGTAAAAATTTGATAATCATCCTAATCGCGAATTAGGCATGAATTAGAGAAGCTATGGCTAGATAAGTGATGTATACTTGCTTAGGAACGAAACCCTAAGTGAAAATCATACATAACATGCTATGAATTGAATGATTGAATGAATTCCCACACTAGGCTAAGTGGGTATTAGTCATAAGGTGGAATTGATGATATGATTATGATTAGAATCATCATGCATGTTAAGTAATCCGGAAATACTTAAACAAACTTCAATTTTGAGTATTTGATCATAAGTGATAGTGGTAAAATTTGATGTTAATCTTGGTAAAAATAACTAGTTATGAACTAGTTTGTAAACGTGTAAAAGTATGCCCACTAGGTGTTTGTTAAAATGCCTAAACGAAGCTAAAATGTTGAAATTCCATGTGAAGTGTGCATTTGGATATGTCGATAGATCAATTGACTTTTAGGAAGTCAAACTAACCAATGATTTAATCGAGTGATAAAGTCGACATAAGACCCGTTAGATGGAGTAGTCATAATTGATAATGACTAATCTAACCATCTTATGAATTATGATGATAGTTTGACGCTTAACGAGCTAGGTGGAAGCTTGATGAGTGAGCGGGTCAAACGAATCAAGTGAGAAGAAAGGCGTATTCAGGATGCTAGGTAAGTTAAAACTTACACCTTTTATTTAATATCTATTGGCTTTATAAATTTAGAATAATCAAAAGTCACATTTGACTTATGACGTTTCGACCCAACGTGCGAGGTTCGGAACAAAAGACAATAATGATAAACCATGTTGAATGGTTAAAAATAGCTAATAAGGTCATTTAGTCATGTAATGACTAATAAATAACGAGTTTTGAATAATTTACCTTATAAGGTAAATCAATACATTTAATAAGGGTAAAACGACAATGTGGTCACTCGTTGACGATAACCGTTAGTTTTGAAGGACACTTTATGGCGTAAGATATAAATGGGTCAAAATAATCAAGAAATAGATTTATAAGTAAATTGACCGTACGGTGTAAACCGGTACAAGTCATATAGACGAGATGATAATAAATCCATCTCGTAAAAGTAAACGGTCATATAGACCAAACGGGTCAAACGGTGAAAATATCACCCTTTGACAATATCGGCTAATGTTTTGTCGAGTTGCATGATTACAGGAATGAATATCGATTGAATGTTGACATCGCTATTACTTAGCGTCACTAAGGCAAGGTATCGTAACGGGTCAATACATTGATCCGAGCCAGGTTTGTGAAATGATTCAACTCATCATGTAGAAAATGAGGTTTTCTAAGAGTTAAATAAGTTCAAAGTGGATATTTGGTTATCTTAAAGATAAACCGAATAATTCAAGTTATAATTGTAGTGTTTTAGAAACATAATGGTTTCTAAACAAGGTTATAGTTAAAAGACCAAATTTTTGGGTCAGATAAGTATCTGAAAGTCCTTCATCGTGCAAGAAGGACCAAAATTGACCAAAACGCCATTGTAGGCTAAATTGAACAAACAACCCTTAAAGGTTGTTTGGAAACAAATTTCATGATTAGATAAATACTTAGAATAAGTATAGAAGTTGAAAGATGTAATATGTTAGTCAAATGGCTCTATTTGAGTTTTGTCGTAAAATAATAATCCAAGGGGAAAACTCGGAACATATAGATATCCACATTAAATCCAACGCACATATAGTTGTGGTGGAAGATTATTTGTTAAGAAATGTAGGAATAAGATGCTAGAAATAAATGAAAGCGATTAGTGCTTAAATACCCTTAACGGGTCAAAATAAGCATACGGGCGTAAACGGGTTTAAATTGTGTATTAAACCCGTGATTAGAACCTAATATGGTAGATAACTTTAAATTGAAGAAGTGTATGTGATATAAAGATCAAACAAATATGTTTGTTTGATAAAATGCATAAACGGGTTAAAAGTCGATAAAAAGGTAACGAGTCGAAGGCTTAGGAGACTCAAAATTTATTATGATGGATGTTGGATTTTAACTCCATAAGATGGAGAATTAAATTACGGACGCGTAGGAAAAAGAATCGGGTAAAACGGATCAATAACGAAGAAGTTATGGCCGTTTCCGTGAAATCGGGTTGAGCTGGGAATGTACAGCAACAGCTGAAGGCACAGTCTGTTAAAACAAGGGCTAGGCGTGACGCCTAGGCCCTTGGCGTCACGCGACGCCCCTAACTCCGGAAAATTTTTAAATTTTGCCATTTTAACCCCTGTACTTGTTTGAACTTAATATTTGACTATCAAAACTAACTTTTAAGTTGGTTTTGATCATAGGTGATCGCCTAGAGTGCCCGGATGAAGATCAAGCTCGATGAGGAACCGAACACGATAAAATACAAGCTTCCGCATATCGTTTCGTCGATATTTTAATCAACGAACTCTATTTCATTGCGTGTATTATTTTTAAATTGTAAAAGTTTTAAATTACCCGTATTTTCCACGGATACGAAATTTTAACTACATGTTTATTTTCGTAATTTATACGAAAACCATTAAATAATACTAAGGGTGTTACAAAAACACTTGTAAAACACACTCAAATCATATAACTTTCATCAAGTATTATCTAACACAAACAAAATTATTTAAGGTCAAAGTTTATAAATAAAGACTTTGAAAATTCAAAATATGACAATTTTAATGGGACGGATGTAGTTGTGCTTAAAGTACATACTAATTGAGAGCAGATGTAAAATTGACGCCCGGGATTAATATCCGTCCAAGATGTTTTTATCCAAGCTTGCCTTCCACATCTACAAATAACCATTGTGAATGTCAAAATGGATATGGATTACACTTTCTCGTATGTAATAGTATTTGTTTAGAAAAAAAAGACTCAATGCGCCGCTCATAGCACAATGAGATGCGTATAAACTACAAAATCTAACCACTTTTTCAGAAAAAATAAATACATATGCCTCACATAGTTCTATGAGGTCCGTATAACCAAAAGTTAGGTGGTGTATATGTAACGACTCTCCTAGGACCCTTAACATAACCCTAAACGCTCCTAAATACACCCCGAGTACTTGGAGAAATCAAGAAAAACAAGATTTTTGGTTCGCTCGCGGGCCGCGTAAAAGTTAAGCCAAGCTTACGCGGGCCGCGACAGCAATGCAAACTACCGGATAACGATCAAGGCCACGTGGCATGACACGTGTCGAAACCTCTGATGACTCAGCCGACCTAGACTTCCTCGCGGGCCGTGTAGATGTTCCTTCGAGTTTACGCAGGCCGCGACACTCTCCATTTCCAGCACTATAAATAAGGAGTTCGAGTTCAGTTGAAAGTCGCTCAATTCTTTTCTTCTTTTAGCTTCTATTATAGCAAAATAGTAGCTCGGGTATTATACTCTAAAACCCGAAACTCTGCCCGTCATTAGGGTAATAACTCAAATCATTGGTACGATACTGTATCCGATCGATTAAAACCGATCCAATGGATGTTTAAGTGCTGCCAATATCTGGCTATACTTTGTCATTCGTTGTGAGGGTTTCGATCTCATGATTATCGTTAAAGTTGAATTGAGTTAATACACTAATACGAGTTCCATTAGAAATTAGAACTCATAATCAGGAAGCTGTTAAACTAGAATACTTAGCAATTAAGTAAACTTAATGGTTATGTAAAACTTAACAGTTAAAGAAACTTAGCAGTTAAGCAAGCTAAGTAAGTTAATTAATCAGCTAAATACATTATTTAATTAATAGGCTAAGTAAATTACTTAATTAAACCGTTAAAGAAAATTAATCAGTTAAGTAAGGTTAATTAATCAGTTAAGTAAGATTAATTAAGTTAAGTATGATTAATTAATCACTTAAGCAAGATTAATTAAGCTAAGCAAGATTAATTAAGCTAAGATTAATTCAGTAAATTAAACACCTAAATAGATATACATGAAAATAAATATATGTGAAATAAATATATATGAGGAAGGTGTAAGAGGATATATGTGGGTAGGAAGCTTCCTAGAAAATGACAAAATGTATAGGTAAGTTCCTAGAAAAGCTATATGAAATTTCCTAAAAAATACAAAGGAAACTTCCTAAAAATTTCATATTTCCTACCTATAAATAGGAGCTTAGGATTTCATTTTCCTTTGCTCATTTCTTCTTTTCTTCTTCTCTCTATACGTTGGTGTTCTAACCAATAATCACCGATGCGATATTCTGTCCGATCGATTCAGGAACCAACTAACGAATGCCAAAGTGCTGTACTTTGTGAATTTCGTTAAACGGATGCCAAAGTGCTGTACTTAGTGAATTTCGTTAAACGGATGCCAAAGTGCTGTACTTTGTGAATTTCGTTAAACGGATGCCAAAGTGCTGTACTTTGTGAATTTCGTTAAACGGATGCCAAAGTGCTGTACATTGTGAATTTCGTTAAACGAATGCCAAAGTGCTGTCTAAACAAGACTATACTTTGTGAATTTCGTTAAGGTTCGGATCTCGTGACCATCGTTAGGTTTGATGTGGTTTTACACTAATACGTATTCCACTCTCTTAAACTAAATGTTTAACTACCCGAAACTCTACACCATACTCTTACAATCAAAATGGATGCTTAATCATCAGAAGGTTCAAAACCATAAAGTATATGCTTAATTATCAGAAGGAGTAGAATCAAGAAGCTTGTTAAATCAATACTGCATGCTTATAATGTGAGTCATTCTCTTTTTATCAACAATGTTTTACAATACTCAAATTATTTTCAAAAGTTATAGTTACAGGGATTAAGTCTTGGTTACCTCTCCGGCTAGAACCGGGTAAGAAGGAGTATAATATGTCAAAAAAGTGACAAAATTCCCTAAATAGTACCATGACCTGATGTCTGACTTGTTTTTTGGAAAAATCAATCTGTTAAATACATTGACCTTATGAATTGTATGTATGATTATATAGATATGTATATCTATAAGGAAGTCCAAAAGCCATAATGAATGACAATTTAAAATAAATCACGAACATAAGTGTCAATAATAATTCTAGATTTCTTTATCAGAAATCTCTTGCATATATCTACAATTCCGATATCAAACATTATTTCGTTTCATCATCTACCTCGTAACTCGTGCGACAATATAAACAATGGAAACCCTTTAAGTTGGGACGCCATCAAAAGTATAAGAATTTCCAATGCGTTACCATAGACTATTAACGCAAGTACGAAGCATGTAAAGTTGTGCTAGTGCACAAGAAAACACACGAAACTTAAATTATACGTCCACAAACGTCGAAGTATATCACACACGACTTTCAAGGCAAGACCTTTGGAAAATATAATTAGGCATGACGACACCAATACGAATCCCGTCAGTGGAAGAACTACTAATCAAAAAGCAGCACTTGGCCACGTGATTCTACAAACAACATGAATCTTGCTGAGGTACGATAGAACAAGATTTCACAACAATTGGTGCATAGTCTAATCCAATTCTTGACGCTGCAAAAGAAGTCACATACCTTTACAATCCCCCTATTTCATTTTATTCAACATTCCCTGGTAATGTCACTTAACAACGGTTATCACACAAAATTTCCAGATAAAATTCTTAAATTCCTTTTGTTAAAATTCAGACCTCTGCACATAATAAATAGACTTTTGCATTTCTACTCTCCTAATGCTCATCATGAGGATCTCTTTCATAATCACGAATATTTATTTGGTTGTTTCATTTCTTGGTAAATCCACACACATGCACTGTATGTTGCGCATATGGTTAGTTTGATTTATGAAGACCATTGGAGGGCTTCATTCCAATTTGTTGTTTTATCCAAACTCAAATATCATTTCGCTATACTTGATTTTTTTTTGCACTGTGAACCGCATTATTGTAAAACAATGACTCTTTGATATCGAGTCAATGAATTTCTTGAAAAAACTCATTTTTCTTTTTTTTAATGGCATACATGATTTTTGTTGTGACCATGTCAGAACTTTCTTATTGATACATGAACTCGTTTTGTTTAAACCAAGTTCAATTGTTTGAACTTGCTCGCATTACGTATTCAATTCAAAGTTCCATATGATGAATTGAAGCCATCATCTTCGAAATAATCCCAACAAGCACTTCAATTCTCTTGAACCATAACATGCTTGTTTGGTCTTCGACTTCATTGAATCGTTTCTTTAATCATGATCACCTTGTGGTGAGGTTTTCACAAATTTGAAGCTTGCGCTAATCTCGTTGCACACATCATATACGGATTTAATTATTTATTTATTTATATTGAATCCGCTTTGTTGGTTTATCTTAAAGCAATCTTAACACAATCGTGTGTTAAGATAATGGTACACAAATTCATGTCATATTTCAGTGTATCTCTTAACGGTTCTTACAGCATCGATCGAGCATTTCTTGATCTTTTCGATCGAAAAGCATTATTCAATTGTTTCATTTTCAATAAAAAATCTTACTAGATTGTTTGAAACAAACATTCGGATTTACTTCGTTGAACTTTCATTTAGTTTCAAGCATGGTGAACTCATTCAGTCACCGCTATTATTATTTCGATTACTACGACACCTTGTGGCCTCGCTATAAACTTGTAGCTTGAGCTAATCTATATATATATACCTTTCACTTGACTCATCCTTGAAAGTGATCTTAATACAAATTTACGTTAATTCGATCATACACTAAACATTGTTGTATTTTGGGGTATCTTTGTAATTCAATAATATCAAACACACTGATTCTTCCTCATGTTATGATTCGATAGTTGACACATCATCTTCGTACTCCTCTTCAGTTGAGCTTGTTGATTCTAAATCTTTTATAACTAACAACCAAGGTAAATTTTCCTTCGACAGTGTATTCTATTGTTTCTCAAAATAGTTCACATTCGATTTAGACATCTATTGGTCATAAATATTTCTTTGGTCTAACCCTTGTAAATTTAAGTCATTCTGATGATTATATCATTACACTTCATCCATTTGATACCGATTTCTGGAATTCATTCAGTTAAACCCTTGGATTCTATTTCTTATAAACTACTCTTGTAAATTTGAACATATTTTGATTCAATTAGAGTGCCATTTACCTTAATCCTATTATTTAAAATGTGACATAACTCGGAAAGAGATATCGTAGCCCAAATATCGAGGACGAGATTTAAAACAAGATGGGGAGGATGTAACGACTCTCCTAGGACCCTTAACATAACCCTAAACGCTCCTAAATACACCCAGAGTACGAGAAACGGACCCAAAGTGCTGTACTTTGGGAATTTCGTTAAACGGATGCCAAAGTGCTGTACTTTGTGAATTTCGTTAAACGGATGCCAAAGTATTGTACTTAGTGAATTTCGTTAAACGGATGCCAAAGTGCTGTCTAAACAAGACTATAAGGTTCGGATCTCATGACCATCGTTAGGTTTGATGTGGTTTTACACTATTACGTATTCCACTCTATTAAACTAAATGTTTAACTACCCGAAACTCTACACCATACTCTTACAATCAAAATGGATGCTTAATCATCAGAAGGTTCAAAACCATAAAGTATATGCTTAATTATCAGAAGGAGTAGAATCAAGAAGATTGTTAAATCAATACGGCATGCTTATAATGTGAGTCATTCTCTTTTTATCAACAATGTTTTACAATACTCAAATTATTTTCAAAAGTTATAGTTACAGGGATTAAGTCTTGGTTATCTTGAATCACTGGCAAGTTGGGTATTGTGCACATTACTAATTTCTCACGGTTAGGTTCACCAACCTAACAGTGATAATCATCACTACTTGGGTGAAAGGACCCAATAGTGGTACGACCATCGTCACCAGGGTGTGACACGGCGCCAGATAAAAATAAGATAGTAGCCATTGCAATCGCTCTTATGCTGTAATTTATAACAATGTGTCGTTTTGTATAAAAATGAGTGAACTCACCAGTATTTCCTGCTGACCAAATCTTTTTTTTTAAACGCGTTTCAAGTAATGACAGTAGATTGGAATCAGAGTGATGATACGACACCGAAAAGGCTTAAAGAAGTGGCTTATTTTATCAATTGAATTAAATTAAGAAAACATGGTTTCATATATTCGGGTTTATCCCTTATTAAAGCTACCTTTGTAAAACATGGGTTTTATCCTATCTATTTAATAAATAAAATCCGGTGTTTTCTAAACTCTGATATTTTTCCTAACTCACGGTCCTGATGAAATTTCCGCTGCACTACTTTTCTAAATAACCACCGGTACCACTGAACTGGTTCGCGGCTCCCGATTCCATCCAGGGTGGGGTCGGGGGTCGTGACAGAAGTGGTATCAGAGCCACTTATTTAAGCAATTAGGTGTTGTAATAAAATACCTAAGTTTAAACAAAGAGTTAGGAACTTGATATTTTCTGGTAGCACTCAGGATAGTATTTAGACTTGAACTTAGGAAAGATGCCTTAATATGAGCTTCAAGATAAGCTAATTACTTGTATTAGTATAATGTGATAGATATTGGTATGCCATAAGAATAATGATTAGAACATTGCAAAGTACGATAAATAAGCAATAACACTTAATTGCTGTTAATTCTTGCTTATTGATACTAATTGGTCTAGAATAAGATATGTTATGGGAATACAAATTTCCTTGATTCTGGATGAAAGCCTTAATAAAAAGGCACTTTTAAAATCTTGAAAATATACTATGTATGGGAAACATAATAATTACCTCTCCGGCGAGAACATTGCGAGATGAGGTTACCTCTCCGGCTAGAATCGGGTAAGAAGGAGTATAATATGTCAAAAAAGTGACAAAATTCCCTAAATAGTACCATGACCTGATGTCTGACTTGTTTTTGGAAAAATCAATCTGTTAAATACATTGACCTTATGAATGGTATGTATGATTATATAGATATGTATATCTATAAGGAATTCCAAAAGCCATAATGATTGACAATTTAAAATAAATCACGAACATAAGTGTCAATAATAATTCTAGATTTCTTTATCAGAAATCTCTTGCATATATCTATAATTCCAATATCAAACATTATTTCGTTTGATCATCTACCTCGTAACTCTTGCGACAATATAAACAATGGAAACCCTTTAAGTTGGGACGCCATCAAAAGTATAAGAATTTCCAATGCGTTACCATAGACTATTAACGCAAGTACGAAGCATGTAAAGTTGTGCTAGTGCACAAGAAAACACATGAAACTTAAATTATACGTCCAGAAACGTCGAAGTATATCACACACGACTTTCAAGGCAAGACCTTTGGAAAATATAATTAGGCATGACGACACCAATACGAATCCCGTCAGTGGAAGAACTACTTGTTGGATCGTGTACGTGACCCTGAAAGTCAGTTAAGGTAGTTCAACATCGATTACTAAGGCGGAATCAAAGTAAACAACGTCCAAAACAACTTGTATCCTTTAATCTTTCTTTCTATTATCAATCGTGAGCTTTTACAATGTTTTCTAACAAAAATTTGGCAGCACCTTCGCTCACACACAACCGTTCCAACTGTTCCAACCGTTCCGTTTGAAATGTGACTAACACACTCCTATATATAGACATTAGACCCTTCCGTTTGAACTTAACTTATCCTGGTTCAAACGGAACCCTTATCTCAAACGACAAGTTCAAACGGAACCCTTATCTCAAACGTTTATTTCAAACGGAACCCTTTAATCACTTCCTAAAATCAAAACTAAACCCTAATTTGACTTTTAAGTTCCAATCTTGACTTTCTTGATTTAAGACTTGATGAAGATGCAGTCAACAGACATTCTTGTGCATCAACAGACTCCCCCTTGGATGTTGACGTAGTCTTCAGATCCTGAGTCTTCAATCTTAGTCTTTTCTCTAACTCTGTCTTTTCATCATAAGCACTCTATCTTCACACTCCCATATACTATTGATCCAGACTCCCCCTTTCACAGACTCCCCCTCTCAATATGCTAGAATCTGAGAAATCTGGTTCAAGCTTTGACAATTTGCTTCCATTGGGAATAATGAAGTCCAAATCTGTTACTCAACCAACAAACATTACAATTCTATTTTTTTAATGTTAATTCTCAAACTCAATCAGTTATAGCAATCCACTCAAATATTCAGGTCCAAGTTAATGACCCTGATTACTTGATTAATCTACCAAGTCCAAATTAATGACCTTGGTTGATCATTTGACGAAACAAACTGATTTTAAAACAACAATTTCAAACATTTTCTGAAAATAACAAGTTTCAAATTAATGAACTTGTTTTTAACTTTTCAAACAATTTAAATTTCTTCAAAGATAAGCTCTCCTCATTCTTCAGTCCAGAATCTCCTGCATCTGCTTCAATCATCTGAGAATCCAACAATCAACTCTCCACTTTGGTTTGTCAGAAAAAATAAAGCAGAAATAAAATCTTTTTGAATTTTATCAAAGTGTTCTAAACTAAGAAATGAAATACAGAAAATTTAAATTGCAGAAAGTAAACAAAGTAAACTATTTACAAACATATTTTTGACGAGCGTGTCAGGGAATCATATCAGCTATTCAGACAAATCACAAGTACCATTAAGCTTCATTTCATACTCAGACTTAAACAATTCACATTGATTGTCGATATACTGATCCATCTTAAATTCCCACACAAATTTCAATTTACTCAGGATACGATTTAGATGAATTAAGAACTTAGCTCATTCATGTGTCCCACCTCTTGAATATACTCCCGTATCCAGAATCTCAATAATCAGTCTTACAGGTGAGTATACTACAATGATATCTGTATATAATTTAGGTATGCGAGGGCCGAGGGATCTCAGGTCGATACTTCCGTATACGCAAAGAGATATCAGCTTCGAATTTTCGGTGCGTCCCCTTTAGAGGATCTTTTTGCTTACAACAGCAGCATTTATCAATTTTATTGTTTCAGCATGCTGAGGGTTTAATGCTGTGTTTCAAGCATTGCAGCAAGTATTAGCCAAGGACTAGGTCAGAACTACCGTTCAGCAGAAGTCCCGGAATAATACCCCAGACATCATTGAGTATAAAGACCTAGTATATCAGATTAAGAGATCTTTCAAACGAGATTTCAGGGGTTACCTATATATCCAAGTAGTGTTCCCCACGAATTCACAAGTTTGAATTTAGGTTTATATCCCGAATAAATCTACTAAATGTGCGAAAACCTATCGACACATCATCAGTGAGATTGTTTAACTCTTATATACTTTTCAAATCTTTAGCATACTGTAATCGTCTAGCTGATGTACTATCATTTTCCCTATATACACAAGCTCTTTTTTAGATTTTATCATGTTTTTGTATTTTTGCATTTTTTTACTGTTTTTGTATTTTCTGAAAATAAACTATGTACAAACATCTACTCCCCCTAAATACCAAAACAAGTAAAAATTCGACAAACCATTGCAGATTGTTTCTCGTCTTCATCCGCAACAGTACTCTCATCAACGCCAATTATGCCATCCGACACCGACAGAAGCTTCATACCATTCAGTTTTAACAAATATTTAAACCGATTTTTATCAAAAGCTTTGGTATGTAAATCAGCTTTCTGTTCGTCAGTGTGGATTTTCTCAATTCGTATCAACTTTTTCTCAAAGCAATCACGAATAAAGTGATGACGAATTTCTATGTGTTTAGTTTTAGCGTGATGTACTGGATTTTTAGTTATATTAATAGCGGCCTCATTATCAACAAAAAGAGGTGTGTTAAGAAACTGCAAACCGTAGTCGCGCATCTGTTGCTGTATCCACAAGATCTGAGAGCAGCAACTGCTAGCAGAAACATACTCCGCTTCACAAGTAGATAACGCCACAGACGTTTGTTTCTTACACTGCCAGGTAACCAATCTAGGACCAAAAAACTGGCATCCTGCAGTTGTTGATTTTGAATTGACTTTGCAGCATCCGAAATCCGAATCGGAATACCCTTCGAGCTTAAAATCGCCTTTTCTAGGATACCACAACCCCAATGAAGGAGTTCCTTTCAGGTAGCGCAATATCCTCTTCACAATGATCATATGCGATGCTCTCGGGTTAGACTGAAATCTTGCTGCGAGGCACGTTGGGTACATTATATCAGGACGTGAAGCAGTTAGGTACATTAATGAACCTATCATGGATCTGTAAAATGTTTCATCAGCCCTGTCTACGGTGAGATCTGGGTGAATCCCATGATTTGTTGCAAGTGGGGTAGCAGCTGGAGTAGATCCTGATATCCCGAATTTCTCCAAGATATCATGAACGTACTTCGATTGATGAATGAAAATTCCCTCAGGAAGTTGTTCAACTTGTAATCCCAGAAAGAATTTCATCTCCCCCATTGATGACATTTCAAACTTTTGCTTCATCACTGATTCAAAATCTTTGCATAGATTTTCATTTGTCGACCCAAAGATTTTATCGTCCACATAAATCTGAACTATCAGAAGATAACCATCGACCTCTTTAGTGAAGAGAGTGGCATCCACTTTTCCACGAATGAACTTGTTTGCTAGTAGGTGTTGAGACAAAGTCTCGTACCAGGCTCTCGGGGCCTGGTGTAAACCATATAGCGCTTTGTCCAATAAGTAGACCTTGTTTTTGTGGATTGGATCGGTAAAGCCCGGTGGCTGACCGACATAAACCTCCTCTTTAACCTTCCCGTAGAGAAAAGCCGATTTAACATCTAACTGATAAACTTTGAAGTTCTTCCAAGACGCAAATGCTAGGAAAATTCTGATTGCCTCTAGTCGTGCTACAGGAGCATAGACTTCGGTAAAATCAATCCCCTCCTGTTGACTAAATCCCTGAACAACGAGTCGAGCTTTGTTCCTTACAACAATTCCTCTATCGTCCCTCTTACACTTGAACACCCACTTGGTGTTAATCTTTCTCTGACCATCCAGCAAATCAACTAACTTCCACACTCCCAATTTCTCAAATTGACTAAGTTCCTCCTGCATAGCATTGATCCAAGAATCTTCAGTAAGCGCCTCTTTGTAAGTTCTTGGCTCAACCTGCGAGATAAAACAACTCAATGAGAATTCAGTTTGCAAAGGAACAACTTTTGTATAAAAACATGTAAGCCCTTTATCAATCTGATTTCGAGTGCGAACGCCTGTTTGCAATTCTCCTATGATCAACTCCTCTGGATGATATGAAAAAGTTCGTGGCATTACTTCACTTGGAACATCTACATTTCCCTCCAGATTAGTAACATTCTGTTCTGCATCTTGTTCACCAACTTGGTTTGTTTGACTTGAAAACTGAATTTGCTCCCCCTCAGAATCTGAATCACCATGATCAAATACTGGCATATTTTCAGCTTCTAGATTATCATTCTGAACCGACTGATTATCCTGAGCAACTTCATTCTGTTGGACATCATCATGTTCACCAGCATTACTTGGTCCTGCTTCATTGTCATTTGAAGTTTCCCGTGGTCTTCTCGAATACTCAGCTGGGAACCTTAGCTGTGACTCATATTCACGCAAAATATCCAACTCGTCAAAGAAATCTTCATCATCCTCTGATTCTTCTCTCATGTCAAACGAATCCCACAGTTTGTCATAATGATAACGCCATGAATCACCAGGATTCTGCGGCGGCATAGTATAACCTTGACATTCAACATTTACAGCTTCAATAATCCGCTTCTCACTTGGAACGAAGACACGTCGCATTGGATTTGCATAACCAACAAAAATTCCCTCAATGCTCTTCGGACCAAACTTTCCATGAGGCTCTATAACCGTACAGGGTGACCCGAACGGTTCTAGATACTTCAAATTTGGTTTTCGATTATTGATTAGCTCAAAGCATGTTTTGTTGAACTTTTTGACAGTGAGAACCCTGTTGAGTGTATAGCATGCGGCGGAAACAGCTTCAGCCCAAAAATTAATCGGTAACTTTGAATCTGCGAGCATAGTTCTAGCCGTCTCAATTAGTGCCCGGTTTTTGCGTTCTGCTACTCCATTCTGCTGCGGAGTGTACGGAGCACTAAACTCATGCAATATACCTCTTTCATCACAAAATTCTTCCATCTTGCTGTTCTTGAATTCAGTATCATTGTCACTTCGAATTCTCTTGATACGCCTTTGGTACAAATTCTCAATCTTCCTGAACAGACCCATCAAACTGTCAAATGTTTAATCTTTCGTCTTCAAGAAAGAAACCCACGAAAATCTGGAATAATCATCAGTAACGACCAAACAATAGTAATCTCCTGTAATACTTTTGACATTCACAGGACCAAACAAATCCATGTGAAGTCTTTCCAACGGACTCGAAACTGAATTGACTTGCTTTGTAGGGTGTGACTTTTTCTTCTGCTTGCCTTTGATGCAGCTAATGCACTCCCCTTCCAGATGAAAACCTTTGATATTAACACCTAATACCAAATCATTGTGCACAAAGTGATTCATCTTCCTTAGGTGAATATGCCCCATCTTTCGGTGCCACAATCTTGATTCTTTCTCAGTTGCTCTAGACACGAAACAATGTGCTTGACCAGTAGTTGTAGTTGCTACACTAATATCTAACACATATAAATCATTCACTCTAGGTGCCCTCATGATAATCCAATCTTCAGGAATAACAAAACCAGGTTTCAAAATCAAACATTCTTTATCAGTGAAATGAGTAGTATACTGATTGTCACAAATCTGCGAGATACTAAGCAGATTGTTCTCCAGCTCAGTGATGTAGTAAACTCTCTCAAACGTTACAATCCCATTGGATAACGTTCCTTCACCAACAATTCTACCACCTTCATGACCTGCAAATCCCACATAACCACCATTGATATTCTTTACATCATATAGCAATGTAGTTTTTCCTGTCATATGTCGAGATGCGCCACTATCCATGATCCATCTTGAAATGGCTCTTGGAAGATCCTGCACATACCACAAGTTGATTTCAAAACATTTCAATAAAGATGCCGATTCATGCTTCGCGATCCAGGAAGCTCCGGCAATTCAAACTGCTTATTCGAACATGGTGTCCACCCAGGCCTCATCAGCCTTAGGTGTAACCTTGACTCTCGCAATTTGAATTTTGAAATTTTCAGCCTTCAAAGGTGGAAAATTTGCATCATAATCAACCGAAATTGATTCTTCAGCCTTTTTCACTTCAGAAGTTGAAATTTTCATTTCAGTTTTTGGTTTCCAAACTTGTTGAGATAATGCAACCCGTTTGTAAAATTTGTCATTTTTAGTTACCACTTTCTTTACAGGTTCATTTTTCACTTTGATATTGTCATATTTCACACTCTTTTTCTCAACAACCATTTGTGCTTTACCCTTCACATCAACTTTTTTCTTTTGTCTATCAATAACTTCAGTCTTAGGCTTGGAGTTGGTGCAATTTCTTGCTATGTGACCAACTTTGTTACATCTAAAACATGTACGAGTATCATCAACTCGACTTGTGCCTTCAGACTGAGGTTGTGAAACCTTCTTCTCAAATAACTCTTTATTTGATTTTGAAAAAATTTCATTCTCTTCATCAGCAAGTGAACTTGAACTGTTCACAAACACCTTCTTTTCAGCAAACCTGTTGTTTTGAAACCCGACCAATTGTTTCGATTGTTATTATAAAAACGTGGTGGAAAACAGGCTTTTTGTAATAAGCTTTATCTTTCTCAAAATTCATTTGCCTTTTTGTTTGACACAAACTGTTCACTTCTGACAACTCAACTTCAACCAATTTGAAAACATTTGTCAACTTTTTCACATTAACATTCTCAATTGGAAATTCAGAATCCGAATACAACTTATCAGATCCAGCCATCTTGTACATCACAAGACCCGGTTCATCACTTAAGTTGTTTTTGGATTTTGATTTCTGAATATATTTGTCCAAGAAACATCCATCATTTTCAGCTGAATCACTATTCAAAACACTTTCAGCTGTGCTCTTAACAATCTCTGTCTGAACACTATCATCAGATGATGTAGAAAAAGTAACATCAATGTTCTCCGGAAGTATAACTTCTTTTTCTTCCTCAATTTCAACCAATCCAGACTACTTTTTAGTGTAATTATGAAGAACAGGTGGTGGTACTTGATGAAAACCCACCCCAGTTCCATCAGAATACACATCTTCGCCCGCTTTGTCTTTCCCGATGGGTTTGGGAATGATATGTTGCAAAACAAAGCTTGCGGAGCTGTAACTGTTAAGCTTCAACTGGATTCGCTCGTTTTCGATTACAGCCTCTTGAACTTTAAGTTTCAATTTAGCGATTTCATCCAGTTGTTTATTGATTGATTCTTCTTTAACTCTAAGCACTGCTTTTAAATGTTCATTTTCTTTAAAAGTTTTACCATTTCGATCATCACAATCTTTCATTGTACTTTTGAGTTTTTCAAATTTTTCAGAAATCTGACGGTTTTCAAGAATCAACTTTTCATTTTCTTGTTTAATTTTGTCATGATCAATTTTATCAGTTTCAATTTGAGCAGTTAATTCTCTTATCCATTCAGTTGAAGCTTTAACTGTTTTGTCACGACCAAGAATCTGATTCTCAACGTTTCTGACCTTTGCTGTCAGATCTTTAATTTTCTCACCGTTGAGATACGTGACAGTATTACAAAATTTGCACTCTTTGTTGCAATTTTTGCAATCAGTATTTCCTTCGATCTTTTTACCTGACGCATTTGTTGACACATCTGAACTGACCTGGCTTTTTGACTCAGACACAGAGTTAGAGTCTACCTCAAGTGCTTTGGCAGCTAGCACTTTGTCAGCCATTTTTCCCAGATTCTCTGCATTCAACTCCTGCGTAGTATCGATAACTCCAGTATCAATCTTCTTGGATTCTTTTCCTTCTATTTCTTTCTCTTTTCTCTCTTTCTCCTCTTCAATCATTTTCGAAGTTGGAGTTCCCCACCATTTGTGTTGCCAATACTCATCATTTTCTTTCATTTCCTTGATTAAGACTTCCAGATCAAGAGTTTTGTGATCGATTGCAATATTTCCATACTCATCAAGATAACATTCTCTGTCTGGATCCCATCTTTTGGCTCTTTTTGCTTCCAAATAGATACTAGAAAGTCTAGTAATTTTGTTTTCCGAAATCATCTTTCTGTATCTATACTTCTGCTCTTCAGTTCTATCATCTTTCCATGGAATAGGTTCATTTTTCGCCATGAATGCGTAACCAACCGCATCTTCTTCTGGTAGAACCTCTTGACTCCAATCATATCCCTCATCATCATAAATCACTGCAAGAGTTCTAGATTTCTCTCTGTTGTCTTCAACCTGCTTCAATCTAGGCGGCTCGGATTTATTCTGGTGATAAATCGCCTTCTTGTAGTAATCATCTCTGAAAGGATTCTCCGACTCATCAGCATAAGCATTTCGGCATTCTCGTTTGAAATGACCCTTTTACTTACACTTGAAGCAAGTCACCTTCGATTTATCGAACCCCAGCTTGGTAGAAGCACCACCAATTGTTTTTCTTCCAGTAATTTCCATGAATCTTTGTGCACGACGAACAGCACTTGCCATAGCCCAACGAATATCGATCAGTTCCATTTCCTCCGGATCAATCTGATCGTAATCTTCTTTTGTCAGATTTGTATTGCCAATCTTCCCAGCTACCAATCCTTCATACGATTCCAACACCGATGCTAGGAAAATCATCTGCTGCTTGGCCGATTCTTCATCAAAGTTATGAGCATTCTTCAAATCTATCGCGATGTTGCATTGAAAACGATTCTTTGCATCAGAATGACTTGCAGATGATGAAGATCCACTGTGATAACCACTATGACTTCCACTGCTTTGACCACTTTGACTTTCTTTGCCAGCTGTAGACACATTTTCAGCAGAAAATGCAGTATTTGGAGAAGTAGCTTTCGGCATCATGCTTTTTGGATAATACAAATCCAAATTCTGCTGGTAGGATGAGTGATTAACTTTGTACGTCTTCTTCAACTCCAGCTCATGACTTTCAAGCCTCTCAATCACCAAATCTGGTTTCAACAATTCAGAAGGAATAGTGTTCTTAAGCATGAGAGCATAATATCTCCACTCCATCTCGTCTGGCAACGAATCGAACAACTTGTCTACTTGCTCATCATCAGAATACTTGATATCATGTCTTGCTAATTCCAGCTTCAGATGACCGAACCTTTCTATCATTTTACACACTGACTCATTCTTAAGACAACCAAACATATCAAACTCTTTCCTAAGAAGTTTCTTTTTGTTTTTCACGATTTCAGTACTTCCTAAACATTTCTTTTCTAACTTTGCCCAAAGATCTTTAGCATTTGTATAGTCTATCAATGAGATGATATCCTCCCGAACAGACTGAAATAACAACGCCACACACTTTTGTTCGGCTACGAATGATTCAATCTCATCAGATGCTGTTAAAACTTCCCCATTCTTGTTTCCTTGTTCATAACCATTCTTTAAACTTTTCCAACTTGGAAATGCGAATGCCATCATCCAATCTTCAAACTTTCTGGACCAACGACTGTACTCCTCAATAGCCATTAGCTTTGGAGGTTTATTGAACGTTCCGAAGGCACTTTCCGATTCCCAAGCTTCCTTTTTCTTCTCTTTTCGTGGATTCTCATTCACCTTGCTTAATGAAGTATCATTGTTTCCGGAATCTCCAGCGAACGCGTACATGTCGCTAAACGGGTTTAAGAAAATATCATCCATCATGAATGTACCTGTAAAATCAGACAACACTTAGAAAAATTTTGATTTTGGAAAATATCAGATTCAAAAGAAAACTGTTCAAACGGAATGGTTCAAACAATGGTTTAAACGAACTGGTTGTTTTCAAACGGAATGGGCTGTTCCGTTTGAAATATCAATAGTTTCAAACGACAGGTATTCAAACGACCTCTTTCAAACGGAATGGATTCAAACGGTCACTTTCAAACGGAATGATCAATTTCAAACGACAATTTAAACGAACTAGTTGTTTTTCAAACGGAATGGGCTGTTCCGTTTGAAATAGCAATAGTTTCAAACGATCAGTTCAAACGATTGTTCAAACGATCAGTTTGTTTTCAAACGATAAGTCCATTTTCAAACGGTATGTGTATTTTCAAACGATTGAGTCAATTTCAAACGGTATGACGTCAGCAAATCGCGAACATTTTCAAACGGTATGAATGATTTCGATCAGTTTTAGGTCGAATTTTAGTTTCAAAATTTCAAGGATTAGTTAATAGTAAATTTCGTTTGCTATGTGAACGTTTCAAGCCATTTTGACCACGACAACTCGTTTAAATCAGAAAAGAAAGGTAGAAATGAGATAATCCAATGATTTCAAGCTGTATTTGGTATGAACTCCTCGTCCTGAGCTCTGATACCACTTGTTGGATCGTGTACGTGACCCTGAAAGTCAGTTAAGGTAGTTCAACATCGATTACTAAGGCGGAATCAAAGTAAACAACGTCCAAAACAACTTGTATCCTTTAATCTTTCTTTCTATTATCAATCGTGAGCTTTTACAATGTTTTCTAACAAAAATTTGGCAGCACCTTCGCTCACACACAACCGTTACAACTGTTCCAACCGTTCCGTTTGAAATGTGACTAACACACTCCTATATATAGACATTGACCCTTCCGTTTGAACTTAACTTATCCTGGTTCAAACGGAACCCTTATCTCAAACGACAAGTTCAAACGGAACCCTTATCTCAAACGTTTATTTCAAACGGAACCCTTTAATCACTTCCTAAAATCAAAACTAAACCCTAATTTGACTTTTAAGTTCCAATCTTGACTTTCTTGATTTAAGACTTGATGAAGATGCAGTCAACAGACATTCTTGTGCATCAACACTACTAATAAAAAAGCAGCACTTGGCCACGTGATCCTACAAACAACATGAATCTTGCTGAGGTACGATAGAACAAGATTTCACAACAATCGGTGCATAGTCTAATCCAATTCTTGACGCTGCAAAAGAAGTCACATACCTTTACAATCCCCCTATTTCATTTTATTCAACATTCCCTGGTAATGTCACTTAACAATGGTTATCACACAAAATATCCAGATAAAATTCTTAAATTCCTTTTGTTAAAATTCAGACCTCTGCACATAATAAATAGACTTTTGCATTTCTACTCTCCTAATGGTCATCATGAGGATCTCTTTCATAATCACGAATATTTATTTGGTTGTTTCATTTCTTGGTAAATCCACACACATGCACTGTATGTTGCGCATATGGTTAGTTTGATTTATGAAGACCATTGGAGGGCTTCATTCCAATTTGTTGTTTTATCCAAACTCAAATATGATTTCGCTATACTTGATTTTTTTTGCACTGTGAACAGCATTATTGTAAAACGATGACTCTTTGATATCGAGTTAATGAATTTCTTGAAAAAACTCATTTTTCTTTTTTTTTAATGGCATACATGGTTTTTGTTGTGACCATGTCAGAACTTTCTTATTGATACATGAACTCATTTTGTTTAAACCAAGTTCAATTGTTTGAACTTGCTCGCATTACGTATTCAATTCAAAGTTCCATATGATGAATTGAAGCCATCATCTTCGAAATAATCCCAACAAGAACTTCAATTCTCTTGAACCATAACATGCTTGTTTGGTCTTCGACTTCATTGAATCGTTTCTTTAATCATGATCACCTTGTGGTGAGGTTTTCACAAATTTGAAGCTTGCACTAATCTCGTTGCACACATCATATACGGATTTAATTATTTATTTATTTATATTGAATCCGCTTTGTTGGTTTATCTTAAAGCAATCTTAACACAATCGTGTGTTAAGATAATGGTACACAAATTCATGTCATATTTCAGTGTATCTCTTAACAGTTCTTACAGCATCGATCGAGCATTTCTTGATATTTTCGACCGAAAAGCATTATTCAATTGTTTCATTTTCAATCGAAAATCTTACTAGATTGTTTGAAACAAACATTCGGATTTACTTCGTTGAACTTTCATTTAGTTTCAAGCATGGTGAACTCATTCAGTCACCGCTATTATTATTTCGATTACTACGACACCTTGTGGCGTCGCTATAAACTTGTAGCTTGAGCTAATCTATATATATACCTTTCACTTGACTCATCATTGAAAGTGATCTTAATACAACTTTACATTAATTCGATCATACACTAAACATTGTTGTATTTTGGGGTATCTTTGTAATTCAATAATATCAAACACACTGATTCTTCCCCATGTTATGATTCGATAGTTGACACATCATCTTCGTACTCCTCTTCCGTTGAGCTTGTTGATTCTAAATCTTTTATAACTAACAACCAAGGTAAATTTTCCTTCGACAGTGTATTCTATTGTTTCTCAAAATAGTTCACATTCGATTTAGACATCTATTGGTCATAAATATTTCTTTTGGTCTAACCCTTGTAAATTTAAGTCATTCTGATGATTATATCATTACACTTCATCCATTTGATACCGATTTCTGGAATTCATTCAGTTAAACCCTTGGATTCTATTTCTTATAAACTACTCTTGTAAATTTGAACATATTTTGACTCAATTAGAGTGCCATTTACCTTAATCCTATTATTTAAAATGTGACATAACTCGGAAAGAGATATCGTAGCCCAAATCTCGAGGACGAGATTTAAAACAAGGTGGGGAGGATGTAACGACTCTCCTAGGACCCTTGACATAACCCTAAACGCTCCTAAATACACCTCGAGTACGATAAACGGACCCAAAGTGCTGTACTTTGTGAATTTCGTTAAACGGATGCCAAAGTGTTGTACTTTATGAATTTCGTTAAACGGATGCCAAAGTGTTGTACTTTGTGAATTTCGTTAAACGGATTCCAAAGTGCTGTACTTTGTGAATTTCGTTAAACGAATGCCAAAGTGCTGTCTAAACAAGACTATACTTTGTGAATTTCGTTAAGGTTCAGATCTCGTGACCATCGTTAGGTTTGATGTGGTTTTACACTAATACGTATTCCACTCTGTTAAACTAAATGTTTAACTACCCGAAACTCTACACCATACTCTTACAATCAAAATGGATGCTTAATCATCAGAAGGTTCAAAACCATAAAGTATATGCTTAATTATCAGAAGGAGTAGAATCAAGAAGCTTGTTAAATCAATATTGCATGCTTATAATGTGAGTCATTCTCTTTTTATCAAAAATGTTTTACAATACTCAAATTATTTTCAAAAGTTATAGTTACAGGGATTAAGTCTTGGTTATCTTGAATCACTGGCAAGTGGGGTATTGTGCACATTACTAATTTCTCACGGTTAGGTTCACCAACCTAACAGTGATAATCATCACTACTTGGGTGAAATGACCCAATAGTGGTATGACCATCGTCACCAGGGTGTGACACGACGCCAAGTAAAAATAAGATAGTAGCCATTGTAATCGCTCTTATGCTGTAATTTATAACAATGTGTCGTTTTGTATAAAAATGAGTGAACTCACCAGTATTTCTTGCTGACCAAATCTTTTTTTTAAAACGCGTTTCAGGTAATGACAGTAGATTGGAATCAGAGTGATGATACGGCACCGAAAAGGCTTAAAGAAGTGGCTTATTTTATCAATTGAATTAAATTAAGAAAACATGGTTTCATATATTCGGGTGTATCCCTTATTAAAGCTACCTTTGTAAAACATGGGTTTTATCCCATCTGTTTAATAAATAAAATCCGGTGTTTTCTAAACTCTTATATTTTTCCTAACTCACGGTCCTGATGAAATTTCCGCTGCACTACTTTTCTAAATAACCACCGGTACCACTGAACTGGTTCGCGGCTCCCAATTCCGTCCGGTGTGGGGTCGGGGGTCGTGACAGTATATGCCTCACATTGACCTATACGGTCGTATACGCTGACACCTTTTCAGAAAAGTAAATTCATAAGCCCCTTATAGATCAACGAGGGCAGTATAGACTGACAACTTTTTCAAAAAGTAAATACATACGCGTCATATAGATCAATAAGGGCCGTATATGTTCATTTTTTTGACTTATCTACCAAGGAGCCTGCTCTTTGACGTATATACACGCAACTATATACCCAAAAAGGTCTTGGACCACACGAGACCAACGTTGGACCACACGATGAAGATCCGGAAGTACACACACACGCACGGATTCTTTGTCTCTCGTATTGTTATCGCTCTCGTATCTCGTCATACGCTCGGAGTATTTAAGGTTAGTTCGTATTCCGTATTTTTATGTTTAATTTTCATTTTTTCTCTGATGTGAAGGTCCACCCATTTGTGGGTCCTCTGACGTGTCACCGGTGGGCCCAGTAGGGGAGTATCGTGACGTGGTTGGCAACATAATAGTCAAACAACACAATATATAAATATGCACAGCGGAAGCAAATGAAAAATATAAATTCAACTTTAATAATATTGTAATATCGTGAATCACAACAGTTGAATGTTTATCCACAGAAGGATCAAAAATAAATAATAGTTAAACAGACGGTAGGCATCTAAAGCTTGCGAGACTTCTTTCGATGCTAAGGAGAAATCCCAGCCAATTACGCTTAGTACCTGCATTTAATCTTTTTGTGAAAATACGTCAGTTTACACTGGTAAATACAATCAACTGACTCATTTTGGAAAATGATTGAAAATTGGTTTGGATGCACATGGCATAAACATTTTATTTAACTTGGGAGAATTATTTAATTATATAATCTAGTGAACGAATTACATGTTCCTTATGCGTTCAGTAGCCCGGACGTACCGGGTTAAAGATCAATAGACACACCACGTCAACTATTTATGCACTGACGAGTGTACGCCTACACTCCGCGCTTAGGTCGTGGCCATTTCGTAAAATGATGCCAAGGATATCCGGGACATGGTCATTAACCCCCCAAAGGCTTTTAAGTAAACAAGACTGTTTAAACGAGCCGATCAAATTATTCAATTAACCACCCAACGATGGAAGATTTGATGCTCGATCAAGCGGTATTCTATATACCGTAACCCAAGCCCGTATAGGGAAAATAAGTTAAAAGTATTTACCTGAGCAATGTAATAATCACAATAAGCAAAATGCACGTAGCTTTTACTGGTCTCCTATTTTGGAACAAAGGTTTATAATAACCTATTAGAATCCTAACGGGTCTTTAGTTAGGCTTAAGCTTAGACCGGTTAGTTTCAAAGATACGGTTCGTACGCACGATTAAGCGAAGACCGGATAGATTGTGATTTAGACCCGACAAGTTTGGAGACTTGTTTAATATGGGTAATTCATACATATTCTGGATTTTGAGATAAAATCGATAAGGTTTGACCCGTTTCGGCAAATTTATGTAAACTAGTTACATAAACCGAACCGAACGCATAATAAGCGTGACGGGTAATAATGGGAGCCATTTATAGGTTTCCTAAGTTAATATGCTCCAAATATGTCGTGACATCAGTAAGATATCATTTATTATGCCCAAAATGAATTTAAACGCAAACTATGCCCCGTAGGGGTAGTTTGGTCATTTATAAGGTGATAAAAGAGTTTAAGTAGTATCCTAAGTTACAGGTCTGATGTAATCAGCAAAGATAATAAATTTAATAAGTTATATCAGTAGGGTATTGTATATATGTGAAATTTATCAATTATAACCAAACTATGCACCGTAGGGGCAATTTGGTAATTTCACATAAGCCGAAAAGCTCAGAACTGAAGTCTGAGTTAAACAACTTTTGCTTACTGTTAAAATATTATAATTTACCTCAAATATCAGTAGGTATCACCCTTGTATGTTTAAAAATGGTTTTAGTACATACTATGCGTTAAAAACGCTAAAAAGGGCGATTAGAAGCCGTTTCCGGGTTCTATATAGAAATCTGATATTTTTATTATTCCAGGAGGTTTAAAATAATTTATTTATCATATGTAATTAGTAGCAAAAGGTTTGGAGTCAATTAGATATGTAAAACTCATTTTATAGCCCGTAAGGGCAAAACCGACAATTACCGGATTAAGCCTACGATTATAAGTTATGCTCAGCCTAAAATTAATTAAAAATCTTCAAAAATCCCAAAATAATATATTACATCAGTGGGTAAAGAGTTTGATATGAAAAAGTATGTTTAAGTAGGCTATACGCTAATTACGTCGTTTAACTAACATAAAGCTTTCATTTTACGGTAACGAGCATAACTCTTAACCTACACCTCAAACTGATGTCAAATTTTGTATGCAAGTTTAAATATCAGTAATTAAAGTTTCTACTCTTTTACATTTCCAAAAATCACGTTTTAAAGTGAAAAGGGCATAATGGTCAACATATGAGCAATTAACGGAATCATGCATATTAATTGGATAACTAATGATCCAAGGTGTATAATCACAGAGGGTTATACTAGCATGTAACCTGGTCCAAATAAAGCTCTAAGGAATTTCTAAAACATACCATAACGGGTCAGAACTGAAAGTCAAAGCGAAAGTCAAACTATGCGACTTTCGGTTCCGAACCGGGTCTCTACTGAAAATTGTCGGGTTGAACATGTTTAGACATGTTCTTACATTCATTACCAAGTTATATCAATGATCAAACAGGTTATAAGTGTTCTACATTGCTAATTATGCATAAATTGTAATTTAAACATTCTGTTGACTTTTTAATAACAAGTTTGACCCGATATTTGACCTAGTTAGAGTGGGAATCAGGGGGAACCCTTTTAAGGGTTTATTACCCACATAATTACCTACTTAAAGGTACTTTTAATTCGAGATTTGACTGAGCCATTATTAATTAATCTCGAAGTCAAACCGTAATTACGACGGTTTGACTTTTAGCTAAATAACTAAGCTAAACTCAATTAAAGAAGATTAAGCAAACTTACAAGAGTCCTAAGAACGATTTGTGATCACTTGAGAGGGGTCTTGAGCTCCATAAATGATCAGGAAATGCAAGAGAAGATGTGAAGAACTTGTTGCAACCTAAGGGCTTTATATAGTGATTTAATCACCATAAAAAGTTGACACACAAGTCTATATCTGACCACAACTGATCCACAAGTGTCCCTAGATGTTTAGGGGTGGTTTAGGGGTCAAGAGAGATGAGGAAATTCGGTTAAAGTCGAGCAGAATGAAAAAGGCAGACAAGAAACAAAATTTTCGGAACTGGTAGTCCCTCTCGTGACGCGAAGGCCCCCCCCCCCCCCCCCGGGCTTCGCGTGGCGCGAGACCTTGTCTGATCAAATCAGAATTTTTGATTTATTTCGTTTTGATCCTTGGCTCTTCAAACTTTGCTAAGACTTCATTTCTTGCATTATGAACCCTCCTAATTGATGTATAAGGGCTTCAAGACATATACCCACTTTTTTAAGTCCCCGATTAACTTTATTGTTACCCGAAAAGTCCTAACTTTCAACGTTGACGCGTTAACTCCTCGCACACGAATTTGATCATAACTTTCTCACACGATAACGAAACTTTACGAAATTTATATCGTGCATTCTAGTGAGTATAATTTACCGTTACAAAGCTTCGGGTTTGTCAAAAGGTCACTCAGAGGTATAAATTAAACATGTTGACACAATTAACCCCTGTAGTTTGTGATCTCTCACTTTCTTCCATATTTAGCTTCGTATGATCCATGATTTATTCGTTTGAAGGTATGAGCATCATGTAGGGTTAATGTACAATATATTTATTCACTGTTGACATTTAGAACCCGTATATTCACATGCTTTCCATGACTGTCAACTTTAGTCCTTCTATAACATTCTTTCACACGTTCAAACATATGACACGTGTCTACACATTATAGGACGTGAATTTTCGAGGTGTTACATCCTCACCCCCTTAAAAGAAATCTCGACCTCGAGATTTACTGAAATAAATAAGGGTACTTTTCTTTGATTGTGGATTCAACCTCCCACGTGTATTCTGGTCCTCTACGGGCATCCCATTTGACCTTTACAATAGGCACATGCTTCCTTCGAAGCTTTTTAACCTGTCGATCCTCGATCGACACAGTTTTTTCAACAAACTTTAAGCTCTCTTCTATATGCACATCTGTATGCGGTGTTACCAGTGATTCGTCAGCGAAACACTTTTTCAGATTGCAGATGTGGAACACATTGTGAATTCCACTGAGCTCTTCAGGTAAGTTTAACTTATAGCCAACTGACCCGACACGTTCGATAACCTCGAAAGGTCCTATGTATCTCGGGCTTAGCTTGCCTTTCTTACCAAATCGCATCACCCCCTTCCAGGGTGATACCTTAAGCAACACTTTGTCACCTACTTCTAAGTGAAAAGCTTTACGCTTTGGATCTGCGTAACTCTTCTGCCTATCCCGGGCAACTTTGAGACGGTCACGAATCTGGACAATCTTGTCCGTCGTTTCAAAGACTATCTCTGGTCCTGATAATTGGACATCTCCAACTTCCGCCCAACAAACGGGCGTTCTACACTTTCTACCGTATAATGCCTCAAAAGGCGCAGCCTTAATGCTGGTATGGTAGCTATTGTTGTAGGAGAATTCGATTAACGGTAGGTTCTTATCCCAACTACCACCCAAATCTATCGCACATGCGCGTAGCATGTCTTCTAACATTTGAATAGTACGCTCACTCTGGCCGTCCGTCTGCGGATGGTAAGCCGTACTAAAATTCAAACGTGTGCCCAAAGATTGTTGGAAACTTTTCCAAAAATGTGACGTGTATCTAGTATCCCTGTCGGAGATAATAGACACAGGTATGCCATGTAAAGCTACAATCTTATCGACATACAGTTGGGCTAACATGTCAGAGCTGTAAGTCTCCTTAATGGGTAGGAAATGTGCTGACTTAGTCAGTCTATCAACGATCACCCATATTGTGTCATTTCCTTTCCTCGTCTTAGGTAACTTGGTAATAAAATCCATAGTTACCATTTCCCATTTCCAAGTGGGAAGTTCAGGCTGTTGTAGCAAACCTGACGGTTTCTGATGCTCGGCTTTGACTTGCGCACATGTCAAGCATTTAGCTACATAGGTGGCTACAGACTTCTTCAAGCCTATCCACCAATAATTTGCCCTTAGATCCTGGTACATCTTATCAGCTCCAGGATGAACGGAGTATTTAGAACTATGGGCTTCCTGGAGGATAACATCTCGAAGTCCTCCATAAATTGGAACCCATATTCGTCCATTTAATCTTAGAATTCCGTCCTTGCTAAGAGTTAACTGCTCCTCGGTTACTCCTAACTTTTCATTAGGATAGTTAGCTTCCAACACTGCTTCCTTTTGTGCAGCTAACAACCTTTCAGTCAAACTGTTCTTTATCTCCATGCGCTTGGCATTGATTCGGATGGGTTTCACCCTTTCCTTTCGACTCAAGGCATCAGCGACTACGTTCGCCTTGCCGGGATGATATCTGATTTCACAATCATAATCATTTAAAGTCTCCATCCAACGGCGTTGCCTCATGTTTAAATCCTTCTGATTAAACAAGTGCTGGAGGCTCTTGTGATCAGAATAGATCACACACTTGATTCCATATAAATAATGCCTCCAGAGCTTTAGTGCAAATACAACGGCACCCAATTCCAAGTCATGGGTGGTGTAATTCTTTTCATGCACCTTTAACTGTCTCGAAGCATAGGCAATAACCTTGCCTTTCTGCATAAGCACACACCCCATGCCAGTGTGTGATGCATCGCAGTAAACCACAAATTCTTCGGTACCTTCAGGCAAAGTCAGTACAGGAGCATTGCTCAACTTCTGCTTCAAAATATCAAAGGATTCCTGCTGCTTAGGACCCCAGTCAAACTTAATCTTCTTGCGTGTCAGCGAAGTCAGGGGTGCAGCAATCCTTGAGAAGTTTTCAATAAAACGCCTGTAGTATCCTGCTAAGCCTAGGAAGCTACGAATCTCCGTAGGCGTCTTTGGCTCTTGCCAGTTCATAACAGCTTCAACTTTAGCGGGATCCACTTGGATACCACGCTCACTGACCACATGTCCAAGGAATTGGACTTCTCGAAGCCAAAATTCACACTTGGAAAATTTGGCGTAGAGTTTCTCGTGATGTAAAAGTTTGAGAATACAGCGAAGGTGTTTCTCGTGGTCAGCTTGGTTCTTAGAGTAAATGAGAATGTCGTCGATGAAAACGATGACGAATTTATCTAATTACGACTTGTAAACGCGATTCATGAGATCCATGAACGCGGCCGGTGCATTAGTGAGCCCAAAAGGTATCACTAGGAACTCGTAATGACCATAACGAGTCCTAAATGCAGTTTTATGTACGTCTTTGTCACACCCCCAAAATCCACATGCGGAGTACCACCGCTTGGGGGCGTGACTGACCAGGATCCAGCCACCAATTATACTGAGCATTAGCTAATCGTAAGAATGATCACCAACCATAATAGTTGGTAAACATCATAGTTTAAAGTTCAAAAGTTCAAGTTCAAATAACAGTTTAAGTAAGTAGCGGAAGCATAGGCAAAATAATTTAAACAAGGTTCGTAGTTCAGGTTATTTAGGACCCAACACATGGGTTAGACGACCACTACACATTCCCAAGCTGCAAGCTCCTGAGTCACTGGGTACCTGCAAAGCATGCAGTAGGGTATCAACAAAAATTGTTGGCGAGTCCACGAGTTGTCCAGTTTTAATTACCAAAAACTTGTTTCACCAGTTAATTTATCCGTTTATACATGCGATGGGGAGCTACCCCACAAGTAAGCGACTAAACTGTTTTTACAATACCGAATACTATTCATCCGTACGTTTCCGTAGAGTGCCCCGTTTGTCAATGTTCTATCATCATTGACGGTTGCCAGAGTACATTAGTTCACGCCCGATCCCATACGCGGGCACGGTGTGAGGTTGGTGAGACCTAAATAGCGCTATCAACTAATAACCCGTTCGCCTGACCCCGGCGACTAATCGGTATTAAGAAGTGAGGACTTGAGTGATAGAGTTTTGTTTAGTGTTGCTTGTTGCATCCAGTATAAACAGTAATTAACTAAAAGTTCCGTTTAAGGGGAGAGAAGTAGGTTTGTATCCCTTACGAGGGGATAGCGTTGCTTAAGTTTTCGTTTCCCAACCACCGGGAACGCATGCTTTATTAGTTGTGAACTCACCTTGGGTTGCTCGGTAGATTATTTACTTGGTCAATCACGTTGGTCACCACGTCCTAGCATGGTCACCAATACAGGTCAAGTTGGGGTACAAGTATTCACGTATAATCTACACATAACTAACACATAGCATACACAACACATGATCATCCAGCAAGTTATCGGGCCTATTCTGATACGTAGCAGTTAAACAGTGAACATCAACAACTATCATACAAATCATAAGTGTTATTGGGCCTATCAGATCACACTAACAGTTAACAGCATCACAGAATCCAAATAGAACGGTATGCACAGCCCACATGTCCTTGGCCCAATAACGGAGACAAGCAGCCCACTTGAGGCAAGGTGGTCTCGACTCGAGAACGTGCGGTCTCGAGTCGCAACCACGAGATTTCGAGTAATGCCGGTACGAGTCGCAATCTTGGAGGTTGCGAGTCCAATCTCGAGTCGCAACCGAGCGGTTTCGAGTTGTCATGGTTTGGTTTCGAGTCGCAACCGGAGGTTTCGAGTTGTCATGGTTTAGTCTCGAGTCGCAACCAGGCTAGTTTCGAGTTGTCATGGTTTGGTTTCGAGTCGCAACCGGAGGTTTCGACTCGCAACCACAGTTACGTGCACCAGAATCCTTCTAGAACCTGTCCAATGTACTAGCCAATAGAATTTCATATTTGTGATAATGTGTATTAACCAATAACATTCCACCAACATGTTTTCTTGTCCGGTTATCAACCAAAATGGATCAAATAACATGATTTTCAAATATTTTTGTGATATTCATATTGTTCTTCATATTATTCATCATATTATCAAGCAATCACATTCACTAAGATTCAACATTCATTTTCAGTTATGCATGTCATTCGATATCAAAACCATCTAACCAAACATCTAACATCAATCGGATAATACAACCAAGCAATTATGAGCAAAATAGCTAAGATAGAAGGATCATCCTAACACTTCACATAATCCGAATGGTCCTAATCCTCTTTTTACCCAACCGTTCACATACAAAACATGAAGGAGCATGGTTAATCAAGCAAAACATGTTACTCATATCATCAAACAAGCATCTTTGCATAACCATCATACACAACAACAATCTTTAAACATTCAACCAAAAGAGATACTAACCGGCTAGACTTAAGGTGTGAGACTATGATGAACAAGCTTCAAATTGAGAATGATGAGCTAGAACCGAGAGTCCTTGGTTGAATCCGAGAGAAGGAGCTGGGAGGAGGTTTGTGATGATGTTGCTAGGGTTTTAGGGTTTTAGTGAGAGAGAAAGAGTGAGTGAGGGAGAGTGTTTGCAAAAATGGTAAAGGTTGGTCACCCTCAAGGGTTTTATACCCGTCTCGAGTGGGTTGAGGGCTCCCGAATGGGCTTTTCGGTTGCATGGCCCAACCGGCCCGCTTGTTACTGTTCACTCGAGACCAGGAGTGGTATCGAGTCGGATCCTTGGGGTCTCGGCTCACTTGTAATACACACACATATATATAACGTACATACATACAGCACATAATAACAGAAAATCCATAGTTTCTCATTTAATAATATACGTACATGAAATGTTTAAATCAAGAAGGTTGCTCGGGAAACCCGAAGTGTCACAGTCTTCATCTCTAACCTTCAGTTGGTGGTAGCCTGACCTCAAATCAATCTTCGAGAAATAACTTGCCCCTTTTAACTGATCGAACAAATCGTCGATCCTGGGCAAAGGATACCTATTCTTTATAGTGACTTTATTAAGCTCACGGTAATCGATGCATAGACGCATCGATCCGTCCTTCTTCTTGACAAATAGGACTGGCGCTCCCCAAGGAGACGAACTAGGTTTGATGAAACCTTTAGCTAGCAATTCATCCAGCTGTGCTCTCAATTCCTTCATCTCTGTTGGTGCCAACCTGTAAGGTGCTCTAGCAACAGGTGCTGCTCCAGGGATGATATCAATCCTGAATTCGACTTGTCTATCTGGTGGCAAACCAGGTAGTTCTTCAGGAAACACTTCTGGGTATTCAGAAATGACAGGGATGTCTTCTATCTTCGGTTTAGGCTCATCAATAATCACTTGTGCCATGTAGATGACACAACCCTTCTTTAAACACTTTGAAGCCTTGAGCATAGTCACTTGGTCAGGCAGCCCATACTGGGTATCTCCCCGAATGGTAAGTGATTCACAAGACGGAGTCTTTATCACTACCTGCTTCTTGTTGCAGAAAATTTGGGCCTGGTTATGAGATAACCAGTCCATACCCAAAACTATGTCAAAACCGGCCAACTTAAAGGGAAGTAGAGACAGGGGAAAAGAGTGGTTCTTAATGGATATAACACATCCGTCTAACACAGTTGAGACGGTTTCTATGGTTCCATCTGCTAATTCTACCTCATAATTTATGCTCAAGGTTTTAACAGGCAATTTCAACAATTCACAAAATTTGTTATCTACAAACGACTTATCAGCGCCTGAATCAAAAAGTACTCTGGCATAGACGTCATTTATAAGGAATGTACCTGTTATGACATTATCGTCTTGCACAGCCTCCTTCGCATCCATCCTAAAGACTCTCGCATTGGTCTTCTTGGTCTCTTCAGGCTTTTTGGCGTATTTCGGGCAGTTGGTTTTAATGTGCCCCTTTTCATTGCAACGGTAGCACGTTGCGTCTTTCAGCTTCTTGCAATCCAGGGTCTTGTGATCCGTGGACTTGCATATTCCACATGCAAAGGTTTTTGACTGAGTCTGCGAGTTCGACTCAAGTCTGCACTTTCCATAGTGTTGTTTCTTGCAAATTTTGCATTTGGGCTTCTCACCAGACTGATGCCCATCTTTCCTTGACTCAGACCCCTTCTTGTTGTCACCGTTTCCACGGTGCTTCTTGTTCGACCTCCGTGAGTTATCATCTTCATGTTTTCTCTTCTCAGCATCTTTGTTCCTCAGCGATCTTTGTCTGACCGCATCCAAAGTGAGGGATAGAGATATGTCAGCTACAGATCTACAGGTAGCTGGCCGAGAGGCCTTCACGCTTGCCTTTATCTCGGGGGCTAAACCACCGATAAAACGAGCTATTCTTTTTGGTTCCGGGGTCACCAGATAAGAAACCAACCGGGACATGGTGTTGAAGCTCGTTAGGTAAGCTTGACAGTCAAGGTTTGTCACCACCAATGATAGAAAATCAGACTCTATCTTCTCCACCTCATGCCGAGGGCAGTAATTTTCCCTGATAAGGGCAGTAAATTGTTCCCAAGACATGTTGTACAATGGGATTTTCCCGGTGGCTTGAATCAGAGATCTCCACCAGGCTTAAGCTTCACCCTTAAAAGATTGCGACATAAATTTGACTACATCCCTCTCAGCGCATCCGCTGATATCCACAACCGTGTCCATCTCGTCTAACCACGTCATGCAGTCAATGGCTCCCTTTTCCCCAGTAAAATCCCTGGGCTAGCACGAGACAAAGTATTTATAGGAGCAACCCTTAGTACGGGGTTCTTGATTAAGTACAACCTGTTGAGATGGAGCACTGTGGTGGTTTGAGGAGAGTCTATCATCATCTTTCTTGGGTTCTTCCTTTTTGGAAGGTGGCTTCGAATCTGGCGTAGATAGGGTCCTACTTCGAGTTCCACTATACTCTTCGTACTGCCGCTCTAAGGCTTTTGTAACTGCGTCGTCTACCAACGCTTTCAATTCAGCACCCGTTAAATAAACTCGGGCGTTATCAATATTCTCCACTGGATGGCTATTAATTTCTTCTGAGTTAGCCATTTTAATTGAACTGTTACAGAAAACAAGGACAATAGTTTATTTGGGAGTTTATTATGGAATTGCCCCTTAGGGTAATTCATTAACCATGGTAAACAGAGACCATATTTGGTTAATTTATTAATCGTATTTAATTAGGATTTCAATTATAATTTATCCTAATTATAAACAATAAATTAAATATATTAGCACATAAGGCCTAGTCACAAGGACATTTTAAATTATAAGCTATGATTTCAGAGAATCAAGGCTTTTAAGGTTTGAACATAGTTTATTACCTTTATTAGACAGGGAGTCATAGCTACCACTGTCTTTCGGCTCATATGGAAACGAGCAGGGCCCTTAGGCACGTATTACCACGTATGGTAAAAATATGATCATCTTAATTGATGATTTAAACCCATGATTCTGAGATCACTAAGTTGGGTTAGGAATCTGTGGAAAGATCCTTATATAAAATAACGTGTGTGATTTTTAACAAATCACTTCTGCCAGGAGTGTTAACATGTTTTCAGATGTTAACTGGGATTTGAATCTTTTTAACAGGCCTTACCATCTTGGCCCAGTCTTTTAATTGACCCGGAGGCTAGGTTTCACCTTTAAGATCCTTAATTAATATTTAAAGTAGGCAGATTATTTTTAAAAAGGAATGAATTTTAATTTATTTATTTCATATATAACATTTATGCATATAATAGCAAGATGAAATTTATAAACATAACATTCCATTAATTATCCAAAGATTACATGTCGCCCTAACCGGGACTTTTCAATAAACAAACTTACCCACGCAGGGGTTTAAACAAGTACTTACCCACGCAGGGGCTTAATAACACACATACCCACGCAGGGGCTTAATAACAAACATACCCACGTAGGGGCTTAGTAACATAATAGTCCACGCAAGGACTTACACAAATAACATACCCTCGCAGGGGTTAACCGAAAGATAGATCCACGCAGGGGTCAAAACAAATAAGCATACCCACGCAGGGGTTTATACAGCAAGACTGGCCCACGCAGGGGCTCAACAACAAATGAAAGGATTCAGTGGTCCTTCTTGCTCTTCCCTTTAATTAGGCTCGTTAATCCTTGGAAGAAAGTTTGTCGCTCCCTTCGTTCCCTGTGAAATTCTCGCTCTACATGGTCCAACCTTTGAAGAATTTTTTCACGCTCTGGTGGAGAGAACCTTGGTGGTTGCGATTGTTGCCTGATAATAGGTCTTGGAGGTATTTGGTACCCATGTGTTGGGTACCCTACTCCCCATGGATCTCCATAGAGTCCTTGGGTGTTATAGTTAGCCGCTACCATGTATGGGTCAGCTTCTGCGTAGTTGTAGTTGGTGTGCACAGGCTGTTCAAACGGGTTATACGCCATGGAACCCGTGAATGCCAGAATCGGGTTATCAAAACCCATAGGCGGTGGTTGCGGTGCAACTGGGTGTGAAGGTCCACCCATTTATGGGTCCTCCTGAAGTGGCGGGTAATGGATGCCACTTGATTGTCGTGGAGAACTAAAATGAAAGTCTCCCGCTCGCGCAGACATACGCGCTCTGGTTCTCCTACGCCTTGGCGGTTGCGGAGGTGCCAGTTGAACTGGTGGCGGTGGGGGTGGTGGCGTGATTGCCACAAATCTTGAATCCTCAGAGGGATCCTGTTGCTGCTGCTGCTGCTGATGAGGCGACGAATGGTGCGAGGGTGTAAAGTACCACTCGTGCCTGGTAAACATAGCTTGAAAGCTGTCTGGACCACCGTAGGGTGATCCGTGGAAAGAAGATCCGTCAGAGATCTCTATCGGGTGGTTTGGTGTACCACTGGCAGGTGCGACGGGGTCCGTATCCTCGTCCATATCATCCGCGTGATCTCCCGAGAAATGATCGTCTGGCCCCAGTGGATTAAAACCCACTGGTTCTGGTATGTAGTTGGCCGGGTTAAACCGGCCCCTGAAGACAGGTGTAGGGTCTCCAAAAGAATGATGCGATAAAGATCGCTGTAACGGTATATAGGACGGTTGAGGGTTGTTGGGCTCATACTCCGGCTGTGGCCCATAAGGGTTATGTACAGGAGGTGTTGAACTGTGCGAAACTGACCGTCTGGCCGGCTCAAAGAGGTTCCTCCGGTTCTGTCGAGGGTCGTCACTCTCGGTGGCAGAAGGAGCTCGCATACGCGAAGGTCCTACCTCGTCGTCATTGGGGGCGGTGATTGGCCCCTTGCCTCGTCCTCTTCTTCTAAAGAATCTTGGCGGCATTTTCAATCCTGTCAATATAACATGAGATAACAGAACTATATAAAATAAAGTAAAGGACAAAACAAAACAAAACAAAACAAAACAAAAATTGAATTTGTCCTATGTTATATGTCTAGACTCGAAAGTTTAGAAATGTGCAATTGTGTTATTGAGATTAAACACAATAGGCTAGTGTTTAATTCACTCAATGTTGGCTCTGATACCAACCTGTCACACCCCGACTTCCACGTGTCACCGGTGGGCCCGGTAGGGGAGTATCGTGACGTGGTTGGCAACATAATAGTCAAACAACACAATATATAAATATGCACAGCGGAAGCAAATGAAAAATATAAATTCAACTTTAATAATATTGTAATATCGTGTATCACAACAGTTGAATGTTTGTCCACGGAAGGATAAAAAATAAATAATAGTTCAACAGACGGTAGGCATCTAAAGCTTGCGAGACTTCTATCGATGCTAAGGAGAAATCCCAGCCAATTACGCTTAGTACCTGCATTTAATCTTTTTGGGAAAATACGTCAGTTTACACTGGTAAATACAATCAACTGACTCATTTTGGAAAATGATTGAAAATTGGTTTGGATGCACATGGCATAAACATTTTATTTAACTTGGGAGAATTATTTAAATATATAATCTTGGGAACGAATTACATGTTCCTTATGCGTTCAGTAGCCTGGACGTACCGGGTTAAAGATCAATAGACACACCACATCAACTATTTATGCACTGACGAGTGTACACCTACACTCCGCGCTTAGGTCGTGGCCATTTCGTAAAATGATGCCAAGGATATCCGGGATATGGTCATTAACCCCCCAAAGGATTTTAAGTAAACAAGACTGTTTAAACGAGCCGATCAAATTATTCAATTAACCACCCAACGATGGAAGATTTGATGCTCGATCAAGCGGTATTCTATATACCGTAACCTAAGCCCGTATAGGGAAAATAAGTTAAAAGTATTTACCTGAGCAATGTAATAATCACAATAAGCAAAATGCACGTAGCTTTTACTGGTCTCCTATTCTGGAACAAAGGTTTATAATAACCTATTAGAATCCTAACGGGTCTTTAGTTAAGCTTAAGCTTAGACCGGTTAGTTTCAAAGATACGGTTCGTACGCACGATTAAGCGAAGACCGGATAGAATGTGATTTAGACCCAAAAAGTTTGGAGACTTTTTTAATATGGGTAATTCATACACATTCTGGATTTTAGATAAAACCGATAAGGTTTGACCCGTTTCGGCTAATTTATGTAAACTAGTTACATAAACCGAACCGAACGCGTAATAAGCGTGACGGGTAATAATGAGAGCCATTTATAGGTTTCCTAAGTTAATATGCTCCAAATATGTCGTGACATCAGTAAGATATCATTTATTATGCCCAAAATGAATTTAAACGCAAACTATGCCCCGTAGGGGTAGTTTGGTCATTTATAAGGTGATAAAAGAGTTTAAGTAGTATCCTGAGTTACAGGTCTAATGTAATCAGCAAAGATAATCAATTTTCTAAGTTATATCAGTAGGGTATTGTATATATGTGAAATTTATCAATTATAACCAAACTATGCACCGTAGGGGCAACTTGGTAATTTCACATAAGCCGAAAAGCTCAGAACTGAAGTCTGAGTTAAACAACTTTTTCTTACTGTTAAAATATTATAATTTACCTCAAATATCAGTAGGTACCACCCTTGTATGTTTAAAAATGGTTTTAGTACATACTATGCGTTAAAAACGCTAAAAAGGGCTATTAGAAGCCGTTTCCGGGTTCTATATAGAAATCTGATATTTTTATTATTCCAGGAGGTTTAAAATAATTTATTTATCATATGTAATCAGTAGCAAAAGGTTTGGATTCAATTAGATATGTAAAACTCATTTTATAGCCCGTAAGGGCAAAACCGACAATTACCGGATTAAGCCTACGATTATAAGTTATGCTCAGCCTAAAATTAATTAAAAATCTTCAAAAATCCCAAAATAATATATTACATCAGTGGGTAAAGAGTTTGATATGAAAAAGTATGTTTAAGTAGGCTATACGCTAATTACGTCGTTTAATTAACATAAAACTTTCATTTTACGCTAACGAGCATAACTCTTAACCTACACCTCAAACTGATGTCAAATTTTGTATGCAAGTTTAAATATCAGTAAGTAAAGTTTCTACTCTTTTACATTTCCAAAAATCACGTTTTAAAGTGAAAAAGGGCATAATGGTCAACATATGAGCAATTAACGGAATCATGCATATTAATTGGATAACTAATTGGATAACTAGCATGTAACCTGGTCCAAATAAAGCTCTAAGGCATTTCTAAAACATGCCATAACGGGTCAGAACTGAAAGTCAAAGCGAAAGTCAAACTATGCGACTTTCGGTTTCGAACCGGGTCTCTACTGAAAATTGTTGGGTTGAACATGTTTAGACATGTTCTTACATTCATTAACAAGTTATATCAATGATCAAACAGGTTATAAGTGTTCTACATTGCTAATTATGCATAAATTGTAATTTAAACATTCTGTTGACTTTTTAATAACAAGTTTGACCCGACATTTGACCTAGTTAGAGTGGGAATCAGGGGAAACCCTTTTAAGGGTTTATTACCCACATAATTACCTACTTAAAGGTACTTTTAATTCAATATTTGACTGAGCCATTATTAATTAATCTCGAAGTCAAACCGTAATTACGACGGTTTGACTTTTAGCTAAATAACTAAGCTAAACTCAATTAAAGAAGATTAAGCAAACTTACAAGAGTCCTAAGAACGATTTGTGATCACTTGAGAGGGGTCTTGAGCTCCAGAAATGATCAGGAAATGCAAGAGAAGATGTGAAGAACTTGTTGCAACCTAAGGGCTTTATATAGTGATTTAATCACCATAAAAAGTTGACACACAAGTCTATATCTGACCACAACTGATCCATAAGTGTCCCTAGATGTTTAGGGGTGGTTTAGGGGTCAAGAGAGATGAGGAAATTCGGTTAAAGTCGAGCAGAATGAAAAGGGCAGACAAGAAACAAAATTTTCGGAACTGGTAGTCCCTCGCGTGACGCGAAGCCCCCCCCCCTGGGGCTTCGCGTGGCGCGAGGCCTTGTCTGATCAAATCAGAATTTTTGATTTATTTCGTTTTGATCCTTGGCTCTTCAAACTTTGCTAAGACTTCATTTCTTGCATTATGAACCCTCCTAATTGATGTATAAGGGCTTCAAGACATATACCCACTTTGTTAAGTCCCCGATTAACTTTATTGTTACCCGAAAAGTCCTAACTTTCAACGTTGACGCTTTAACTCCTCGCACACGAATTTGATCATAACTTTCTCACATGATAACGAAACTTTACGAATTTATATCGTGCATTCTAGTGAGTATAATTTACCGTTACAAAGCTTCGGGTTTGTCAAAAGGTCACTCAGAGGTATAACTTAAACATGTTGACACAATTAACCCCTGTAGTTTGTGATCTCTCACTTTCTTCCATATTTAGCTTCGTACGATCCATGATTTATTCGTTTGAAGGTATGAGCATCATGTAGGGTTAATGTACAATATATTTATTCACTGTTGACATTTAGAACCCGTATATTCACATACTTTTCATGACTGTCAACTTTAGTCCTTCTATAACATTCTTTCACACGTTCAAACATATGACACGTGTCTACACATTATAGGACGTGAATTTTCGAGGTGTTACAGTTTTTGTGGTTGACGGTTGTGGTTGTGTTGTTTTGTGGGTGGTGGGCTGTGGTGTTTGTGGGTGGTTAGGTGGTGGTTGACGGTGGTGGTGGTGTTGTGTAGTCGGTGGTAGGCTGTGGTGTTTGTGGGTGGTGGGCTGTGGTGTTGGTTTGTTAAGATTGACGGTAGTGAGGTAGTGGGCTGTGGTGGTTGAGGTGGTGGGTTGTGGTGGTTGACGGTGGTGGCTGTGGTGGTGTTGTGTTGTGTTGTGTTGTGGGTGGTAGCCTGTGGTGTTTGTGAGTGGTGGGCTGTGTTGTTGGTTTGTTAAGGTTGACGATGGTGAGGTGGTGGGTTGTGGTGGTTGAGGTGGTGGGTTATGGTGGTTGACGGTGGTGAGGTGGTGTTGTGTTGTGTTGTGTTGTGGGTGGTAGGCTGTGGTGGTTGTTGAGGTGGTTGAGGGTGGTAGGTTGTGGTGGTGGTGGTGGTGGTGTGTTGTGGTAGTTGGGATGATGGTTTTGGTGGTGGTTAGGTTGTGGGTGGGCGGTGGTGGGCGGCCGACTGGTGGTGGTGGTGGGCGGCCGACTGGTGGTGGTGCTCGGCTGTGGTGGTAGTGGGTGGTCGGCTATGGTGGTGGTGGGTGGTCGGCTGTGGTGGTGGTGTTGGTGTTGGTGGAGGTGGTGGTGTTGTTTGTTTATTATATTTTACAATATAATTTCTAATATCGAGTCTAACACTATATCGAAAGTCGGTGTTTTGACGGCGGTGGAAACGTAATTCTTATGGAGAAGTGCACTGCGTTCATATTTCAGATTCAACGACTACTTGAGCTCATATTTCAGATTCATGCACCGGGACGTCGGTCTAGGGTGAGGTGCTTGGCGGTGGGGGATGCATCATCCAACATCAATTGCCAAGTCACCCGGAACTCCGACATTGTCAGATGTTACCGTGCAAATAGCATGGAACTCTCATATTGTCGATTCTGAGTGCACTCTTGATAGCATCTACCGACGCGCGGTAGTTCCGTCATCGGCATCTACCAACGTCCGGTAGTTCCGTGACCACCATATACCATCACGCGTCTGAACCGGATTTTAAACCGGACGGAATCTACGAAGAAACTGTTCGATTTCACGGTTTGTTTGAGAACCTGATTCAGATACACAACGGTCTCTTTGCTTCGTCCACTAGAACTATTTGTGTATGCATTCTTTTGGTAGTTAACAACCAAAATAATGCATACACAAATAGTTCTTGTGGACGAAGCAAAAAGACCGTTGTGTATCTGAATCAGGTTCTCAAACAAACCGTGAGAAAAACACTCGTAATCCTCAACCGGCTTTGAAATGACAAACTGATTGGATGAACTAACTGATTCTATTCCCAACTCACGACATTGCCTTGTATTTAAAGTCTCAATTGATGAAGGGTTTGTCATAAGAACAGGTTCATCAAATCGAGAATCAACTTCTTCATCATACTTTTCATGCATTTCCATTAGCCACAGTTGTACGAAGAAACTGTTCGATTTCACGGTTTGTTTGAGAACCTGATTCAGATACACAACGGGTTCGTGTGAATCTAAGTAATAATATGCAATAGTTAGCGATTTAGTGTGTAGGGTTTAGGGTTTCGGCTATGTATTGTATTACATTTTGTATGAAAGTGTTGTGTTTTGTGTTATTTTATCAAACAATGTTCACTTACATTTGCGTTATGGATTACATAGAATTTGACGTCTTATAATAACACTTGATAAAAAAATGTAGAAGTTTTACAATACTAATTAAAAAAAAATGTTGACGTTTTATACTAACACTTGATAAAAAAAATGTAGAAGTTTTATAATACTAATTAAAAAAAATGTTGACGTTTTATAATACTAATTAAAAAAAATGTTGACGTTTTATACTAACACTTGATAAAAAATGTAGAAGTTTTATAATACTAATTAAAAAAATGTTGACGTTTTATAATAATAATTAATAAATAAAAATGTTACCATTTTTCTAAATATATTAAATAAAAAAATGACATTTATATACCTTCCTTTTATAACAATAAATAATAATAAATATAAATGTTTATTTTTTTTATTTTAACAACAATTTAAAAAAAATATATAAAGTTTTTTTAAAATAATATTTCACCCACTTGAAAGCCCTCCATACCCTTCAAATTTATTCCACACAAAAGAGCCAATGATTGGGCAATCATTGGCTAACACCCAATCATTGACAAATAATAGGATGTGTGAAAAAGTAACAAAAAAGTAAACGTGTAGGGCAATGAGGGGCTTATCAGGTGGGTCCATTATCGGGTCGGCTTCGAGTTGGTATGGCTTTATCAGCTCCGTACTGTTTAGTTCTTTGGGCCGTGTTGTTCGAACTTTTGGCGGAATGCTCAGTTGACCTAGTAGACACATTCTGCAATATCTTTATAAGGGTCTAATTGGGCTCGATTACTTCCATTGGAGTTGTATATTGTATTCAATTAGGATGTTTTTGGTTCCATTGTCAATAGCCAACACCTTGTTGGGTTGCCACTTTGACGTTATCTTGTAATTGTTTGTAGTTGAGGAACGAGGAATGAAAGTTTGTGTTGCATGTTAAAAAAGATAGCATATGCAAAATCTGATTACGAAAGTGGTGTAGCACAGGAGCACCTGCCACAAATTAGGGGTGTTCAAAAAATCCGAATCCAAAACCGTATCCGAAGTATCATAAATTTCGGATATCCAAAAACTGGATAATCCAAATTTTTGGATTCGGATAATCTGATTATCCGAAAACCAATATTTTTTCAAAAATATATACAATATATGAGCACTATATTTAGTATGAATTACAAAAAAAAATAATAAATAATCGGATTCGGATGTGGATGTGGATTTATGAATGTGTTTTGTTTTCAATGTTGAAAATTTAGAAAATCGAATATAGGTTTAGTTTTAATCTACAGACGATACAATTTTTTTATAAATTCGGTATCCGAATAATTTTCAGATATCCGAAACCAGATAATCCGATTCTGAACACCCCTATCTAGCCCCTCGTACAACCAACATTATTCGTATTGGCTACTAGGAGGTCACAGTTTTGTTTTTGGTCGCCTAGATGGAGACTATCTTTCATAAGATCACAACACCTAACAAGTGGTATCATATGAGGTAGGACGTTATTCACTAATTCTTATGTGAACGAACGATATGATTTCTCTAGAGTTCGTATTGTTAGTTAAAAAAAACATCCAAATGCTTACCTTTTCTTTGCTCATGCCACGAACATCACAATAGTTTTGGTCTATGATTATTGGGTTGTCGATTGAATCAAATTATAAGGTTCTTAAAAATAAAATGTCGAATGTTTCCTCGTCCAACTTGCCAAGTTTTTATTCGAGCTCCGTTTGTTGTTCCTTTAAATGACGAATCCCTTATGTGAGTGTTTTCTACAAGCACCATTTCTCCACCCTTCCCTAAGCTCCCTATGTTGTTAACAAAATTTAGATATGATAACTATGTTTTTACAATAATAATAATAATAATAATTATGGTAAAGCTATACTTTTAGCTATTTTTTATTAGTAGCATACAGGCCACAACAAGATTAACTTAAATACAAGTAAATGAGTCAAAGTTATCACCTTATACCACAGCCCGATCCACATTCTATGTTAGATACATCAATGTTAGAGGAATAATCTCTTATTGAAATGCAGTCGACGCCTACCAAATTGTTTAACGTGCACTTTTATCATATCAAAACTTTATAATATGGTGATAACACTACAATACTTATTTTATGACAAATATGGTGATAACACTACAATACTTATTTTTATGAAAATTTTAACAACCGTATGACAACATAACCGTCAAACTACAAGGAAACACCGATATTGAATACTTACATTAATAGAAAATTTGGTTAACTAGAGGGTGAAGCGACTCCATCTAGTTCATAAAAAAAACTATATCCTGATATTCATAACAAATTTAATAGTCAAAGAGGGTAGCAAACTTGTCCCAATTATTGAGTTGGTGATTTTGATGGCATGAGAAGATTGGATATGAATGTCATCAGTGTTGGGGGCTATCTTGAGGAGATTGGATTATCACATTACCAACATCAAACCGTTGGAATCCATTACTAGTACATGAGTTTGTGGACTATTTACTATGTAAATGCTGCTTAATGTGCCCTCATTGCATGATAAAAATTTTAACACTTGCACCAGTTTTACTTGCTAAATATTTTACCATCTAATTAAAAACAAGTTTAACTCTTTAATTTAAGGTTTGACGCGTAATTAGAGGTGTTCATAAAATGTTAAAAAATATCCGTATCCGAAAATTTGATCCGATATCTGAATCTGAAACAATCCGAAAATTTAAATTTATATTTTATCAAATATCTGAAAATATTCGAAATATCCAAAAAATATTTGAAATATCTAAAATACCCGAAAATATCCAAAATATCCGAAAATATTCAAAATATTCAAAAAAAATTATTTTGATATCCAAAACTATCTGAAATATCCGGTTACGAATACTAAAAAATAATAAAAAGTTAAAAAATAATTAAAAATTTGGATATCGGATTCACTATCCGATCAGATATTCGGAATTTCAGATATTCGGAATTTCAGATACAGATTCATATAGTGAAACTAGGTATCCTAAAATTTAGATTATCCGAAATTTGGATATCTGATTTTTCAGATAACCGGTTTTGAACACCCCTACCACAAATGGTAGTGCATATCAAGTAAATTGCTTAGAAAACAGAATAAAATTCTTAAAAGGCTCACCAAAAACTAGAAACCTATAAAACAAAAGTCCAAGAGGTGCACTATCAACTATTTCAAGGTAGGATTCATCGTGAATTTGAATATGATCTTGAAAGTTGTTTGGGTTTTTTATAGGTGAACCGGAATCACCAAAATGATATCCATTAACCAAACCGTTTAGGGTGAATCATGTTCGGGTTTGCTATACATCGGGGCCAGGTCATTTGGAAATGACAGTTTCCCGAGTCGAGTGGCATTGGGTATCGGATTTCAAATAAATTAAACACCCTTACTACTAACGTGAGGTCGAAGTCTCACGCAAATTTAATCCAATTACAACTAATTGGCTAGCGGTAAGTGGGTATCGAACACAGGGACTTTGTGGAATATGTGCTATCTCAATGTATGTCTAACTAACTAAATTAATCTATATTGCAAGAAATGTAAATTTCAATGTTTGGGTTGATTTGTTTTAATTATCTAGAATTACTAAATTAGAATACAAATCAAAGTCAAGTTTTGTAACAGGATAAGAGGGTAGTGATCATCCCGAGTTTCAGGTTTTAAGTGACAACTAGCGTTCATGTTCAACTGGAAAGAACCACATAGACATGGCTCATGTAAGATCAATTATTTGTGATGAAAGGGAACTAAGTACTCGGATTCCTAGAACGCGAGGTTGTTACCCGATGATCAATCAACATATATCCAACCCTAATCCCTCCCATGATATCTCGATTGCCAACGGCACCAAGAACGTATGGTTTAGAACTATGATCAAACACACATCAACAATTTACAAATAATCATTCATACACCGTAATCAACTAAACAACACATGCAAAGTTTATTACTCCAGAAATTAAAGATCAAAACATAATTTTCACAAGTAAAACCTTACATTCGAGGATGATCACCAACGAAATTAGCCTTCCATAGTTTGGTGCATCATCATAACACAAAGTTTAATGTTCAATACGAATTAAAAACACAAACCGAATGTTTAGAATCTTCAAGAACACAAGGAAACCAGCCAAAATCGCCTCTATCATGTTCCCAAAACCGAAAACAATGATTGGATAATCAAAAGTCTCCTCAAATGGTCATTAAAAGTGAGGAGTTACACTTTTCCGCTGAGCCTACCGTAAGCTACGATGGCTACTGTAGCTTACGGTAGCTTTCAAGTGGCTACGGTGGGTCTGTACTGCCTTATGGTGGAAGAAAAATGCTGGGGGCTACCGTAATTTACGGTAGTTACCGTAAGCTACGGCAGCCTTCAGCATGCAATTTTGTTTTCTTCATAACTTTTTCATTTCAACTCCGTTTTCTTCACCGTTTTCGCCTACGTTCTCGTAATTTCGTCCTCTATCATGCTACCTTCTTAATTATTCAATTCCAATAAATTATTTTCTTCATTCATGCTCCATCTTTCAATCTCCAATCCAGCCGCACCTATTCAAAGTTTCATTTCCACACTTTTAATCTTCGAATGTATCTGAAAGACAAGCAAACGTAGTCATCTAACTCTAGACAATTACTCGATTAAATGTTGGATTAAAATACCATTTATAGCAATTAAGGGTCGTCCTACGGACTACCCGTCACATCCCCACACTTAACTGTTGCTTTCCCCCAAGCAACTCATCATAAACAACTCATAACTCCTCAAGCGATCAACATGAATCAAGCAAACAAATGTCCTCATTTTACTAACTTTTCTTAAAACCGCACATAACACACCCCTCACAATAACTCTCCTCTCGGTGAGAAGTAAAAACTAGCAAAGATAAGCTAGCTCACACTTAAAGCAAACAGGTGGTTGGACGACAATAAGCTTGTATTTAAATCGGTACTTCGCCTAAATGATTTGCTAAACATGCACGTGAATCAAAGGAACTTAGAGGTTGTAACGTGGAAAGGCAAATGGGTAGGAAATGGAAATACATATGCGAAGTAGCTAACGATTCAACCCGATCTTTTATTTCTAACTAAAACAAAACATAAACAACTATATACAAACTATCTCATTCATTTTTTTTTTCATTTTTCATTGCTTTTTCTCTTTTTTTTCTTTTCTTTTCATATCACTTTTTTTCTTTTTTTTTTTCTTTCGATTTAACAAACATAACAAACAAGCATACTAGAATAAGATGATTATACTAATAGACCAGGTCAAGTACAGGTTAATTTTTTAAGAGAAAGTAGGCACGGGTTAACAAAAGATCGGCTCAAAGCTCAAATGGGCTACTAAAGTCCAAACCCCCGCCCCTCTCGCTACCATGCTCATATATATAATTTATGAGGTCCAACCCCCCAAATCCCACACTCACACTCACCAAGACGAGGCTACCTAATTGCCCTAATCCTTTTCGCATTCATATCAAGCTAAGGCCTCAAACCGCATTCAAGCACAAGTTCTAATGCACCACCCCCCATTGCCACTCTCATCAAGAAAAAGTGTATTCTAATAAATTCAAGTAGTGGCTCAACTCTCACCAAGAAAGAACAAGGGGATATGGGTTGCTGGTGTGTAATGCAATTTAATACTCAACTGTTCAATTTGGACCATTTTTCGCTTGATTTTTAAAAGATTCGCAATTTTTTAAAAATTTCCCCTCATCCCCACACTTGAGATACATTGTCCCTAATGTATGGCTTTGGAAGGGAATGATCGCTAAAACTCAACTTACATCAATTTTTGCTTATCCACTCAAACCCAAATTTCTTTTTATTTTTTATTTTTTATATTCTTATTACTAAAAACACCACCAACTTTCATAAGTCATAACCCATCACTAAACATATCAAAACATCACCCATCTGCCCAACCATAAACTTAAACATTAATATAAATACACATGCACAAAATGAGAACAAAACACGACCTGATCAGTAAATTAGCAGTGTTGGTAGTGATGCATCCGCGGTGATCGGACAAGAACATAAGCGTCTCTTGGATTCTCTGATATCTCAGCGGGGATGTTGCCAAACATCCCCACACTTGAATCATTGCATCCGCGAGGATTGAAATGTAGTAACCTACCAAAACACAAACACAACACCAAAACAAAACCAAACAAACACGAATACAATACTCTACATCTTTGGGTTGCCTCCCGAGAGCGCTAAGTTTAAAGGTCTTCAGCCAGACCATACCTGATATGCGTTACGGTGATCTCAATGCACACTTACCCAAAACATTTCCAACGAATGCCCGAAAATTTACATGCCATCTCCATAAGTTTGTCAGTATAATTGGCATGTTCAGACTGCACCTGCGGGTTTTGCTAATACACTTCATGCAATATACCCTGATGTCTTGTAATTTCACCCTTCTCATCTTCTTCCTCGAACCCTCATCCCCACACTTGTTAATTTGAATGATTAATATGGGAGGAGGTTCGGTACAAATATTAATCTCATCAGACTGTCCTGTCTCATCATCTGCACACACCATCTGATCCACCAATGACTCTTCATCAGATAAAGACTCATTGGTGTGGTATTGTTCTCCACAACCTCCTCCTTCATGTGAGAATAATCTCTAATATCATCAGGTAATGGTGAGAGGCGTTGTTCTATCTCTATCTTCATTTTTAAATTCTGACACTTAGAAACTAAACAGCTGATTCGATCTTCATCGGAAAGGTTGGGTGCTGATAAATACTGCTCGAGTTTGGAAAAAGTTACTTCTAATATAGCAAGCTCTTTCTCCTCCTCGGTCTGATAAGTATAAACACCCTCGGGCTCAGAATATTCTCCGGGATGATATTGTCGATATCCCTGATACGATCTTAAGATGTCCTCATCCATCATTTTCTTTATTCCAATACTTTGGGTTTTCTGAATACACCGTGCACACATCATAATCATAAGTATGATCACAACCACAACAGAAACATAGACCATCCTTCCTTGTCTCATAATAAACATCCTCGTCCCGATCATATCCATCCGAGTAATAATCATCCTCCATTTCTGATTCATAATCATCAAAATGTGATGGAGGTGGAAGCTTTGAAACATAAGACACCGGTTTTCCAAGTGCCTTCCTGTATTGGGCCTAGTGGCAACCAATACACGGATGACGTGGACCCACGCACAATTTACACGTAGAAAAACTGAAATCTGTGTAATGCTCTGTCATCCTGCACAACACAACTCAACTACCAAGTGTAAATCACGAACATCAAAGAAAATCTTTTTGGGATTTTTAATTTTTTTAATTTTATTTTTTTACTAATACACAAGATAACACACGTTGCGCACTAGTCCCCGGCAATGGCGTCAAAATTTGACGTGAGGTCGAAGTCTCACGCAAATTTAATCCAATTACAACTAATTAGCTAGCGGTAAGTGGGTATCGAACACATGGACTTTGTGGAATATGTGCTATCTCAATGTATGTCTAACTAACTAGATTAATCTAAATTGCAAGAAATGTAAATTTCAATGTTTGGGTTGATTGGTTTTAATTATCTAGAATTACTAAATTAGAATACAAATCAAAGTCAAGTTTTGTAACAGGATAAGAGGGTAGTAATCATCCCGAGTTTCAGGTTTTAAGTGACAACTAACGTTCATGTTAAACTGGAAAGAACCACATAGACATGGCTCATGTAAGATCAATTATTTGTGATGAAAGGGAACTAAGTACTCGGATTCCTAGAACGCGAGGTTGTTACCCGATGATCAATTAACATATATCCAACCTTAATCCCTCCCATGATATCTCGATTGCCAACGACACCAAGAACGTATGGTTTAGAACTATGATCAAACACACATCAACAATTCACAAATAATCATTCATACACCGTAATCAACTAAACAACACATGCAAAGTTTATTACTCTAGAAATTAAAGATCAAAACATAATTGTCACAAGTAAAACCTTACATTCGAGGATGATCACAAGGAAATTAGCTTTCCATAGTTCGGTGCATCATCATAACACAAAGTTTAATGTTCAATACGAATAAAAACCACAAACCAAATGTTTAGAATCTTCAAGAACACAAGGAAAACAGAAAAAATCGCCCCTATCATGCTCCCAAAACCGAAAAAAATGATTGGATAATCAAAAGTCTCCTCAAATGGTCATTAAAAGTGAGGAGTTACACTTTTTCGCTGAGCCTACCGTAAGCTACGGTGGCTACTGTAGCTTACGGTAGCTTTCAAGTGGCTATGGTGGGTCTCTACTGCCTTATGGTGGAAGAAAAATGTGGGGACTACCGTAAGCTACGGCAGCTTTCAGCATGCAATTTTGTTTTCTTCATAACTTTTTCGTTTCAACTCCGTTTTCTTCACTGTTTTCGCCTACGTTCTTGTAATTTCGTCCTCTATCATGCTACCTTATTAATTATTCAATTCCAATAAATTATTTCCTTCATTCATGCTCCATCTTTCAATCTCCAATCCAGCCGCGCCTATTCAAAGCTTTATTTCCACACTTTTAAGCTCCGAATGTACCTGAAACACAAGCAATCGTAGTCATCTAACTCTAGAAAATTACTCGATTAAATGTAGGATTAGAATACCATTTATAGCACTTAAGGGTCGTCCTACGGACTACCTGTCAACTACTTATTACAAATTAGAATGACCGTGTTCCATCAATAGTCAAATGTAAAGAAAAACTGCAACAAAAAGGAAGGTGATATGTAACAATCCTCTATGCCATTTGGCTGTTGATTTAATAAAAAAATATTAAAAAATATTGTTACTCGATGGTAGTAATATATATACATGAATAAACTTTTGTTTTAGTTCCTAAGTCTTGGTTCAAATTGTAAACCTAAGCACCTGTCAGATTCTCCGGCCAGCTTCATCGATCACCACACGTTCCACACAAAGGTAAGGTCGTTTTTTGTGCAAGTCCTCTCTTGAACCAATCGTTATGAACCACACGTAAATCATGAGTATCCAGGGATTCCGACAAGATCCAAGGCTTCCAGCAACTATGAGTAACTATGGGGACGTTTATTAGAAACTATAAAATTTTGAATTTGTAATTATCTGTGGTAGGCGAAGGTGTCTGTTACGATTGTGGTGTTGGCTTGTGATCCAAGTGTTGTGGTATAACTTTGAGCGTTTTAGACTTTGGAGTCGGTCTTAATTGTGTGGTGCATGTGATGTTACATATTATACATGGGGGTTGAGTAGGTCATCAGTAATAGGATAAATGGCCTAGTTTCGAGCTGAGTTGGTCGTAGGTCTCGGTATGGGTGATTACTAGATTAAGGTATTTTGCGAAACGTTGGGAATTTTGGGTAATTGAAATGTATCGCAAGAACTGTGTTATGAATGCTTGAGGTTGATTTAGCTGTTCAAATCTAAATGTTATAACTCATATAGCGTAGTTAACTTTTGCATGTATGTTAGTTTGATTGCAGGTACGTGGGTGTAGTACGTTGGATTCTTGGCTAGTAGATGGAACTACTTATGATATGTGGCCGTTTTCTATCTTGAACTAAAATAGGATGTTTGTCGAGTTTTACTCTAGCTTAAAATGTTTTTAATTAAGTTTTTCTGTTGCGTATTTTAAACATGATTAGCTCTTTAAGCTATTACGTGTGATGATATATAGCTGTAAGGTGGTGGATTTGGGGCCTTGCAAATCTAGTCATTTCGCACATACCCTTTAAATAAATTATAATTAATAGTTATAAAAGGTTTCTTCATTGTAATTTTAATCTCTATTCGCTAATATCTTTCCATCTCCATTGCAAACCTAAGTGCTTGTCAGATTCTCTGACTAGATTCATTGGCCACCACGTGTTCCACACAAAGGTAAGGTCGTTTTATGTGCAAGTCCTCTCTTAGTTGACCGTCAAATAACTTAACAATGGGGAGGGCAAAAAGGTAATTTCACCAAAATATGAAACATGTCCAACCTTTTAATCCTCAAGCTTCTTTCATAAGCTACAATCCACTCCTCTTCTTCCCCAAATCCTCCTACTGTCATTATCAACCACCGGGGATCGCATATATGATGCATATCTAATAGCGTAACTATAACTGTTGTTGTTGGTCAGTTTGGTCTGGTCATTTTTGGGTTTTAGTCGTTGATGATCAGTGTTAGTTACAACAATTTAATTGGGTTACTTGGGTTGGTCAAGTTTTGGGTCTATGGGATTAGTGATCAGGGGTAACCCATGTTTTGAATATGTATGAATGTTCTATGACTTTTGAAGGCTTTATCAATGACGATGAATGAATTATTTGAATGCTTATACGGTATGCTACATATGAACATGTACTTGATTGAACAAAACCAATGCATTTAACTGTAATGGGGTTTTGATGTTGAGACATGTTTGACTTTAGTTGTATGTCTTTTGATGTTCAAACATGAGGACCAAACATGCTTGACTAACATAGAGGTCAACTAAGGTTAAGTATGTTTTACCAAATGCAGTAAGGTATTTGGAAATTGAGTAAACAAATGCTACAAATTTGTTCTTACTAAGTCAAACCTATTTGAAGTAAGTGTTATTAGTAACTTTAGTAAACAAAGGTCAAACATAACTTTCTAGTTTTGTTCAATAAGTCAAATCCATTTGAAGTTAGAAAAGTTAAGCCCGTTTGAAGTTCAAAAAGTCAAACATGTTTAAAATTTGGTTAAACTAGGATTGAGACCCGCCGCAATGCGGCGAGTATTCTTTAGTTATTACTAAGTCGATCTAGGACCCGCACGTTATGTTAAACATGTCAAACGGGGAAGAAATAGACGATGTAAAAACGTTCACCCACAGACGCACATTGCGTCGTGTTAACTCGCAAAATTTAGAACGAAACGTAAAAACGTTAAACCAAAGACGCAGTCGATCTAGGACTCGCACGTTATGTTAAACATGTCAAATGGGGAAAAAATAGACGATGTAAAAACGTTCACCCACACACGCACGTTGCGATGTGTTAAGTCACAAAATTTAGAACCAAGCATAAAGCGAAAAATTTGCGAAAAATGAAAACTATAAAGGAACAAAGTTGAAAGTAAAAAAAGTTGTAAGGATAGATTGCAAAAGATAAAAAGTTTTGGGTTAAAAGTAAAAAAAAAACAAATAGTTTTGGGTTAAAAATAATTTATGAAATCCTTTCGGATGAAAAGTAAAAAAATCTCTTTTTTTTTGGAAAACCCCCTAAAGCCAAGGTTACGACAACTATATGCATAACCATTTTTTCTTTGGAAAACCCCCAAAGCACACCTCGTATTGCGGTGGGGCGTAAAACGGTGTCAAATAGTACTAATGTCACACAACCGTTATCGACCACCAACACTGACTCGACCTAGGATCTGCGTGTTGCGACGAACCTGTCAAATATGAAAAAATATAGGTAAAAAAGTTGAACCACACATGCACGTTGCGTCGTGTTAACTTGTAAAATTTGAAACAAAACATGAAAAAGTTGAACCACACTCGTACGTTGCGTCGTATTAACTCGAAAAACATAGAACTATACGTAAACTGAAAATTTGCCAAAGATGAAAAGTATAAGTGACAAAAGTTGTGAAGTTAAATTGCAAATAATGAAAAGTTTTGGTTTAAAGTAAAAAAAAAAAAACAAATTTTGTAGGGTTAAAATTGCAAAAGGTAAAAACCTTTGAGTTAAAAGTAATGAAAAGTTTTGGGTTAAAGTTAAAAAAACAAATTATGTAGGGTTAAAATTGTAAAAGGTAAAAACCTTTGGATTAAAAGTAAAAAATCAAGTTTAAAAAAAAAAAAAAAACCCTAAAGCACAATGTACAAGTTTCAATGCATATTTTTGTTGCTTATTTATAGTAATAAAATGTGTTATTACGGGCTATTGTTGTTGTTAATACGTTCATATTGCAGGTTAACTAAGGTTAATCGGTGCTTAGTTTGTAGATTAGGAATTCTTTTGAATACGGAGAGAATATATGATTTATACATTCAGGGAGGGACTGAAACTGTAAGTAAAGTTATGGGGGTAATTTTATCTTTTCACTGAATTACAAACGATCAGTTAGTGAGAGGGACTTGATTGCGGGCAATCGACAACCACATGGACTAAAGTGTTCGTTCTTTTCAAAGTGCTGAACTTGTGATTGGGTGTAAAACTGTAAATCCTGTAGACTGAAATTGTACTTTACTCCATAATTTATAACTGTCACACAAAAGCTCATTTTTTAAAGACATATTTTAATGACTATGGGGCTGTTTGGCAACTTCTGAATGGTTAAGTGTTGAAATAATAAGAGGTCTGAACCATTAAGTGCTAAACCAGTAAGAGGGAGGTCTGAACCATTAAGAGTCAGTATAATTCTTAACTGTTCAGAGGGAAATGTGACTAATTCAGGTTAGAGGTCTTAGCCATTTAGACTCAATATAATGCTTAACCATTCACAAGAAAATGTTTGAACCGTTCATACACCTGCTCGTGAAACAAACAGTCTGAACCATTAAGTACCGAACCGGTACAAAGTCTAAACCATTAAAAGCTAAACCAACAACCCCTATATGTGTTAATAAATTACATTATATATTATTTAAACCTTGCAATACACGAGCTTTTAAATACATATTTTTTTTTACCAAGTATATATAGTATTACATTATTCAACTCGTGTAATACACGTGATTCTAACTTAGTTTTAAATAAACGGTGTAAAGGCCTTTCAAAAAAAAAAAATAAACGGTGTAAAGTAGAAGTAATATTTGCCGTTAAAATGCGAAGGTCGGTAAAAAAATGTAATTTTTTTAACTTTCATTTCACCACCCACATTTAATTCTTTATTTATTTTTTTCTCTAATACTTTGCATCCGTTAACTTAAAAAAATTGAATATGCAATTGTGTATAATTTTTTTCGACATTCCGATATAATTCTTGTTGAAAAAGTAGTTGTATTCAAAGTAGAGTATTTTTTTATTATAAAGTATACTAGTGCCGATACCGTTCCGGTGCCGTGACGAACTGAACTAATTCCTACCGAACAACAATTCAATATTGGTTCCGGTATTGATATTATCGGGACCACGTTTTTATGGTTTCCAGTTGATATAAAACACGTGTCGATAGCCTATTGGGCTTATCTCTTTTGGTTGTTATACCATGTACCCCTATCGTAGTGTAAATACCGAACCAATATTGACCGAATGTTGACCACAACTGTGTTATTAAAAGCATGCCTCAAAATAGATAACAACCGGTAAACAGGGTCCGCTAACGGTGCCAAAATGCTGCTGTATCGCACCCGAATCTTCAATTTACCCGTTTCATTCTCATTGGGAACTTTCATCAAACACCTTGAGCGCGCCACAAATCTCAAACCAACGGTCATAACCAGAAGATCCGCAACCACAAAATGTTCAATCGTCAATGCCTCCCACTTCGAAACCCTAAATCCTCTACAACAGCAACAAGTCCACCTCTACGTTGACGCTCTTCTCGATTGGAACCAGGTGATTTTATTATTTACACTCAATTTATGTATAATTTATCCTCATTTTTTTTTTTTTTTTGATTAAACTTAGAATAGCAAATTACAAATCATGGGTTGGTAGACGGGCAACAAGCCGCCGCCACCCCCTTTTGAATTTATGCATAGTGTTGAACTGTTGTAGAAGGTTGACTGATTTTGGGGTTACGTCATGTAGAAAATGAATCTCACAGCGGTTAGAGATGCAAATGATGTTATGGATAGGCACATTGAGGACTCACTTGCAATTATACCTCCGATTCGAAGCTCGTATGTATCGAATTGTGAATCTACCGTTGAAAAACTTAATTTGCTAGATGTTGGAAGTGGTGCTGGACTTCCTGGATTGATATTGGCCATTGCTTGTCCTGGTAAAGCTGATCTTTTAACCTTAATCTTGTTGTTTGTGGGTGATATTTGTTAATTCATTATCTGGTACATTGATTTTATTGGATTGGTTGTATAGATTGGAAACTGACTCTTTTAGAGTCGTTAAATAAGCGGTGTGTATTTCTGGAGCATGTGATTGGGTTGATGGGATTATCTAATGTTAAGGTTATCAGAGGAAGAGCTGAGGTATGCTTCTGTGGAAACTGATCAAGCATTCGTGTTATCTTTATCAGTCACTTAATTTATGGAATTGTTGGTTTAGTATAAAGAAATTGTACTGTCTTCAAAGAATTAGTACTTCAGTCTTATGTTTGGTTAGATTATATGCATGCTTGATTTAACACAAATATATGTCGAATTTCTCGTGGTTCCCTTTTCCAGCAAAAATGCATAATATCTTAAATGTTGATTTAGGGCAGGACGTGGGACACAATTTGGAATTTAGAGAAGCATTCGATGTTGCAGTAGCGAGAGCTGTTGCAGAAATGAGGATATTAGGTACATACAATTTCATAGACAATTAGACAGTCTACAAATGTTTCATATGGTGTCCGATGATCTAGTTTTTGTGTCTTTGTTTAAACTCCTTTTTGTTCTTGTAAACCAGCTGAGTACTGTCTTCCCCTTGTTCGTGTTGGTGGCTTGTTTGTTGCAGCGAAAGGTCATTCTCCGGAGGTACATGTCCATTATTTATTAACTTATATGTTATTATATTTGTTTTCCCTGAAGTACATGCTTATTAGAATTTCAAATTATTTGAGCAGTTAATATATATGTTCCTCTGCCTGTATATATTATCTACCATAACACTTCAGCAAAGGATCGTTTTTTTTGCTTCATGGCAGATGATGAAAACCTCCACAATATCTATTTTATGTTATGATAAAGAAGTATATGATCGTTTTTTATTCTAAATTTGTTTCCAGTTTTGTTATCTTGTAAGTTTTAAATAGTATTTTTTTTAATATTCTTATTGGTTAATAATGGCAGGAAGAAGTAAGAAGAGCCGAGAAAGCAATTCGAGTCATGGGGGCTTCCTTGTTACAAACATGCTATGGTATTCACATCTCGATTCCAATCCAGATTTTGTATTCTTATCTAGGTGTACACAAACATTAATCTGAAAAACTTGTGCTTTTTTACATTTGTCACATAGGGCTAGGGTGTTGATGAGCTAAATAAAGTATAACCCCTTTGTGAAGTTTATACTCAATCTAGTAAATCTGGTTCTTGGTGACTTAAATAATTTACAAAGTCCCATTATAGTTAAAGCTGCATTACCATTTAAAGTTAAAAGGTCTCATTATATAAAAAGCTTCAATCTTTTTTCTGTAATATTAGTTGGTAAGCTATTCATAAATAGTTCAAACTTGACAAACTTCAACTGCAAGGCCCCATTCTAAATTTGCTATGTATAAATGTAATTTGGTAGTATGTAACAACCATTCATCTACTGTTTTTTTCCCAGTAAATTCACACAGCCCGTATGGACAGAGAACGGCAATTGTCTGTTTGAAAAATGGCCCGACCCCCAAGAAATATCCTCGTGATCCAGGTACACCCGCAAAGTCACCACTGTAGATAACCCAAATGTTATCCTGCTTGCTCCTCTTTTATTGATTATTGTTTTTAGATCGTATTGGTAAATGTTTTTTAGTATATTAATTCCACCATTGTAATGGAGATGTTTTAGAACAATTATTGTAAACCATATATGTTAAACATGATAAAGTGCATGGAAAACTAAACAACAAACGACTCGCAGTATGATTTCATACAATACAAAAGTAGGATAAAGATCAAATACAAATAAACTTAACGTACAAAACGTACGAATTGAAGAAAAAGATAAAAAGGCACGGTGTCATTTTTGTAATTATGAGTAACTATCAAAATTACTCTTGTAGAGTAATTTTGATCTTTTGTAGAGTAATTTTGTAAAATGATCCCGTAGCCTGTAGAGTAATTTTGATCTTTTGTAGAGTAATTTTGATCCTGTAGAGTAATTTTGATCTTTTGTAGAGTAATTTTGATCCCGTAGAGTAATTTTGATCCTGTAGAGTAATTTTGATTTTTTGTAGAGTAATTTTGATCCTGTAGATTAATTTTGATCTTTTGTAGAGTAATTTTGTAAAATGATCCTGTAGAGTAATTTTGTTAGCAATTAGCTATGGGATTTAGCTTTATGGTTTAGTTTTTAGCTTTTAGTTTGGGTGGTTGGGGGGGGGGGGGGGGGGGGTTAGGTTTTTTTTTTGGATGGGGGGGGGGGGGTGTTAGTGTAATTTTGATAATTACCCTACAAGACCAAAATTACTCTACAGCTTTTTTTTTTTTTTTGGGGGGGGGGGGGGGGGGGGGTGAGTGTATTTTTGATAATTACCCTACAAGACCAAAATTATTCTACGTGAACATTTTACAAAATTACTCTACAAAAGATCAAAATTACTCTACAAGAGTAATTTTGATAGTTACTGATAATTACATATTTGCCACCGCCTCCTTTTCTCCTTTTCATGCAATTCGTATGTTTTGTACGTTAATTTTATTTTTACAATAACTTTCCCCTACAAAAGTAAACAGAAAATTAGGAAGTCCTTTAACCAAGGTTTAAAGTATGGAATTGTGCCTCGACGCATTTCCCCTTCGCCTCATGAGGCGTACGCCTCAAGTAGAACCGAGGCAGAACTAAAAATAAATATAAAATTATATATCTTATAAAAAATAAAATACTAACTAATTTCATCATCAGATTCATCAAAAACATTAAAACACACATAAAAAAAGACAAGAAATGTTTGAAATTGACACAAAAAGTCTACGAACATAAAAAACATCAAAACCCCCTGAGGCACAACTTTTCTTATTGCTTTAGTCCTATGAGACACACGTACAAAATAACCCCCTGAGTCGCCGCCTCAGACTTGTGTTTTGGGCCCCTCGCCTCGAGGCTTACGCCTCAGCCGTTTTTTAAACTATGCCTTTATCATAGAGGGATCAAAATCTGCCAAACTTTTATGTCAGAATCCAGACCACCACTGTAGATAATGTAAGAAGCTGATGTATCAGATAAACTGAGGTGATCCGTTTCTGAAGTCAAGCACTTAACCGGACCACTGTGGCCCTCCAATACCGCCAAACAAAAGTAGCATTTCTCAATTCCTCTCCAAATTCTTATGGTTTCATCAGCAGAACCACTACACAGCAGATCAGATACAACACTTAAACACAGTATGGACTTAACATGCCCCTTAAGCGTACACACGACCACCATGCCATCATCGTCACTCTTCTCCCAAACCGTAACCAACCTATCACTCGCACCGGAGTACAAAACATTCTCATTGGTGCTTAGTGCCAATGCGTTAATCCCAGATCTGTGTTTCTTTAATGTAGCAATCAAAGTGTGTTTCTCACCTTTTGGTGATTTTAATTTCCTCCAAATCTTGATTTTTTTATCAGTTGATCCAGTATAAACATCACCATGGCTTGATAATGCTACTGCGTTTATTGCATCATCATGCGCATTAGCTACTGACTCTAGGCATTTGAAGTCAGTTGTACGCCAAATCTTTAGTGTTCTATCCCACGAAACTGAGTAAAGGACCAAACCGTCCCTGGACACGGCTAGTGCTGATACAGTATCGTTATGATGGACCCATGTGGATTTCTTGTGTCGCCTAACTTGTACATGATTCTTCGGAGTTAGAATCGTTAGGGCCCGATCACTAAACGTTGGGAGTGTGGCCAACTGTGTTAGCTTCTTTTGCTGTGCGTCATTTTCATCAACTTTCCAAACGCGGATCTTGTGGTCTTGATGGGCACTATATATTTTGTCAGCGGAAACCACTAACGACTTTACTGCACCCTTTCCTGTGATTATCATGCTGTTATTCAGATTTTCGTGATCAAATTCATACCTTAAATTATCACGCTTCAACATCTGTATTTCTTTGTCGGAAGAACCTGTGTATAGCAACTTCCCACCAATGCCAAGAGACGAGATGTACGAGTTCTTGTGTTTGATGGTTAAGATGCAGTTGTGTGTAATCGGTAGGTGGTAATAAGAAAATTGAGATTGTGATTCATCTTGTGAGTTCAAAATTTGAAGATGTGGCATCTTTTAGTGTGAAGTGAAAGGTAGTTTGATGCCTGAGGACTTTATAAGAGATTATCAAGATGAAGTATTTATTTGGCAAAAAGTGTATCTAGAGTCTAAGTTATTTAATTGAAAAAGATCAACCCGACTTTGCAACATATGTGACATCAGTGGGCCAGTATGGACCTTAAGATTAGTGGAAGGATTATCCACTTAAATTTATCCCTTTAGGTTTCTGTTTACGGTTGATCCTATCATAGATGGCCAATCTGATCTTTTCTTTTGTAAAGAGAAGGTTTTGTGTGTCTTTGATTTTTTAACTTTCTCAACACTTAAATGCAATTCTTTTGCTATTTTATGAAGTTACCATATGGGTATATTTGTCGTTTCGGCTATGGTTTACGTTAGAGGTGGCAATTTATGTTTTATCTCTAGTGCGTCAAACGCATAACATAACAAAATAGCTTGAAAGGAAATGAGCCAAACATACAGCTTTTTATTGAAATAATATTGTTTTGTAACCATTTATGGCGCCAATTATTTGCAGTAAGTTTGATTTTCTTGGAATAAAAGTGTTTGAGATCAACCCAATCCAAATTCCAACCAGACCAGTACCAAAATAACCCGTTTGACCCGAACCCCTTTTAACCGGTTACCCAATCCACCCACGCCTGCCGTTTTAAGTTTTCAAATTGTTCCATGCACAGTTTTGTGGAGGAGCTTTGTACTGTTGTTTGCACTTAAAGCAACATTAATTATTTTTTTAATCTCCAATTAATCAAGTTATAAGGAAGTCTGTAACGACAACAACGGTACATGAAGTACTGATGGGAACCCTGTCGTACATGCTTTGTTGAGTTTATTCATTGGCCTTACTGAGGTTCTTTTTCTCTCCATTCAACTTAAAACTATCTAGTTTACAATATGGGAACTTTATCTTTATGCCAACCCTATAAAAGTGCAAAAAAAGAAATCTGGTTTGAATACTTTATACCTAACTCTCTTATTATATCCCGTTACCTTTATATGTTTATTCTATGTTGGAGTTGGACCAATGTTATGTGCAACTTTGTATCTGCTGGCTTGAACCCTAATTCATGTACATCTATCTTCTAATGTTTCCAAAGTGCCACCAAAGAATCACTAAAATAAGCCAAAAAATATGATTACTTTTCAATTGTGGGCAGCACTATAAGTATTCAGTAATCATATTTATACTGTTATCATATGATCACATATTCACATGTGCATGCATTTGTAGTCTTCTTTTTGTTCATGTTTTGGGGAAGTACTTTGGGTATTTGCCGGCCTATCTAACATACGTGCGCATATTATTTGTTTGGTGGTTCCTTTTCCATAAATTAACATTATTTAGCACCATCCAATCTGACCCGACCCGTTTCCAACCGACCCTACTTTGAGCTGTTATCCAACCATGACTCAACTATATTTTAGTTTACAATATTGGAGACCTTGCCTTTATGCCAACCCTATACAGCAATTAAGATTTAAGAATTTAAAACTGATATTTTCCGGATTTAAAGCATCCCCATAGACTAAAACTTTGGTATTTATACCTAAGGGGTTGTTTGTTTACCTCTTAATGAGACTTTTAATGGTTCAGACCTCTTACTGGTTCAACACTTAATGATTCAGACTGTTTGTTTCACCGGCTGATGTCTGAATGGTTCAGACATTTGCCTCTGAATGGTTAAGCATCATACTGAGTCTGAATGGTTAAGACATTTAATCTGAATTGGTCAGTAATTTGACTCTGAATGGTTAAGGATTATACTTGATCTTAATGGTTCAGACCTCTTATTGGTTCAGCACTTAATGGTTCAGATCACTTACTGGTTCAGCACTTAACCATTCAGAAGTTGCCAAACGGCCCCTAACTGCGTTATGATAACCTATCACCTTTTACCTGATTCATGTAGTGCTTGTACAGATATTGTAATGTGCCACTAAGGAAAAACTATAATATACCAAATAATATACTAATACCAAATCTTTTCTATTATGGGAAGTATCAGTATTCAGCAGCCATTTACCTCTGATGGTACTCATAGATTGATCAGCATCCATCAAGTAGATATCACTTTCACCACTTGAAAGTTCTAGAATCGATGCACTAGACGTGGTTTAACATTGTTAAAGATGCAAACAGAATCTACGCCAACAATATACGTGTGAAATCCATATATTGTTGATGTGTTATGCTCAAAGTTCTAAATATAACGTTTTTGTATTAAATTGGGCAACACTTCATTACACGTTCAATTCCTTACAAAAGCTAGAAATGTGACAACTACTTCCTATACGCATGAGCTAGCCTATTCATAGGCACATGACACCCTAGCATAGGACTCCTACGCGAAACGAGGAGCTGCAACAGGAGCTGGAGGAGGAGCAACTTGGTTCGGTGCAGGAGGAGAACGACAAGTAGCTGCTGAATGACCCAACTTTCTACATCTTGTACATTTCTGACAGGGATAACGGGCTGAGTGATGGTAATTGCAGAGGTTACAGAGAGGAGCTTTACCGTTGTAAGATTGCTTTGCTGGCGGAAGAGGAGGAGCTGGGTTGACAGGAGCAGGTGCAGCAATAGCGAAATTCTGAGCTGCCTTTCGCTTTTTGTCATTCCTTGACGACTGAGCCTTGACGTTAGCCGCTTTGGTTGAACTCGACGAACCCTTCGATGATGTGTTACCACCACCCCTACGAGTCAAGACCTTATCCTTGACCATAGCATCGAGTAGCAGAAAGTTCGTACGCATCACGGATCGTGGCTGGTTTGCTCCCAGTCATAATGTGTTTGATGCAGCTAGGTAATCCCCTATAACCATGGCTCTGATACCAGCCTGTGACACCCTGACCGGAGGCGGAAACGTCGAGGGTATCACGAAACATGGTAGAATGCAAATAAGCACATGGTAATTAATTTAAGTTGTAATATAATTTAAATTGTTTGAAGGATTGCATCCAAATCCAAAAGTACAAAATAACCAACACAAATTGTTCACAAGTTTTTTATTTTAGTTATGACTAAGGCACGAGACTTGCAATCCTATGTGATCCAAAGCAAACTTCACGCATCATCACCTGAAACATATGTTAAAAAAAATTGGGTCAACAAACGGTTGAGTGAATTCATAGTGTTTTGTTTAGTTTGGTAATAAACAATAATGTGATAATAAAAAGTTTAACAATGTGGTATATTGATGTATCTTAGCAAAAGAGTAATACAAGTATGCTTGGTGTAACATTCAAACCTTGCATGACGTAACACGGATCTATCACCCAAACTTCTGAATGTGAACAACAACAATGAATTGGGAAGTAGGGTGGGGCGTCACACCTATAGCGCTATAATATTTCCGCCCGGCTTGTACGGAGTTAATGAATGTATGCGATAAGCAACAAGTATCAAACAATTGTAAAGAAACAATCAAGATAACCACAAAAATGCAATTTAATTTGTATCACATTATTACATATGTTTCATCCCAAAATATTGTAAAACGAAAATGGGAACTATGAACTCACCTTGTTTGCGAAATAATTTCCAAACAAGTATATAGATAAGAGTTTTGCGGGAACAAGTCTTTCCACGTCACTCTAATTGTATTTGAACATGCACGAAACAACATGGAATATGGCATCAACAATGGGTAAAATGTGTAACTGTAATAGCAGGAAACTATGTCTAATGTGTTTGCACCGGTTTGACTAAATGGTAATTACGGGTTTAAACAGTCTTGTTTGGGGAAACGGGGGATAAGTATACATGGATTATTTAAGAACAGTGTATTTTATACCCAAAAAATAAGGTATACAAATTCTGGATTATAAATAATATTTGTATAATTAAAACAGAAAATAAATATGTATTTAACTCAAAATCTGTAATTATATAGTTAATTATCTAAATGATTTATTTAAGGCAAGATAATTTCAAAACAACATTTTTAATCATTGAACCTGTATAAATCTGATTCAAAATAATAATCATGGCAGTATATATATATTAAAATTAAACAATTATATATGGTTTAAAAATGAAATAACATGATAATTAACTAAATAATTATCTAAATAATTAATTTAGATCAGAAAAATTGAAAATAACATTTTTAATGATTAACATGTAATATTACTGATTTACAGTAATTATTAGAGCCTTGGATATTTTCATATAAATAAATGGAATTAAAAGGCTAAAATATCAGTATTTGAGTTTATCAGTTTAATTATTAAAAATAATCTGAAAATAAACAAATTAGTTTCTGAATTTTTATAAACTCAGAAAAATATGTACTTTGTTATAAAAATATTTTTGGGCAGAATTTGTATAATTATATAAAAATAGTTAGGTTTAATTAAATAACTTAACTGATTTAATTATGTAAAATAAACTGTAAATAATAAAACAGTGACCTAATTTACATAAACTCAGAATAAAGTATGTAATATCATAAAAATAATTTCGGACATAAATTATGTAGTTATTTAATTTAAATAAATAAGATTTAACCATATTTTTAAAGTGTAAACATTGTTTAATTTATAAAAGTATCAAAATTATATGAAATATTAACAACAATATTATTTCTGTAAAGTTCAACATATAAAATAATTACTATAAAAATTTCAATAATTAATTCCTTAAAACCGATTTATTAAAATTTCTGAAATGTTAATAATGTTTTTATTTATAAAAACAGTTTTATAAATATTTTATCTAACTTTATATTTTTAATAAATACCTCAGTGTGGAAAGAATACATGTTAAAATTTTCGGACTTTAATTAATTAGGATCGATTTAATATGAATTAATGAAATAAACTGTTAAATAAAATAATTAAATTTATAAAAGATGAACAGTGTTCATCGTCTTCTTCCCCAAATCCAGTCAACGAAAGTCAACAAGGCCAATTACGATTCAACACATGTTTATACTTGAATTAAATTTACAGGATCGTAATGTAAACAAAGGTGTACCGAATGAACGGCTAAAACGGCTCCGGTATCGATTAGATTATCGCGTCGACTAAGTCCGGCGAGTTACTCCGGCGAACAGTTGCAGGGTCGAACAGGAGGGTAATTTCAAAGTGTTTGTGAGTTTTGAATGGTGTATGATGTTCAAGGATGTTCAGGGATTCTTTATAACGATTCAATTACGACATTAAATCGACAGAACATAGTGGTTTGATTCCACTTATAAATTTTATAAAAAAAAAATTATCGAGTTCCGATGGTTTTAGCACTAAACCGGGTCAATACATGCGTGGGAATAATTGTTTTCAGTTCACGAGGGAATAAACGTGCAACAGATTTTGGGGCAGAGATAACCACTAAATCGTGTTTTGTGTTGGATTCCGGTGGGCAGGCGCGGGTTTCAGTTTGAATATAATATATGTAATTGGTAATGTGTGTATAAGTATAATAAGATTCGAGATATAACCGGATGAGGCTTAAGTAGCCGACCGGTCACAATGTCGTTATGTGAACTCGAGGTCTCGAGTTCGATTCCCCCGTAACCGGGTTGAGACCCATTTTTTTTTTATCAATTCGGGACTTTCAGAAATGAACCTTTGGTCCCTGTGGTTTCATTAAATGCACAATCGTCCCTGAAATAGTTAACTGGGTTGTTAACTAGGTTAGTCTTTTTATATATAATCCTTTATAATTTAACTAACCCGGTTAGTTTTTAAGTTAAAAATAGTTTTATAAATGATAAAAACAGTCCCTGAACTACAAGTTTAAGAAAATGACCGAAAGGTCCTTGTACTTTTAATTCAAAAATATATATGTTTAGTTTATTTAAATATAAGTTTCAAAATGACATTTAGAACCCTATACTTTTAAAAGTTTAAGAAGTTTATATTTTTTTATTTATAAAACAAGTTTCAAAAATGGCAATTTAGTCCCCGAACTTTATATTTTGCAAAATAGTGACGGTTTATATACGGATTTAGAATCAAAGTTTTTAAACAAGTTTCAAGGAATGACAAAAGAGTCCCTTAACTTATACTTTCACAAAATGACATGTTTGGCCCTTGAAATTAGTGCGGCCTTGTTTACAAGTACAAACTAAGATAAACTGCAAATATTCACGCGTTTGGGCCGATAAATCATGTAAAAGCAATAAGACATACATGTATCAAACAAAATGCTCTTTCATTAAAGGTTGAGTGATTACAAAAGCAAGAACAAATACACGAGTGAAAACCAAGAGTGTTACAACTCATACGCTACGCAGGTGGTTTCCCTTGGGTAACAGTACTAAATAGGGTTTTGGTTTCAATAATCAACTCGATATTGTACTAGACCTAATTGATATCGACTGAAGAACATCGGTACTCGCGGTAGATGTATTCATTTTTACGGTTTCTAGATTCGATAACTTCATTTATCATTGATTTTGAGTTTTCTCTCGCGTTTTGTGCCAATAGTGTACATGTATCATAAGTCATAACAGACTGAACCGCTGTAACACTCAAACTTTGCTAAAACGAAGGTGATACTTATCAGATATTATAAAATGGCAGGGAGTAATACCAAAGATATTGATCACAATTAGTGCTGCAAGTTAATGATGAGACTCAAACAGTCATCAATGAAGATTTCGCTAGAAGTTATATTTATAATAACTAGAACCTATTAGCAATGTATAGAGAAGAATGAGAGAATGGGAGAATGTTTTCTTATTGATGTAAAGTATAAAATACAAAGACTCTATTTATAGGCTCAACATTAACATAAGAGTAAATACAATGAGGAGTTAAGGATGCGGAGAGTTACTATAAATGATATATTCATAACACTCCCCCCTGACTATCCACATGATGAAATAGTACAATATTCTTGTAATACGCTTGGTGATGCTCCCTCATTAAAAACCTTGCTAGGAATACCCAGTGGGATAAAACCATAACTAAGGGAAAAAGAGTGCAGCGTGTATTTTCTCCCCCTGATACTTCTGGATCGGATTTGTTGCATTGTTAAAACCTTACTAAGAAAACATGATTGTAGAAAACTTAGTGAAGGAAAAAGAATGCAACGTGTATATAACTCCCCCTCATTTTAATATGTATCTTTTGACTGACAATGTCGATCGTCTGTGAAAGTTGCTCAAAACTTGTGTAGTTAATGAATTGTTGCTTGACCTCCTGATATGCAATTCTCTAAACTAAGCAATGATGTATGATCTTCATGTTAGACTTCTACTTCTTCCTCTCATATATATGTACCACAAGATTAACGACCGTGTTGTGTTACATTCCCTGCATGAACAAGGCTAACCAAACTTGTTTTGATCGGTTAGTAAAATAATTTAACATACCTTAGATGTACCGATGTAGTTGTTTTAACCGATTCCAACATCTCTTTGCTTGACATATGTTATATCACGTCAATAAATTTAAATAAAAGATTTATAATCATGCATGGATAACAAGAAATATTAATGCACCAATTGCAATTAACTATGGTACTTCTTGACCATACTTTTCAATTTATTTAATTAGAGATGAGAAGGTTTCTTTTCTATATCATGTAATGAACAAACTTGAACGTACTTTAAGGTTGAGCTTTGTCCATAGTAAAATGTTGCAACAGCTTCCGAATGTACTTTGATGGATTGATAAAAATATCATCACACATGTACTCGAACTGCAGGCCGAGCAATAATTACATTGTGTCAAGGTCTTTAAAAAAACATTATCTCTCTAAAAGCTCGACAGTTTCTCTCAATGATGTGTACATCATCACTGTAAACTGTGATTATAGCAAACTTTTAGAAGTGTTGGATCGTCGTATGACCCTAACGAGTCAATCAGAAGAGTTTACAATCCATATCAAAGGCGGAATCAGTGATATAGATGTGATACAGCTTGATTCTCCCTAATTATCTTCTTATTAATGATTTCAAAGCTTTTACAGATCAGTTGACAAACCGGCAGCACCTCGGCTCTGAAATCGGAAAGTTACAAATGACAACCAAGCTCAGCTATATATAGACATGCCATTCCGTGCGAAATGGTCACTGCTCATTTCGTGCGAAATGGATTAGTTCCATTTCGTACGAAATGGCTTAACCATTTCGTGCGAAATGACTCTTATAGATTCAAAACCTAACTTTTCGTATACCGAGCTCTGGTTTACCATATCTAGACACAAGACTCTATAAAGAAGAAGTTAACAGACATCTATGCACCAACAGACTCCCCCTTGGATGTTGACGAAGTCTTTAGCAACAAGTCTTCAGTCTTAAGTCTTGATCTTTTCTTCCTACTCTGTCCAAAATGTCTAACACTGTAAGTATCCTTCAATCTCTCTCTTCAAACTCCCCTTTGAGTGTTGATCCAGAATGTAGATTCTCCCCTTTCGAAGATTCCCCCTTTCGATAAGCTGGGACTCATATTCTGGTTCAAATTTTACATAGACTTAGCCATGGAGATCTCGCTTTACTCGCAGATTCCCTCTTAATCCATGCTGGGATCATAATCTGGCTTTCACAATTTTACAGATTCAGGATCAATTCCTAGCTTTATTATGAATCTGCTCAGGATTCAAAACCTGACTAACCTGCACATCCTATTGACCAAAACATAAATTTCACAAATTTCAAACTTTGACAAATTTAAGAATCTCTTGCAAAAATTACTTAGGTTTGGTATCAATTTAATGAACCATTTAAACATTTCAAAATCGCTTCTCTTCTCAACAAACTCTGCCAACCCTGTATTCATCATGTTTAGCACTCGGAATTTTTGAAAATCAACTCTTCAACATCAGCTGTCGAAAATCTTTTTGTATTTTCAAAAGTTTATGCTAAAGACACAATATTTTTGGGTTTTTGTTTTTAATGAAAAGCAGTAAAGAACTATTTACATACAATATTTTTGTTTGAGTTCGTGTCAGAGGATCATATCAGTTTATGACAAATCACTAGCACCGTTGAGCTTATATTTCACACTAAGTTTTAAACAATTCACATAGATTGACGATATATTTGTCCTCTTAAACTCAATCTAAAAACTTTCGAAATGCTTACCGATACGTTAAGGTATATTAATTTGCACTAAATTCTTATGGACCCCACGATCTCAGCATATCCCCTCATTATGCAATACACTAACTCAAGTAATGCCTTTAAACTTTCATCAACTGTGATATGTGCGAAAACAACACAGAATGTCTAAACATTAACAATCAGGTCGATCTTTCGATACGCAGAGAAAGTCCAATGTTTAAACAAAATAAGAAAATAAAAACAAGTTGAATATGTTTAGATCTTAACCACCAGTTCGATATTCACATATACGCAGAGGTGATCCAAGATTTAAATGAAACACCAAGAAAAATAAAGCAGAACGTTTAGGCACTAACATCTAGGTCGATACTCACGTATACGCAGAGGATGTCCAATGCTTAAACAAAATAAAGAAATCAAACAAGTTTAAATCTTTGCAAAATGAAATGCACAATCACAGTTACTTTTTCAGCAAGTTGTGAAAGTTCACAAACTGACCGGTTTTTTTTATACTTTTTAGCATTCAGCGATTACTGAGTAGGCACACAGTCACGAAGGATAAAACTAAGTACTATGCTTTCGACTGCGTTTCCCACTAGAACTAGGCTTTTCATTTAAGTTTGTATCGTTATCGCAAATCTACTAGTCTAGCTGAGCCTATTGTCACATCTTTAGTGAGATCGTTTATCACTTTTAACATTTCATTTCTTTAGCATGCTATGATAGTCCACTGATTTACTATCATTTCCTCTTTTCCATAACAAAACTCATTTTTGAAATTTTTTCAATGTTTTTGACTTTTTAGATTTTATCATGTTTTTGTATTTTTCAAATTTTCAAAATTTCTAAAATTTTATTACTCCCCCTAAAATCAAAATATGTTTCAATTTTGATTTTCTGGGAAAATTTGAAAACAAACTGTACAAATAACATGAGAACATGATGAGAATTGCTTCAATTCTCCATTCTCTTGGCATAAACAATCAGAACTCCCCCTGTCAACAAACTATTTTCCCATTGTGATTTCAAAACACTTAAGTTTGTTTTAATCAAAATGGTTTTTCCAAAAAATTAGTTTTGCTGAAATCACATGTAGAATTGGGGATTCATTCATGACTTTGTTCTTCTTCAACCACTTGTAAAGACAGATATTTGACATTTTTTAGGATTAAAACAACTTTATAAGCAAGTTAAATCAAGTACAACTTAATGTCCTTGATTAAACTTTTGTCAAGAATGATGCCGATTCATGCTCCACACTTACCAACCTGGAAGCTCCGGCAAGTCAGGATTTCTATTTGAAAAGATCCACCCAAGCCTGACAGTTCTTGGGTTTGACAATTTTTCCCTCAATTTGTGGCTCTTCTAACTTTGACGAGTCAGATTCATTGCCCGATCGTGGCTTGTCTGACTTTAATGAGTCAGATTCATTGCCCGATTGTGGCTTGTCTGACTTTGATGAATCAGATTCATCGCCAACCTTTATTGGAACCCAATCTTTACTGGATTTAGGTTTTCCAAACTCATCAACCTGTGACATGAACGACTTTTCACAGTTTCTTTTATACTTAAAAACTTTGATAAAGACTTTATCTGAAAAAATAACTTTCTTTGATTTTTCATCGGTTTGATTAGTTAATTTTTCTTTCTTTATCTTCCCTTTTGTCCTCATATTTGTATCTGATGAATTCGTTTTGCTTGATTTACCATTCTTCGTTGAGCAAATCGATTCATCAGAACTTTTATCTGAATTACCAGTTGTACCCGAGGACAAAATCCTTTCAAGGTACCCCCTTGCTTTCTTTCTCAATCTGTCTTTCTGCCCTTGTGACAATTTCACTTTTTGTTCTTTGGGCTTTTCTTCGACTTTAACAGACTTCTTCACCATTTTCAGAGATTCAACCCTCGATCTTCCCTTTGATCTCATTGGGCAATCTCTGGCAATATGACATTTGATATGACATTCATAGCATCTTCTCGTCTCAAATCCCTGACTCTGGTAGTTAACAGCAATGTGTCCTTCAAAACCACATTTGTAACACACCCTATTATCGTACCATTCTCCACTTTCAAACCACACACTTAGATCATAACATTGATTTGCCCCTTGTGGTAATCATGACTTCTCCATTTTTGTCACACCCCGACTTTCCACGTGTTACATGTGGGCCCGGTGGGGAGTATCGTGACGTAGTTGATATCATCATAGTCAAACCACACAATATATATTTATATATATATATATATATATATATATATATATATATATATGCACAGCGGAAGCAAATGAAAGATAAAATATATTACAATCCGATCCAAAGTAATATCAAATATTACAACGGAACGTAAGATGGATCCACATGCGGATCTTTAACAGAAAGATAATATCGTTCAACAGACTTTAACATCTAAAGCTTGCGAGACTTGATTATTGATGCCTGGAGTAGCCAGCCTATTACGTATAGTACCTGCATTCAGCCTTTTTGGAAAATACGTCAGTTTACACTGTTAAATACAATTAACTGACTCATTTTGAAAATGGTTTAAGAAAATTGATTTGGATGCACGTGGCACAAAATATCTTTTATAATTTGATTAAAATGCACAGAGGCAAAATTAATCTTTTATACTTGGGACAATTATTTAAATATATAATCTTGTGAACGAATTACATGTTCCTTATGCGTTCAGTAGCCCGGACGTACCGGGTTAAAGATCAATAGACACACCACAGGTATAATGCCCACAAGGCTGGTTCCTTTAAGTGGGATACCAGTTTTTACATATGCAGCTGTCAGGTGTACGCCTACACCCCGTGCTTAGGTCGTGGACATTTCATGAATGATGCCAAGGATATCCGGGACATGGTCATTAACCCCCCAAAGGCTTTAAACAAACAAAACAGTTTAAACGGGCTGATCAAATTATTCAATTAACCACCCAACGATGGAAGATTTGATACCCGACCAAGCGGCATTCTATATACCGTAACCCAAGCCCGTATAGGGAAATAAGTTAAAAGTATTTACATGAGCTAAATATAAATTCAATCCCAGCCGTATTTCAATTCAGCAAGTACAGATAGCTTTTACTGGGCTCCTAATCTGGAATGAAGGTTTTTAATAACCTATTAGATTCCTAACGGGTCTTTAATTAAGCTTAAGCTTCGGCCGGTTAGTTTCAAAGATACGGTTCGTACGCACTATTATGCGAAGACCGGATAGAATGTGATTTAGACCCGACAAGTTCGGAGACTTGCTTAATATGGGTATTTCATACACATTCTGGATTTTGAGATAAAACCGAAAAGGTTTGACCCGTTTCGGCTAATTTATGTAAACTTGTTACATAAACCGAACTGAACGCGTAATAAGCGTAACGGGTACCCATAAGAGCCATATACAGGTTTCCTAAGTTAATATGCTTCAAATATGTTGTGACATCAGTAAGATGTCTTTTATTATGCCCGAAACGAATTTAAACACAAACTATGCCCCGTAGGGGTAGTTTGGTCATTTAAAAGGTTATAAAAGAGTTTGAGTGTTAACCTGAGTTACAGGTCCGATGTAATCAGAAAAAATACTCAATTTGCTAAGTTATATCAGTAGGTTAAAGTATATATGTGAAATTTATCAATTATAACCATACTATGCACCGTAGGGGCATTTTGGTAATTTCACATAAGCCGAAAAGCTCAAAACTGAAGTCTGAGTTTAACCAATTTTGCTTACTGTTAAAATATTATAATTTACCTAAAATATCAGTAGGTATCACCCTTGTATGTTTAAAAATAGTCTTAGTACATACTATGCGTTAAAAACGCTTAATTAGGCGATTAGAAGCCGTTTCCGGGTTCTATATAGAAATATGATATTTTTATTATTCCAGCAGACTTAAAATAATTTATTTATCATATCTAATCAGTAGCAAAAGGTTTGGAGTCGATTAGATAAGTAAAACTCATTTTATAGCCCGTAAGGGCAAAACCGACAATTACCGGATTAAGCCTATGACTATTAGTTATGCTCAGCCTAAAATTAATTAAAAATCTTCAAAACTCCCAAAATAATATATTACATCAGTGGGTAAAGATTTTGATATAAAAAAGTAGGCTTAACTAGGCTATACGCTAATTACGCCGTTTAATTAACATAAAGCTTCTTAATTACGCTAATGAGCATAACTCTCAATCTACACCACAAATTGATCTCAAATTTTGGGTACAAGTTTATACATCAGTAACAAAGGTTTCTACTCTTTTACATTTTCAAAAATCACGTTTTAAGGTGAAAAGGGCATAATGGTCAACATATGAGCAATTAACGGAATCATGCGAATTAATTGGTTAACTAATGAACCATGGTGTATAATCACAGAGGGTTATACTAGCATGCAACCTGGTCCAAATGAAGCTCTAAGGTATTTCTAAAACATACCATAACGGGTCAGAACTGAAGTCAAAGCAAAAGTCAAAGATTTGCGACTTTCGGTTCCGAACCGGGTCTAAACATAAAATTGTCGGGTTGAACATGTTTAGACATGTTCTTACACTAATTACCAAGTTATATTAATGATCAAACAGATTGTATATGTTCTACATTGCTAATTATGCATAAATTAGAATTTAAGTATCCTGTTGACTTTTTATTAACAAGTTTGACCCGAAATTTGACCTAGTTAGAGTGGGAATCAGGGGGAACCCTTTTAAGGGTTTATTACCCACATAATTACCAACTTATAACTACTTTTGATTCGACTAATCACTGGACCATTAGTGATTAATCTTAAAGTCAACCGTTAATTACGACGGTTTGACTTTTAAGCTATAACTAAGCAAAAACTTAACTAAGAAAGGATTAGCAAACTTAATGAAGTCCTAAGCTTGATTAGTGATCACTTGAGAGAAGACTTGAGCTCCAGAATGATCAGGAATGCAAGAATGAAGGTGTGAAGAACTTGTTGCACAACATGGCCTTTTATAGTGATCAACTCACCATAGATTGTTGACACACAAGTCTACAACTGACCACAACTCCTCCACAAGTGTCCCTAGATGTTTAGGGGTTGTTTAGGGGTCAAGAAAGATGTGGAAAATCGGTTAAAAGTCGATTTCAAGGGCCATGGCAGACAAGGAACCAAGAAAATCGCATCAGGTGGGCCTAGGCGTGACGCGAAGGACCCCCCCCCCCCTTGGGCCTCGCGTCGCGCTAAGCCTTCCTGCACCGAATCAACTTTTTAGATTTTTATGGTTTGATCCTTGCCCCTTCAAACTTTGCTTAGACTTCCTTTCTTGCATTATGAACCCTCCTAATTGACACATAAGGGCTCCAAGGCATATACCCATTTTGTTTAGCCCTCGGTTAACTTTATTGTCACCCGAAAAGTCCTAAACTTCATCGTTGACGCTTTTAACCCCTCGCATACGAATTTGATCATAACTTTCTCATACGATAATGAAACTTTATGAAATTTATATCGTGCATTCTAGTGAGCATAATTAACTGTTTCAAAGCTTCGGGTTTGTTAAAAGGTCACTCAGAGGTATAACTTAAACATGTTGACACATTTAGCCCCTGTAGTTTGTAATCTCTCACTTTTAGCTTCGTATGATCCATGATTTATTCGTTTGAAGGTATGAGCATCATGTAGGGTTAATGTAAAATATATTTATTCACTGTTGACCTTAAGAACTCGTATATTCACATACTTTCCATGATTGTCAACTTAAGTCCTTTCAGAACATTCTTTCACACGTTCAAACATATGACACGTGTCAACACATTATAGGACGTGAATTTTCGAGGTGTTACATCCTCACCCCCTTAAAAGAAATCTCGACCTCGAGATTTACTGAAATAAATAAGGGTATTTTTCTTTCATCGTGGATTCTACCTCCCACGTGAATTCGGGACCTCTACGGGCATCCCATTTGACCTTTACAATAGGCACATGCTTCCTACGAAGCTTCTTAACCTGTCGATCTTCAATCGACAATGGTTTTTCCACAAATTTCAAGCTCTCATCTATATGCACATCTGTATGTGGTATGACCAGTGATTCGTCAGCGAAACACTTCTTCAGATTGCAGATGTGGAACACATTGTGAATTCCACTGAGCTCTTCTGGTAAGTTTAACTTATAGGCAACTGACCCGACACGTTCGATGACCTCGAAAGGTCCTATGTATCTCGGGCTTAGCTTGCCTTTCTTACCAAATCGCATCACCCCCTTCCAGGGTGATACTTTAAGCAACACTTTGTCGCCTACTTCAAATTTCATAGCTTTACGCTTTGGATCGGCGTAACTTTTCTGCCTATCTCGGGCAGCTTTGAGACGGTCACGAATCTGGACAATCTTGTCTGTCGTTTCAAAGACTATCTCTGGTCCTAATAATTGGACATCTCCAACTTCCGCCCAACAAACGGGCGATCTACACTTTCTACCGTATAAGGCCTCAAAAGGCGCAACCTTTATGCTGGTGTGGTAGCTATTGTTGTAGGAGAATTCGATCAATGGTAGGTGGCTATCTTAACTACCACCTAAATCAATCACACATGCACGTAGCATGTCTTCCAATGTTTGGATGGTACGCTCACTCGGTCCGTCAGTCTGAGGGTGGTAAACCGTACTAAAGTTTAAGCGCGTGCCCAAATATTGTTGGAGGCTTTTCCAAAAATGTGACGTGTATCTAGTATCCCTGTCAGAGATAATAGACACAGGTATGCCATGTAAAGCTACAATCTTATCCACGTACAATTGGGCTAACATGTCGGAGCTATAAGTCTCCTTGATGGGTAAGAAATGTGCTGACTTAGTCAGTCTATCAACTATAACCCATATCGTATCATTTCCTTTCCTTTCCTTGTCTTTGGGCGAAACACCTCCTTCAATCACTGGTGTGCAATGTATTGCGAGCTCCGCCAAGCTCCTTGAATTTGGTTTTAACTTATAAGCTACTTGATCTTGATACATTCGATTTCCTTCGAATGGTTCTATATATTCAGAACTTAACTAGCCTCAGGAGGTAAACATGGTAAATCTTTGGAGAAGGTGATCAAGATACAAGGAGGCTACAGAGATTTTCCATATCTCAGGCTCCAGTCCATCCATCATTGCTTGTGTCAAATAAGTGACACATTTATGTTATAAGTCCACGAATTCCTTAATCATGAACATTTACTTGGACAATTCCATTCTGGATATCTTCTTTGAATACTACTAGTCGACTTTAGTACAATATGACCATTGGGATATCTCAGGGGTTCCATGTATTAAACCTCCATACTGATCAGGCATGGAAGTAATCTATGGGCACACTAGGATACGCCAATCCTCATATAGCACTTTTATCAAACATAGTTTGGCATTCGCAGGCGATAGAAAAACAATGAGAAAAATAATTAAAATAACATATGATGTCGTACTCTATGCGAAGAAAGAGTACTCTTAGATTTTTCGGAAGGATTTCTTGCCGATACTCGAAGAATCGATTACTATGGTTTCCTTGGTAAGTTATACCTTGTGGAAAATATAAAAGTTTGCTAAGCTTATGGTTTATGAAGATTTATTATTGCCTGTATTAAATCAGGACACTTAGCAGAGATTATCATTGGTAAATGATAAGGAATGTACTTGATGACATCGTGAACTGCCTCTTGGCATTCATCAGGTGAGTTCAGGCATTTCTTCCTTTAGCCTTTCCAGGCTTAGCTGCACCTTCTTTGGCAGCTTTTTGGAATCTAGTTCTGATGCGGCCTTACTCACCACAGCCGTGATAGACTGCATTCTTTATGTCCCTACATTCCTGGGAAATGATGACCTGTTCCTTAGCAAATGTCACATTGCTTTGGTCCTGGTTCTATTCGACACTGTCCCTAGTGTCTTTTATAGCAATTCTTACATACAGGCTTCTTACGGAACTTTCGTTGCTTTTTATTAAGCCTGTACTTGCTCTATTTCTTAGATTTCTGGGAGTTATCCTCCTCCTTTGGTTCATCCTTCATATTCGAAGTGTGAACAAAGCTCTTCTCATGAGCAATTTAACGTGGTTTTGAATGAAATTTAGAGCGAGAAGCATTCGGCACTTTGGATTGTTTCATGACCTTTTTCCATGGTCTTTCAAACTGCTGCGTTAACCACCGCTTGGAGATTAACTCCATTAATATTGAGGTTTACGTTTGAGACATTATTTTCTTTTGTCGCATTAATAGCATCGCGACTATTGCCTATCTCATCCGAGTTTTCCATACTCAAAACTTGGTACTAATTACCAAATTAAACCATTATTAGTCATCATCCTGATGACCTGACATAGATTAGCCATGGCATCCACGAACCGTATAGGCCATTATGTTCCGAACATTCTTAATGAATGCTATCTGAATGTATATCTATTACATTTAGCTTAGGTCACAAAAGGACTATCAATGGCATTCACGGTTTGGAGCGAGTCCAATACTTGCTTGACAGGGGACCATAATGTCACAACTGTCTTTGTCACAAGGACGATTATAAATAGCTCAAAGGCTAGCCTTACATGACTTTGGTTATATATATATATACATATATGGCATAGAAGACTGTCGTGAGGGACGTAGAAAGATATGGCATAAAACCCAGTCATGAAGGACATAAGTAATCATATGGCACGAAGGCCTTGTCGTAATGACGTTTAGATACGGCACAAATGACCTTGTCTCTAGGACGTTATAGGATATGGCACTAAGGCCTGTCACCAGGGATGTTAACATTTAGTATGTTAACTTGTCACGAACGACGAATTTTAGCACGGAGGCTTGTTATGGGTGACTTGAAATATAACTTGTGGATTTGTCACAAGGACATCAATTCATAGGCTGCAATCTTATTAGATCAGGAGTTTTAAGGCTTGAACATAGTTCTTCACCTTTGGACAGGGAGTCATAGAAATCATAATGTTTGTGTCACAAATGGACCATATAACATGGCCCGTCGGCGAAACATCACTAATGAATAAGTCAGGATTGCATTAATCATATTGACTATTTGGCTTGAGCATAGCTCACCACCTTAGACAAGGAATCATAAAGATCACAATGTCAATGTCTCAGATGGACAATTTATTATAGCCCGTAGGCAAAACAAATTTTCTTGACAGGGAGTTGTAAGCTACCACTGTCATTAGTCTCGGAGGACGTTAATTATAGCCCGTAGGCATTTCCCTCCTAAGGGATATTTATGGTATGATGATCTTTTCAGATGATATTAGTCGAGATCGTATGGACCCTACCGACTATTATGCTTGGACGTATTCCGACATCTTTAGACAGGGTCAAAGACCACCACTGTCGTTGTCTTATCGTGCAACAAATTTAGCCCGTAGGCACTTCATCACTCACGGATGTTTATAATGTGATCATCTTATAAGATGATATAAGCCATGATTTCTAGATCATAAGGCAAATTAGGAATTTAAAATTTCCAATAGGGATGACTGTTGTGATTTTATCGAATCACATTTGTCAGGAGTGCTAACACGTTCTTAGTTGTTAACAAGGATCTGAATCCCTTGAGTAGGTTTCACCATCTTGGCCGCGTAGGCTAGGTTTCACCTTTAAGATTCTTTTTAAAATGCATACTGGCAGGGAAGGAAGGATATTTATTTTATTCAGGATTTTTATCATAAATCCTAATTTATAAGTTAATAATAGCACGAATGGCCTAGTCGCGTAGACAAGTTTAATTTATAAGCCATGATTTCAGAGAATCGAGGCATTAAGGTTTTAATCAAAGTTCATTACCCTTTTCTTGACAGGGAGTCATCGCTACCACCGTCTTTTGGCTCATGTAGAAATGAGCAAGGCCCGTAGGCGTTATATTACCACGTATGGTCAAAATATGATCATCTTAATTGATGATTTAACCCATGATTCAGAGATCATTTAGTTGGGTTAGGAATCTTTTGGATAGGTTTTACCGTCTTGGCCATGTCTGCAATGACATTTAGGCTAGGTTTTACCATCTTGGCCATGTCTGCATTGACATTTAGGCTAGGTTTTACCATCTTGGCCATGTCAGCATTGACATTTAGGCTAGGTTTTACCTTTAAGATTCTTTTTTTTATATTAACGCAGAACAATTTCTAAATTGAAATGTTAATAAGGATCTGAATCTAAATTGAGGAACTGCCATCTTGGCCGGGTCTTAATATGACACGAGGCTAGGTCTTGTCCCTTTAGATTTTGCCATTTTATTATAATGGTAGATCTTGCAAAAGGAATGTTAATAAGGATCTGAATCTAAATTGAGGAACTGCCATCTTGGCCGGGTCTTAATATGACACGAGGCTAGGTCTTGTCCTTTTTAGATTTTGCCATTCTATTATGATGGTAGATCTTATAAAAGGAATGTTATTTTCCATTTATTTAATATTTCCTGATTAGGATGAATATTTAGTCATTCCACTATAAAATTAATAAGTTCAAGGTTGCCCTAAACGGGACTTGAAAGGAATAATGTTGTCCTCGAAGGGACTGAAAGATAAATATGTCCTTATGAGGACTATTAAGGAAACGATCTTCAGCAAAAGGAGTTTCTTCTTCAAGTTATTTCTGAATGCTCTCTCCTTGGATGCTCGTTTCATTCTAGCCGCGCTACGAAGCTCAGCATTTCCGGGCTCCAGATGTGGAGAATTTCTATTACAGCTTCTTCGCTTGGCGACATATTCAAAAATTTGGAAGCAAAAATTTACAGATTAGGATTGAGAATATTCCTATGTTAAGTCTAGACTCAGAAGGTCAAGGAATGTGCTACCGTGTCACTGAGATTAAACACCAAAGACTAGTGTTTAATTCACTCAATGTTGGCTCTGATACCAACCTGTCACACCCCGATTTTCCACGTGTTACATGTTGGCCCGGTGGGGAGTATCGTGACGTAGTTGATATCATCATAGTCAAACCACACAATATATATATATATATATATATATATATATATGCACAACAGAAGCAAATGAAAGATAAAATATATTACAATCCGATCCAAAGTAATATCAAATATTACAACGGAACGTAAGATGGATCCACAGGCGGATCTTTAACAGAAAGATAATATCGTTCAACAGACTTTAACATCTAAAGCTTGCGAGACTTGATTATTGATGCCTGGAGTAGCCAGCCTATTACGTATAGTACCTGCATTCAACCTTTTTGGAAAATACGCCAGTTTACACTGGTAAATACAATTAACTGACTCATTTTGAAAATGGTTTAAGAAAATTGATTTGGATGCACGTGGCACAAAATATCTTTTATAATTTGATTAAAATGCACAGAGGCAAAATTAATCTTTTATACTTGGGACAATTATTTAAATATATAATCTTGTGAACGAATTACATGTTCCTTATGCGTTCAGTAGCCCGAACGTACCGGGTTAAAGATCAATAGACACACCACAGGTATAATGCCCACAAGGCTGATTCCTTTAAGTGGGATACTAGTTTTTACATATGCAGCTGTCAGGTGTACGCCTACACCCCGTGCTTAGGTCGTGGCCATTTCATGAATGATGCCAAGGATATCCGGGACATAGTCATTAACCCCCCAAAGGCTTTAAGCAAACAAAACAGTTTAAACGGGCCGATCAAATTATTCAATTAACCACCCAACGATGGAAGATTTGATGCCCGACCAAGCGGCATTCTATATACCGTAACCCAAGCCCGTATATGGAAATAAGTTAAAAGTATTTACCTGAGCTAAATATAAATTCAATCTCAGCCGTATTTCAATTCAGCAAGTACAGATAGCTTTTACTGGGCTCCTAATCTGGAATGAAGGTTTTTAATAACCTATTAGATTCCTAACGGGTCTTTAATTAAGCTTAAGCTTAGACCGGTTAGTTTCAAAGATACGGTTCGTACGCACTATTAAGCGAAGACCGGATAGAATGTGATTTAGACCCGACAAGTTCGGAGACTTGCTTAATATGGGTATTTCATACACATTCTGGATTTTGAGATAAAACCGATAAGGTTTGACCCGTTTCGGCTAATTTATGTAAACTTGTTACATAAACCGAACCGAACGCGTAATAAGCGTAACGGGTATCCGTAAGAGCCATATACAGGTTTCCTAAGTTAATATGCTTCAAATATGTTGTGACATCAGTAAGATGTCTTTTATTATGCCCGAAACGAATTTAAACATAAACTATGCCCCGTAGGGGTAGTTTGGTCATTTAAAAGGTTATAAAAGAGTTTGAGTCTTAACCTCAGTTACAGGTCTGATGTAATCAGCAAAAATACTCAATTTGCTAAGTTATATCAGTAGGTTAAAGTATATATGTGAAATTTATCAATTATAACCATACTATGCACCGTAGGGGCATTTTGGTAATTTCACATAAGCCGAAAAGCTCAAAACTGAAGTCTGAGTTTAACCACTTTTGCTTACTGTTAAAATATTATAATTTACCTAAAATATCAGTAGGTATCACCCTTGTATGTTTAAAAATAGTCTTAGTACATACTATGCGTTAAAAACGCTTAATTAGGCGATTAGAAGCCGTTTCCGGGTTCTATAGAGAAATCTGATATTTTTATTATTCCAGCAGGCTTAAAATAATTTATTTATCATATCTAATCAGTAGCAAAAGGTTTGGAGTCGATTAGATATGTAAAACTCATTTTATAGCCCTTAAGGGCAAAACCGACAATTACCGGATTAAGCCTATGACTATTAGTTATGCTCAGCCTAAAATTAATTAAAAATCTTCAAAACTCCCAAAATAATATATTACATCAGTGGGTAAAGATTTTGATATCAAAAAGTAGGCTTAACTAGGCTATACGCTAATTACGCCGTTTAATTAACATAAAACTTCTTAATTACGCTAATGAGCATAACTCTCAATCTACACCACAAATTGATCTCAAATTTTGGGTACAAGTTTATACATCAGTAACAAAGGTTTCTACTCTTTTACATTTTCAAAAATCACGTTTTAAGGTGAAAAGGGCATAATGGTCAACATATGAGCAATTAACGGAATCATGCGAATTAATTGGTTAACTAATGAACCATGGTGTATAATCACAGAGGGTTATACTAGCATGTAACCTGGTCCAAATGAAGCTCTAAGGTATTTCTAAAACATACCATAACAGGTCAGAACTGAAGTCAAACAAAAGTCAAAGCTTTGCGACTTTCGGTTCCGAACCGGGTCTAAACATAAAATTGTCGGGTTGAACATGTTTAGACATGTTCTTACACTAATTACCAAGTTATATTAATGATCAAACAGGTTGTATATTTTCTACATTGCTAATTATGCATAAATTAGAATTTAAGTATCCTGTTGACTTTTTATTAACAAGTTTGACCCGACATTTGACCTAGTTAGAGTGGGAATCAGGGGGAACCCTTTTAAGGGTTTATTACCCACATAATTACCAACTTATAACTACTTTTGATTCGACTAATCACTGGACCATTAGTGATTAATCTTAAAGTCAACCGTTAATTACGACGGTTTGACTTTTTAGCTATAACTAAGCAAAAACTTAACTAAGAAAGGATTAGCAAACTTACTGAAGTCCTAAGCTTGATTAGTGATCACTTGAGAGAAGACTTAAGCTCCAAAATGATCAGGAATGCAAGAATGAAGGTGTGAAGAACTTGTTGCACAACATGGCCTTTTATAGTGATTAACTCACCATAGATTGTTGACACACAAGTCTACAACTGACCACAACTCATCCACAAGTGTCCCTAGATGTTTAGGGGTTGTTTAGGGGTCAACAAAGATGTGGAAAATCGATTAAAAGTCGATTGCAAGGGCCATGGCAAACAAGGAACCAAGAAAATCGCATCAGATGGGCCTAGGCGTGACGCGAAGGACCCCCCTTGGGCCTCGCGTCGCGCTAAGCCTTCCTGCACCAAATCAACTTTTTAGATTTTTATGTTTTGATCCTTGCTCCTTCAAACTTTGCTTAGACTTCCTTTCTTGCATTATGAACCCTCCTAATTGACACATAAGGGCTCCAAGGCATATACCCATTTTGTTTAGCCCTTGGTTAACTTTATTGTCACCCGAAAAGTCCTAAACTTCATCGTTGACGCTTTTAACCCCTCGCATACGAATTTGATCATAACTTTCTCATACGATAACGAAACTTTATGAAATTTATATCGTGCATTCTAGTGAGCATAATTAACCGTTACAAAGCTTCGGGTTTGTCAAAAGGTCACTCAGAGGTATAACTTAAACATGTTGACACATTTAGCCCCTGTAGTTTGTAATCTCTCACTTTTAGCTTCGTATGATCCATGATTAATTCGTTTGAAGGTATGAGCATCATGTATGGTTAATGTACAATATATTTATTCACTGTTGACCTTAAGAACTCGTATATTCACATACTTTCCATGATTGTCAACTTAAGTCCTTTCAGAACATTCTTTCACACGTTCAAACATATGACACGTGTCAACACATTATAGGACGTGAATTTTCGAGGTGTTACATTTTTCTATCATCTTTGTCACAGATTCGTTTTTCAAACATCCAAACAAGTCGAATTCTTTTCTTAACAACTTCTTTTTGTTTTTAACAATTTCGGTACTACCCACACATTTTACTCTCAGTTTCTCCCATAGATCTTTGGCATTTACGTATTCGATTAGTGAGATAATGTCATCCCTCACAGATTGATGAAGTAAAGCGATGCATTTCTGTTCAGCAACATATCTTTCTACTTGATTATCTTCTAAATTTTCATAATCTGTTCTTCCCATATCAAAACCATTCTTCATGCTTTTCCAACTTTGATATGCAAAAGCTTTCAGCCATTCTTCAAACCTAGTAGCCCATCTGTTGTATTCCTCTATTGCCATTAGCTTGGACGGTTTGTTGTAGGTGCCATATGCACTATCCATACTCAAAGAATCGGCAATGGTTTTCTTTGCACTCGGTGTTGGAGTATTTTCATTTGTGTTGCTAGTTGTGCCATCTCCTGAACTGCTAGTGTACGCAAAGATATTACCAAACGGATTCAGAAAATCTTCTTCCATCTTTAAGTACCTGAAACAATTAACAAACACTTAGAAATTTTTTGTGATTTGAAAACAAGTTCAAGCGAAGTAGTTTCAAACGAAATGGTTTGAAACGAAATGATGATCTCCCAAACGAAATGATCTCTTCAAATGGAATGACCCTTCAAACGAAATGGTTTGATGCGAAATGATCCTTTCACGCAGAATGGATGCTTTGGTGCGAAATGAGCTACCCTCAAACGAAATGAGGTATTTCGTACGAAATGTTCAAACGAAATGGCAATCTTTCACACGAAATGGTGATTTCGTGCGAAATGAAGGTTGATTCCGTACGAAATGAAGATCAACTGGCTGTTTCGTGCGAAATGAAGTGCAACTGTCTGATTTCGTACGAAATGAAATCTGGTTTCGTACAAAATGAGGTACAACAGGCTGATTTCATGCGAAATGAGGTTCAACTGACTGATTTCGTACGAAATGGAGTGTAATTCGTACGAAATGACCTGAAAAGCTTCGAAACTTGTTCACGCGAAATGAACCATTTTAATACTTTCTAGATCGATTTTAGGTCTGATTCTTTCCAGGATTGATTAAAACTATGTTTTACGTGATATATCTGAAATTCAATCCATTTTAACCGTAAAATCTTGTTAATTTTGGAAAAGAATGAGTAGAAGTGAGATTTTATGGTAAAAACAAGCTGAATCGGTATGAACTCTTCTTCCTGAGCTCTGATACCGCTTGTTGGATCGTCGTATGACCCTAACGAGTCAATCAGAAGAGTTTACAATCCATATCAAAGGCGAAATCAGTGATATAGACGTGATACAGCTTGATTCTCCCTAATTATTTTCTTATTAATGATTTCAAAGCTTTTACAGATCAGTTGACAAACTGGCAGCACCTCGGCTCTGAAATGGGAAAGTTACAAATGAAAACCAAGCTCAGCTATATATAGACATGCCATTCCGTGCGAAATGGTCACTGCTCATTTCGTACGAAATGGCTTAACCATTTCGTAGCCATTTCGTGCGAAATGACTCTTATAGATTCAAAACCTAACTTTTCGTATACCGAGCTCTGGTTTACCCTATCTAGACACAAGACTCTATAAAGACGAAGTTAACAGACATCTATGCACCAACAAGAAGTGAAGTTTTGATAAAGAAATGGCTAATTTAATCAAACTTATATCCCTATTTATCACAATATCTCATGAGTTATAAAACACTCAACCCGACTATTTTAGCCCATACATATTTTGTTAACTTAACAAATATTGCTCTTAATATATTGATGTTAATGCTTCCAGCATCATCAATCCACTATTGACTTTTTCCATCTTGACCAATTATGCATGTACATTCACTCTTTAAGAGTTTTGGTGCATAAACTTTATCATTTAAGCAAATCAAAATCAACTAGAACATCGATAACATCAAATTCACTTCCAATGCATATTATGCCATTCTTATACATTAAGATATCATAATCGCCAAGTTCTATTTATCCCTTGCGTATGTCTTGGTGCATAGAATTACACCCTACGATGTCTCAAATTACTCTAAGCACTCAACTGCTTTAGGAAACTCATCAGGAGTTCCAATCATAGTCAACATATTAAATAAGCAAACTTTAATATGTATATAATAATAGTGTTCTCGAGAATTTACTTTACATGATTTTGATAATATAAATTCATCATGGAGCTTCATGTAAATTTCAGTATTAACACCCCAAAAACGGGTTTGGTAATCAAACCACGTTAATATTAATGTACGGGTAAAATACCGTTAGTGGTAATAGTTAATCCGGTAAATATTAGGATTTAAATAAATAAATCTAATGTTAAATAAAAGGTGAACGAATGCTTTTGAGAAAATAAAGTTTACAAGAGGCCCGAGTTAACGGGACTTAAAATAAAACGGGTTATAACCTCCCCGAACCCACTAAGTTAACTAGGAATGTTTAACCTAGTTAATAAGAGGAAATGTTGTTGGAACTAAGTAGGTTGTGGCCTACTTAATAACTAACCAAATATGAGGGACCAAAGTGGGATAACTTGAAAGTTTAATAATAGAATAAAAACTAAAACACAACACACACACTAGGTGTGTGTGCGTGTAACAATCAGGAGGAAGGAGAACAAGGCAAAACGCTTGTTCAAGCTAAATCCATCAAATTGAAGGGTGAATTAGGGCCAAATCTTATGTATGAACACAAATTAGTGATCACCTAAGATTGGAGATCATGAGGTATGTCGAAATTTATGTTTTGGTGATGATAATTTTATGGATGAACTTAAAAAGTCAAACCGACCTACGATAGAGTTCAATAAGAAAAGTGGTATAAAGGTTCATAAGGTGTGAAGGTCATGATCTAGAAGGACTAATCTAACCACCTTGTGGATATTATATGATAGTTTGACGCTTGACAAGCTAGGTGGAAGCTTGGGGAGAAGCGAGTCAAACGGAACTAATACGCTTGGAAAGCAAATGTGGATGCAAGGTAAGTAAAGCTTACACCTTTTCTGTAGAATACCTATTTATTGTATGGGTTATGAATATGATAAGTTAAAATCTGAAATATGATGTTCCGATGCGAAATGATACAGTTCGAAACAAGTGAAAAGGATAAGAAACCATGTTTGATGGTTAAAAATGGGTAAAACGGTAATTCGGTCATGCGTTGACGGATAAACTATGAGTTCAGATTAAGTTACCTTACGAGTTAATGGATAAAGACTTGTTTTTGAAAAAGACGCTCTACGGCGTAAGACATGATGAGTCAAAAGAATTAAGAAATGGTTTTTAAAGTAATATTATTGTACGGTGTAAACCGGAACGAGTTACATGGATGCATGGCAAACAAATACCATCTCACAAGGATAAAATGGCCAATTAGATCAAACGGGTCAAAAGGTGATGATATTACCATTTGACAATAACGACTAATGATTGTTTGTCGAGTCTTATGCTCACAGGAACAAATAGCGCGTGAGATTTCGTTGTTATTTAATTAACAACTATTATGACGAGGTATTAAAACGGGTTATTGTTTTGACCCGATTCCGGTATGTGGAATGGGTCAACTCTCATTGAGAACATAAGGTTCGACGAGAGTTAATCGAGTCGTGGGTGGGTTTCGGATTACCCAAGGTGAGGTATATCACGCGAATTAAAATTTAGATATTATGTTCATATGGACATAATGAAATTTAAAATGGGATACGGGTTAAAAGAGTAGTCTTGGTTGAAACAAGCTTTTAAAATTTCTTTGGTTATTAAAAGACTAAAATTGACTAAAAAGCCCTCGGATGATAAACCGGGCAAACGACCCATAAGGGTAGTTTGAATATGAGTTTTTATAATTTGGTAAGATCCTTTCGGTAGGATACAATGGTAGTCTTAACCATTTTGACTTAAAATACATAATGAATTTTCCTATCATAATCCAACACAATTGACGTTGTGATAATGAATGAATAGAGATCATTAAGTGAGAATGAGAGATATGAAGGGTTGTAGATAATTTAAGCTTAAAAGTGCTTAAATCTCATAACGGGACAAAATAAAAATATGCATAAACCAGGAAATGGTTGTGTAATTTATAAAAATTATAAACCCAGGTTAAATATTTTGGGTTAAATATGAAGGCCATGGGTTTACGGTCATTTAGAAACAAGTTTGAAGTAAAACGAATGAAAATCGAAGAAGTTATGATTCTTTTTGAGAAAAATGGTATTGCTGGGAGTATCCCAGGTAGTAATTTTCTATGAAAAAGGGCTGTCGCGCCCCGCGACAGGTAAAGCCTCATTCGGTCGTGCCCCGCCACAGGCTCTCGCGACCCGCGAAAGTTAAGAGTAAGTCTGTCGCGGCCCGCTACAGGCTCCAGAGCAGCTGGAAAAAATTATTTATTTTGCTTGTTTTGTCATATGGACTTGTTTAGACATGTTATAAACTTCGTATGACTAACACATTTCATGATTTATGAAATGCAGGTGTATCTTGAAGTACCGGATGACGATCAAGCTCAAAGAAGAACTGAACATGATCAAAGATTCAAGCTTCCACTTTACGTTTCGTCGTTACGCGGTTTAAACAACGATATTATGTGGAAATGTTTTAAATTTCAAGATGTTAAATGAAACTCGTATTTTCAAACTATGTGTATACGATATATATATATACATTTACATGCGAAACTTATAAGAAATTTCGATAAAATTATTAAGGGTCTTACACAGTATCAAATGATACATAACATCCATAAGACGCATAACAATTCTCTCTTTGTATTACTAGACTAATAAGATTGGAAAGTCACTATATCCACCACAGGAGAATACGTCTCCTTATAATCAATCATGGGTCCTTGCAAAATATCGTGCCACCAAATTTTGCCATATATGAGTTGACTTGATTCTCATTTCATGACTCACATTAAAGACCCTTTTGTATCAAACATATTTTACAACATAGTTTGCATGGACCACTGGTCCGAAACTTTTCATTTCATTAGAGAATTCAATTCTGCCTTATTTGCGTCTTTTCATTTTGGCCAATCATTTATGTATTCCATTAATAGGCAGATCCCAAATCTTGACCCTCATGATTTAATCATTTTAAGCGTTACATTATATACAAAAGTGTAACGATGTCGTTTTAATTTTGATTCCAAACATTGCTAGACATAATATAATTATTAAAAGTTATTTAAGTTTTCTTTAATCTTCACATCATTATGTGATGATGTTATCGACTTTATCGGCTAGACATATCCTTAAATCACAAGTGTGGAACACATTGTGAATTCCGCCAAGCTCCTTAGGTAAGTTTTAGTTTATAGGCTACTGATCTTGACGTATTCGATTCCTTGAATGGTCCTATATATCTAGAGCTTAACTTTCCCATTACATCAAAACGCAGCTCACCTTTCCAGGGTGGTACTTTCGGTTGAATCATGTTCCTTATTGAGAACTTAAGAGGTTTGCGACTCTCGTCAGTATTGATTTTCTGCCGATTAATGGCATCTTTCAGATGATTACGGATTCGTATAATATTATCTGTTGTCTCCAGGATAATTTCAGGCCCTGATAATTGGGCTTTCCCAACTTCTGCCCAACAAACGGGCGTTTGACACTCTCTCCCATACGAGGTCTCCAAAAGAGAAGCCTTGATGCTTATATAATAACTATTAGTCATAGGAGAACTTAATTAGGGTGAGATAGTCACTCAAATTATCACTTAAATCAATCTTAAAGAATAGCTACTCTCATTGTTAGTCGAACAAATCAACAATCCTGGGCAGCTAATAGTAACTCTTAATCGTTACCTAGTTAGGGTTGCGGTAATCAATGCATAAGCGCATTGAACCGTCTTTCTTAAATAATAATATCGGAGCTCTAAGAATGATGAGCTAGGCTTTATGAACCTTTCCCTTAAAGTTCATTTGATTGGGATTTAAATCCTTTCATTACCGTCGGTACTAATTGATATGGAGCTTTTACAAAAGATACAGTCCTAGGTGGGATGTTAATCCTAACTCCACTTTCCTCTTAGGAGGTAAACAGTGTAGTTCTTCGAAAGAGATAATCAAGATAAACAGAGATGATAGAGATATTTTAAATCTCAGGATTCGGTTCATCTACTGACATCTGTGCCATATGAATGACACATTTGCTTTACGAATGCATAGATGCCTTAAGTAGAGGTACCTGCTCAGGCATTTTTATATTGGATATCTTCTTTGAATACCATTTGCTGAATTTAGTACAATATAACCATTGAGATATCTCAGTGGTTCCATGCATTAAACCTCCATACTGATCAGGCATGGAAGCAATCTATGGGATACACTAGGGTACGCCAATCCTCATATGGCGCTTTTATCAAATACAGTTTGGCATTCGTAGTCGATAGAAATCAATGATATAATAAATAAAATAACATATATTGTCATACTCTATCTGGAGAAAGAGTACTCTAGACTTTAAGAATGAGGATTATTTGATAACTAAATTGTCCACTCAGGGACTTAAAAGTAACACAAGTCCACATAGGGACTTAAAAGCAACTCAAGTCCACACAGGGACTAAAAGGAAAATATAAGTCCGTATAGGGCCTATAAGATATGTCCACATTGGGATTATTATGATATATCATGTCCACGAAGGGACTTTATTAAACAATTGTCCTCATAGGGACTTTAAGTCGAAAGATACGTCCACATTGGGACTATTAATGAAACAATATGTCCTCGAAGGGACTATAATGAAATATCATGTCCACAAGGGACTTTAATGAAGTAACAAGTCCATGAAAGGACTATAGTGGAGAATAATATCTACGAAGGGATTATTTCGAAAGTTAATGTCCTCGAAGGGACTGTATTGAAATATAATGTCCACGAAGGGACTACGATAGACAAATGTCTAAATGGGGTCTTATCAGAAGAGGTAGGTCCACACAGGGACTATGATAAAATAATGTATCCACAAGGACTACAATAAGCAAACGCCCATATAGGGACTTAAAGGAGAATGAAATACAATGAAAGAAGGATTTTCTAATGCCTTCCTTGTTTCATTCCGATCGTTTCTCTTCTTTGTTTACCGCACGCAGTAGTGACACTAAAAATCTCAGTGAATAAAGTAAGTATTCCAATTCAAGATCCGTTGTAGAAGTAGAATCCAAGGATTCTATGGTTAAAGACTAATTATGGATCACGGATTGGGTTTTGACTGATATCATCCGAGTCTGGGATTCCAAAACTTCGAGGTAAGAAAATACGGATTTTTAGCATTCACATGTATCATCTTCAATACGGGAGTCTCAGGGACCTCCTGGTATGGACTCCACTGGTACAGACTTCAAAATTTGAGCCTTAGGGACCTCCGGTAGGGACTCCGAAGTCTGATTGAAAGTTTCAATAGGCTTGGCTTTGGGAATGAATCCATAAAGGTCTTCCTCCAAACCGGTCGCATGCTTATCCTAGCCGTGGTACGAAGCTTGGCATTCCTTGGCTTCGGACGTGGAGAATTTCCATCAACGGCTTCTTTGCTTGGCGACATATTCAAGATACATAAAATCGAAAACAATGTTTACTTAATAGGGATGAGAGCATTCCTACATTAAGTCTAGACTCAGAAGGTCTAAGGAATATGCTACTGTGTCATCTGAGACTAAACACAAAAGGCTAGTGTTTAATTCACTCAAACGTTGGCTCTGATACCAACCTGTCACACCGCGATATTTACAGCTCAACCCGGTGGGGAGTATCGTGATGTAAGATTGGTATCGTCATGGTCAAACATACACAGAATAACACAGCTGAAGTCTTGGAATATAAAATATTAATACAAACCCAAAGTGGTACGAAGCTTGGCATTCCTTGGCTTCGGACGTGGAGAATTTCCATCAACGGCTTCTTTGCTTGGCGACATATTCAAGATACATAAAATCGAAAACAATGTTTACTTAATAGGGATGAGAGCATTCCTACATTAAGTCTAGACTCAGAAGGTCTAAGGAATATGCTACTGTGTCATCTGAGACTAAACACAAAAGGCTAGTGTTTAATTCACTCAAACGTTGGCTCTGATACCAACCTGTCACACCGCGATATTTACAGCTCAACCCGGTGGGGAGTATCGTGACGTAAGATTGGTATCGTCATGGTCAAACATACACAGAATAACACAGCTGAAGTCTTGGAATATAAAATATTAATACAAACCCAAATGTCTGAAAATATCAAAGTATTAATTATCGACGAGCTTGTAATATCAAATCCAAAGGCGGATCATTACAGAATGTATAAAATGAAGTTTAGCAGACTTTAAGGCATCTTTAAGGATTTGCAAGATCCTCTATTTCGACACCAAGCAGCTCCCAGCCTATTACGAGTAGTACCTGTCACTTAGTCTTTTGATAATACGTCAGTTTACAATGGTAAATACAATTAATCGACTCATTTGAAAATGTTTTATGAATATTGGTTTAGGTGCACCAGACACGAAAATCATTTATAACTTGGGATAATTACATTTATAATCTTTTATACTGAGATACATGTTTGTCATACATATGGGGCCCGGTACAGAGACTGAGACATGATTAACAGACACACCACTTATAAACCCATAAAGGAGTTATCCCTAACTTGTGGGTAATTAATATTCTAGCATTGGCATCTTTTCGGTGTATGCCTACACCTTGCGCATCGGTCGTGGCCATTAGCAATTTTAATGAGCCGAGGATATATCCAGGAAATGGTCACATTAACCCCCAATGTTTAAGTTATCAACAAAACAGTATCAAAACGGGTTATGTGGATTTACTAGCCACAATCCGACATTTGATTGATCCCACACCCGACCAAGCGGTAATAATTTACCGTATCCCAAGCCCGTTTAAGGGAAAATAAGTTAAAAGTATTTACATGGGCTAATACTTGATTCACAGCAAAATAACTCAGTCGTATCCAATCTAACTAAATGCAGGTAGCTTTTACCGGGTGGCTCTAGTCTGGAATGATGGTAATATATAACCAATTCAGAATGCTAACGGTCTTATTTAAGTTGTAGACTTAGACCGGCAAGCTTAAAGTATCTAAAACGGTACGATACACTAGATTAAGCGATGACCGGAATAGAATGTTATTTAGACCCAACAAGTATGAAGACTTGTATAATATGGGTAAACTAAGTACATTATGGATTTTGAAGTAAAAACGATAAGGTTAAACCCGTTTCGGCAAACTTATGTAAACTAGTTACGTAAGTCTAACCGTACGCGTATAAGCGATAACGAGTAACCGGATGAGTCATGAACAAGTTCCATATGCCAATATACTTTAAACGAGTTATAATATCAGTGGGATATCAACTTGTATACCCGTTTAGGTTTTAAAATAAAACTATGCCTCGTAAGAGTGTTTTGGTCATTTTACGACGTATAAAAGGAACTTGAGTACAATATGATGTGACGATCATAAACATTCTTTGTAAAGACTTTATTTATGATATAATAACAGTATGATATCAAACATATGTGTGTTTTATAGTTTAAAACCAAACTATGCTCCGTAGGGGCATTTTGGTAATTTCACACATAGTTTTGAAGGCTAATTTGGGAATCTGAGTTTATAACATATACCTACTGTAAAAATATTTACAATTATTTATAAAATCAGTAGGTAACAAGTCTTGGTTGGTAGTTATGGTTTAAAACCATACTATGCGCCGAAACGACATTAAAATCGTTAAATGACGATATGTGCAATCTTTTAGGAAAACTGATGTTATGATCAGGTTTATATGACCAAAATATGTTAATTAATATATCATATCAGTAATAAAAGGTTTTATATGAAAATTATGCTTTTAAATCATTTAAGGTGCAAAAAGGGCATTATCGTCATTTAAGGACATAATTCAAGAACATATGCGTAAACTCAGTTTGTAAACTGAATGGACATCCCAAATTATCCTAATTATGATATTACATCAGTTGGCAATGAGTTTGGTATGAAAAATTATGCTTAAAACTGATTTATGCGCCTAAAGGGCATTTTGGTCAATTTAAAGCATAATTTACAACATTACATGCAAACTAAGTTTATGATCAGGTTCGTAACATCAAAATATGTTAATCATGTTAACATATCAGTACCTAAGTTGTTTGAAAGCTTATTGGTGTCTAAAACCTTATTTTTTTTGCTAAAAAGGGCATAATAGTCAAAGTACGGCATATTAACGGAGCATGCGCAAAAACTCAGATTTATAGTATGATCATGTAATATAACCTTATAGGGTAATGCTACATTATATTACGATCATAACGGAACCTAAAATCAGTAGTAAACTAACCTAGTTCGGTTCAAAATCGAAAGTTAACGTAGAAGTCAAACTTCGCGACTTTCGGTTGCGAACCGACCCTAAAACTGGAATTGACGAGCCGAACATGTTTACACATGTTCTAATGATTATTACTAAGTTTTTTAAATGATAAAACGTATTTTAGAACACTTCTAAACTCATATCGCAATTATTTTTAAAAACTGCCCCGTTGACTTTTTTTACAACAATATTACGTTGACTTGTCAATTGACCAAGCAAACGTGATTCTTAGGAGGTGCCCTTTTGAGGGTTTAACACCTACCTAATTACGATCACGTAGCCATGTTCGTTGCAAACAATGGCTTGACCGTTTACGGTCTAACTAAAAATCAAAGCGTTTATCGTAAACGCTTGACTTTTCGGCTTTTTAAGCCAAATAAAAGAACTAGTCTCGAAAGGATGACTTACAAGTGGTCCTAGGGACTGAAGAACACTCAAAGGAAGTCCCCAATTGCTTAGGGTCCTCCAACCAGAGTTTTCAACATCAATACCAACCAGGCGTGGAGTAATGTTGTAATGATGTTATATTCGATGAAAACTTTCGTGTACTTATTCTATCACTCCAGGCAACGTTGACTTTCTCTCTCTCTCTGTCTCTCTCTCCCTCATTCTTGCACTTAGTCTAAGTTCACACGACACTAACACTTCATACTATATGACGATATAATGTGTTTTACCCACACTATGCGTCCTTGAAATAAGTTACGATAAACGTGCAAGGAACAACTTAATCACGGGTGCACACGGGATTATTTTGGCCAGTGCACGGAGATCGTAGTAAGTTCCAATGATGCCATAATGTTCAAGGCATGGTTAAGCATGGTGGATACGCCGCTGGTACTTCCTATATATAAGCATCTTGACCATGTTGACAAAGTGTGACATCTATTCACGGGGCAGAGGCGTGTGGTTGAAGCATGGTGGATACGCCGCTGGTACTTCCTATATATAAGTGCTTCGCCATGCTAACCAAAGTCTTGTGAAGAAAGTGCCATGCAGAGTTGAACGTTAGTAGACCTCTTATACTATTGAGACTATTTTCGAACACGCTAAACACACTCGTAAGGCGTAACATCTCATCGCATCTCAAACGCGTCAACGATAGACTTTTCGTAAGTCTATACGCACGTGACCGCACCATTCGCTGGAAATCTAACTCGAAACCGCTATCGCTTTTGTTTGAACGCTTAAATGCTTATCGCATGTGTCAATCTCAACACTTCGATACTCGCCTCGCTTACCCCTTATCGCTTATCGCATTTCGTCGTCTGCTACTCGCTTATCGCTTTTGACGCTTATCGCTTACTGCCTGTCGCTTTCTGCGTATCGCTTATCGCACTTCGCTGTTCGCTATTGCTTATTGTGTATCATTGTTCACTTATCGCTTATTGTGTATCGCGTATCGCCTACCGCTTCTCGCTTTTCGCTTATCGCGTAACACTCGCCGCCTATCATGTCTCGCTTATCGCGTATTGCTCACTGCTCACCGTTTATCGCTACCTCGATGTTTTAATCGCTGACTCATTCGCACACTCGCCTAGTTTACTCGCTCTTCTTTCCAAACTTAGTCCAACCACAATTCGTTTGGTCCGAGAAAGCGGAATCTATCCATACCATATCGACACACATGACATTGCTTCACGGGACAGAGGCAATATGGCTAAAACATGGTGGATACGCTGCTGGTACTTCCTATATATAAGTGTTTTAGCCATATTGACAAACTTTCGTGGAAAGGTGCCATGTGGGGCTCGACGATAACTAAAACTTTTGAACCGTTTAAAAACATTTGTGAAAACAAGATTTCCTTACCAATAAATGGAAAATTTTCTAAAAATTTTATTTAAAACCTTTTAAACAAACAAAAACTCTCTTGCAACGTTGGTTTAACAATCGACTCAGGTTAACACCACGTTATAAGAAGCTCTTCGATGATTCAACAAAACCATTTCGACAGCGCCGGTGTGAACATCGACTCAAGGTTCAACGCTGCACTGTGCGAAAATTTTCCGAAAAAACAAACTTTTCTTTAAAATCTCATTTCCATAAAACTTTTTGAGAACTCAAAACGCTTTTGGAATCGCTAATTACCATCCTTTAGTCAAATTAAACGTTTTACTCACCGCTGTCCCCTTAGACAAACGAATCACTTTACTCGTCACTTTTCGTTATATTGCTTAGACGCACTCGTTAGTCAATCCCCGATCGACCCCTCATTCGCTCTCCGCTTATTCTAACACCTTCGTCACTCGTCGCTTTCGCTCATCGCCGCTCGCTTGTTCGCTCTCCGCCTATCTCGCTCGCTTTATCGCTACTCTCACTCGCATCAATTTTCGCAACCCTCCTTGTGGATTAATTTCGGGATGAAATTTCCTAAAGCAGGGGAGACTACAACAACATGCACCTTCGTGCTTGTTACTCTCGTTACACTCGTTACGCCTAGCACCAGAGATTCGGATCATAATGTAACTATATCGCTTATAATGCTATTTCGCATATACTCGCATATTTTCAACAAGCTATATCGCACATCACAACACATACAATAACGCTAATGATGACATCGCGTGAATAGTTAAGTCACTCACATCGATTGTCGTAATGCAACGCAATCACACTAACGACAACATCGCGTGAGTACTTAAGCGGTTCGATCGTCGTAAAGCGTCGCTAACGCCAACGCAGACTCAACGCAATTACTTATGCTATGACCTGTTAATAATAATAATAATAATAATAATAGTAATAATAATAATGAAGTTGTTGAAACTATCTAAACGTGCACTCGCAAGCACGCGCAACTTAATCTATCGCACTTGACACGACGCTACTTACATCACTAATACGCTTAATGTGTCCACAATGCTCAACGCAACAAAACACATCGAACGAAACGAAATTCGGAAAACCAACTCGCACAAGCCGCCCGATCGAATGACCCTTCGATCGAATGGCCATCCGTCCGGATGACCATCCGATCGGATGGCCATCCGATCGAATGAACGTCCGACCCATCGCCTTTGCACCGCCCTTCTCCCCTTTCACCTATAAATACCCCACTTGTCACATCAACAACAGTTGATGTGACAGCCTCATCCGACCAGCACGCTCCCAAGCACTTCTCTCTCGATTCCCCGCGATTCCGTAATTGTTTCATCCTAAATCTTGTACTTCTATCATCAACACACACTTTCTCATCATCTTCTCCATCAAATCAAACTTTTTCACCGTGAAATCACCTAATTCGGGCTGTTCTGGGGTGACGTCACCTCAGGTTCTTATGAACATTGAAGTGTGACCTCATCTCATCAAGAACATACCAGATCTACTGGATTTCTACATGATTTTACACAAAACTAAACTAGATCTAAACACTTTTCAACTGATTCAAACTTTCTTTCAACTCTTTTACACTCTTCTATGCAAAACCGAGGGAATCTAAGCTCGTTCAGGTTCTCTACTCATTCTCTAGTGGAGAACCGGTCTGAGAATGGACCTCTACCTAAGAGATGACCGATTCATGGGTTGAACATGAAACTCTGCCAAGAACAGTGGAGTCGAATCGAACTGGGTGATTCCCATCCGATCAGATGAGCTGAACTTGGAGTGGTTTCCGTTGTTTAACACGTTGTCACACCGTCTTCATCAAACCGCAAACTTTTCAACTTAACGGATTTCACAAGATTTTCAAACAAACAGTTGCTCGATCGAATAGCCATCCGATCGGACGACCATCCGATCGAATGACTATTCGACCAGGTGACTTGGATTTCAACACTTAACCAATTTTTGCAAATTCAAGGAATGACAGCCTCCAAACGAATAGTCATCCGATCGGATGACCATCTGATCGAATGACTATCCGGACAGGAGACATACTTCTTTGTAACCTCACACTTAAACGAATTGCCATCCGATCGAACGGACATCCGTCCAGATGACCATCCGATCGAATGACTTGATTTATACTACAACGAAAACTTCAAAAGTTCAAACATCTCACAAACACATTCTCCAGTCGAATGACCATCCGACCGAACGACCATCCGTCCGGATGAGTCATCCGATCGAACCACCATCTGATCCAACATCACACTCGAGGCACTGTTACACGCTGTTCAACGCTTACGCTATCGTTCTATGATCAGGCTAACTCAGACGCGCTCTTAATCAATCCAATCAAGTTGTGTTTACTTGTTAAACTCCTACCGTGAGTATACTTGACCCCCTTTTAACGCTTTATACACACTTTGGGGCGTAACATACGTTCATAATTAAAACGCACTCATCAAAACTATCATCACATGCGAATTACTATCATATATATTTACACGTGATGCTTGATACATATATGCTAGGACTTTTACTCGCGACGTCCCACCTTAGCTTGCATCGAGTGACTTAGCTGGTAGTACTTGTTTGTAGTGTATATGTTGTGTATCTCGTTTATATATGTGGAAATTCGCAGCACTTTTATCTACATGATTTTACCATGTCAAACCTGTATACTCGCCAATACTTTTTGTATTGACGTCGCTTTAATGTATGTTGCAGAATAATCGCGGGCTATCTCAAAATCAAGCTAGGAAGTCTAGAAACCCACAATAAATCTAGGTTGTCAGATTTGTATTGTTTGAGAGAATATAAAAAATCTGTATGACTGTTTACGGATGTATTGTTTATTAGTATGGGATAATGAACTCTTTAAATATTGTCACTAAATAGTTGTTATGGATTCTCTTAAGCAATCTGATTCGCCTAGTGCCGCGCCCCGATGATTCCGCCATCGGTTGGGGTGTGACACTTTGAATGTCATACCTGAACATATTTATAATATTTTATGAGAGTAATGATAAACCACAAATTTTGGTTTTTCATTTGCTTAATTTATCCAATAATATCTATATACAAACAATATATAACATATAGATGACATATACTACAAAGTTAAATCAAACAATACATAACATTATAACATGTTATCAAATAAAACAAGGTTATAATAAAACCTTATGAAATAATAATATGTCATCACATTCAAGCAAAGTATATAAATTATGTATTAACCTATATAACCAATCACATGCATATATTATATAAAATATTTGTTGCTCTCACATAAAAAAATAGAAACATCTATAAAATATATTCAATATGAAATAACCTATTACTTACACCAAATACTATGTGATAATATCATACATAATTATCAACATCTTAGTTGATTTAGTTGATATTTAAATATTATGCAATTCAGTTAACACATATTACAAAATAGTGTTGGTTCATGAATCAATAATTTAAATAATGCACTTTACGTATACTAAAAGCTCATGTCAACTTAGAATATGTTTATATGGTTTGATCATTCTTATCATTTAAGGCATGTGGTATTAATGTACAAACAAGCAAATTAGATTAAGAACAATTTTCTATGTACCAGCCAATTACATAAGCCATAAAGTAATCTTAAAACCAATTTTCTAACGACAGCTACTTAATTTATTTAATATATTCAGTTCAAGTAAAATATGTATGAATAGAAATAACAATTAAATCTGAACCATATATTTTTAGTAAATAACTTCATAACAAATTAATTATATCAGATATTCAGATGGTTAGTTTATTATCAACATTCACCATATATTCCATAAATACTTGTTTTCAAAATAAAACAAAGAATATATAAACTTTATGGATGCCAAAACAGTAACTTAATAAAATATCTCAAAAAATCACATTAACCATACTGTTTTCAAACTAAAACAATAAATATAAACGTTATGTATGCCAAAACAATAACTTAATAAAATATCTCAAAAGATCACGCTAATCTTACTAATTATTAGCATAATAAAATCACTAGGCATAAAACACACGCATACATAATTCAATATATATATTTATGATTAAACACTTATCATCACTAAATTATGATTAAACACTTATTTAGATTACTAAAACAAAATAACTTGTATAGTAATGATCAAACCAAATACTATTAAAATTTTAATAAAAAAATAGAATAGGTGATGAATAGAAATAATAAGTAGATTAAATCTAGAAACATAAATCATGAAAACAAATCACAACATTTGTTTATAATATAAAAATTAGGGCATAAAATCCCCATCCATTTCAATTTGAATACCCATGTTGTATGAATGGACCGGATTACATAACTAGTGAATGAAGTGTCAGTTATTGTTAGTTTTTTTTAATTCTAAAAACAAATCAAACATAATTTATTTTTCGGTTATTTTCTCCCCAGATACTTTCATGCCGTCAAAATGATTCACAAAACTAGATCTAAAAACCAATAATATGAGGAGAAAACATGAAACCATGAAGGCGTCAAAGGTGAGAGGCAGGTCAATTGTTTCTACTATTAATTTAACTTTTCATATATACGACTAATTCTACAAATTCAGATTTATTTCTAGTCCAATAAAAATTTGTACCCATTAGTTGCAACAAAACTTTGTAACTTTATTCAAGATGTGTAAAAAAAAGATAGTTGAAATATGAGGTTTGTGTATCGTTACCTGAATGGATGAAAGAAAACAAAATCATGGATATGAACATCTTGCTGCAACTCGTGCTGATAACGTGTTATATAATAACTAGAACCTATTAGTAATGTATAGAGAAGAATGAGAGAATATGAACATCTTATTGATGTAAAATATGAAATACAAAGCCTCTATTTATAGGCTCAACATTAACATAAGTGTAAATACAATGAAGAGTCAAGGATGTGGAGAGTCACTATATATGATATATTCATATCACAAATTTAATAATTACTTTATAAGTTTTATTAAATAAGCTATTTATATTAAATGATTTCAACAAATTCTAACATTTTTTTATTTTAAAAATACTAAGTTAATTGAATGTCGATTGAGGCTTTGAAAAGAGAGTAACTTCAAAGAACATAATTGTTTTGGTCAAAAATTATTTGAGTGAAATTAATAAACAAATTTAGTTAGTGAGGTGAGGTGCTAGTGAAAACGATAAGTATAATGCTCAAGATCCTCAATTTACAGTCAGGATCCAAATGTGAAAATGCGATATACAAAGTAAAATGTGGCAAATATAAATGAATTTGATGAACACAAAGATTTGTTAAGGGGAAAAAGCCCTTGATCCTCTTCGTAAAGCTTATATCTGGCACAAAAAACCCCGGGAGCTGGAAACTACATAGCTCTGATAGTATTAATATAGAAAGAATTACAAATGTGAGGCTTGATGGATTAAAGCTAAGTGTTCCAGCTCGATATTGTGTGATGATCTGGTGTATAATGTTTGCGGTGAGTGTTTCGTGTCCCCCTAACTTGATCCAATCGAGCCTATTTATAATACAAGTACAAAACAAATCCTAACTAGAGTTCCGAGATATCCAGAATCATGAAAGAATGGGTTATTGACCGTTGCAAGTCTTCAACCTCGTTTCCACACTCTGATAGGTTGGAACAGGAAGATGGTTGCTTATTCTAGAGGTTGCAACAGTAATAGAGGATGGAGTTGAGATTGACTTAGGTTGAGAAGCCATTGTTGAAAATAACTTCTAAAGAAACTAGTTTAACAGAAATTTGAAGAGAAATTTTGCAACGAATAGCACCACTTTCACCATGGTGGGTGTCAAATTGTTTTGGTTAAAAAAATTAAAAAGTGTGTTTTGATAACCAAATTAAGAAAGTGAGGTGCTTGTGAAAATGCTTAGTTTGTTGTTCAGGATCCTAGATAAACAGTCAGGATCCTTAATTTAGAAAACGATTTATATGCTGATTTAACTTGGCAAAACTATTAAGTTATAACAAACAAGTATGAAGGTCAACACTTTTGGAATGGTGAAAGGTCACACGAATAAAGATGCAAAAAAAGATACATGGGTGCCTCATGAGTGTATAGTTTAATGAAAAGTTGTATGAGGAATGTATAAGTGAATAATATGGGCCGCGAAGATGAAAGCAGTTGATGGAGAAGCCTCCTTTGACCACCGTGTATGACATTTTAACAGAGACGACGACCATGATGTTTTATAGTTACATGATGTCACACATAAAGGAAACCGTGTAGGGATGAGGTTGTGTATATGTATGGTCTTTGATCGACGGGATTCGAGGACGAATCCTCTTTTAAGGGGATAGACTTGTAACATCCTGAAAATCCCTCGTTTAGTAGTTTGGAATAACGGGTTATCCATATTTTATTGAAAGGACCGGTGAACGGGTTTTGGACTCGTAAGATTTTATTTAACGAAATTAGAAGACCTGGTGAACTGGTTTAAATGACTGAACGCACTTAAACCGAACTAAAGAGATCATTTAGCCATAATATGATATTGGAACCTTTCTCTAGCAATTCATCTAATTGTTTCTTTAATTCCAACATCTATGTTGGTGCTAAACGATAAGGTGCTTTAGCAATCAGTGCAGTTCCAGGTATCAAATGAATTCCTCTACTTCTCGGTCAGGTGGCAGTCCAGGTAGATTTTCGAGGAAAATGTCGGGGTATTCCGAAACTACCGGAATTTCTTTCAGTTCCTTGCCTTTAGTGTTAATGATCACAAAGATCATATACACTATGCATTGTTTTCGTGCATAACTTACAGCTTTCATCGCCGAGATAAATTTTGTTGACTTGGTTGGCTTGTCTCCTCGGATCATGATCATTTCTCCTATTGGCGTACAAATCTCAAAGGAATTTTGATCACATAGGATTCGAGCATGATTGGACACTAACCAATCCATTCCTAATACTACATCGAATCTAGCTAGATTCATTGGTAACAGGTTTGTTGTGAACTTATATCCTAATAATTATATCTTCCCTCTTTGAAGTACTTCGCGTTTGTTGGTGGAGTTTCCTTTTGTCGTTTCTACCATACAAGCTTGACTAAGCTCAGTTAACGGTTGATTAAAGGGGTGTTTGTTTTTTAGAAAAAGCACTTCAGAACCTCTTTTCTCTTCTCCACGTAGACCACGCGCAGACATAAGGGTATGCAGCTTGTTTGTTTTTTAGAAGAGTTTTCATAAAAAAACATCTTCCCCATCTCTTTGTCGGGCAGAGGTGGCCTTATGTCTTCTCCCTTCTTCAAAACACTTCTCCATCAAAACATCTCCAAAGGCCTATATTACTCCCAGCCGCACCAAGCTCCTCCCCCACCATCTCAACCGCCGCCGCCCTGCTCCATCTCCTCCGCCGCCGCCCTGCTCCATCTCCTCCGCCGCCCCGACCTACTCCATCTCCTCCGTCGCCGAGACCTGCTCCATCTCCTCCACCGCCGAGACCTGCTCCATCTCCTCCCCCACTCTACAGCCGCACAGGTATGTAAATTAGTAAATACAATTTAAAGCAATATACACTGGTTGGTTGGTTTTGAATAACTCCCCTATTATTACATTCAAGTTTGGTACAGTCAAAGCTATGTGCTATAATTTCGTATTATCAGTACTACTTTTTGAGTTAGAACAATCAACTTTAGCATCAAAGAAGAGCAATGCGTAAATGATAAGCATGGCCTACAACAATTGTTTGTTCATGAGACTGACTTATGTTGATAAAAGATGATTTGGATAGTAATTAAAAATCAGGTAGAACCAAAAGGAACATGAAATGAAATCATATTGATTGAATGATTTGTCAAAGATAGTCTCCTCACTGTATATTAGAATACATTGCAACAAGTTCCATGGATGATTAAGGTCGTTTGTAACCATTTATTGCACATTATTCTTGTATATTGATTTCTCTTTTGTGCTAGACTATGTTATTAGTTTTTCTGTTTGTTTGATCTAGTTTATTTTTTTTTACTTTTCATTGGTATGTTATGCATATGCACATGGTTGCGCATGTTGGTTCTGGAACCCTAAGGAAAAAACTACCCCCTTAACCAGAACTTGTTAAGGGTGGGATTAGAATGTTAGATGCCACTTTGGATGTCTACCCTTCACTTTTTTTGTGTTTGTTATGGATGGACATGATTCGCGCCTAGTATGTTAATTGCTTTTTTGTTGATTAGTAGAAATGGGAGAGAAACAACAATGGTCAAACGACCATCTAAAATGCTTATTAGAGACATGCATTGAAGAGATAAACACGGTGGGTAGAAAAGGCTTGAGTTTGCATAAAGACTCGTGGAATAAATTAGGAAAAGTTCTTAAGGAAAAGTTTGGCTTAGATTTAACTAAAAAACAAATGAAAGATGCATATGATAATCTTAAATCCAAATACGTAGGTTGGGTATATATGAAAAACAAAACCGACAACATATATAACCCTCAAACAAATACTTTTACCTTAACAAACGAGGAATGGGAAGAATTTAAGAAGGTATGTTCATTTATATAAATTTTAAACATAATCCTAAAAAAAGTTTATAACAATATTTTTTTTACTTTGGTTTACTTTTCTAAATAATTGTATATTTGTGATGCCGATTATGCACACATACGGGGATTTATGGATCCATATCGTAATGTGAGGTATTGGCTAGGAGATTTTCGCCGAAGACGTGCATTGACTAATAAAGAGAAATTTAACCATGCTCATGCAAGACTTTGGAACGTAATTGAGCATGCTTTTGGTGTCTTGAAAGCAAGATTCCCTATTTTGAAGAGGATGGCACCATTTACATTGGTTACACAAAGGAACATTACCATTGCATGTTTCGCGCTACATAATTTTATAAGGAAAGAGGGTTTGAGCGATGAATTGTTTACATAATACGATCAACCCAATGTTTCGGAGCATAATTGTCAAGTGCACGTTGTTGCTGATGAAGACGAGGTTGAAGCACATGGTACTGCATCGGATCGGGAATATATGACTCAGTTACGAGATGAGATTGTTGAGCAGTTAATGCAAAACATGGATACAATTATTTAAAAAAATGTTATTGTCTTTTTTATGAATATTATTTCAGTATTGTATAAGTTTGAGAAATAAAAAAACAAACAGTCTTCTTCTTGCAGACTGCAGACATTTGGTCCAGCACTTCTGCTACAGATGTCTGCAGATGTGGTCCACAGACTGCAGACATTTTCCCTCAGAAAAAACAAACAGCACCTAAGTGTTTAACAGAATACAATATTTATAAAACTTTGATTTGCACCAGATTCAAATAATACCTTAGCATAGATGTCATGGACAAGAAACATACCAGCGATCACGTCGGGAATCATCGCTGTCTCTTGCGCCGTAAGTACGAATACTCGTGCGTTCTTCTTAGTTCCATCGGTTGCTTTTGCCTTGGTGTCAGGTTCTTTTGTCAGCTTCGGGCAATATGGGCGAATATGGCCTATTTCTCCGTAATTGAAACAGACGCTAGTTTTTCTTTTACATTCTTTCTCTGTATGTCCAGTCATTTTGCAGAAATTGCAGTACATAGCGCATCTTCCTGAATGCTTCCTTTTACAGAATTTACAGAAAGGCTGTGCAGATGACTGTCCAATTCCTCTTCTTCTGTAGGTACTACCCGAGCGAAATTCTTGGGTAATCTTCTGAGCTAATTTCTTCTTATTGTTTTTTCTTTTGTGCGGATTAAGCTGTCAGTTAAAGTATTGGCTAGTTCAACTGTTTCCTAAATAGTCTGAGGCCTAGCTGCTTTGACTATATCACGGTGATGTGTACAAAATGCAACATATAAATACATCAATGGAGGCATAAAACCAACCCTTTTTCGTACTAATGTTGGAAAAAGCACGTTTCTTTCTTCCTTTTGAATTTACAGGACCAAATGAGCTTAAAAGAACAAAAGGAACAATTAAGTTGCCAAAAACCAAAATAATTACAAGAAGAAGGAATAATGTGACATGCCCGACCCCTCGGCAGCATCTCCTAAGACAAAAACAAGAAAACAGAAACTTGCCACAGGGCCGTGTCCAGCTAGGCATGGGGCGTGGTCAGCCCTGACACAAGAAGACAAAGCCTGCAGAAGCTTCCACGCTCACCACGGGGCCATGCCCAGCTCACCATGGGGCATGGTCAACTCTTAGATATGCAGAATCTTGATAGTACAGCAAAGAGTTGACCACGGGGTCGTGTGGGGCCCTCTGCTGACAGCTGCAATTAATGAAGGAAGAGAAGAGGATGGCCACGGGGCCATGGCTGGGGCTCTGTTCTGGCTATAAATAGGGGTGCTTGGTTCTCTTCAAAGGCATCCCTTGGCAAACCATTTCTCTTTCACTTTGCCACCATTCCACCACTACTACAACACCAACACCCACCACCATCATCCATCTTTCATCTTTAGAGTGTGTAGTAGTCTCGAGATCCAAGATTGATCGTAAGAGTTCTTGTCAATCAAAGCCCATGTTTGGCTAATATCTTAGATCACTTGGTGAAGACAAGTCTTTAATGTGTTACTTTTGATTTTTAATCTTTCGGCACTTTTTAATTGGGTTTGTATTAATGACTTTAGTAACTAGTTTCTTATGTTGAAAGTGAACTTTCTCTACCATTTCTTCATGATGTCATTGATTTGCTCATTCGTGTCTTTACGGTCTATATAAAGCGCGTTAACTACCTGGAAGGGGTTAGGAGGGTGGTTTGGTAAAGTTCTTGTCTCGTTCAGTGTATAGATCCTGCGAGGACTTGGTTCAAGCTTACTAGGACCTCCTTCAATGCCCTAAAGGTATTGGATGCCGGGGTGTGAATAGCTTGAACCCCTCATATGTAAATTACTATTAAAACTTTAAACCGACTTCTTGGGATTGTATCTTTGCTAACTCAAACCACTTAGCCGAGGGTAACGTCACCTTCAAAAGAGGGGCCTACCACTTTTTGCATTAATAACTTATTTAATAATCTTTCAATATTCCGACCCTTTGGGATTTTATCACTGCTGACTCAAACCACTGGGTTGAGGTTAACGTCACCATCAAAAGAGGGGCATACTACTATAACTAAAATAATCTCTTAAAAAGTCCGAAAGTGCGAAAATCATCAAAGGATACATTAAAGATGAGTTGGATCCAAGTGATTCTATCTTGTCTATTTGTTTTTCATTTTATTTATCTTTTTAATTTTTAGATTTACTTTCATGTTTAAAAACTTTTCTAAAAAATTTAGATCGATTAGACGTTGACGATAAACCGGTATTAAAAGCTCTTGTGTCCTTGGACGACCTTGGTATCTTACCAACACTATACTACGCTCGCGATGGGTGTGATTAGTGTTAGTATAATATCGTGTTTTATAAATTTAAAACTTGACTAATGCGTAAAACGAACTTAAAATATTAATAAAATCATATCACGCTTAACGCACACCACACGGATTTCACTAATCAATCCCCAAATATAACGAGAAATTAGTACAGGTTCTAGCGAAGCCAAGGTTGGTACCATTCTTGCATATTCGAAGAATTTTGTCGTAAACTCACGACAATTCACAACAACCGTTTTATGATTTAGGAACTTATTAGCCATTTGTTTCTTCTCATGAGGAGGACATAATTTCCTTTCTGTCATTTCCTTAAACTCTCTCCAGTTCATGGCATAGGCCATGTCACTTCCTTTTGCCTGAAGAATCGTTCCCTAAAGAAATTAGAAGCATACATAACCTTATCTTCTTTGGCACATTTACTGATCCTAAGAACAGCTTCAGTCTTTTCCAACCATCACAGAGCTGCCATGGCTCCTTCGTTGCCAACGAATTCGGTTGGTTTACAGGCTAGAAAATCTTTATAAGTACATCCGGAAGTTATCGCCTTCATTATTTTAGGATGTGGAGCTTCGATAAAGATATCATTATCTCCATTGACACTTTGGCATTGCTACGGTTACGTTTGCTACTCACAGCTTTATTATTTTCTATAGGTACAGGGTTTCTAACAGCTTCGATAATTAAGGGTATTGCATCAGCTATTCCTTGAGTTACTAAATTTTTTATAGCACTTTTATCAAAAGAGTTTTCATTTGACATCTGAATTGCAAACATATTTCAAATATTAATATCACAGAATAAGCAATAACAAAAATAACATGAACATAATAAGTCAGAGCATATTGTCAAAATCGTCGATCATTGCGACTTTTACTCTTTTTTATATATTATGCTTCATATATTTTACATACACTACTACTTATATATGTGTGTGTGTGTGTAATTTAGTTTTTGTTTTTTGTTCTTTTTACAAAAACACAGAAAATACAATATACACATATATATAATATAGGGTTAGTTTCGTCTTTAGAAATGGTGTTCTCTCTTGTCGTATTTCTAGATGAGATTATCTCCCATGGTTCGGATTCGGTTTCCTGTGTCCATCAGTTCTTCTCTATAGTGGCGAAGTTCTGCCACATTCTCGGGCTCATTGGGGGATATGTTGGGGGTGCAGCTGGGTAGTTTGGATAAAATGGAAAAAGATCATTCATTAGGTTTTGAAACGCCCAGTCGTTGGTCCACCATTCTTCAACTTGGTTTGGAAGTGGTTGTTGTGGCATGATTGGTTCAGGGTCCATAGGTTCTAGGTTCATTGGTAATGGTGAGTAGGGTGGTATATTAAGGTTGATTTCACCGGTTATTGGCCTGAATATGTCACAATTTTCCAGGTGTTGGTCTAATTCTTCCCATGATAGTGGCATGGGTGCTGGGTTTGAACGTTCGCCTTTGGTTGGTTTTCCAGTTGGTTTTGTTTTTGTTGTTGTTGGTTTATTCTTCTTCCTTTTATCCCTTTTTACTTTCCAATCCAATCTCCTCTTTTCATGGGGTGCTTTTTCTAATGGTTGAACTTGGGATATCATAGGTTCATTTTTGTCTGCTTCATATCTGGTTTGTATACCGGCTTGATCTTTAGTAGTATCCATATCTGAATTGTTAACATATATGTTTTTGAAATCTTCTGACAACTCTCTATCATTCATATTGTTAGCCGAAAACAATAAAAACAACGAACTCCGAAAATCGTAAATATAATATTTGGTTAGCAACACAGTGTTCACAAAAGTTATTTCATATATTTCCTGACTACTAATTTTAAGTATTTTCACAATACTTAATTAGCTTAAACTAGTGGCTCTGATATCACCTTCTGTCATAACCCCCGACCCTACCCTGGACAGGAGTCGTGAGCAGATACAAGTGATACCGATGTTTATTAAAATTATCGCAATGGAAATTTCATCAGGACCGGGTGTCAGGAAAATATCAGAGTTTTCAAAACACCGTAGTTTTCATTTCATAAATTGTGGGATGAAACCCATATTTACATAAAGGATTTTCATAGGGATAAACCTTTAATTACAAAACACATTTTGTTCATGTTATATAACCACTTATTTAAGCTTGGAGTGCCTCATAGCACTTTTCCTTCTTTTTATAATAAATTTCCTGAAACAAGTTTTATAATTATAACATTAAGGGTTTTTACATTTGTTTATATCTTTCAATTACTCAAATTAGTACTCGTCACACGCCTATTTCGGTGACTGTGGTCATATCACTATTGGCCCTCAATTTTCCAATGGCAAAGCTTATCAAGTAGTGTATACAAAACCCAACATACCGGCAGTAATTTAAGAATACAAAAACTTAATCACTGTAAATACAACTTGAAAAACATTTAGGGTTTTGAAAGCATTTAATAAAAGAGAATGACTCACAATGTTGTGGAAAAAAGAGAATGACTCACTTTGTAGATTTAGGGTTTTTAGTAATCGCCTTCTGGTCTAAGTCCTGGGTTCCTAATTTAAACACACAATGCAACTCGTATTAGTGTATTAACCCAACTCAAACTTTAACGATAATCATGAGATCAAAACCTCAACGTAGATGACAAAGTATAGCCTTATTCAGGCATCACTTTAACATCCATTGATGTGGTTTCAGATCGATCGGACAAGGTGTTGTACCAGTGATCAGGGTTAGTACGTTGTCTACGGGGCAAAGTTTAGGGGCTTCGGGTATTAGGACAGAAATTCGAGAGAGAAAGAAAAGAAATGTGCAGTTTGAAATGTGAAATTCTCATCCGTTATATAGCTGAAATTCAGCCTCGTCGTGTCGCGCGACCAGTTTCTTGGTTCACCTTTGCATGACGCGAAGGGGTGGTCTAGGGCATAGGTGGCATGAGTCACCACGTAGGCATGCCATGTGGTGCTACGTGTCTTTTGGTGAACAAAGAGGCGCCGCGTCACGCGACTGCACTTCTTCATCACTGTCGCGTAGCGCGACGAGACCCAAATCTTGGTTTTCTCGTTTTTCACGCTGGATTTCGTCGTACGTGCCTGGGGTTTCGATTACGAATTGCTATAGGGCCTTTTGGGATGTTGGACCGATTACATGACCCGAAAAGTCAATCCGAGTAGCTCATCTTCATGTATGATGGCGGAATCAACATATATGAAGTTACAACAGCTTGTCCTTTCAATTTCCTATCTTTTTATTGCTTTCTGATGATATTTTGACAGAGTTTCGTTCCACAAGCACACACATACCTTCCTACACTAATGAACCAGCTCAACCTATATATAGAGTTTCTGGTCCACTCATACGACATGCCGTATAAGCGGTCCAGAATACTTGACATATAAGCGATCCAGAACATGACATATGAGCGGTCCAGACTTAAAACAATGACATATAAGCGAACCTAATCCTATTTCATACAATATTTACACTTTGACCCCCTGTTGACCAATCTTGACTTCAGGCTTTTTGTAGACGCAGTCAACAGACATTCCGTGCATCAACAGACTCCCCCTTGGATGTTGACGTAGTCTTTACGTATCTTCAGATCCGTAGTCTTCAGTCTTAGTCTTTTTCTTAACTCTGTCTATTCTCACAAGCATTCTTCACAGGTTTCAGCATCACCTTGCTCTAACTTCAACTTCCCAATAACTGTTGATCCAGACTCCCCCTTTCACAGACTCCCCCTCTCAGTATGCTGGAATCTTGAGATATCTGGTTCAAGCTTTGACAATTTGCCTCCGTTGGGAAATAATGAAATTCAAACCTGTTACCCTGCACATCCTCTACCTCAACATAAGTTTCACAAATTTATAACAATTGAATTTAATAAACTTACTGGTAGAAATCATTTATTCAACAAACATACTAGTTACATCAAGTTCAAATGAATGACCTTGATTAACTAAACACACAATTTTTCAAAACATTTGTATATGACATTCAAAGTTTTCAATATATTCTCCCAACCCTCTAATTCATCAAGTTTAGCACTTGGAATTTTGAATATCAGCTCTTCAACATCAGTTGTCGAAAATCTTTTTGAATTTTCAAAATTTTATGCTAAAACACTTCGAAAATCTTTTTGGATTTTTGATCTTGACTGAAATGCAGTAAAGAAATATATACAAACAATATTTTTGTGAGTTTGTGTAAGAGGATCATATCAGTTTATGAGACCAATCACTAGCACCGTTAAGCTTTAAACATTTTCAGTTCTAAACGATTCACGTTGATTGACGATATTGTTGTCCACATAAACTCAATCTAAAAACTTTCAAAATGCTTACCGATACGTTAAGGTATATTAAGATAGCACTAAGTTCTTATGGACCCCACGATCTCAGCATATCCCCTCATCATGCAATACACTAACTCAAGTAATGCCTTTAAACTTTTTCAACTGTGAATTGTGCAAAAACAAAGCAGAATGTTTAAACATTAACAATCAGGTCGATACTTCCGTATACGCAGAGAAAGTCCAATGTTTAAACAAAATAAGAAAAATAAAACAAGTTGAAGTTGTTTAGGCTTTAACCACCAGGTCGATACTCCCGTATACGCAGAGGTGATCCAAAGCTTAAACGAAACACCAAAGAAAATAAAGCAGAACGTTTAGGCAACAACATCCAGGTCGATACTCACGTATACGCAGAGGATGTCCGATGCTTAAACAAAATAAAGAAATAAAACAAGTTTAAATCTTTGCAAAAAGAAATGCACAAACACAATGACTTTTCAGCAAAGTTGTGAAAGTTCACAAACTTAACCAGTTTTATGTCTTTCGACAATCAGCGATTACTGAGTAGGCACACAATCAAGAAGGACAAAACTAAGTACTATGCTTTCGACCATGTTTCCCACTAGAACTAGGCTTTTTTCATTTAAGTTTGTATCGTTATCGCAAATCTACTAGTCTAGCTGAGCCTATCGTCACATCTTTAGTGAGACCGTTTATCACATTTGACATTTCATTTCTTTAGCATGCTGTGATAGTCCAACTGATTTACTATCATTTCCTCTTTTTTACAACAAACTCATTTTGAGCTTTTTAATGTTTTTTACATTTTCAAATTTTCTAATTGTTTTAAAATTTTCTCCCCCTAAAATCAAAATATGTTTCAATTTTGATTTTCTGGGAAAATTTGAAACAAACTGTACAAACTTGACAACTTGATGAGAATGACTTCAATTCTCCATCCACCTGGCATAAACAATCAGAACTCCCCCTCACAACAAACTATTTTCCCATTATGATTTCAAAACACTTAAGTTTGTTTTAATCAAAATGGTTTTTCCGGAAAAATTAGTTTGTTTACCAATCCATTTGTAGGTTCGGGGTCACTTCATCACATTGTTTTCTTCATACACATGACAGATTTTACAATTTCAGTTTTAATTCTCAAACATCATTTGTAGAAAATCAAGTACAACTTAATGTCCCTGATTTACCACATGTAAGGCGAAAAATCACCAGAGTGAAATTTCTCAAGAAAGATGCCGATTCCTACTCCCCAATTACCAACCTGGGAGTTCCGGCAAGTCAGGTTTTTCAGTTAAAGAGATTCACCCAAGCCTGACGGTCCTTGAGTGTTTTGAACATACCTTTTTGATTCATAAAATTCTTTAACCCCTTTGACTTTCCCGTCAATCATTTTTCCAAAAATGTTTAGAACATTGGGGTTAAAGGCTTTTTCAACATCAAAATCTTTCTTTTCAGAAAAAAATTGAATTGAAATTTCAACTTCGTCAACTTTTTGTTTATAATTTTCAGCTCGCAATGGTGGAAAGTTTATGTCATCCATTGGCGGAACTGACGTTTCAATTTTTGGCTCAACTTGTGGCTCTTCTGACTTTGACGAGTCAGATTCATCGCCAACACGTAGCTCCTTTGTTTCCGAAGAAACAAATTCATCGCTAACCACTTCAACCTTCTTTATCTCCTCTTTTGTCCTCAGATTTGCATCTGACGAATTCGGTTTACTTGACTTTGTTGTCGAGTGAAGCGATTCATCAGCACTCTTATTTGTTGTACCCGAGGACAAAATCCTTTCGAGATACTCTCGTGCTTTCTTCCTTTTCTTTCTCAATCGATCTTTCTGTCCTTGTGAAAGCTTCACTTTCTGTTCTTTGGGCTTTTCTTCTACCTTGACTGATTTCTTCATCTTTTTCTGAGATTCAGCCCTCGATCTTCCCATTGATCTCATTGGGCAATCTCTTGCAATATGACCTTTGATTTGGCATTCATAACATCTTCTTGTCTCAAATCTCTGTCTATGGCAGTTAACAGCAATGTGTCCTTGAAAACCACAGTTGTAACACACCCTGTTATCATACCATTCTCCACTTTCAAACCAAACACTCAAATCATAACACTGCTTTGATTTGGAGTACTCATGACTTCTCCTATAAGCTTGATTTGACGCTTGAGCACTGTGGTCAAACCTGCACCACTTATTACCAACTTTTTGTGAGTTTTGATTTTCAAATTTTTGTGGTTTTTTATCATGATTGGATGATTGAACTGATGAGCTTTTATTTTCTTTTTGAAGATTTTTCAGCTTTTTATCCTTTTGTTTTTGTTCCACATTCTTCTTTACAGGTTTTTGCGTTGAGCATTCACCTTTCTCAGTGGAATGTAGAACGGTTTCTTGAAATATTTCATTTAATTTTAAAAATATTTTTATTTTCTCAATTTCATCATCAGTTTTCTCATCACAATCTTCAACTTTGACTTTGTCAAAGTTTGTGACATTGTCACTTATTGGAATTGAATTGATCGGTTTTGGACAAACATGTGAAGTAGAATTCACAAAACCTTTCAATTTATTCTCAAGCTCTTTGATTTTAATCCGAGCTTTTTCAGCTTCTTTTTCAAGCTGAATGATTTTAGCAAGATGAGAATTGATTTCCATTTGTTTTTCAAGATTATCTTTACCAAAAATATCTCTCTCATCTTCTAAAATCTTGATTTGATTTTGAAAATCTTTTTCTTTTTCTTTTAACGTTTCATTTTCCAATTTTATCCAAAAAACGTTTTCATTTTCAATTTTGATTTTTCCAAAATCTTTTTCTTTTTCTCTCAAGTCATTAATTTCCAATGTCAAACTGTCCAAACTACTCAACAGTTTGTCATTTTCAGACGTCAATTTTTCACAATTTTCTCTCATTTCAAGAATCTGTTTATTATTAGATTCTTTCTCATCCTTCAAGCTTTTGATTTCCACTGTCAAATTCTCCACATCTTTCAAGAGATTGAAATTTTCTGCTTCTGATTTTTCGCATTTTGAGCACACAACTTCACTTTTCGAAGTTTCATCCTTCTTTGATTCATCATTCTTTGTCATTCCTTCTTTAATCCTTTTGATTAATTCACTAAACTCAACCAAACTCATATTTTCTGAGTTTCTTTCAATTTCATCTAGTAACTCTTTCTTTTTCTTTTTCTCTTCTTCATCTCCCCACCATTTCTTTTGCCAATAATCATCTTCTTCTTTGTACTGCTGGATTATGGCTTCGATATCAAGCGTTTTGTCATCGATTGCAATATTTCCATATGGGTTAAGATAACACTCTCTGTTCGGATCCCATCTATTTGCTCTCCTTGCTTCCAGATAGATACCAGAAAGTCTAATGATTTTGTTTTCAGCAATCATTTTTCTGTATCTATACTTCTGCTCTTCAGTTCGATCGTCTTTCCATGGAATAGGATCGGAATTTGCCATCTTGTACGTTCCTGCAAAATCAATTAACACTTAGAAAAATTTTCGAGATTTTTGAAAAACAGAACCACAAAAGCGAACCAATCTGTGCACGTGACAGATAAGTGGACCAAACAGGTTCAGATAAGCGAACCAGAAAGTGTACTAATGAGCGAACCAGACAATGTCTGTTCGAGCGGACCAGACTTGTTCGTTCGAGCGGACCAGACTTGTTCGTTCGAGCGAACCAGACTTGTTCGTTCGAGTGAACCAGACTTGTTCGTTCGAGCGGACCAGACTTGTTCGTTTGAGCGGACCAGACTTGTTCGTTTGAGCGGACCAGACTTGTTCGTAACAGCGATGACCGTAAAAGCGGACCACAGTTTTTAACCGATTTTTAGTCCGAATTACAATCTGATACTTTCAAGGAATGATCTACTCTTAATTCCGAACACAATGATATGTTTATTGTTCAATTTCGACCGCAAAATCGTTCCAGATCTGAGTTTGAAAATTCTGTCCGAGAACCGATCACGTTTTTGATAAAATTGATTGATTTTTACTGTGTTTTAAGGTCTGATACTGTTATAGATTGATTAACAACTAGTTTCGCTCAATATACTTGAGATTCAACTCATTTTGTCCGATGAAACTTGTTGAATCCGAAAAATAAAAGAGAAATATGAGTAGAAATGAGATAATAGTGTTGAATCAGCTGATGTAGTATGAACTCCTCGTCTCTGAAGCTCTGATACCACTTGTTGGACCGATTACATGACCCGAAAAGTCAATCCGAGTAGCTCATCTTCATGTATGAAGGCGGAATCAACATATATGAAGTTACAACAGCTTGTCCTTTCAATTTCCTATCTTTTTATTGCTTTCTGATGATATTTTGACAGAGTTTCGTTCCACAAGCACACACATACCTTCCTACACTAATGAACCAGCTCAACCTATATATAGAGTTTCTGGTCCACTCATACGACATGCCGTATAAGCGGTCCAGAATACTTGACATATAAGCGATCCAGAACATGACATATGAGCGGTCCAGACTTAAAACAATGACATATAAGCGAACCTAATCCTATTTCATACAATATTTACACTTTGACCCCCTGTTGACCAATCTTGACTTCAGGCTTTTTGTAGACGCAGTCAACAGACATTCCGTGCATCAACATGGGAGTTATTACAGGGAAAAGACTTGACCTTCTTCATGAAGATGATCTCCGGCACAAAAAAAACCCCGGGAGCTGGAAACTAGACAGCTCCTCTCTATTAATAACTTAAAAAGTACAAATGTGAGCCTTAATCGATGGAGAACTAGGTGTTACAATGATGTTTGCAGTGATTGCAAATGTGTTCAGTGTGTATGTTGTACCTACGTCGATCAAATCAGACTAATTTATAATACAAAGTAAAAAACAAATCCTAACTACATTTCTAAGATTCCTGGGATCCTGTGAAGACCAAGCAAGTGACCATTGGCGCCTTCAAGCTCTTTTTCACATGTTTTCATCAACAATCTTCTCAAGAATTCTGTAATAGGTCATCACTAGCTGTTGCAGGGGAATATGCGTGCGAATTATTCCTAAGAGGCACAAAAAATGATTAGTAACAACGATGTTCATGATCCTTAGTCACGTCAGGATACTGCTGTATGCCAAGAACATCAGGATCCTGAGTATAAAATTTCACCCCTAATAATAACCATCGAATTACTTACATGTACCTGTAGTTTGAGCCCGGATGATCACTTTATTGCATTTAATGTTCAAAAGATTTTAAAGTTGGTCGGGTTGTATCTGTTTGATTTTAGTTATGAAGAAAGAGAGTATCTTATGATTGAGCTAGGTAGCTACATTATTATTATCATGAGAAAAGATGAAATGCTTTACAACATGAATGGGATATCTAATGTTACCAAACAGATAGGGGAACAAATAAACAGGAGGGGTATTCGTTGATCTATACTTTATTAAAGTTGGCATTAATTCTACGGGTTGCAACGACAAGTGTTAAGAGGTGTTTTTCATCAATGAAACATGTGAAGACGGATTTTCGTGATCGAATGGGTGATGATTATATGGAAGATTGTTGTATTTGCTATATCGAAAAAGACCTTATTTCCAATGTTTCGGTCAAAGATGTAATGGATGGTTTTCAAAAGATGGAAATTCTAAGGGAACAACTCTAAAAGTATGTCATTTTTTCTCGTTTCTAATGACATCTTAATTTTATTGTGTACTTTCTAATGAGTAATGATTATAGAATTTTGTTAAGGTATTGTATTTTATTATGTTCCTCATCCCGACCCGATCCAAAAAGTTTAACATTTGTTTGTGAAAAATTTGAACACCGAAAAAAGTGAACCTTATTAATCTTGGGCCTGCCACTGGTTTCATGCATTGCCAAAAATTGATAATATATGTACAACAAAGTGGACCTCATTAATCCTGGGTCTGCCACTGGTTTCAAGCATTGCCAAAATGAGTAATTATATAGTTTTGTTAAGGTATTGTATTTTATTATGCTCCTCACCTCGACCCGACCCAAAGGACTTCCGACCCAAAAAATTTAACGTTTGTTTGTGAAAAATCTGAACATCGAAAAAAGTGGACCTCATTAATCCTGGGCCTGTCACTGGTTTCAAGCATTGCCAAAATTAATAATATATGTACAATAAAACATATCATAGATAACAACACTTTAAAATTACATAATTTAAAGCCAAATATTATTACGAGTGAAACTTGTTATTCCATAATCAAAATAACAATAACTAAAGCATAAGAAACTCTTACTACACACATAAAATGCATAGATTTGATCGTTTCTTTATTGTTACTAATATATATTATATTGGCAATGATGCATTTATGTAAAGCTTCATCTTAGGACAATGATGAAGGAAACTACAGATGATGTAGTTAGAACCCTTATTAAGGGTAATTGTGTCTTTTCCACTTTTGTACTCCTTGTCTTCTGGGTGAAGGACGCACATGCTATACGCGTCCGGGTCTTTCTTTACCACAACATTATGTTGTCCTTTTGGGTAGTTAAACACTGTTCCATCATAAAATAACTAATCAACTAAACAACAAAAAAACAAACTAAATAAATGTTATATATGTTGAGTAAATTAGTTAGTAAATATATAACATGTTAGCAAACAAGTAGAGGTACCAAGGGTGTCGCCGGCCTTGAATGTCTTGCCCTTTTCCCAGCCAGCAATATTCATCGTCCAACCAGCTTTATCACCAACCACAAAACTAGCTGCCTCACATTGAAGCACCGCCACTAGTAGACATATCACTTCCATTGCCACCATTGCACCGCCTCTTCCCTCAGCCATGGTTTAGTCAGACACAAAGAGATGGGTGATTTCTAATTTGAAGATTATTATTGTTGTTTCATTTATGGGATGTTTGTGTGGATATGAAACCAATTTATAACTAACTAAAGCACCATTTAGTTTGTTAATAGTTTAATTTGGTATCAATGAATAAAAATAAATTACTGAAGGTCTACATTTCTAGTAAACCCATATACCTAATTGTTTAATTTGGTATCAATGAATAAAGATAAATTACTGAAAGTCTACATTTCTAGTAAACCCATACATTTCTAGTAAACCCATATACCTAATTGTTTAATTTGCTATCAATGAATAAAGATAAATTACTGAAAGTCTACATTTCTAGTAAACCCATATACCTAATTGTTTAATTTGGTATCAATGAATAAAGATAAATTACTGAAAGTCTACATTTCTAGTAAACCCATATATCGACATAAGAGGGTTTCCAATAAAAAGTTTTTTAGGTGTTTTTGAAGGGAGAGGTGTTATGTGAAGAATACACTATAAGTGTTATTGGTATTGTTTTTGTAGAGTTTGATATTATATTTATATTATTAGGATGCTTTTGACTTTGCTGTTACGTATTTCTCATGTTTGTATTTTATTGAATATGGTTATACGTTGCTTTATGTGATGGACAAGTTCACCTAGAATTGGTTTAGCCTGAAGTCATTAGGGGGGAGGGGTGGTGATCACTCATCACTCACTCATCAGTCACAACATCCAATCAAGTTCCGTCATGTCATCAACCATTATTCCATCACTCACAACCTTTTTTAGTGGCAATGGTCATCATTCACCACCACACCAAACAATTTCCCCCCAACCAACAATTACCCTCACAACATAAAAAGTATCACTCGTTAAAAAAATCACGGGCTATGCATCATCACACGTTATAGATGATGGTGGCAGTGGTCTTGTTCAATTCGCCACGCGTGGAAAATGGCCTATCATGGAAAAAGGGCACCGCCCCCACTCCCCTTATTGTTAAAGTAGAGATGTAATGTTTTTTCTCTCACATAATAATTATTATTATATGTGAACTGTTTTATTTTGCCTCCTAACGAAAGTTTCTGAATCTGTCATTATACTCATTTGTTACATAAAACTTAGTTAAGGGAAAAAGGTATATTGTGTATGATACTTATCTAAATTTAACATATATCTTTTTTGTATGGAAAGTCCAATATCTTTTATTAAAAATTGCTTTGACTTGATCTTTGTTGCAGTTTACTCTTATCTGAGCGATGCAGGCATTGTGTTTAATTAAGTGTGATTTAATGATATCATTGCTAATGTTTGCTTTGTTAATCACCATGAAATTGTCATACTGCCATAAGGGTATGGGGTTCGTCCCCACCCCCGTCGAGGAACGGCGACGCCGTCACACCATCCCACCCCCCGTCCCCGTCCTCTACGTCCTGCTCAAGACGTTGCCGACGATCCAAATCTGGTGGGCCCCCATTGATTTGTGTTTGTAATTGAATATGAAACTGTTGTACCCTGTGCATTGTGACTTGTTCGACTAAACAATCCTCCCATACCCTCTAGTTTTGTAGGAGGGACCATCATTGGAGGACTATGATGTGGCGCCTACATGACGGATCATCTTCCAAGGGAGGACCATCACCATACCCTCTAGCCTAAGTAAAATATATGCAAATTGAACCTTTTTGTAGACCCAATAAGTATTCTTTATCAACATAACTAACTAGTTGGGACTTTGTATTTTTCTCGTGGAGCAGTCTCAAGTCATGAGTCCCACAAATATATCAAGTTATCCTTTAAAACTATTGGTGATGTTACCTCCTTAAAATCTTTTTCCATAGTTACCAAGTGGGAAAAAAACCATAGCTAAGAGAAAAAGAACGCAACATGCATTATACACAATCAACATTTGCTTTAGGATGAGCATACATAATCAACATATGACATCACCATTACTAATAAGTGGAAATGCGGAATTATATGAGCATACATAAGTGGAAAGTTATATCAAAACTATTTTACATTAACAATCAAATGATTACAAATCATAGTAATGATTGTTCAAACTCCCCCTCAACCCTGATCACACAACATTACAGTTCATACAAAAGGAATGATAAGTGATCGAATAGATCTCTAACACATGAGATCTATTTATACAAGTACGAAAGGTCTATTTGCAATCAACTGACGTCACCCTGATAGTAATATCTAACATTCCTAACAGAAAAGATTCCTCAGATGTTAGCAAAACATCTGCAAAAATCTATCATCTGATCTATTACGTAAAACATTTGTTCTAGGCTAACACTGTTACACTGGCTAAACCACTGTTCTTCAAACCGCTGTTGACTTGTATCAAACATCTGTTTGGCCATAACAGATGGTTGGTCTTCATGATCATTGGTTTTTCTTCTTCAACAGATGTTCCATGCCTTCAAGCAGATCTTTAATGTCTTCAATAGATGTTCTGATTAGTGTTCAATATTCATTATCTTTGGGAGGAGAATGCTTCATTATCTGTTTATTTCTTGATCAGGAAGTCATGTTTTGGCTTTTGAAATCATCTGTTCTTTTGTAGGCCCAACAATCTCCCATAGAACAGATGATGCCAAAACATATTTTTATTTGATCAATTTTTATTTCTCATCAACTTCTCCCTAATTTAACCCTCGAATTGGTGTTCAAATTTCATAGAAAAATAGTCATCTGGATCCCTTTCGAGTCCAAGCCCTAGAAGGACTTGCAGATCTTCATTTTTGAGCCCAAAGGCACTGTTCATGGAGATCCTTTCAACTTCTCCCTTAGCCATGAACAAAGTCAATTCATGGTTTGTCCTATCAGACTTCTCCATTTGCCCAAAGGTCGTACAACGAGTTAGAAGAACTAAGGAATCAAACTTATGATAACGCCCTAATTTACAAGGATAGAACAAAGAAAATTCATGATTGCCATCTAATAGATAATAAAGAGTTTAAGTGTGGGGATCGTGTTCTTCTCTATAATTCAAGGTTAAGGCTGTTTCCAAGAATGTTAAAGTCAATATGGATAGGACCATTCTTAGTTAAACAAGTTTACCCATATGGAGCGGTCAACTAATATATGATGAAGGTGAAACGTTCAAAGTCAACGAGTATAGACAAAAGAAATATAACGAAGAACCTAAAATTCAATCTCTGTCGTGGGTTCCTCAAGGTTGCGTGTTTGCCATACTGGATAAAACAGTTATACAATAGATGATTTAATCAAAATTTTAAATTTTTAGAAAAACAGAGTATTGAGATGATCTTGAATAGCAACTTTATTCAGAGAATCATTTACAGGTCCCAGATTCATCAAACGATGAATAAAACAATTAATGATTCTAATAAAATAGTGTTTTTGTAACACCCGTCTTACACTTTCATTATTTTATTGTAAAATAAGCACATTTTTAAGACCAAAATACTACAATTCATTTAAAAGATACATAATAGTAATTTTCATTGTATCGACTTACTAGTTAACTACTAACAAGTTTAACATCCCAAAAATCATAATTTAAGTGATTACAACTTAAAACATTGTTTTCGACAATATTAAACAAGCACGGAAGCTTCAAAAGATAGTGTTCGGTTCTTGATTTGTTCCTTGATCGTCATCCGGAGCATGATCAACATCACCTAAGGTCAAAACCATGCCAACAGTTAGTTTTGACATCATAACATCAAGTATGCATAAGTTCTAATGCCAAACAAGGAAAAACAAACAAAATTTCTGCAATTTGGGTCTGTCGCGCCGCGCGACAGATCAGATCCAGGCCTTCGCGGCCCGCGACGACCGTCGCGTGACGCGACGATGAATGTGGTTAGGTGTGGCGCAGCGCGAGGCCCTCATTTTTGCAGCAAGCTCGTTAAATGGAGCTGCATATCTGCCCAACATTATTATTTTCATATGTCAATCTTTAAACTATCATAACTTTCGATTTAAGCGTTCGTTTTAGCCGATTCTTTTTCCTATGCGTCCGTAATAAGATTACCGACGCGTCTATCATAATCATTGTGTCAATAATAAGATGTACGGGTTGGAAGTCTATAAATGCATAATGTATTTATTTGACCCGTATAAGTTCTGCACTAATTTACTCACTAACAATTTTTTATGACCGCAAGGCGTGTTCTCCCCAACATCCGGGGCTTACAATCACCGGCGTTTCATTACCAATCTATGGTTTCGCGCTCTTGTGATTCGTCCTCGCCAAATGCAATTTAAAACATACTTTTACTACAAATTAAACAATTTATTCGACCCGTTTGGCTCATTTATGAAATCCTTCATTTCTAATGACTACCAAACGTTTCTCTATACTTATTTAGTTCGTTCAATTTGGTGATGATCATTATCACTTCGACTAATACACTTTCTTACTCTAGAACACAATTATGAACGATTTCAATATTAATTGACTCAAGGTAACGAACAAGTTACATACCTTCAAAGCACACCCTTCAAACGCGCGTCACCACCGGCTTGTCCGCTTGACGTTCCGGTTTCCTTTCCTATAGAGTTCAACCGCAAACCGTTTAGAACTCTTTTACTATCATATAACGCATAATTCACCAACTAGTACAAATATGTGTTTTTTGTTCAAATTTCTAACATTTAGCCTTCTTTTAGGCATTTCTACAAACACTTTAAGGGCAGAATTTTACACAATTCGTTATCGAGTTCATAACTTGTTATATAGCCCAAAATTCACATCAATCGGACAATTTCATATAAATTTTAACATCAATAATTCGGAAATTACTTCATAAAATCAGATTACACTAGAACAACAACCAAAATCCTAGTGTTTATCAAGTTCCCACAAAACCCACTAATCACCTTCATTGGTGTTCATGGAATTCACAGGAAATTAAGCATGATTTCAACATATAATTGTCTAGGGTTCACTCCCTGACACAATATTATTCCTATATCATCCATATATCATTCATGCAACAACAAATTTTGAATTCTCTAAGTTCATCCAGAAATTCAAGTAGAGATTTCCTATAAAATTCACATACCTTATGATCCCCTTACAGTGGAGATCACCAATCTAAGCTCGAATTTCGTTTTGGAACTGATTTGTGCCTTCAATTTGTGAGTTTTGTGTGATTTAGGGTTTGATGGAGGTTCTTGGTCGCCCCCTATGTTCTATTCGATCCAGACACACACTCAATGTGTGTGTTTGGTGTTTTTATTTTGTTTTTAATAAGTTAAGTTTCAAACTTAACAACTTTAGTCCCCCATCTATTATCAGGTTTTTATCTTAGGTGTTTTAACTCACAAGTATGTCACTACAAGGCTTTTCCTCTAACTAGGTTATTCGGTTCCTAGTTAATTCATTTTGTTTATTTACCAATATTGTATTTATAATAACAAATTTATATTTTCGGGGTGTTACAAGTCCACCCCCCTTAAAAAGGGTTTCGTCCTCGAAACCGGAACACATACCAAATAATGTTGGGTAGAGACGTCGCATCTCCTCTTCGGATTCCCATGTAGTATCCAACCCTTTTCTGTGCTCCCACTTGATCTTCACTTGATCAATTCTCTTATTCCGCAAATTCTTAACCTTCCGATCCAGAATCTCAATTGGCCTTACCGCATAGTTAAGTCTATTGTCCACCTCGATATCCTCGTAGTGGATATAAGCCGTTTCCTCCGCTAGACATTTTCGTAGTTGTGACACATGAAACGTGCCATGGATTCCACTCAATTCGTCCTGTAATTCAAGGCGATACGCTACCTTGCCAACCCGTTCAATGATTTTAAATGGCCCGATAAACCTCGGGCTTAGTTTCCTTCTTTTCCTGAATCGGATAACGCCCTTCCATGGGGAAAATTTTAACATAACCATGTCACCTACCTGAAATTCAATTGGTCTCCATCTTTTGTCGGCATAAGATTTTTGTCTGTCTTGGGCCGCTTTTAAATGAGCTGTACCATGTCAATTTTCTCATTAGTGGCTTGGATTACATCTTTATGGGCCAGTTCACGAGGACCCACTTTACCCCAACACAGCGGGTTCTACATTTCCTACTATATAGCATCTCGTACGGAGCCATACCGATGCTTGCATGGTAACTATTATTATATGAAAATTTGGCTAACGACAAATACTCATCCCAACTGCCCCCGAAATTGATAATACACGCCCTCAGCATCTCTTCTAGGGTTTGTATCGTTCTCTCACTCTGTCCATCCATCTGAGGATGGTATGCAGTGCTGATAAAAAGATTCGTTCCCATCTATTCTTGGAAATTTTGCCAGATATTTGAAGTGAACCGGGTATCCCTGTCAGACACGATGGATACCGGTACTCCGTGGCGCGCAACAATTTCGTTGGTATATACTTCCGACATCTTTTATGACGTATAAGTCTCACGTATAGGGATAAAGTGAGCACTTTTCGTCAGTCTATCAACTACCACCCATATAGCATCGAACCCTCGGTTTGTCTTTGGTAGTTTGGTCAATAGGTCCATGGTGATATGTTCCCATTTCCAGACTGGAATATCCAATGGCTGAATTTTACCATAAGGTCTTTGGTGTTCCGCCTTGACTTGTAAACAAGTCAAGCATTTCTCAACATACTTGGTCACATCCGTTTTCATTCCGGGCCACCAGTAATTTTGCTTCAGGTCACTATACATCTTGGTTGCTCCCGGATGGATAGAGTAACGGCTTTTGTGTGCTTCGTCGAGTAAAAGCTTTTTGGCTCCACACGAATTAGGAATCCATATTCTGCCAAACCGGGTTTTCAACCCATTGTTATTATCCGTTAACTCTTTCAACTGGCCAACGATTCTCTCTATTTTCCAATTTTCCTCTTTTATCGCCTCGGCTTGTGCTTCTCGGAATCATTCAAGTAAACCCGAGGTTACAACAAGCTGCATCGACCACAGTCGTATTGGAACATAATCTATTTTCCTGCTCAAAGCATCCGCCACAACATTGCCTTCCCGGGGTGGTAATGTATCTCGCAGTCATAGTCTTTCACCGTTTCCAACCATCGCCTTTGCCGCATGTTTAACTCCTTCTGATCAAAGAAGTATTTTAAGCTCTTGTGGTCGGTAAATATGGTGCACTTTACCCCGTATAAATAGTGCCTCCATATTTTTAATGCAAACACCACCGCCGCCAATTCAAGATCGTGCGTGGGATATTTCTTTTCGTGCACCTTTAATTGCCTCGAGGCATAAGCTATCACTTTGCCTCGTTGCATTAAAACACATCCAAGCCCCGAATGTGATGCATCCGAGTAGACTACCAAGTCTTCGACTCCGTCCGGCAACGTTAATACCGGAGCATGAGTTAACTTCTCTTTTAGCGTTTGGAACGCTCTTTCTTGTTCAACATCCCATATGAATTTTTCCTCTTTCCGAGTTAATTTAGTTAATGGCGAAGCAATCTTGGAGAAATCTTGAATGAATCTCCTGTAGTATCCCGCAAGCCCTAAGAAACTTCTAATTTCCGAAGGATTCTTCGGAGGGCTCCATTTCGACACAACTTCTATCTTTGACGGATCTACTAATATTCCCATCAGCACTTATGATGTGGCCGAGGAATTGTACCTCTCGTAACCAAAAGGCACACTTTGAAAATTTCGCATACAACCTTTCTCGTCTGAGTGTCTCTAACACCTCCTGCAGATGATGCGCGTGATCCGCCTCACTTTTCGAATACACTAGAATGTCGTCGATAAACACGATTACTGACTTGTCCAACATTGGCTTGCAAACCCGGTTCATGAGGTCCATGAAAGCCGCGGGTGCATTCGTCAATCCGAAAGACATCACGAGGAACTCGTAATGTCCGTACCGCGTACGGAAGGTCGTCTTTTGTACATCCTCTTCCTTGACCTTCAACTGATGATACCCCGATCTAAGGTCAATTTTTGAAAACCAATTCGCACCTTTTCGTTGGTCGAATAAATCATCTATTCTCAGAAGCGGGTATCGATTCTTCACCGTGAGTTTATTTAACTCTCGGTAATCGATACACATTTGCATGCTTCCGTCTTTCTTTTTCACGAATAGTACCGGTGCGCCCCAAGGAGACACACTCGGCCTTATAAATCCTTTATTGAGCAAGTCTTGAATTTGCGACATTAGTTCTTGTAACTCTGATGGCGCGAGTCGGTACGGCGCCTTGGCTACAGGTTTCGCGGTCGGAACCAATTTGATTCCGAACTCCACTTCCCGTTCGGGCGGTATTCCCGGTACATCTCCAATCTTTGGTAGTTCTTTCCCGGGTTCATTCGCATATATCATAAATGCTCTGCATCCGTGCCTCATGAGCTTGTGAGCTTTTAACATCGAGCATATCACAGGATTGCCTCCTTTCTCGCCATAGATTGTAACGTGTTTTCCGCTTGGAGACGTTAACTTTATCTCTTTACGGAAATACACGACCTTTGCGTGGTGTTGAGATAACCAATCCATCCCGACAACCACTTGGAACTCTCCCATCGACATCGGGATTAGATCTATTGAGTATTCCTCGCCATCGATACTCAATTTACAGCCTTGACAAACGTCACACGCTATGAAACTCTTGTTATCCCCTATTTCAACTTCTAAGGGCACAGATAATTTTGTCAATACAAATGAAGGGTGTCGAATAAACCCATGTAAAATAAAGGATTTATTCGCACCCGTATCAAATAAAACACTTGCAGGAATCGAGTTTATTGCGAATATACCTGAGACCACATCGGGTTCTGTTTTCGCTTCAGCCGCTGTTAGTTGGAAGGACCTAGCCTTCGCCTTCGGAGCTTCTGTTGGAGATTCTTTGGTGTCTTTCTTTCCAACCAAATCCGGACATTCGGACTTCTTATGGCCCGGTTGCTAACACTTGTAGCATACAGAGACCCTTCCCAGACATAATGACGCGGTGTGCCCCGTCTTCCCGCATAAGGGACACGGTTTGTCTTTGAAGCGGCACTCACCCTTGTGCCATTTTCCACATACTTTGCAACTCGGCGATCCACCCTTCGCATCCGTCTTCTTTACCGACTCAGTCGTTCGAGCCTTCTTTGTAGGGCTCGGGTTAACATCTACTACTCTCTTTGTTCACCTCGTTCTATTTGCTTTTTAAGTTCTATTTCTCTTTCCCGAGCCGTATTTATGATTTCAGTGAGCGTCTCATACTTGGAAGGAGTCATAAACTCTCGGTATTCAGCACTTAACATATTATAATAATAATATATTTTCTGCTCCTCTGTAGTCACTAGCTCGTCGCAAAACCTCAGCTTATCCAAGAATATACTCGTGATTTTATCAATTGTTTCACCCCTTTGCCTCAACTGGATGAACTCCTCCTTGATTCTTTTGATGACCGCCTTGGGACTGTGATGTTTAAGGAATGGTACCTTAAACTCGTCCCATGTCATGGCCCTACCCGCTTCGGCTCCAATCTCTTTCTTTTTGTTATCCCACCAGTCCTTGGCTTGACCCCTTAACCGACCCGTTCCGTAAACCACAAAATCGCTTACGTCACAGTGGGTTCTTTCAAACACCCCTTCGACATCGCTTAAACCACCTTTGGCATATTATCGGGTCGACCTCCCCGTTGTAAATTGGCGGTTTACACGCCATAAACTCTTTATATGAACAACCCCTACGTTCACCGGATTTCTCTTTCACAAGGTTGACATTATCTTCCAACCTTTTAACCCGTTCCTCAACTAACGACAGCACTGTATTTTGAATTTTGTCTATGAAACCGGATAGACTACTCTCAATTGCCTTCCCCACTTCATCGGCAATTGCCTCTTTCATTTGTTCGGTGACTGTCGGCACCGGATCATTGTCACCCCTTTCCGTCATCTTGAAACTGAAATGTTTACATCAGTTATTAAACATTTCATTTATAACATAACTTTATTTGCTTCGGTTTAGCCAAGTTCATAACTTGCTTTGACCGTTCTCATTTAGTGCACTTTCCGGGTTTGAGTGTGTGTTAACACGCTCTTCCCGTGCACATTAATTTACATCTTTTTCTCACATATTATAAGATCTACTAAGTAACTAATTCTTACCGGATGATTGATCAAGCTTGAACCGAACACACTTTGTTGACAACCTTGAGTTCTGATTACCAACTTGTAACACCCGTCTTACAGTTTCATTATTTTATTGTAAAATAAGCACATTTTTAAGACCAAAATACTTCAATTCATTTAAAAGATACGTAATAGTAATTTTCATTGTATCGACTTACTAGTTAACTACTAACAAGTTTAACATCCCAAAAATCATAATTTAAGTGATTACAACTTAAAACATTGTTTTCGACAATATTAAACAAGCGCGGAAGCTTCAAAAGTTAGTGTTCGGTTCTTGATTTGTTCCTTGATCATCATCCGGAGCATGATCAACATCACCTAAGGTCAAAACCATGTCAACTGTTAGTTTTGACATCATAACATCAAGTATGCATAAGTTCTAATGCCAAACAAGGAAAAACAAACAACATTTCTGCAATTTGGGTCTGTCGCGCCGCACGACAGATCAGATCCAGGCCTTCGTGGCCCGCGACGATGAATGTGGTTATGCGTGGCGCAGCGCGAGGCCCTCATTTTGGCAACAAGCTCGTTAAATGGAGCTGCATATCTGCCCAGCATTATTATTTTCATATGTCAATCTTTAAACTATCATAACTTTCGATTTAAGCGTTCGTTTTAGCCGATTCTTTTTCCTATGCGTCCGTAATAAGATTACCGACGTGTCTATCATAATCATAGTGTCAATAATAAGATGTACGGGTTGGAAGTCTATAAATTCATAATGTATTTATTTGACCCGTATAAGTTCTGCACTAATTTACTCACTAACATTTTTTTATGACCGCAAGGCGTATTTTCCTCAACATCCGGGGCTTACAATCACCGGTGTTTCATTACCAATCTATGGTTTCACGCTCTTGTGATTCGTCCTCGCCAAATGGAATTTAAAACATACTTTTACTACAAATTAAACAATTTATTCGACCCGTTTGGCTCATTTATGGAATCCTCCATTTCTAATGACTACCAAACGTTTCTCTATACTTATTTAGTTCGTTCAATTTGGTGATGATCATTATCACTTCGAGTAATACACTTTCTTACTCTAGAACACAATTATGAACGATTTCAATATTAATTGACTCAAGGTAACAAACAAGTTACATACTTTCAAAGCACACCCTTTAAACGCGCGTCACCACCAGCTTGTCCGCTTGACGTTCCGGTTTTCTTTCCTATAGAATTCAACCGTAAACCGTTTAGAACTCTTTTACTATCATATAACGCATAATTCACCAACTAGTACAAATATGTGTTTTTTGTTCAAATTTCTAACATTTAGCCTTCTCTTAGGCATTTCTACAAACACTTTAAGGGCAGAATTTTACACAATTCGTTATCGAGTTCATAACTTGTTATATAGCCCAAAATTCACATCAATTGGAAAATTTCATATAAATTTTAACATCAATAATTCAGAAATTACTTCATAAAATCATATTACACTAGAACAACAACCAAAATCCTGGTGTTTATCAAGTTTCCACAAAACCCACTAATCACCTTCATTGGTGTTCATGGAATTCACAGGAAAACATATAATTGTCTAGGGGTTCACTCCTAGACACAATATTATTCCTATATCATCCATATATCATTCATACAACAACAAATTTCGAATTCTCTAAGTTCATCCAGAAATTCAAGTAGAGATTTCCTATAAAATTCATATACCTTATGATCCCCTTACAGTGGAGATCACCAATTTAAGCTCGAATTTCGTTTTGGAACTGATTTGTGCCTTCAATTTGTGAGTTTTGTGTGATTTAGGGTTTGATGGAGGTTCTTGGTCGCCCCCTGTGTTCTATTCGATCCAGACACACACTCAATGTGTGTGTTTGGTGTTTTTATTTTGTTTTTATTTTGTTTTTAATAAGTTAAGTTTCAAACTTAACAACTTTAGTCCCCCATCTATTATCAGGTTTTTATCTTAGGTTTTTTAACTCACTAGCATGTCACTACAAGGCTTTTCCTCTAACTAGGTTATTCGGTTTCTAGTTAATTCATTTTGTTTATTTACCAATATTTTATTTATAATAACAAATTTATATTTTCGGTGTGTTACAGTTTTAGCCGATGTGTTTTATGCGGAAGTTGAAATCAATACAAGAGATATTGAAATTTCTATGTTGTTATTCCGTCTGTAAAAGATTTACAATAAAGAATACTTGAATAGACACATAATTTCTACCCAGATGGAACAGAATATGTTCTGGGTGTTTTGATGGATGAGAGAAAAGACTTTGAACTAATTAAATGCTCTTTTCAAACCAGTTGCCTTCTACCATCGTTTGTACTGCTATTTATAGGATAAGGATTCAAGCATGTGGGATAAATAAACTATTTGTTTGGTTTATTTATCCTAGTTGGCAACTTGCTCTTTATCCCTTTGTAGTTCGCTTGCAAATTGTCCACTTACGCTGACCTCGTTTGCTTCTAGAAGGCTTACACTTAGGGTCTGTTTGGTATGAGGTAATGAAATAGATTGAGGAATGGAATGAATGAGGTAATGGAATGGACAAAGGAATGAAATGGATTATTTCATTCCATGGTTTTGTTTGGTTACCATGTAGGAATGGAATGCATCATTACCTTGTGTCGTTTAGTAGGCAAGAAAAGACGAAAGAATAAACCCGACGATAAGTGGCGGTGGTGATGGTTGGGTGTTGACAATGGATGGTGGAGGCGGCGGCAGTGCTCGGTGGTAATGGCGGGTGGTAGCCTTGGTTGGCGGTGGCCGGCAGTGGCGCTGGTGGTCGATGGCGGAGGGTAATAATGACGGTGGGAGGTGGTGGTCACTGGTCAGGCGGTGGCGAGTGGCAGCGATGGGATGTGGTCTTGGCGGTGGTCAGTGTTGGCATCGGTGGTGGCGGGTGGCGGCGGCGGTGGGTAGTGGTGGCAGGGCAGTAGCCCCGGTGGTCGGTGGCGGAGGGTGAGGGTGGTGTGTGGTCAAACGGTGGCGACGACGTAGGGTGGCGGTTGTTGGCGACGGCGGCTGCAGCGGTGGTTGTTGGCGGTTGGTGACGGTGGTCAGAGGTGGCAGCGATGGTCAGTGGCGGAGGGTGATGGGGGCAGCAGCGGTGATGGGTGGTTGTTGCGGTGACTGTGGTTGGGGGCAGTGGTGCGTGGCGGAGGGTGACGACGGTGGTGGCGGGTGGAAACGACGGCGGGTGGCGGCTGTCGGCGGTGGGTGTTAGCTGCGACGGTGGGTGGTGACGGTGGTGGTGAGCGGTGTTGAGGATGAAGGGTGAGAGGGAATGGAATGGAAAAAAACAGGGGGTGTGGATGGAATGAATTTGAGGGAATGGAATGCCTTTTAGAATGTATGATTCCATTACCTTAACCAACCAAACACATGTTTTTTCATTCCCTCGTAATAGTCCATTCCATTACGTCTCCCATTCCTGCATACCAAACATTACCTTAGGGTCTGTTTGGTATGGGGTAATGGAATGGACGTGGAAATGGAATTGACGAGGTAATTGAATTGATGAGGGAATGCAATGGATCATTACCATTCCATGTCTTTTTTTTTTTTTTTTGTGAAAAGCACTTCAGAACCTCTTATGTCTGCCCACGCAGACGTTTGAGTCTGCAGCTTGTTTGTTTTTTGGAAGTGATTTCATTAAAAAAAACTTCTTCCAAACCTTTTTCTCAAGACCTGACCTCACATCTTCACACCTGTTCCAAACCTCTTCCTCCTCTTTCTAAACATCTCAAAAAAAAAAAAAAAACCCTAGCTTCCTTCTTCTCCACAGCGACACATGCCTCATGTCGCCCTTCTCCGTCAAATCCGTGGCTCCGGCAACCCCCGTTTGTTTAAGTGTGAATGATTATGTTCAGGATTCAGCACAAATATCTCTTCAGGGCACAAGTATTTCTCCGATTCCTACTCCCTTAGTGTCAACGAGTTCTATACCCGTCTGGTGGACGGGGACATGTATTTTTAAAAGACGTAAAGTAGACAAGCAAACAAGAGAAATAAAATGATTATAAATAACAATAATATTTCAAAACCAATAAGACCATAACAGAACAGCAAACACAAGTAGGATATAGTTAGATATAAAAGATAACTGGAAGCATATAAGAGATGGATTAACACTATGTTGATTAGGGGTGAGCAAATTAACCACCATAACCGATAACCGAACCATAACCGACATAACCGAACCACTAATAACCGATAACCAATATAACCAAAGGTTATGTGTAACACCCTAAGACGTTTAACCTCAAAACAACGCAGCGGAAATTCGAGTCTTAAAATTTCTTTCATGATATACAACTTGACATTCTAAAAATTTATTTTATAATATACGAACATAACTTATCAGCACTAAATTGCATATTTAGACATTCCCGTACAATCTGTCTTGTGACTCGATCCTCGATCTTCACTCCTTGGATATCCTTATGACTGGTACTACCTGCGCTCACCACACAAAATTCATACATTAGTAAGCATTATAAACATACAAGGTTTGTTCACATTTACTTCTCGTTTCATTTACTCTTTACATTCCAGCGTTTCCATCATGTCATACCATCCGTGGTGAGGATTCTTTGCCATTCCTGCATTTCACTTATAACTCCATGTACACGAATAAGCAACGTAAACACTTGATCATACCAAAAGACTTACATACATACCTAAACTTCATACACACTATCTGCATACATACATACGTACACACATACATGTCAACCTACAAACAAACTTGCATATAAATACATATCGTTCATTCTATATGTATCTACATATATACATACCTACATCGTCACGTACGATCATGTCATCCCACTTATATACATTCACACTTACATACATACGTACATACATACATACACCTTACTACATGCCTTCACACAACCTACATACGTGCATACATTCGTACATACTCGCTTGCATACATATACATGCTTCCTACATACACCTTTACATACATACACTTAGGTTTATAAAACATACATACGTACACACATACATGTCAACCTACATACAAACTTACATATATATTTATAATCACCTATTTCAACATACCTAACTCATACTTACCTACTCATATACGTCTTCATATATCCGCGTGTACTTCTTCACACACTTATAATCTTACATACGTTTGCGCGTACATGCTTACATACGCTTCTACACACATGTTAGATACATACATACATGTTAGGGGTCATTTTCTTAACGAATATATCCTGATCAATATCCTGCCTATGTTTGTTCATTTGTGACCAGGATGCTGGAAGAGGATATTGCTAACATCTTAGGCGATATCCTGAGGCTTATTAAATTAACCACGTGCAGGTTAAGGGCTGAGACTTGCTAACGGTCACGAGGACTTCTTCTCCTCAAGACTCGGACGAATTTGTTGAGAAAGAGACGTTGAGCCCGAAAGACCAGGTCTACAACGTTCGAAGAAGGAATATTCGGTGGATCCCGCAAGTTTAGGATAGTTTGTTATTTTATCTTAACTATAAATAGATGGGGACGGATCAGCTTAGAACACACGATTTTTCACTAACACTCTCATACACTTACACTCTCTAGCTCATTGCAAACACCACACTTGTATCCAAGTTCCATTGTAACACTTAGTCGATCCGTACCACATCCTGCACTGTATCCTGATTTTTGAAGCAATGGAAGAACAAGGCAGCTGCGATTGTCAGCTCCCGAGGTTTTATGCCGGCGATCTAGATTGATCAAGGGCTTTCCTCGTACATCTCGTGTCGTTTACTTTATTTTTTCTCATTGTTTGATCATAGATACAGCTCTACATCTTGAGCCGTATCCTGAAACTGTTTTTACAAATCAACTTGATTAACATATTTTCGACACTCATTTCTAGCACACTACCTCACTTAACTAATTTGATCACTTAATTACGTCGGTAATTTTTGACCAAAACAATTTGGCGCCCACCGTGGGGCAAGTGGTGCTCTCTTTACTAAATTTTTTTGTCAAATCGCTAATCGTTTTCTATTTTCAAAACTTTTTGCCATATTGTCCATAATGGCCTCAAGATCAAACATGAGTTCCTCTACTGTGTCTGCTATGACTTCTGCTACTACTGGTTCGGTGCTTCCACCACCTCCTCCAAGGATGCCAGCCTCTACACAATCTCAAGATGTTATCCCTACTCGGAGTGTTCAGGGATCTGCTCCCGTTTTAGCTTCTAATAATGAAATTTTAACCTTATTTGGAAGTGTGCAGGAACAAATGAGGCAGCAACAGGAAACAAACCAGATGCTTTTAAGGGAAATACAACTCCTGAAGTCTGGCTCGAGCAGATCTGCTGAGGATATTGTCACTCCATTACATCCCAGAACGTTGAACTTCAGCTCAGCTGTGTATACTAAGGATAACAGGGGGAATATTGTGCCCAGTCTTCCTCAGAATCATACTCCTGAAATACCCTCCTTGGTCAGGATGTCAACCATAAGGAGCTTAGGATATGCTTCAGGATATGGGCAAAATCCTCCAACTGGTAACGTGTCTAATAATAATAATACTCATGCTACTAACAGTGGTGGATCTTTGCAGGATACAGGTGTAACATCAGCACTTACCAGGGAACTTCAGAAGTTAAAGGACATGATATCTAGTGTACCTGGGGTGGTCCAGCCGATCCCGGAAGTGTCTCAAGACAGCCACAAGATATCTCGTTTCGCGTATCCTATCTGTGATGCTGAGATCCCAAAGAGATTCCAAACCCCCAACATGAAGCTTTATGATGGGACTACGGATCCTGAGGAGCATATTGCTCAGTATAGGGAAAGAATGGAGATTAACCCTATCCCTCCGGAGCTCAAGGAAGCGTGCTTGTGTAAGGGATTTGGTTCTACTCTAACAGGATCAGCCTTAAAATGGCTGTTAAACGTTCCTCCTCACTCAATTACTTCATTTGCTCATTTGGTTAATTTATTTAACAGTCAATTTTCTTGTAGTCGGAGTTTTGAGAAACTAACCAGTGATCTTTACAGGATAACTCAAGGGCCTCAGGAATCCTTGAGGGATTATGTGAACAAATTTAGTCGAGAATCCTTGGATATCCCACATCTTGATGTTGCAACAGCTGTGCAAGCTTTTAAGATGGGATTACAAAAGGATTCTCAGTTTTATCAGGATCTTGTAATGAATCCCTGCAGGAATCTCGATGAAGCTCGTAACAGGGCTTTGAGATATATCCGTCTGGAAGATGACAGGAAGATGCAAGAAAGGATGAACTCATCCAACACTTATGAATCAACCAATAGGAAGTCAGAATCCTCGTTCAAGTGATATCGGCCTAAGCCGTATAGTAGAAATGAAAACAAAAGAGTGAACGCTGTCGAAGATGAGGATCCTGAAGAGTATCCTGAGTTGTCCGAATATTGCTTTTCTGTTAATATTCCTGAATTGATGTATGCTATGCAGGGTCTAGGAGACAAAGCTAGGTGGTCTCGAAAGAATCAACAAAAGGCTGACTGGAAAGATAAGTCAAAATGGTGTGCTTTCCACGAAGATTTCGGACATATGACTGAGGATTGCATTGCTCTAAGGAAAGAAATAAGCTATCTTCTAAGCAAGGGATATCTGAAAGAACTCTTAGGAAAAAAGAAGAATAAGGGTCAGGATACTGAGAAGGATCCTGAACGAGCAGCATCACCTCCCGCGGATGCCAAGATAATCAACTTCATTTCGGGGGGATCCGACATTTGTGGAACTTCGTATTCGGCAGCAAAGAGACATGCAAAGGAAGCCAAGGCCGAAAGGGGAGACAGACCTGTCAGGATGACTACCCTCACAACTGACAAAGTGATCACTTTTGATGCTGATGACAGGGATACTGTCCAAGATCCTCACCATGATGCTCTGGTAATAACGTTATATGTGGCTAACCATTTTGTACGCAGGATACTGGTTGATAATGGCAGCTCCGTCAACATAATCCAACTAGAAACTCTGAAGAGAATGAATGTATCTCCAATGGATATCACTTCAAAGTCTACCGTGCTTGTTGGATTCAGTGGAGAGGCTAGAAACACAGTGGGAGAGATAAAGTTGCCAGTATACGTTGAAGGAGTCAATTCGATACAACGTTTCTGTGTGATGGATTCTCTATCCTGCTATAACATCATACTGGGAAGACCGTGGATTCACTATATGAAGGCCGTGCCATCAACATATCACAAATGCATCAAGATACCTACCCCCTGGGGAGTGGTCAAAGTTGATAGTGATCAGCAGGAGGCGAAAGAGTGCTACTCATCATCGATGAAATCCTCAGCCAAACCTAGTGCAGCATAGCAATTAAAGACGCGGGCCCAGGATATCGTGGAGGATCCGGAGCAGGATGTGAAGAAAGTTATCCTGGACCAGGATAACCCCGATATTTCGGTGCTCGTGGGGACCAATATCCCTCAGGATATTGAAGAGCAGTTAATTAACTTTTTAAAATGCAGGATGTCAACGTTTGCATGGAAGCATGAGGATATGACAGGCATATCCAAAGATATTATCACTCACAAGCTTGGAATTGATAAATCGTTTAAGCCTGTGCAACAAAAAAGAAGGAAGTTTGCTCCTGAGCGGAACGCGATTATCCAGGAGGAAGTTGAAAGATTATTAAAGTCCAGAATGATCAGAGAGGTTAAGTTCCCAAGGTGGCTAGCAAACGTGGTTGTAGTACAGAAGAAAAACGAGAAATGGAGAGTCTGTGTAGACTACATGGACTTGAACAAAGCTTGTCCTAAAGACCCATTTCCTCTTCCCCACATTGATGCAATGGTAGATGCCACTGCCGGGCATGAAATGCTGACCTTCATGGACGCATCCTCAGGATTTCAACAGATCCAAATGGAGCCTTCTGACCAGGAGGATACCGCTTTCATGACACCAACAGGTATTTATTGTTATACAGCTATGCCTTTTGGTTTGAAAAATGCAGGTGCAACATACCAGAGATTGGTAAACATGATGTTCAAAGACAAACTGGGGGACACCATGGAGGTGTATATTGACGATATGGTGGTAAAATCAAAGAAAGCTCAGGATCACCTCCAGGATATTAAAGGAGCATTTGATATCCTGGATCAATACAACATGAAGCTGAATCCTGCTAAATGCCATTTCGGAGTGGGAGCAGGAAAGTTTCTTGGATATATGGTGACGAAAAGGGGGATAGAAGCGAGCCCAGAGCAGATCAAAGCTATCCTGGACATAAAATCACCTTCAAATATGAAGGACGTACAAAGATTGACAGGCCGAGTAGCAGCCCTAAACAGGTTTTCTCAAGATCCTCAGAGAAATGCAAAGACTTTTATGATATCCTGAAGAAGAACAAAAAATTCGAATGGGGGGAGAAGCATGAAGCAGCCCTGCAGGATTTGAAACGATATCTCACAACCGCACCTCTATTGATGAAGCCTGAAAATGGTGAACCACTATCCCTGTACCTTGCTGTATCATGGAATGCCGTTCTTATAAAAGACCATGAAGGTCAGCAATATCCTGTTTATTATGTTAGTAAAAGTTTGTTAGATGCTGAAACTAGGTATTCTCATTTAGAAAAATTGATACTAGCATTAGTCATGGCATCAACGAAACTTAGGCATTATTTCGAGACACATAGGATACATGTTAAAACAAATTATCCTATCAAAAATGTGCTTAGGAAACCAGAAATGTCAGGCAGGATGGCCAAGTGGTCAGTAAAGTTGAGTGCTTATGATTTAGTATATGAACCTAGGAACGCCATAAAGTCTCAGGCTTTAGCTGACTTTGTGGCTGATTTTAGTAGTGACATTCAGGATGAGGTAGATCTAGAAGTTCAACAGCTAGGAGAATCCTCAGGATCCTGGACATTATATACTGATGGTGCATCTAATGTAAGAGGAGTAGGATTAGGAATACTACTAAAATCGCCACAGGGGGATATATTACCCTAGTCTATTAGGTGTGAATTTCCTGCTACTAATAATGAAGCAGAGTATGAGGCCTTAATTGCAGGATTAGAGTTGGCTAAGAGCATGAGTATCAAAAATTTGCGAGTATATGTTGACTCTTTGTTAATTACTAACCATTTTAATGGATCCTATGCAGTTAAGGGAGAGAAATTAATCGAATATCTCGATATTCTCAAAAAATTAGCAGGATATTTCGATGTTTTTATACTTGAACAGGTACCAAGGGAAGATAATGCTGAAGCAGATGCCTTAGCAAATCTGGGATCATCGATCAGGATACCTGAAGGGACACAAATACCAATATTACATGTCTTATATCCTGCAACGAATCCTCAGGATAAAGAAGTAGCTGGTATTCAGGATCCTGGGGCAGAACATCCTGAAGAGGATCCTACACCCTGGACGGCTCCAAACCCCATTTTCCTTGGTGTTTGGAGCAGAAGCAATGATTCCAACGGAAATAACAATACCTACTGCAAGATCTGTCTTAAGTGATCCTGAGCAGAATCCTGAAGCCTTGAGTCAGGATTTAGACACCATAGATGAAAAGAGAGATGCGGCAAGGCTAAGGATGGCAGCATATCAACAGAGAATATCCAGGGCATATAACAAGAATATTAGAACCAGAAGATTTAAGGTTGGAGATTGGGTGTTAAGAAAGGCTTTTCAAAATACTACTAATCCTGCCGATGGCAAGTTAACTCCAAAATGGGAAGGACCATATGAAGTTGAATCAGAAGCAGGGAAAGGAGCATACAGACTCAAGAATATGGAGGGGGATATGCTACCGAGATCTTGGAATGCTATACACCTTAAGCTCTATTTCAAGTGAGTTTAGAATTCAATTTATAACTCAGAATGGTATGGATTCTATCTTTTTTAAATATGTTTTGGTTTAATTTATTCTTTGAAACTCAATACTGACTTAAGCATCAGAGGGGTGTTAGCCAAGCTAACACCCACCTTAGTTTACAATTGTTTTGCGAGATATGTTTCAGGATATAGCTCCAGGATATGCACTCAGGATAACTCGGAAGATTAGAGGATTGGCCCCCTCTCTCACGTTTAAGGGATACTGATCCCTTCACAGGTTTAAAGGTATTCACCTTTCTCACGAATTGGGTTTAAACACCCCGCCTGGAGCGCAAGTTATCCAGGGATAGTTCAAGGTGGCGGGACCAGTTCATGTAAAAGTGGCTGACAATTTCGTTACTGTTGGCTATACCTTGGATCCTTAAGGTATATGAGGATTGATCACCCTCTCTCACGAAAGGGTATTTTCATACTCTCTAAGGTTTAAAGGTTATCACCTTTCTAAGTCTTGGAGTTTATACACTCCCGCCTGTAGCGCATGAAAAGTTGGGATTTTCCCCAGGATACAAAGGATTTATCTCCAGTACATCCTTGGGTTTTACCCTTGGGACGTAAAAAATTGCTTATGCAATGGGAACTGACATTAAGTAGATTTCTAAGATACTTGAAGACATTGTGCACAGGGGACATCCCTGCCGAGGTGGTGGTGTAAAGCTAAAAGGATGAAGTTTGCGACTAATGCACTAAGTACCTTGCACTGGGGACATATTCATTAGAAGAGTTGCAAAGGGATTGAAGTTTGGTAATAGGTTTATATCCTATTTCTGGTATGATCTTTCCTTTGTAAGCCTCATTTAAGTTTTTAGTAACATTATGTTAAGTATCCTGATATATATCCTCAAAGTCCTTTTAAGGATATTTGATTAGGGTGTTTGAAACCAGTGTTAGTTTGGAACTATGATCTTTTAAATATAATCAAAACTTGGTTTTGAAAAGATAGACTATTTTTTACTTTCTAAAGAAATTTTTACAAAATTGAAAGAACGTTTGGAAGATCTATCTAATACAAGGCTTTTGCAGTATGTTACTGAGCATACTGATCAGGATATTTTACAAGATACCAATACAAAATCTTTACGAAAATAAGACTCATACTAAGTAATGCAAAGTAATGCATGGTAACAGAAAATAAGTCAAAAGATAGTGATATTATTAACAAGTCAAAAGTTGTGCTTTTGGTTTCACCGAAAACCAAGGCCCATCCGCCAAAAGCACAATTAGTTTTTACCATACTTGTGTAACGGTTGCAGGATCTATCTCAAAACAGGACCCGTCCACCTACAACCGTTACTACGTTCAAAACAAGTTATACTAATTGATGACCAAGGGCTTCGTCCTAAAACCTAGGACCCATCCACCTTTGGTCATCACATTGTTCTAGTGCAGGAAAAGTAAATTGTTCAAGGACAGGAAAAGTAAATTGTTTATGCAACCACAACCATGAATTTAAAAAATGGGCTCCGGCCTTGGCACATATATCCATCATCGCCCATTTCTCCGCCTAAGATGCGGCACCTTCTTGATCAGCAACCTCCTTGCCAGCATTCGCCCCAGCATCACCCTCGGGATTCTTCTCAGCACCATTACCAGCATTGGCCACCTCCTCTGCCGCCTTAGAAGGCTCTTCACCAGTATGTTTTGCGGGATGAGCAACGGGATGACCTCCGAGGCCCTGTAGTTTCTCCTCCCAAGCCTTTACATTCCAGGAAGGGCATTCAAAACCCAGATCCATGGCCTCATAAGCCATCCTTATCCTGGCTTGGAGAAGAGAGACGACCACCGAAGCTTTTAGGCTATCCCGGTATGAGCCCATATTCTGCTGATATTGGAGAAGAGCGGCATCTAGCTTGGCTTGAGCATCCTCATTAGCTTTGTGGAGGGCGGCTTGATGTTCCTGAGTCATTGCCTTGTATTTGTCTTCATAGTGCTGGGATTTGGCAGCTGCAATGGTTCCTTGATCAGCTATGGTGGCTTGAGCTTTCTCCAGCTGAATCTGCAATATCTTGTTAAGACCGCAAGCGTCTTCGTATAAATGCATGAGGCGATCCAGACCCTATCGATAAAGATACAGGTATTAACGTGAAAAATAAGCAGGATAAAGACTAACATACTTGTACAGGATATCGAAAAGGAGATTCTACCTGTTTGAGGAATGAGGTGGCGTCATTGAACCCATGATTCTCAAGAGAGAATGTTTCGGAAACAGCTGGGGAGTCAGTCTCCTTTCTCTTCCGAGAGCTGGATGCCCGGGTCCTGGATGCCGGAGGGCCTTTGGGAGCAGAAACAATTTTCGAGGAGGTAGGCTTTGGTGTAGCAGACGACTTTGGTTTGGATTCTTGTTTGGCGGGTTCAAGGCTGGAATAGCAATCCAGTTCGTCAAGTTCGAAACCTTCAAGGTTGACGACTGGTACTACATAAGGGAAGATATTCTTAAAACTCATCATATTTTTGAAAAATAATTAACATATGAAGATGTGCTTACCAGACATTTCTGAGCTTGATTTTTTATGAGAATCTGTGAGAGACAGGGAAAAAGTTCTTTCACTGGCAGGAAGACGGTAGATTTCCTTGATCTTGGATTCGGATTCTGCGCTAGGAGGCACTAAATCTCTGAAATTCGCTGCATAAAAACATCAGAATATAAGTCCGGGATACAGTTTGAAGATATAATTGGGGATATTCCTAAAACCCTAAATCCTACCCTTGGTTAACCATTTAACCGGTAGATCGAAACCCTTATCAATAGAGTCTCTTTTGACGAAAAAGAATTTTCGTCGCCATCGATCCTCATTCTTGGTGGCTTTAAGGACCAAAGGGTTCTTGATGGAGAACAGAAGATAACGGTGATTGCCATGAGATCTCAACTGGTATGCTACGGGAAGGTCCTCAACAAGTAGGTTAGGAAAATGACGAGATTTGATTTGATCCAACACTATCAAGATTCGCCAGACCATTGGCATAACTTGGGCATAACTAAGGCCGGTGAGGTCGAAAAAGCTAGAGATAAAGGGTGGAAATGGATACCGGAGTCCAAGAGAGAAAGGATAAGCGAAAAAACAAACCCACTCGTCGGATAGTGCGTCCGATCGGGCTTCCTGGTCGAAGGGGCGAAAAACCGTTCCGGTGGGAAAGGCACCGGAATCTTTAAGAGCAGCGATGTCAGCATTGTTGAAGCAGCAGATCTCCTTTGCTGGATCGGCGATGAAATTTTGACTCACGAGGGTTGAGGCTGATCGGTTTGATCGGGATTTCGTTCGTGGTGCCATGGAGAGTAATGAGTAAATTAAGAGAAATTCAAGAAAGGAGAATAGAGAGGAAAATACCTGTTATTCGTTTGCATATAAGGATAACCGAGATAAGGAGCCCCTCGGTTAATATAGGATGAATATAGGGGGGTAAAAAGTAAATAATGCCTTGGAAGTTGCACCGCTGTCATTTCAAGAGTCTAGTCATATTAATTGCCTTAAATTATGAGGTGAAACTTTTGAAATATATCCGTTGGATTGGTATCCCAACCGATATATTTGGGGACAATTGTTAGGGGTCATTTTCTTAACGAATATATCCTGATCAATATCCTGCCTATGTTTGTTCATCTGTGACCAGGATGCTGGAAGAGGATATTGCTAACATCTTGGGCGATATCCTGAGGCTTATTGAATTAACCACGTGCAGGTTAAGGGCTGAGACTTGCTAACGGTTACGAGGACTTCTTCTCCTCAAGACTCGGACGAATTTGTTGAGAAAGAGACGTTGAGCCCGAAAGACCAGGTCTACAACGTTCGAAGAAGGAATATTCGGTGGATCCCGCAAGTTTAGGATAGTTTGTTATTTTATCTTAACTATAAATAGATGGGGACGGATCAGCATAGAACACACGATTTTCCACTAACACTCTCTAGCTCATTGCAAACACCACACTTGTATCCAAGTTCCATTGTAACACTTAGTCGATCCGTACCACATCCTGCACTGTATCCTGATTTTTGAAGCAATGGAAGAACAAGGCAGCTGCGATTGTCAGCTCCCGAGGTTTTATGCCGGCGATCTAGATTGATCAAGGGCTTTCCTCGTACATCTCGTGTCGTTTACTTTATTTTTGCTCATTGTTTGATCATAGATACAGCTCTACATCTTGAGCCGTATCCTGAAACTGTTTTTACAAATCAACTTGATTAACATATTTTGGACACTCATTTCTAGCACACTACCTCACTTAACTAATTTGATCACTTAATTACGTCGGTAATTTTTGACCAAAACAATACATACCTAACAAGTGTGGGCATACACTTAAATTCATAAAAACGTAAGTTGAACTAGTCGTACATAACTTAAAACACGTTTAAACGAGTTCCCAAGCCAAAACGAGGCATAAAAACGATTTTCGGAGAAGCTTGACCCGTCGCGCGACGCGACGGGCCGTCGCGCTACGCGACGCCCCCAAAAAACACAGAAGGTTGTTGCTGCTGTGCTGCAGATTTCCAGCACAACCGCTTTTCACGGAAACTGTCATAACTTCTTCGTTATAGGTCCGTTTTACCCGATTCTTTTTCCTACGCGTTCGTAATTTAATTCTCCATCTAATGGAACTAAAATCCAACATCCGACTTAATATAATTTCCGACTTTTAACTCTTCGGCTTATTACCCTTTTTACCATTTTGACCCCTTTCATGCATTCATCAACATAACTTGGTTATTTTACCATAGCATCTTATAAACCTGACAATATCCGTGACGTCTATCATAACCTACTAAATTCTTGGATGTCTTGCATCCTCTTAACACATTATCGTTCATATGCTTAACTTGACCCGTTAAGGGTATTCGCGCATTAATCGGTCTATGGCTGACCAAACCATCATCCCTACTTCCATACTCGTCCAAAACATTACTCTAATCGAATAACTTACTTTTAAACTACTTTCAAGATCGTCTACCCCGAAATACCCATCAAGGGCATTTTGGTCCACCTTAAACCCATCATTTACAACGAAAGACTTTAACACATATTTGACCTCAAACATCATGTTTAATTCATTACAATACTTTATTACTTACTTGTACTAAGAAGTGATTACGGAAATCACTTACCTTATGCGTCCGTGCTCGTATCCAATTCCTTGCCTCTTCTTGACCCGTTAACACCTCAAGCTTGAGTCCGTCTTGACGTGTTTCCTATACTTTCATTTCATCGAAACCACGCCCTTATTAGCATACTCATTTGTACATGTAACCATCATATCATTCGCATAATTCACACTTAACTTTCCTTAGTCATTACTAACAAGCATTAAAACATATAATCGACTTCATATAATCATATCCGTATACGTTAAACTCATGTAACTCATCATGTCATTACATTTAACACGGATTGCTATAATATGTACCATACGACTTCTCATCAACATACATTTACGACAACGAGTCAAGTCATGTTTCTTATACTTAGTTGACTTTCAAAAGTCAACTATTAACCATACTTAACTATCGACTTATCATCATATACCCGTAACATCATAATCGACTATACGGACGACACTATATACATTTCATCATACACTTGATGTGAGTACTACCTTTTAAGCATAACGTACAACTATTTCATGCACAATTCTTCTAAACTCATACATAACCCATCAAAACCATCTACTAATCATCATGTATCATTCCAAATGAACATTAAACATAACATTATCATATTACTATACTTTCATCTAACAATAATTCATCATACCCACATAATACATCAATCATTCAACAAGACTTGAACATAGGAGGTGATACTAGTCATCATCTTCACCCTAACTAATGGGTGTCACCTCTAAACATCAAATTAACGCAAACCATTCATAACCCATGTTCTACACGAGAACTCTAACCCTTGTACATGATCAATTTCATATTTACTCACGGAATAGAACATAACCCACTTCACCCGTGATCATCAATCTTAGATTTAAAACATACCTTATGATCCTCTCATGTTGGTGATCATTAATCCATGCTCGGTTATGGATTTGGGCCTTAATTCATCCTTCAAATTGAAGCTTTTGAAGAACTAGGGTTTTGGGGCTCTTGAGAGCCCCTGCTCGATCTATCCAGAACACACACAAAAGTGTGTGTGTGTGTTCTTTTTCTTTTAATAACCCAACTTTCGTTCATTCCACTTTAGCCCCTCGGGTTTTGCTTTTAAAACATAACTGACACTACCTTCATCATTTAATACTCTTGACCATACCCTTAACTAGGTTAATTAGCCTAGTTATTTATTTCATGACGTGTCACATAAGTTACATACGACAAATATTAACATTCAGATTTTGGGGCGTTACAAGTCTACCACCCTTAAACAAGGTTTCGTCCCCGAAACCTTTCTCACCTTCATCGAACACACATTATCTTTTCTTCCAATTCATCCATACGACCACTAGCCCATACTTTCCTGATCATTCTTTCCTATTTCATTTTCATTTTCATTCACTTGACCTGTCAATAACTGGTCAATGCACATAACCTTCCGTCCTTTAATATGATCCATTCTCAATGGATCTAATATCTCCATCTCACTTCTAAAGATTTACATTCTCTACATACTCTGTATAGCATTTAACTTTTGTTTTGTTATCACAACAAAACTATTATTACATAATCACGCCTACGCGCTTAATTCTAACGTTAACCTCATTCTACATTTTCTACAGTTACTTGTATCCTGCATACCTTTACATTTCCTTTAAATCATTTCGTTCATTACACATGACTACTTCTTTCACTTCATGCATTACTTAATTCACGTATATAAATAGTTCATATCTCTCCAATCATGAGTTAAACATTTTAATAACCTCTTTTTCATTTCCCAAACCCCGATCCGCAACCCAGATCGATCATCTTCTCCTCGAGTACTAGCCGTACCGGCCAGATTTCATTCCTTCGTGTAATGAGCTTCCGCTCGTGCACGTCCTTTCACCAATACGATTGGTTTCATTACATCAATAGTTCTAACATTATCATCAACAACATCAGCGGTTAGCATATATCATTCAAACATTCATTACACTAGGTGATTACCCACCTATAACTCTTCACAATTTCCTACGTGCCTGCTTTAACGTACCACACATTCTATTTCTTACATGCAATCCTTTCATTCTATTAATCAATTCGCCAACTGAAGTATGCGCTCGTACTTCCTTCCATTCATGCTTACTTACGAAGACCTTATTACATCGTTTCAATATTTCTTACTAAGCTTACCATTCCCGCCCATACTCAAGTTATTGTCCGGGTCACAGCCCGTCATCATTCTGACTTCTAAGAGTCAATTACTCACATATCTTACACGTATCTTATACAAAACTTCGTCTATTATACTATAACTTTTTACTTTATACTTACTTCTATGACCCGTTCGACTCAATCATGGTCAAACTGTCGACATCTTCTTGGGCGGATTAATTTCATCTTTTTATATTTTTGAATCCGTCTCACGGGTCCAAATGCATCATTCATACTGTTTCACTCATTGAATCCGCCTTACAGATTCAAACATTACATTCATGCCTTTCATCCTTGAATCCATCTTACAGATTCAAACATTTCATTCATGCCTTTCATCCTTGAATCTGTCTCACGGATTCAAACATAACATTCATGCCTTTCATCCTTGAATCCGTCTCACGGATTCAAACATAACATTCATGCCTTTCATCCTTGAATCCGTCTCACGGATTCAAACATAACATTCATGCCTTTCATCCTTGAATCCATCTTACAGATTCAAACATTTCATTCATGCCTTTCATCCTTGAATCCGTCTCACGGATAACATAACATTCATGCCTTTCATCCTTGAATCCGTCTCATGGATTCAAACATAACATTCATGCCTTTCATCCTTGAATCCGTCTCACGGATTCAAACATTTCATTCATATCTTATTGATCCGTACTTAATTACGGATTCCACATTCTTCATTCTTATCAGACATGTTTTTCATTCTTACATAGTACTCTCAATTTCCCGAGAGTCTTACTTCCCATTTCACCCACACGCCCGCCTGCTACCCAACTCTACCGGACATACCTGTAACAATTATCATGATCTCACGAACGTCATATGCTTCTCGTGTACTGGCCAGGTACACAAATCCACATAGTAGTTTCGTGCCTTCATGTAATTGTCACCTTATGTCCGTAGACCTAGGTTTCGGCGCGTGTATTGCTTCCAATACTTCATTACTATACTATCATTGTCTTTCATCTTAAAATTTTTCCTTCCCTTAATTAATTTTACCATTACTTACATCCACATATTACATTTACGTACCTGGGCTCATTTGCCTATTTATCTTATTACCTCTTTGCTTGCCTTAGTATTCATCCTAGACCGCATTCACGGTTCATCCTCTTCCAACACTTATGCTTACCTTGCACGTACAAAACCGTCAGTTTCTTTATACGTATACATAAATACATACTTTCATCAACCTTTACCTTTGGATCCTGATCGAGTCTTAGATTGTACGGATTTCTTATCTCAAGAGCACACAAGTTTGAGTTCAAGTACTTACCTCCTCGTACTTGATTCCCTCAAACCAGGGCTCTGATACCAACTTGTAACACCCTAAGACGTTTAACCTCAAAACAACGCAGCGGAAATTCGAGTCTTAAAATTTCTTTCATGACATACATCTTGACATTCTAAAAATTTATTTTATAATATACGAACATAACTTATCAGCACTAAATTGCATATTTAGACATTCCCGTACAATCTGTCTTGTGACTCGATCCTCGATCTTCACTCCTTGGATATCCTTATGACTGGTACTACCTGCGCTCACCACACAAAATTCATACATTAGTAAGCATTATAAACATACAAGGTTTGTTCACATTTACTTCTTGTTTCATTTACTCTTTACATTCCAGCGTTTCCATCCTGTCATACCATCCGTGGTGAGGATTCTTTGCCATTCCTGCATTTCACTTATAACTCCATGTACACGAATAAGAAACGTAAACACTTGATCATACCAAAAGCCTTACATACATACCTAAACTTCATACACACTATCTCCATACATACATACGTACACACATACATGTCAACCTACATACAAACTTGCATATAAATACATATCGTTCATTCTATATGTATCTACATATATACATACCTACATCGTCACGTACGATCATGTCATCCCACTTATATACATTCACACTTACATACATACGTACATACATACATACACCTTACTACATGCCTTCACACAACCTACATACGTGCATACATTCGTACATACTCGCTTGCATACATATACATGCTTCCTACATACACCTCTACATACATACACTTAGGTTTATAAAACATACATACGTACACACATACATGTCAACCTACATACAAACTTACATATATATTTATAATCACCTATTTCAACATACCTAACTCATACTTACCTACTCATATACGTCTTCATATATCCGCGTGTACTTCTTCACACACTTATAATCTTACATACGTTTGCGCGTACATGCTTACATACGCTTCTACACACATGTTAGATACATACATACATACCTAACAAGTGTGGGCATACACTTAAATTCATAAAAACGTAAGTTGAACTAGTCGTACATAACTTAAAACGCGTTTAAACGAGTTCCCAAGCCAAAACGAGGCATAAAAACGATTTTCGGAGAAGCTTGACCCGTCGCGCGACGCGACGGGCCGTCGCGCTACGCGACGCCCCCAAAAACACAGAAGGTTGTTGCTGCTGTGCTGCAGATTTCCAGCACAACCGCTTTTCACGGAAACTGTCATAACTTCTTCGTTATAGGTCCGTTTTACCCGATTCTTTTTCCTACGCGTCCGTAATTTAATTCTCCATCTAATGGAACTAAAATCCAACATCCGACTTAATATAATTTCCGACTTTTAACTCTTCGGCTTATTACCCTTTTTACCATTTTGACCCCTTTCATGCATTCATCAACATAACTTGGTTATTTTACCATAGCATCTTATAAACCTGACAATATCCGTGACGTCTATCATAACCTACTAAATTCTTGGATGTCTTGCATCCTCTTAACACATTATCGTTCATATGCTTAACTTGACCCGTTAAGGGTATTCGCGCATTAATCGGTCTATGGCTGACCAAACCATCATCCCTACTTCCATACTCGTCCAAAACATTACTCTAATCAAATAACTTACTTTTAAACTACTTTCAAGATCGTCTACCCCGAAATACCCATCAAGGGCATTTTGGTCCACCTTAAACCCATCATTTACAACGAAAGACTTTAACACATATTTGACCTCAAACATCATGTTTAATTCATTACAATACTTTTTTACTTACTTGTACTAAGAAGTGATTACGGAAATCACTTACCTTATGCGTCCGTGCTCGTATCCGATTCCTTGCCTCTTCTTGACCCGTTAACACCTCAAGCTTGAGTCCGTCTTGACGTGTTTCCTATACTTTCATTTCATCGAAACCACGCCCTTATTAGCATACTCATTTGTACATGTAACCATCATATCATTCGCATAATTCACACTTAACTTTCCTTAGTCATTACTAACAAGCATTAAAACATATAATCGACTTCATATAATCATATCCGTATACGTTAAACTGATGTAACTCATCATGTCATTACATTTAACACGGATTGCTATAATATGTACCATACGACTTCCCATCAACATACATTTACGACAACGAGTCAAGTCATGTTTCTTATACTTAGTTGACTTTCAAAAGTCAACTATTAACCATACTTAACTATCGACTTATCATCATATACCCGTAACATCATAATCGACTATACGGACGACACTATATACATTTCATCATACACTTGATGTGAGTACTACCTTTTAAGCATAACGTACAACTATTTCATGCACAATTCTTCTAAACTCATACATAACCCATCAAAACCATCTACTAATCATCATGTATCATTCCAAATGAACATTAAACATAACATCATCATATTACTATACTTTCATCTAACAATAATTCATCATACCCACATAATACATCAATCATTCAACAAGACTTGAACATAGGAGGTGATACTAGTCATCATCTTCACCCTAACTAACGGGTGTCACCTCTAAACATCAAATTAACGCAAACCATTCATAACCCATGTTCTACACGAGAACTCTAACCCTTGTACATGATCAATTTCACATTTACTCACGGATTAGAACATAACCCACTTCACCCATGATCACCAATCTTAGATTTAAAACATACCTTATGATCCTCTCGTGTTGGTGATCATTAATCCATGCTCGGTTATGGATTTGGGCCTTAATTCATCCTTCAAATTGAAGCTTTTGAAGAACTAGGGTTTTGGGGCTCTTGAGAGCCCCTGCTCGATCTATCCAGAACACACACGAAAGTGTGTGTGTGTGTGTGTGTGTTCTTTTTCTTTTAATAACCCAACTTTCGTTCATTCCACTTTAGCCCCTCGGGTTTTGCTTTTAAAACATAACTGACACTACCTTCATCATTTAATACTTTTGACCATACCCTTAACTAGGTTAATTAGCCTAGTTATTTATTTCATGACATGTCACATAAGAACATACGACAAATATTAACATTCAGATTTTGGGGCGTTACATTATGGTTATGAAACTTTGTATAACCGCTCAATCGGTTATGGTTATGGTTATGAAGCTTTGGTTAACCGATATAACCGAAACCGAACCGAACTTGTGATGTTAACTTTATATAATGGATTTGTTTTTTACAAAACCATATAGAGGGTTTTTACTAAGATAAAAGTATGTTACTAACAAAATAATCTTGATGTAGATGCCATTTATTTTGATAAAGAACTAAGGTGTTATGGCCATAATTGTTTTTGTTTGAGAATTACCTTATTAAAAAGAACTCTAAATCGGTAGTTTAACAAAAAAGTTTAGTCTCCGTTATCTTATAAAATAGGCTCAAGCTAAGTTCAAATTGTGCACAACCCTACTTGGTTACTTAACCGAAATTAACCAAAACCGAACCATAACCGATTTCATAACCGATTAACCATAACCGAAGTCTGGTTATGGTTATGGTTATGGTTACCAAAACTCCATAACCGAACTAGCGGTTATGGTTATGGTTAATAGTAAAAACCGAACCAAACCGACCCATGCACACCCCTAGTGTTGATGGTAGGAGAAATTCCTATTTCCACAAGTAATCTATAGTTGTTTATAAAAAGTATTCTTTTTCCAATTAAGCAACATTGTGTTCATGGCAGGAGTTTCTGGGTTTTATAATAGAAAGTTCTCTATATTCATGGCTTCCTCTCCCTATCATGAAGTCTAAATAACGAAATAACTTGTATACAGATATTGCTTACATTCTTATCTCGTTTGGTTTTCACACTCATCAATATATCGAGTATATTGGTACATGTGCATCCTAAATCAAGCATGGACGCATATCAAGAAATCTTCCAAGAAGCAAAAGGGTTGGAAATCTACGGCATTGACTGAGTAAAACCTGAACGATAAGACATTTTGTGCTGCAAATTAGTCAAAACTTTCATTGGACTAAGATGCATGTGTATCCCCCATATTTAAGCAAAACCCGTCTTTAAAAATCTCACCAGCTTAAAGAATTATGTCACTAGCTTGCTTCAACATATTTTAATTTCGCATGCCGTTGTCTGATTAATCTCCTCAACACATCTTCTCTTGAGTTATTTAATTCACTATTACTAAATCATATAACACCAAAATCCCTATCCTATTAAAAGATGCGCTGGTCGGTCGTATAGCCGATTTACTTGCAGTGAGTCAGAGAAGGTGTCATAGCAACTCAATACTCAAGCCGACCCGACCTTCTTGATTTATCCCATATGCAAAGGTATGCTCCTACAAAAACAACCAAATACATATATAAATCAAACAAATAAGAAGGTTTTGATAGCATTTCTACTCGGTTCCATTGCTATAATCTTGAAGAGATGTCACAAATTCAGGTCGAATGTGGGTGCCAACCGGAGGTTGAACATAAGCTATTTCTACTAATAACTTGATAAGACATTAAGACGACATCCCAAATATACCAATTTTTTGTTTGTGAAAAATTAGCATTGTAATATCACTATCATAATCCATGCATCCCATGATAATCTTCTGTTTTTAATCATATACAATATTAATATGTATTTTTTACTGTTTAAATAACCTATATTTAGTTTGAAGATATGGTAGGAGAAAGCGACTTTATTTTTGAGATGAAACATAGATTGGTGTTGACGAACCTTTGCTGCTTATCTTTCCCCTTAAAAACATTTATGACCTGGTGTTTTCATGCCCTAATCAATTTAACACGGTCTTTCCTAAAAGACATGAATGAAGAAAATAATTGGAGACTTCTGAATCTTTAAAAGATAAGCAAATAAATAACAAAACAATGGATGCTAATATATTACCCATCTTCCAAATAGCACAGTGGCTTGTAGAGTTGCTGAAAATCCACCTGCACTAAAAAACCGAACTTAAGAACATGCTTCATCTCAATTTTATTAAATATGATCACGAATATATATTAAAGCCCAAACCTTTCTGCTATCACACATATTCTTGAAAGGAAAGGGGAATCTCTCACTTCAGAAATAAGAATGCAACCCTGCAAACAAAAAAAGCACTTTTTATTGTTATTTTATTATATATAATTTAATAGTATATGAGCTATTAATAAATATTACGAAGGAAACTCACTAGGTGTTGGGATTTCTGGTGATTTAGGGCGAATGGAGAACAATCTAAAGAAGAGCATACCCTCTAGAACAAATTTATCCAAATCCCTTCTGATAGGATATTTTGTTTTTCTACTCTGACTGCCTTACTGCTAAAGCAATGACCAAACGTGAAGTTGCCACGAACTAATACACCCTTGAATCATTCCATGATTTCCATCCTCGTTCATATTTCTGCAAAAAAAAAAAAAAAAAATACCATAACGATTTATGTAATTTTGTGAATAATTCAACTCAATAACATCATAAACTTCGTAGACAAGATTTGAAACCCAAAACGCATATGGCGGTATATAAATGTGTATGTAATTGTGTATTAGCATAAGAGCATCGACAGTAAAAAGCAACAATATCAATAGGACAAAGTCAACAGATCATCATATTAGCATTAGGCAGCTGCAATTATAGGCGACATACCACTTTCAAAAATTGGTTACTTGCATATCCTTTTGTGCATGATTGATCAACCGGTTCAAAGGAACATACACGTGACCCTCATTGATATCCATCAAGTGTCAAAGCCAAATCACCAGCACTGGCTAATTTAACAAACAAAAGATTCTTGCAGCCAATTTTGCCACAGATTGTCCGATAGAATTGGATTTCACACCTGCACCAATGATTAAAGAATGCAGATTATGAAAAAAATACCCATGTGCTTTCCACCAATCTAAACATTACAATAAACCTAGTGTGTTACTTCATCCAAATCCCCGTCTTACCCCTTTGCCTAATAACCAACCATCAATGCACATGATTTATAGAGAAATTAGAGATGGCTTACCCATGTGAAGAGGACAAAATGCTTAAAGCAAGTATTGAGATGAGCTTCTTCTTTCAAACTCATAATCATTTGAAAATGTGAATGATATATGTGAGCATATACCCAAAACAGCCTCTTGAATATCGTCTTCACCACATCCTAGAAATTCGGAGGAAATGCCGCACCTGCAATGCGCACACAAGTTAGACCAAATCTTCTTTTTAACTGAAAAAATGGATAGGTATGTCACAGACGGTGTGTAGAACTCAGTAAGAGTACCGTAAAGAATGTTCACTTGATTAAAGAAATCAACAACTATAGATAACAAAATATGAGCAAAAATAGTTACTATAAAAGTAAGTAATCATATGCTAATTTATATCTAAAAATCAGTGAAGATTGTTACCATTAATTGCTAGCCATTCGTTAAGATCTTCTCCAGGGGGTAGGCGAACGGCTTCCCTCAAATTTCCACTACCCAAAGTTGCATCAATGTGCTTTTTAAGCTGTGTGCCTTGAATACGTCGTGTAAATAAATCGAGCACATCAAGTAAGTTTGATAAACAATAAAAAAATTTGTTACTTCCTGATGGGGCGCTCTTTTTTGGCCGAAACGTTTTTTGGTTTCTGCAAACAACCTCCCCTTCTAGAAGCTTTTATTGAATTATAAGGGTCATGATTTAATCTTAGTTTGATCTAAGGGTTCAGATTTCTTATTGTTCTCATTGACTTTAAGATAATTCGGCCAGATGAAGCCCTAATGGAGGTTGATTCGACTGGTCTGGTAACGACTTTGGGGCCAGATGCTGCTGTCTCCTTTGATGACGCAGTTATGTCAATTAACCACCATAAAGTAGCGAGCCAGCAGGTTGTCACACCTTCCAAATCCCCGTGTTCTAAATGCTGTGAGTTTCACCAATTAAAGCTGTAGATTTCGACATGGATACTGGTAACTTGGGTGAAAGGAGTGAACCCGCTGAGTTTGTTGAATCGGTTACTGGAGGTGTGAACTGGGCAAAAGTGCTGAAATTGATGTGAATATTGGGCCTACAGTTCAGAACATAGTAAAGGGCGATGTTACCACAGCCATAGATGTTACCAATACCATCCATGGTACTGCAACTGATGTTCAGCATGCTACCATACCTGGGATGAACTTCTGGCAGGCAAACCAGTGTAAGGGCAGGTCAATAGCTGAAAGAATCAAACAGCAGGTGTTTGTTTTTTGGAGATTGCACAGCACCTTTGTGTGATTGTATATATTCTTTTCACCGATCGTTAATGATTTAACTTAATTTGGATGCCATATTGTTTCTGATACAGTTGCTTGCTAAATGGTTAGTTTAAAATGTTCCGCAGTTTAGATTGTAAATAAAATAAGTTTATTTCAACAGCTAGCAGAAGTTAAATAACAAACAGTCTTCTTATTGCAGATTGCAGAGGTTTGGTCAATTTCTTCAGCTGCAGATGTCTGTAGTTTTACCTCTGAAAAAACAAACAGTACCATGTGTGAATGGAATGAATTCTTATTGTGTAATGTATGGTAGGCAAGAAAAACGAAGGAACAAAATCAGCGGTGAGTGGTGGCACGTGGTGGTCGGTGGTAGTGATTGTGGGTGGTTTATAGGTGGCGATGGTGGGTGGCGGCGGCGAGTAGTGGTGTGGCGACGACGGCAGCGGCCGTCGGTGGTGGTTGGTAGCAGCGGCGGTGGTAGTGGTGGGTGGCGGCGGCGGGTGGCAATGATGGTGGCGGGTGGCGGCGGCGATGACGTCGGTGGTGGTTGGTGGTGGGTGGTGGCGAAGGTGGTGGGTTGTGGTATTTTTAATGAAGGAGGTGGAATGAAAAAAAACATGGGGTGGATGAAATGATTTTAAGTAGATGGAATGATTTTGAGGGAATTGAGTGGGTGATTTCATTCCATTGACCAACCAAACACCCTTTTTCTTTATTCCCTTGTAATGATCCATTCCATTTCGTTTCTCATTCCTGCATACCAAACACTACCTTAGAGTCTTCCATCAGTAAGGCTCCAGGTGTAATGATTTATTTTACTTCTCAAGATTCTCGTATTCTGATTCATGACTCTGAAGCTCTGACTCTGAAGCTCTGAAGCTTCAGCAGCTGATGTCTTCTGATTATTACTAAAGTCTCTGAAGCTTCTCTTCTTTGTCTGATAATTCTTCGTCGTCTAAAGGTAGGCTTCAGTCGTCTGATATCGCTTCTTCAAAGTTCTTCTACGTTGGATGTATGCTTCTGGAAAACTCGCAGTTGAGTGGACTTCAGATGCTTCATTAAAAAGTTCAGATGACTTGTTCTTTGATCAGTCGCTCATCAGCTGCTTTCGGTTCTTTTGAAGTTTTCTTTTGAGTTAATTGCCAAAATCGTCCCTGAGGTTTGGCTAGGTTTGTCATTTTCGTCCAAAATGACACTTTTGTACCAAATTGCCCCCAATGTTTGTAACTTTTTGCCATTTTCATCCAAACCAATAACTTAGTTTATTTTTTCTGATAAGTTGAGTATATTTGGATCAAACTGGCAAATATAAAACCACAGGGACGATTTTGGCAATTTACTCAAACTCTGTTTAAATTTCTTTTATCTAATTAATTTTGTTACATATATATTAAAAAAGAATAGACATACAATTTTTATATGAAAAAAATAATAACTTTGTCACATAATATTTATAAATTTTCATCCAACCACTAAGTTAATTTTTCTATTAAGGTGATGGATGTTTATAAACTAAGACAGAAATTAATTTCTAATTTTTTATATAAATCAGTTTTATAAAAATAAAATCTACTTAAACCTCTAAATTTTATAAAACTAAAATGCTGGTGACCTTATTGAAAAATGTCAAATAAAAAAATCTTATCATATGTACCAAGTTTGTAATTCATCTTCTACTCTTTTAAATTCGCTCCTAAGGAAAAATAGAACCCAGTGCCCCCCCCCCCCCCCCTTATCAAACAACGTATCGTTACCAAACCTTAAAATTACCCACCAATTTGTAATTATAATGTTATGAACCAAAAGTTTCTTTACTCAAGCCACTCAGAATAAGTATTAGTTAGTTACCCTCATAATCTTAATTAAATAAATATTTTATTTCTACCAACATATTTCCTAGGTGCTCAACACATTTAAAAAATATGTAAGTTTTACAATTTTTTTTCTATCTTTACAACTGATAAAAATACTAAAAGTTGTAATCGATTGTTATGTGTTACACACTCATGACGTTTTCTCTTTATAAACTGATTTATATAAAGAAGCTGTAAATTAATTTCTGTCTTAATTTATAAAATTTAAAACATCCTTCACGTTAACAGAAAAAATAAACTGAGTTAGTTTATTTGGATGAAAATTTATAAAAGTTATGTGGACAAAACTATTAATTTTTTTTTTCTAAAAGCTCCATGTATATTCTTTTTATTATATATGTAACAAAAATAATTAAATAAAATAAAGTAAAAAGGGTTTGAGTAAATTGTCAAAATCGTCCCTGTGGTTTTATATTTATCAATTTCATCCAAATATCCTCAACTTAACAGAAAAAATAAATTAAGTTAGTGGTTTGGATGAAAATGACAAAAAGTTACAAACGTTGGGGGCAATTTGGTACAAAGTGTCATTTTGGACGAAAATGAACAAACGTGCCCAAACCTCAGGGATGATTTTGGCAATTAACTCTTTTCTTTTTAACACTTACATATATATGGACTAAAAGTTCAAGTAGTGAAAGTGGGCTTCAATAAAACATAAATTATTAGTGGTTTGGCGGAGGGCTAAAGTTGGTACAAGAATGAAAAGAAAATTGGAGCACAAGAAAGGGATTTAATATAAAATCTTAGTAGTTAGGCTATAGCCTAGTGATCAAGAGGAATTATCTCTTGTGAAGTGTAAGTATTTAAGGAGAAAAAATTAACGGTTAAAAAAATATATAAAATTTTAGTGACTGACAATTGAGGGGTGGACGGTTGGAGAAGCAAGAAAAAAATTAAAAAGAAAGAAACTTGTGACGGAATAGAGGCAACGGTGAAAAGCAATTGAAGAGAGAAAAGGGCGATTGATTATTGTTTTGATGCAAGATAGAAAAAGAAAAATCACATTAATAGTTTGGCTTGAACTCTTTAAATTGTTTTTATTTTAGTTTCTTGCCATGAACAAAACTGATTTGTTTTCGTTTTTATACACATGTCTCTTGGCTAAAACTCTATAGTCACTCGGATAAAAAAGGATACTATCATGTGTTAATTTGTGATTCGACTTTCTAGTTTGACTTTGATGTTATTTTAGTAAAATCTTAATTTAATGTTTATTGATGAATTGATGATCATTCATGCATGTTATAATCGGTTTCATTTATTAACTAGTATTTTGCCTGATGCGCGCGGCAGATGGAAACGTGTAGTAAGACAATACATGATTCATAAAGGCGTGGTGTGTAAAAGACAATTGCAAAAAGTGCAAAACACAATCCGTAAAAGACAATTACAAGAAAAATGTAAAACATAAAGGGAGACACGAAGTGTAAAACACAATGCTTAAGATATTTGTGAAACACAGTGCAATGATATTTGCAAAAGTAGTAGTAGTCTAGGGGTTACAATTGTATTTTTTTTAAAGTTGGACGGATGTAAAAATAGAGTAATAGTGTAAGGGGTAAAAACTTAAAGTCTAAAAAAGGAAAATTGTAAAAGCAGAGGGGTGGGGGTGGAAATGTGTAAAATGATGAGGGGAGTGGTGGTGAAAATGTAAAAGTAGAGGAGTGGTGGTGAAAATGTAAAAGTTGAGGAGTGGTGGTGTAAATGTGTAAAAGTTGAGAGGGTTGATGGTGGAAAAGCAAAGTAGAGGGGTTGAAATGTGAGAGTGTGGTTATGAAATTCAAAGTAAAAGGGGTTGTGGTGTCAAAGTTTAAAGTTGGGGTGGGCAGGGGCGGACTTATGAACAATCATCGGGTTCCCAGGAACCCATTCGGTTTTAATTTTTAGTGCAAATATTTATAAAAAACTGAAAAAGAACCCATAAGTAAAATATAAAGTGAATCCATAAACAAAAAAGCTTTGGTTCCACTGGTTAAGTCGCGATCTTCTTCTGTTGATACCCGAGTTCGAATCCCGTATTAGGCACTTACTAAATTCTTGTTACCGTTTTTTTAATTCCTATTTTTTTTTCTTTAATGAACAACCCATTTAGGGTTATAATAAAACAAAGCACAGAACAAGTGAACAACCTCGCAGCCTCGTAGATGTCCTTTATGAAACCCGAGTTCGAGTCTTGTGATGTGCTTAATTGATTTGGCTGCTTGTGATGTGCTTTATGGAACCCGAGTTTGATTTATTGATTTGGCTGCTTTGTTAGAGAAATTTATTGTTTTCGTTTGGATCACACTTTTGATCTTTAACTCTCTTAGGAAGACCTATGGCTTGCTAGTCCAAATAACTGTATCATTCGTGTAAAGTGCCATGCATGTCAAGTGAATTTAATTCTATTATCATCTAGTCCATATATATTTATTTGCCTGCATAAAACAAGTCAAACATGTGAAACTATTATCAATGAAGCTATAAGCACTAAACATGGTTTGTTGAACTCATTACTTCCTGAACCGCCGACATTTTGTGACACTAGTGTGAATAAGAACGTAAACTAAGGCACCATTAACCACTGACTTGGCTTATGTGTATGAGTTTCCTTGTATCGTATTTTTTATTATGCGATGAACCTTACCCGATCCGAACCGTCGAACCGACCTGATTTTTTATGTCAGTCATATGATTGAAACATCTATAAAAGTGAACCTAGTGAAAAAAATTCCTGGATCCGCCACTGGGAGTGGGGTGCGTAAAAGCCCACGACTTTGTAAGATAGAATTAGTGTGGTCATTGAATCTTTGTTTGTTACATACATGATACAACTTTAGTTCAGTTAGATTATTCTTAAGGTAATTAGTTGAATAGTTAACTCAAGACAATTCCAACACATTTGGTTAATTGATTAATTAAAACTTAAAATCTGATTTGCATGCGTGTTTTCCACAAATAATTGGTTTAATTAGCCCTTGTGTGTGCTAGTAATTGTTTAGATCATTGTTTGGTGAGTTGTTCTACAGATCAGAAATATGTTCACTTATTCGTGATCAATAAATTATTAGGTCTTTAGATTATTAAAATAAGATTTGCTTCACAATTGGATTTTTATTGATATTGTCTATGATATCTTTGTTCTAAGACAATCTGTAATGGGGCGCCATGAGGGGCTTTATGTGGGCCATAACGCCCCATAACGTCTAGCACACCGCGACGGGCGGCGTTATGGGGCAAAAAAATGGGGGAGGCGCCATGCATATAGCGCCGTGATGGGGGTTGTTTTCAAAAATTTGACCAATCAAAATAAAGCAAGGTTTTTATAATTAATTAATAAAATTGAAAATTAAAAATTAGGTAATGATGGGTATGGGCTTTATGACTACGGGCACTAGTGATATAACGCCCCATAAAGCCCCCGTGTGACGTGGCATGACACGTGTCCCATAATGTCCCACAAGGAGCTTTATGACTACGGATAGCCTAATAACTGTGGGATTTAAAGAGTAACCTGGGTATTTGAATCCTTATAGCACTTCAACACTTGCACTGTTGACACATCATTGTTTTCAATGACGTTGACACATCGTATGTGGATTTTTAGACATAAAACTAAATCTGACGGTACTTTGGAGCGATACAAAGCTCATTTAGTTTGTGATGGCAGGTCTTAAAAGATTGGTATTGATTGTGGAGTAACATTCAGCCCGGTAGTCAAGCCTGCCACAATACGGACCGTTCTTGCTCTTACCCTTCATCATTCACGGCCTATTCACCAACTTGATGTCAAGAACGCATTTCTCTATCATAATCTTCACGAGACAGCGTAACGATCGCTATAGCGCGCTACATAGCGTATAGGTCTAGGCTCGCTATTAGGCTTGTAGCGATAAATAGCAACAATAGCGACAATTAATTTTATTTTTTGTTTTTTAATATCAATAGCAATTAAATATAGCTAAAAATAGCTAGATTTCAGGTTTTTGTTAAATATACATGTAAAATAGCATATATACCAGGGTATTTTGATATAATATACATATAATATTTTTAAATTTTTTTTAGTGTATTGCTATTTATAAAATAGCCGTCCACTATTTATCGCTATGTAGCATATAGATATTTTATCGCTATTTGTCGTTATTCGCCATTAACAACTATGCACGAGCAGTGGCGGACCTAGAAAATCTTTTCTAGGGGTGCGGAAATTTTTTAAGGATTGTAGGTCCCTAGCTATATAAAAATTATTTTCGTGTTGTAGTGTGTCGGATTGGGTCATGGATCGGAGTAATGGCAAATTGGTAATTTAAAAAAATTAAGCTAATAATAATAATTTTCTCATGCTTTTAAATTGTTTAAATTAAATATAATATATGAAAAATTACTCCTATATTTTTCAGAGTACTAAAGGTGCTACACTTTTTACATTATAAAGAAATAAAAGTTAAATAATAGAAAAAAGAATACAGATTTAAATATTATGTTGGTTGTTGGTTGCAACCATTGGTTGCCACACCAACCTGTCATCCACTAATTTTAATTATTTGATTAAAATAATTTCCTTTAATTTTGTCCTATTCTCCACACGGTAACGGGTTGTGCAATTTGGTCACCATAGTAACTAGTCTAAGGTTACCCTCTACAAATTCTTTCCATCACAGCCCACCAGAAAAAAAAAAATCTTTGTTTCTTCATTCATGGGGTGCGGTGTTAATATTTCATGGGGTGCGATGTCAAAATTTTATAAAGAACGCATCATGCATATACACTAACCGAAACAAATCCATGGGGTGCGCCCGCCCACCCAGGGGACAACCTAGGTCCGCCCCTGTGCACGAGACCGTCTACATGTACCAACCTCCTGGTTTTCGTGATACCCAAGCACAATCATGTGTGTCTATTGAAGAAATCACTTTACGGGTTAAAACAAGCACCACAGGCATGGTACCAACTTTTTGCGGATTATGTTTCACTATGGGTTTTCATCACAAGTGTCATCATTCTCTCTTTATCTATAAGCAGGGTGCAGAAAAAGCCTATATTTTGCTATATGTTGATGACATTATTCTGGTCACTCTTTCAAATGCCCTTTGTCATACCTTCATGAAATTGTTAGCTGAATCTGCTATAAAGGATTTAGGACCTCTGAGTTACTGTGATTCTGTCAGCTGTGACCGCGACATATTATTTCTCTCTCAGCAAAAAATATGCAGCTAAGATACTTGAACGGGCTTGTATGTTTGTGTAACCCAACAGCAACACCGGTTGACACCAAACCGATAGTTAGTGCTACATCCGGATCCCTTCTTAACGATGTCGACACTAAATTTTGGCAATTGATCGGGGCTCTTCAATAATTCACATTCACCCGTCCGGATATCAGTTACGCGGTTCAACAAAGCACATGCATGAACCCCGGACCACACATGTGAACGCCCTTAAACGCATCTTGATATATGTTCAAGGCACTCTATCCCATGGCTTAATACTCACAAGATCATCAATGGCTTCCTTAATCTCATACACAGATGCTGATTGGACAGGATGCTCGGATACAAGACGCTCGACCTCTGGTTACTGTGTTTACTTGGGTGACAATCTCATTACGTGGTCTTCTGAACGACAATCTATTATTTCCCGCTCTACAGCTGAAGCCGAATACAAAGGTGTTGCTAACATGGTCTCTGAAACTTGCTGGTGCACAATATTTTATTGGAGCTTCATCACTCCCGACTCGTGCCACAATAGTCTACTGTGACAACGTTAGTGCGGTTTATCTTTCGGGTAATCCAGTTCAGCACCAGCGCACAAAACACATCGAATTGAACATTCACCGGGAGAAGGTTGCCTGTTTTATGATGAATGAGAAAGAGCGAGGAAATCCAATCCCACAATATCGAATAGCATATAAGACGGAACCTATATGTTGTCCCAACTCCAAGATTCTTTATGGATTCAATAAAATGGTTCCATGTAAATGGTTAATCAGTAAGCAGAGGGAAGATTTCACAATGCTGAAAGTTGTTTTAAATGGTTCCATCTAAATTTGTGGGTGGGGGGTATGGTTAATCACTCTAGGGTGATTGAGTGATTCTCTACCCAATAATATTATGCCATGTCAACTCACCATTCCACTCCCCATTTTGTACTCAATCACTAGGTATGGTTAATCATTCTAGGGTGTTTGAGTGATTCTCACTTTTGATTGGTTGTTCTCTCCTCTCTCTCTCCTCCATCACTCGTCAATCACTTTGGTGATTACACACCGTTTTTGGTCACCTCTCACCCACTCACCGAAACACTTCAACATCAGGGTATGGTGACCACTCGGTGACTCCCCCCCCCCCCAATCACTCTTCAATCACTTTGGTGATTACACACCGTTTTTGGTCACCTCTCACCCACTCACCGAAACACTTCAACATCAGGGTATGGTCACCACTCGGTGACTCCCCCCCCCCCCCCCCGCTTAACTCTCAGCACATTACACACCGTTTTTGGTCACCTCTCACCCACTCACCGAAACACTTCAACATCAGGGTATGGTCACCACTCGGTGACTCCCCCCCCCCCCCATCACTCTTCAATCACTTTGGTGATTACACACCGTTTTTGGTCACCTCTCACCCACTCACCGAAACACTTCAACATCAGGGTATGGTCACCACTCGGTGACTCTCCCCCCCCCCCCCCCCCCCGCTTAACTCTCAGCACATCATACCCCCCACCCTTATGCATAAATGTAATCTGGTATTATGTAACGACCATTCATCTACTGTTTTTTCCAGTAAGCTCACACAGCCGATATGGACAAAGAACGGCAATCATATGTTCGAAAGATGGCCCGACCCCCAGGAAATATCCCCGTGATCCAGGTACACCAGCAAAGTCACCACTGTAGATAACCCAAATGCTCCTTGCTCCTCTTGTTTTATCATTGTTTCTTATCGTATTGGTAAATGTTTTTATTAGTCTATGCGTAATGGGGCGGTATGCCCGGCGCCATGACCGGAAAACGCCCAGGAACACCAAAACACCGGGCGCCATGTTTCAGAAACAAGGGGGCAGCGCTATAATTTTCGCGGCGGTATGGGGAGGGTGGTAAAAGATTGGACCAATCACATTTCAGCAACCTTTTTTATATTAATTAATAAAACTGAAAATTATTGAATAGGTAATGATGGGTAGGGGCTTTATGACTACGGGCTCTAGTGATATAACGCCCCATAAAGCCCCCGTGTGACGTGGCACGACACGTGTCGCATAACGCCCCACAAGGGGCTTTATGACTACGGATGGCCTTATTATATTATTCTACTACTGTAACAGAGTTGTTTTAGAACAGTAATTTAAACCATATTTGTTAAACAGGATAAAGTGAATGACAAACTAAATAACAAAACAACTCGCAGTATGATGTCATACAATACTGAAGTAATCACAAACTTAGGAAGTCCTTTATCATAGAGGGATTGAAATTTGCCAAACTTTTACGTCGGAATCCAGACCGCCACTGTAGATAATGTAAGAAGCTGATGCATCAGATAAACTGAGGTGATCCATTTCTGAAGTCAAGCACTTAACCGGACCACTGTGGCCCTCCAAAACCGCCAAACAAAAGTAGCATTTCTCAATTCCTCTCCAAATTCTTATCGTTTCATCTGCGGAACCACTACACAACAGATCCGATACAACACTCAAACACAATATGGACTTAACATGCCCTTAAGCGTACACACGACCACCATGCCATCATCATCATCACTCTTCCCCCAAACGATAATCAACCTATCACTCGCACCAGAGTACAAAACATTCTCATCGGTGCTTAGTGCCAATGCATTAATCCCATATCTATGTTTCTTTAATGTAGCAATTAACGAGTGTTTCTCACCTTTTGATGATTTTAATTTCCTCCAAATCTTGATTTTTTTCTCAGTTGATCCAGTATAAACATCACCATGGCTTGATAAAGCTATCGCATTTATTGCATCATCATGCGCATTAGCTACTGACTCTAGGCATTTGAAGTCGGTTGTACGCCAAATCTTGAGTGTTCTATCCCATGAGACTGAGTAAAGGACCAAACCGTCCCAGGACACGGCTAGTGCTGATACAGTATCGTTATGATGGACCCATGTGGATTTCTTGTGTCGCCTAACTTGTACATGATTCTTCGGAGTTAGAATCGTTAGGGCCCGATCACTAAACGTTGGGAGTGTGGCCAACTGTGTTAGCTTCTTTTGCTGTGCGTCATTTTCATCAACTTTCCAAACGCGGATCCTATGGTCTTGATGGGCACTATATATTTTGTCAGCGGAAACCACTAACGACTTTACTGCACCCTTTCCTGTGATTATCATGCTGTTATTCAGATTTTCGTGATCAAATTCATACCTTAAATTATCACGCTTCAACATCTGTATTTCTTTGTCGGAAGAACCTGTGTATAGCAACTTCCCACCAATGCCAAGAGACGAGATGTACGAGTTCTTGTGTTTGATGGTTAAGATGCAGTTGTGTGTAATTGGTAGGTGGTAATAAGAAATTTGAGATTGTGATTCATCTTGTGAGTTCTTGTGTTTGATGGTTAGGGTGAAATGAAAGGTAGTTTGATGCCTGAGGACTTTATAAAGAGATTATAAAGATGAAGTATTTATTTGGCAAAAAGTGTATCTAGAGTCTAAGTTATTTAATTATCTATTCTAATGTTCCCGTTAAAGTCAAACCCATACTATATTTACTCCCAACCGTCCGATCATGCTGAGGTTAAATCTCAGCCGCATAAAATAGGTTGATTCTTCTAGAAGCAGAAGTTAACAGCGGTTTCTCCCCCTCCCCACTCTCCCCGTGATTTCGGTCAGTTTTTCCTCCTCACCTACAAAACTCCCCCGCCATTTCAATCATCTTCTCCCCGTGATTTCCATTCATCCCAATTTTAGGGTTTTAGTTGATCATAATTGTTCATATGTTGCTTTCCTTTAAATTTTCGAGGAACTCCTATCATCTTTAAGGTAATCTTCTATTCTGCTTTGATAGCTGACCAAGATTCATTTGAACTGGCGAACAATTATCTGTATGATGGATATTTTTTGTCATCGTTAATCCAGGAAAACAAATAAGCGGCCTTGAGGTTGATATGATGGCATCGAAGGAGCTTTAAATCTTCAAGGTAATTTTCTATTTAATCCTCACCGCTGGTCACAGGTAACCAACTTCATCCTATGCTACACCGCTATCGAATCGAATTGCGACTTTAGCTTCATTATTATTATTATTTTTAAATAAAGTGTTAGTAATATTTTTTATTAAATAAATTACTAAATGCACTTTACATCAATATCGCAGGTAAGCGAGCAACAAGCTGCGCCGCTACCCCTTTCTGGATAGCAAACCCTAGCCTATTAAAGACAAACCCCTGCCCCCCTGTTGATGAGCCACTGCTGTGGACAACCTGTTGGACCCTAGCCAGCAAACGGATAGCTTCTGGAGCTAGGGATCCAAAGGTGTCGAAGGCGAAGGGGACAAATGCATGTTGGTTATCAGCACATGCTTTAGCGTGTTTATCCACCTTTTTAGATTCTGCTTTCTTTACCGCTTGTCCTGCTACAAAGCTGTTTTCCCTTAAACCAGCTAAGGGGGAGACTCTTGTGAGATCTACACAAGCATGTTTCCCTCCCGCCCAGCCAAAGACGAGCAGGTCCGCTCGTCTCAATGTAGATCTCCCTTCCATGGGGTCTGTAAGGAAATTCATAGGGGCCTCCTTCTTGGCAGAAATCCCCGCTCTCCTCAAGATGTCCCCCAAAACATCCCTCACCCAGTCATGCCGGTATTTGAAACCAGGGAGCTCCTTGCAATGAACAGCATGCTCCCCGTATTTATCTAGCATGCTCCCCGTATTAATTTTAGAAGTTTGTGCAGTTATTCAGATCTTCAATCTCGGGCTAACATTAATTGTTTCTCACAGTATGTGGATTGAAGTTTCAGGATATTACAGAAGGCAATGTACAAATTAGGTCAGTTCTGTTCATAATTGAACTTCCAGTAATCTCAATTTTAGGGTTTTAGTTGATGATAATTGTTCATATTCGACATTTTGGATGATTTATGAGTTATGAGTTATGACAATGTCAAGTCATTGAGATATGGGCATTCAATGATTATGGCTGATCAAGTTTGCTTTAAAATCTATACTTTATGTTTTGATAAATCCGGTATTGCCAAGTCGTTCTGCTGACAGAATATATTATATTGTGTAGGATCATGATGGTTCACACATCAAAGGGCTACTTGTGTACTTTCTTCACTCATTTTGGCCATCTTTACTAGAAGTTCCAGAATTTGTGTTTGATTTCATTACGCCAATCGTTAAGGCTACTAATAAGAAGACACCTATAGTAATTTGTCATGGAATTAACAGTACATCTCCTTTATGTTCTCAGGCTTTATACCGAGGCTACCCAACATAATTTTCATCATACTTTCACTACTATCGATCATTAAGGTTCGTTCATAAACTTGATTATGTTTATTTGCAGGGAATCTTTAGTGACCTGTCTATTCGTGATGACTCTAATCTCTACCCTACTTTTTGGATATTGAAATCTTAAAAAGGTTGTTGGATGATGTTCGTTTAGTTGATTTACCTTTTTTTTTTCATTCTTTTTTTTTTTTTTTTTTTTTTTTTTGCTTCAGACTTCCAGTTTGATTACGTCTTTCGTTGGATTGTTTTGAAGTATCAACAATCGCAACTTGTCAATCTGCCACTCTTGTAAGTTATAGATATATATATTTTAATTAACATAAAGAAGTAAAAAAACTATAATACTAAAGCAGTTTCATCAAGACGTCTAAAATTGTTGCCATACTGAATATAGTTATGTTTTAGTTTATTATACATCAATGATTGTTATAAACACCTTGATAAAAAAACTTATTATATATAAGATTAAAATTATTATATATGTTTTATTATTCTAAATAAAACATTTATTGGAATCAAATTAATGTGTAATCTATTGTAAAGAATCGATGCAAAATTTTGGTGCATGCATTGGAGCTGAAATAAATTTGGTGCAATTGATTTATAACTTGAAGATGCTCTGTACACTAAGAGTAATCTATATTATTTTTCAGGGTGCTAATGCTGGACCAAGTGCTGGAGTCCTTCCTTTGGTTTCTAACCTGAATAGGCAATCAGGTGAGATTTTTTTAAGACAATGTGTAGTTTTTAACTCATTTAAGTGAAAGTATGGTTCAAACTAGGATATATTATTTGGGGTCAGTGTTATCTATGCCTACTAAAAGTTCGAGCTTCATGTTCACCCTTCTAAAAGATTAAAAATACCATAATAGATTAACTAAATTCAGATGCTTGTAATAGTCTCTATACACTAATTGAATAAAGAGTTATGCATCCAGATGATCATAAATAACGTTGTTTCCCATTAATTTGTTCAGTAAAAGAGTCTAGCTTGTAAGTAACTAATATTATATATTATGAAATAGGTAAATATACTATTGAGATTTAGAAAATATGCGTGTGTTGGAAAGACTTGGATCGAGCAACAAAGCCTTGAAAGCTTAGCAAGTTGTGTTTTGACCTTTCACCAACCGGCCCTTTTCGCCACCTGGCACATGTGCCATTAGAGTTAGTGAACCTAACTCATCCCGTGCACGGACTACAAATGTAAGCCCTTGTGTACTTAACAATGGTTCAAGGTTGGCCCAAAGGAGCTAACCTGTTGTGTCCTCAGGACCAGGAACGACCCTTTTCTAGATATGCTTCAAGCAGCAACCTCAAAAACTTTGAATCAACACTAATGAGTATTGAGGGCATGCACTTTTAACACAATCAAGGGAAATTACATCTTGCCCACTCCACGTGTAAATATGTTTCTTAAAAGCATGCACCACTAAAAAAACTATAGAAAGTGAAAACAAAGCAGGGTTTCATCACAGCTATGGTCATAATGAGAGTCGACATTCTTTTTTCTGATGTACTTGGTTTGTGGATTTTGTTTTTTCAATACATTTACCTACTAAATTTTTGGGTTTGTGGATTTTGCATTGTCTGTCTACTAGATGTCGTGTCATGATGTATAGTAGACTAGGTTATGGGGTGTTATAGGTCTTTGGTTTTTGTTTGATTTACATATATGGGGCATGTCCTGTATATGAACTAGTGTGGAACACATCCTCACTACTTGTACTTATTTGCGGTTGCATTTTAATAGAATCACCGGGGTATCCCTTTACCCAAAAATAAATTTTAAATGTGATGGTTTATAGAACTCAACTGGTTTTATATTAATCAGTTTGACCTGGCTAAACAGCCTTGGTCTAACCTGCTGGTTTTGGTTAGACACTGTCTAAACCCAAAATTGGACGCGTATGATGCTGAAGATTAGAATGTCTTTATGTTTTGGAGGCTGGTTGGTGAATCAGTAAGAAACGGGTTTGACGTTTTAAACATATAGTTTTAGTAAACAGGTCTGATTAATAATTTTTATTGAACGCGTCAAAGTTACCATTTTCACGGAACGGGTCAAATTTACCATTTTCAGGATAACGAGCTTTAGGTGAAGTGAGTGCCTAGCTTTTAGATACTCTGGTGAACCTGGCCGTGTGGGAAATTAGTGGACGCATGGTATTGAAAAGGGAGGAATATGTTCATCTCATTAAAGAAAAAGCATGGCGACTGCTTGCAGAGGTTTCTTTAATTCTTTGTTGAAACAAGGTTTCAAGAAGTGATGATTATCTTCGAAACAGTTTCATGTGCTGCCATTGAGAAATGTTGCCGGAGGATAAGCAAGATGCTGCTGAAGTTGGTAGTTTTAATAATTGTCGCAGTGCAGCCATCGTATAGCGAGGCATTAAATACACAATTTTCTTTAAATCAAATGTTATGTTGTTTAAGTGTCTTAATTAGTTTTCATGTGAGTACATTGAAAAACCCGTCCAACGGACGGGTATAGAACTAGTTGAAAAAGATCAACCCGACTTTGCAACATATGTGACATCAGTGGGCCAGTATGGACTTTAAGATTAGTGGAAGGATTATCCACTTAAATTTATCCCTTTAGGTTTCTGTTTACGGTTGATCCTATCATAGATGGCCAATCTGATCTTTTCTTTTGTAAAGAGAAGGTTTTGTCGTTTGTGTGTCTTTGATCTTTTAGCTTTCTCAACAATTAAATACAATTCTTTTGCTATTTTTTGAAGTTACCATATGGGTACTATTTGTCGTTTTGGCTATGGTTTACGTTAGAGGTGGCAATTTATGTTTTATCTCTAGTGCGTCAAACGCATAACATAACAAAATAGCTTGAAAGGAAATGAGCCAAACGTGTCTAATTCATAAAAACAGCTTTTTATTGAAATAATATAGCTTTTGTAACCATTTATGACGCTAATTATTTGCAGCAAGTTTGATTTTATTGGAATAAAAGTGTTCGAGATCAACCCAATCCAAATTCCAACCAGACCAGTACCAAAATAACCCGTTTGACCCGAACCCCTTTTAACCGGTTACCCAATCTACCCACGCCTGCCGTTTTTAAGTTTTCAAATTGTTCCATGCACAGTTTTGTGGAGGAGGTTTGTACTGTTGTTTGCACTTAAAGCAACATTAATTATTTTTTTAATCTCCAAATAATCAAGTTATAAGGAAGTCTGTAACGACAACACCGGTACATGAAGTACTGATGGGAGCCCTGTCGTACATGCTTTGTTGAATTTATTCATTGGCCTTACTGAGGTTCTTTTTCTCTCCATTCAACTTGAAACTATCTAGTTTACAATATGGGAACTTTATCTTTATGCCAACCCTATAAAAGTGCAAAAAAAGAAATCTGGTTTGCGTACTTTATACCTAACTCTCTTATTATATCCCTTTGCTTATTCTATGTTGGAGTTGGACCAATGTTATGTGTACATCTATCTTCTAATGTTTCCAAAGTGCCACCAAAGAATCACTAAAATAAGCCAAAAATTATGATTACTTTTCAATTGTGGGCAGCACTATAAGTATTCAGTAATCATATTTATACTGTTATCATATGTTCACATATTCACATGTGTATGCATTTGTAGCCTTCTTTTTGTTCATGTTTTGGGGAAGTACTTTGGGTATTTGCCGGCCTATCTAACATACGTGCGCTTATTATTTGTTTGGTGGTTCCTTTTCCATAAATTAACATTATTTAGCACCATCCAATCTGACCCGACCCGTTTCCAACCGACCCTACTTTGAGCTGTTATCCAACCATGACTGCAACTGTGTTTTCAAACTATATTTTTAGTTTACAATATCGGGGACCTTGCCTTTATGCCAACCCTATACAGCAATTAAGATTTAAGAATTTAAAATTGATGTTTTCCGGAATGGGATAATGGAATGGAAGAGGTAATGGAATGGATGAGGTAATGGAATGGATCGTTACCCTTCCATGTCTTGTTTGGTTGGCATGTGAGAATGAAATGAAGCATTACTTTTTGTTGTTTGGTATGCGAGAAAAGACGAAGAAATAAAATCAGATGGCGGCGGTCAACGATGGGCGATGATGGTGGGTGGTGATAGGTGACAGTTGTAGCGGCAGCGGCAGTGGTGACAGTGGTGGTGGGTGCCCGCGGTGGTGGGTGGCGGCGGTGACGGTGGTCGCAGGTGGTAGCGGCAGTGGCGGTGGGTGGTGGCGGTTGATAGCGGCGCCGGAGGTTGGTGGCGACGACGGTGGTGATCGAAGGTGGCAGAGGAGATGATCAAAGGTGGGTGGTGGCGGTGATCGGAGGTGGCAGCGGAGACGGTGGGTGGCGGCGATGGCGGTGGCAGGGACGAAGGTGGTAGCGGCGGCGGCGGGGGGTTGCGACGGAAGTGGGTGATGGAGGCGGATGATGGTGGGTGGTGGCAACGGTGGTGGGTTGTGGTGTTGTTAATGAAGGGTGAAAAGGGAATGGAATGGAAAAAAAAACAGGGGGGATGGATGGAATGATTTTGAGGGAATGAAATGGATTTTGGAATGGTCGATTCCATTCCATTGACCAACCAAACACTCTTTTCTTCATTCCTTCACAATGGTCCATTCCATTTCACATCTCATTCCTGCATAACAAACGCTACCTAAAACTTTGGTATTTATACGTAACTCTGTTATGATAACCTATCACCTTTTACCTGATTCATGTAGTGCTTGTACATATATGATCTTGTAATGTGCCACTAAGGAAAAACTATAATATACCAAAGGGTAAATTACATTTTTTGTTCTTTATGTTTGTATCGGATTGCAATGGATGACCTTTAACTTCAATAATTACAGTCACAGTCCTTTATTTGTAAAACCTATTACACTCTACGTTTTTTAACACTAACCAGATTAAAATTTTCAGTTAACTATGGCATGTACATTGCACGTGAGGGTAGATTTGTAATTTTACTCACTTATTTATCTAAAATAAATTCAAACAACTCACCGGTAACCGCCTCAATAAACACTCAAACGTTAACTTTTCCAAGAAGAAATTCATTTCTACGGCGAGTTTATGTTCTGTTAATCAAACAATGGCGACTGAGCAATCTGTATTAGCAATAATAAGAGCTTCAAGACAGCAATATGTATTAGCAATAATAAGAGCTTCAAGACCCAATTTCAACAACTCAACTGACAAAATTGCGTTTGTCATTCACTCAATCTTCCTCGCATCTGGTTTCAATCTCAACGCCACCGGTCCTCTGGCATTCACCGACGACGCACTCATCGCCCCTTTTAACACTACCCTTTCTCTCCCAATCTTCATGTTTTTTTTTCTGGCAACGAGCATTACCTGAATCCTTTCGTCGGCGGCTAGATCTGAAGTTGTTGGTTCTGTTCTGAAAAAGATGCATCTTTATATCTCTCTCCTGCTCTCTCTCCCTCACGGCTCTAACCCGATGTTACAGATCTGGGATTGTCGTGGTGTTGGAAGCGCGTAGTGGCGGCGATGGTGATGATGATTCCGTTAATGATGACGTAGAGATACAGAGGTTTTAGCCAGGTGGCAACGGCGGATAAGATGGCCGGAAGGCCGGTGGATATTAACGGATGGATAGAGACAAGCCGGTGGTATTGACCGAATGATTGTAAAATGAATTTTTTTTTTGAGAACTTAAGAACAATGTGTGTGTTAGGTAGAATTATTACTCCAGATATTTATTTTGGTAAATTACACATTTTGAGTGGACTGCTGCTAAATTTTGAAGTATTGATATGTTAGCGGTGGGGGAGTGGCAGGGATTGGAGGTTGGTTGGAGAGGAGGGAGAGAGACTAAGAGAGAGAGAGCGCTAGTTGAGATAGATAGATAGGGGTAAAATGACATGAATGCCCTCACATGGTGTGCACATGATCTGACTTAACATAAACTTTTAACTTGGTTAGTGCAAAAGGACGAAATGTGTAATGAGTTTTGCAAATAAAGGATTGTGACTGTAATTATTAAAGTTAAAGGCTATCCATTGCAATCCGATACAAACATGAAGGACGAAAAATGTAATTTACCCTATACCAAATAATATAATACCAAATCTTTTCTATTATGGAAAATATCAGTATTCAACAGCCATTTACCTATGATGGTACTCATAGATTGATCAGCATCCATCAAGTATCTATCACTTCCATAGTTCTGATACCACTTGAAAGTTCTGGAATCGATGCACTAGACATGGTTAAACGTTGTTAAAGATGCAAACAGAATCTACGCCAACAATGTACGTGCGAAATCCATGTATTGTTGATGTGTTATGCTCAATGTTCTAAATATAACGTTTTTGTATTAAATTGGGCAACACTTCATTACACGTTCAATTCCTTACAATAGCTTGAAATGTGACAACTACTTCCTATGCGCATGAGCTAGCCTATTCATAGACACATGACACCCTAGCATAGGACTCCTACGCATAGTTAACTCATATGCTACGCAAGTGGTTTCCCTTGGGTAACAATACTAAGGGCATGTTTGGCTAAGCTTTTTGAAACAACTTATTGGCTTTTTGAAAAGTCATAAGCTCTAAAATGATGTTTGGCAATGAGGGTGTATGTGAGGGGAAAAATCCAATAAGTCATAAGTCACTCTATACTGACTTTTCCAAAAAGCCAATAAGTCAATAAGTTGTTTCAAAAAGCTTAGCCAAACATGCCCTAAATTTGGTTTATGTTTCAATAATCAAATCGATATTGTACTAGACCTAATTGATATCAACTGAAGAACATCGGTACTCGTGGTAGATGTATTCAGTTTTACGGTTTCTAGATTTGATAACTTCATTTATCATTGATTTTGATTTTTCTCTTGCGTTTTGTGCCAATAGTGTACATGTATCATAACAGATTGAACCGCTGTAACACTCAAACTTTGCTAAAATTAAGGTGTTACTTATCAGAAATTATAAAATGGCAGGGAGTAAGACCTATATCATTACAATAAATCCAAGGATATTGATCACAATTAGTGTTGCAAGTTAATGATGAGACTCAAACAGTCATCTATGAAGATTTCGCTAGAAGTTATATTTAACAAAATTAATAATTACTTTATAAGTTTTATTAAATAAGCTATTTATTTTAAATGATTTCAACAAATTCAAACATTTGTTTATTTTAAAAATACTAATAATTCAATTGAATGTCGGTTGAGGCTTTGAAAAGAGAGTAACTTCAAAGAACATAACTGTTTTGGTCAAAAATTATCTGAGTGAAATTAATAACCAAATTTAGTTAGTGAGGTGAGGTGCTAGTGAAAACGATAAGTATAATGCTCAAGATCCTGAATTTACAGTCAGGATCCTAATGTGAAAATGTTATATGCAAAGTAAAATGTGGCAAATATAAATGAATGTGATGAACACAAAGGATTTGTTACGAGGAAAAAGCCCTTGATCCTCTTCGTAAAGCTGATCTCCGGCACAAAAAACCCCGGAAGCTGGAAACTACATAACTCCGATAGTATTAATATAGAAAGAATTACAAATGTGAGGCTTGATGGATTAAAGCTAAGTGTTACAGCTCGATATCGTGTAATGATCTGGTGTATAATGTTTGCAGTGAGTGTTTCGTGTCCCCCTAACTTGATCCAATCGAGCCTATTTATAATACAAGTACAAAACAAATCCTAACTAGAGTTCCGAGATATCCGGGATCATGAAAGAATGGGTTATCAACCGTTGCAAGTCTTCAACCTCGTTTCCACACTCTAATAAGTTGGAACATGAAGATGGTTGCTTATTCCAAAGGTTGCAGCAATAATAGAGGATGAAGTTGAGATTGACTTAGGTTGAGAAGCCATTGTTGAAAAGAACTTCGAAAGAAACTGGTTTAACAGAAATTTGAAGAGAAATTTTGCAACGAATAGCACCACTTTCCCCATGGTGGGTGTCAAATTGTTTTGGTTAAAAATTAAAAAGTGTGTTTTGATAACCAAATTGAGAAAGTGAGGTGCTTGTGAAAGTGCTTAGTTTGTTGTTCAGGATCCTTAATTTAGAAAACGATTTATAAGCTGATTTAACTTGGCAAACAAGGATGAAGGTAAACACTTTTGGAATGGTGAAAGGTCACGCGAATAAAGATGAAAAAAAAGAGACATGGGTGCCTCATGAGTGTATAGTTGAATGAAAAGTTGCATGAGGAATGTATAAGTGAATAATACGGGTCGCGAGGATGAAAGCAGTTGATGGAGAAGCTTCCTTTGACCACCGTGTATGACATTTTAACAAAGGCGACGACCATGATGTTTTATAGTTACATGATGTCACACAGAAAGGAAAATGTGTAGGGATGAGGTTGTGTATATGTATGGTCTTTGATCGTCGGGATTCGAGGACGACTATTCTTTTAAGGGGGTAGACTTATAACATCCTGAAAATCCTTCGTTTAGCGGTTTGGAATAATGGGCCATCCATATTTTATTGAAAGGATCGGTGAAAGGGTTTTGGACTCGTAAGATTTTATTTAACGAAATTAGAAGGCCCGCTGAACTGTTTTAAATGACTGGACGCACTTAAACAGAACTAAAGAGATCATTTAGCCTTAATTTGATATTGGAACCTTTCTCTAGCAATTCATCTAATTGCTTCTTTAATTCCAACATCTCTGTTGGTGCTAAATGATAAGGTGCTTTAGCAGTCGGTGCAGTTCCAAGTATCAGATGAATTCTGAACTCTACTTCTCGGTCAGGTGGCAGTTGTAACAACTCTCATCAAAAGTCATATCTATTAAATTAATTTGACCAATAGGAAACCCTAATTAAGGCACTCAAGTGATTCTACATAATCCCTAAAATTTTCAGAATAGTTGAAATCAGGATTAGGGCCCCTAAAACTCAGGGGGGATAAAACCCTAGTTACGATTATCTTTATAAAACGCTGTCAAATTGGAAAATTCACGCAACGTCGACTCACCTGAGCTAGTTGGACACGTGCCTACTCTACTCTAGGAAGTCACCTCAGGCGACACGCGACAGGAACCAGGGATTCCTTCGCGACACGCGGGGGATGTCAAATTTGGGTATAAATACAGGGGCTTGGGACTTGATTCCTGGCTTCAGTTCGACGTAAAAATTTACAAAATAAACTGAGATATTGGCTGTTTACCACAATTAACACACACGAATCACTAATCGACGCCGCAATCAGGGTAATAACTCGATCGCTGATACGATTCAATGTCCGATTGATCAAAATATCCAATGGATGTTTAAGTGTTGCCCACATTAGGGTTTATGCTTTGTCATTCGTCGTTAATTCGATGGATGTTTAAGTATCGCACTTTGTCATTCGTTGTGAGGGTTTGATCTCGTGAGTTATCGTAAATGCTGTATTGATTACTAACCCAGAATTGTGTGCCTGTTATTAAATTTAGGTTAAAAGGCTAATCAGTAGGCTAGGCTCTGCCCAATTAAATCTGCAATGTGAGTCATTCTCTTTTTATCAAAGTATTTTATAAATTCTTAAATATTTTCAAAGTTATAATTACAGGGATTAAGTCTTTGTAATCTCCATATTACAGCCGGTATGTGGGGTTTTGTATACATTACTTGATAATCTTCACCATTGGACAACGAGTTAGCCAATGGGTGATATGACCATAGTCACAGAAACGAGTCGAGTGACAAATACCGAGGGTAGTTGGTTGATATAAAAACATTGTAATCGCTCTTAATACAGTGAATTATAACAAATGAGTCGTGTTAATAAAAAGAATGATTCACTCAGTATTTCCCGCTGACAAAACCTTTTTCAAACATGTTTCAGGTGATCTATTGTGATCCAGGAAAAGTGCCGAGACGCACTACAAGCTTAAGGAAGTGGCTCAGTATAAAATAAAGAAACATGTTTTGTAAAATAAAAGATTTCTTTGTGAAATCTCAAGATTGTAAATTACCAGGTTTTATCCCGAGTTGGGAAATAAAATAATCGGGAAATATTTTAGTTTTTAAAAGATCCTGATGAAAACTTCCGCTGTTAATTAAATACCACGGGATTTCTGTCCCGCGGCTCCTGAAACGGGTCAAACCGGGCCGGGGGCCGTGACAGAAAAAGATGGTATCAGAGCCACTGATTTAAGCCAATTAAGTATTTAGAAAATACTTAATTTTTATTAATTCCTATTTTATGATTATGTGTTTTATTATCTGATTAATTGGGTACAGTATGGGCAGATCTTTATATACTAGCCATTGTAGCAATAAATGCAAATCTTTAAAACTCTGACTTAAAATTTTAGCACTCAGTCTAGAAACTTTACCCGGTAAATAAATAAGTAAACCTTAGTGTGTTTTAATTTTCAGTTATTATAGTTACACAGTCTGGGATAATATTTAAAGGTTTTCTATGAAATTTTGTTATAAAATTTTGACTTAATAAGTTTTGATTGTTTTGCATATTTAAACAGCATGAGTGACTTGTCTGACGCCCTTCAAAATTTAAATCTTTATCCAGTAAGAATAGAAGTTTCCAGAGATTTCAATAGATATATACCAGACATAGAAGAACCTATAGAATTCAACGCTTTACCTCTCGAGAAACCCAAGCCTAAGAAAATGGAAATTGGGGAAAGCTCTAGGCAAATTGAGGGGTTACCATCTCAGGAAGAGCTAGATTTTATAATGGCAAACTATAATACTATTAAGCCTGTTAATGAAAATGTTTTTATTCACTCTCTTGAAACACAACTACCAATGAATTTAGAACCAGCTAGTCCAAACCCTTCAATCCACTCGCAAATAGACGAATGGTTGACTAATGAAATACAGTTACAAAACAATCCCTATAAGCTTTTTCCTCAATACAATCCAGAACCTTTACCAAATCCACCAATGAGTAACGAGAATATTGATGAATTCTGCCATTCCGGTAAAGAACTAATGAATGCTGGGAATATGATCCAAGAGATTTTGGGACAGATCTCCTGGAAATACGATAAGAGGGAACGCCGTTACTAGATAATGAACTGACAACAGATAGGGGGTTTATGGAACAGTGGTGGTGTAATAGTAATAGTAGAATCAGTCTGTAAAATAAAATAAAATTTTGTAAAATAATAGTGTGTATTGATGCATACTATTAAATATAAATGGAAATCGAGAAATCGATAGTTGTGGATATATTGGTGTTATAAACTCTGTATAATTGTTTTGTTTAATTGTTATTTTGATACTAATAAATTATATTATCAGATGGAAAACGCTAATAATGAACCAGTTAACGAAGTTAATCAATCTGAGCCAATGTTTTCAGAACCGGACCGGAGGTCGACCCGGTCGCCTTATGGGGTCAAAGGTCGGACCGGTCCGACCGGTTCGACCGGATTTTAGACCCGGATTAAATTTTATGATATAATAAATATAAAAGTAAATAACTTAAAATAAATAAATAAAAATAAATCCTAAATTAAATAAAAAAAACATAAAAACTCATACACCTTAAAACTTATATATATTTAACTATATAATGATACGATGATTTTAACAATTATAAAATAAGTGACTAATCATCACTTAATTTCATTTGTTATAATAACTAATATATACAATTAATTATGATTAAAGTCTAATACAATATTAAAAGATGTTTAGGTCTCTTTAAAAAATAATTAAACTTAAAGGTTTACTTTTATCTTACTACTAATTAAGGGGTGTAATTTGAAACTTTTGCTTTGGAAATAGCATATTTGACTGAAAAATATGTACAAAATTTCTTCTCAATGCATTATTATCTTTCCTTCTGTTCATCTTCCTCTTCCTCCATTAAAACTTCAAGCTACCGACTTATCTATTAAATTCAAGTTGTTCATATTCAAGCCAGTGTCCACCTTACTTTCAACATAAATCCGCCTGCTACTGAGACAAAACGACAGGGTCTACTGCAAAAGAAAAATTTCCGGCGAGTATTCCGTTTAAAAGAAAAGTTGCCGGCCCAACCGTCATATTGCCAAATTTCCGGTCCGGCCGCCGGTCGCCGGCCGGCCAGATGTTGAAACGGTCTAACACCTCAAACCGGACCGCCTAGGCTGCCGGTCACCGGTTCGACCGGTCCGGCCGGTCCGATCCGGGTTTAAAAACGTTGATCTGAGCAACAACCGGGGGATCAATATATGACTAGGCAGGATATAGAAAATATCGTTGCTCAAGGAATAGCCAATGCTATTCCAGCAATCGTTGCTGCTGTTAAAAATCCAATAGAACCGCAACAAATCGTTCCTAGCAAACGTATTTCTGAAGATAACTTCAGTAATAGTATAAACGGAGGCAGTAATCATGTTAATCATGATAATGAACCACGGCAAGCTCCGCTCCCTAAGAAAATGAAAGCCGCAACACCTGGTTGTACTTTCAAAGAATTTCTTGCTTGTAAACCCACTGAATTTGCAGGCAATGAAGGAGCAACTGCCTCACTGCGTTGGTTAGAGAAAACCGAGGCAGTAATTGCAATAAGTAAATGTGACATGGACGATCAGGTCATGTATGCGTCCAATTTTTTTAAAGAAGGGGCGCTAGAATGGTGGATCATGGTGTTACAAGCAAAAGGAAGAAATAGGGCTTATGCTATGAACTGGGAAGAATTTAAGAGTCTTGTGGAAAGAAAATTCTGTCCCGAGTATGAAAAAGATCAAATGGCAAATAAGTTCTTAAACCATAGAATGATGGGTGTAGATTGTCGCGGTTATACTTCGACATTCTTTGAATATGCTAGAGTGGTACCAACACTGGCTTCGCCAGAACCGGTACCCATTTCTCGCTACATATGGGGCTTGATTGGTGAAATCCGCAATATCGTTAAAGCTACGAGACCTCGTACAATTGACGATGCTGTGGAATTAGCCAATACCCTAACTGACGAATTGGTACACACGCAAGATGAAAACAGGAAGAAGGAATTAGCTCAGAAAAGTACCCAAGGATTTCGTACGGGTAATAATAGCAACTTCAAGAGAAGAGGAACGGGAAAATCTTCAACTCTGCCATTCTGCAAGAATTGCAAAAAAAAAAACATTATGGAAGATGTAATGTGACCTGCAAATTTTGCAAAATGGTAGGACATCGTGAAGAAGACTGCAGAAAGAAAACAACGATCTGCTATAACTGTGGAGAAAAGGGACATTTTAGACCAGAATGTCCTAAATTGGTCAAACCTGCAGACAACAAAGCTAAACCAGCGGACGGAGCTACCAAGAAGAATGTTCGAGCCTTTCAGTTAACAACTCAGGAGGCCGAGTTAATTCCAGATGTAATAGCTGGTACGTTCTTAGTTCAAAACATTTACGCCAAAGTATTATTTGACTCTGGTGCAAACCAAAGTTTTATCAATACGTCATTTTGCAAAGCTCTTAACCTACCTTTAACCAAACTTAGGCATATCTGTACAGTCGAAACAGCAGACAGAAATTCTGTTAGCATAGATAAAGTTTTGCAAAAGGAAAATATAGAACTCTCAGGTCATAAATTCTTTGCAAACCTATTACCTATGAAATTAGCCGAATTTGATGTTGTGTTAGGAATGGATTGGTTAGTAGCCAACCATGCTCGAATTCTTTGTGATAAGAATTCTATAGAAATTCAGGCACCCACAGGAGAAGTAATTATGATTACAGGAGATAAACCACGTAAGCCCATGAAGTTCATATCAGTAATGAAAGTTGCTAGTTATGAACGAAAGCAAGGAATAGTATATATGATTTCAGTAATCATTAATACTAAGGGTAAAGAACTTAAGGAAATTCCTGTAGTCTCAGAATACCCAGATGTATTCCCAGAAGAGTTACCAGGGTTACCACCAGATAGGGAGGTAGAATTTAGGATTCATCTAATTCCAGGAACTATACCGATAGCTAAGGCACCGTATCGGTTAGCACCCACAGAAATGTTAGAACTGAAAAAGCAATTAGATGAATTACTAAATAAAGGTTTCATACAACCTAGTTCATCCCCGTGGGGAGCGCCAGTGTTGTTTGTAAAGAAGAAGGATGGTGCGATGAGAATGTGTATTGATTATAGGGAATTGAATAAGTTTACAATTAAGAATCGATATCCATTACCTAGAATTGATGATCTTTTCGATCAACTTCAAGGAGCTAGATATTTTTCTAAGATCGACTTACGTTCCGGATATCATCAATTGAAAGTACAAGAAGAAGACATACCTAAGACTGCTTTCAGAACTAGGTATGGTCATTACGAGTTTACAGTCATGCCCTTCGGGTTAACGAATGCACCTGCAGCATTCATGGACATGATGAATAGGATCTGTAAACCGTATTTGGATAAATTTGTAATTGTCTTCATAGATGATATACTTATTTATTCAAAAAGTCAGAACGAACATTGTCAGCATTTGCATGCACTCTTAACTTTGTTAAGAAAAGAAAAACTGTACGCCAAATTCTCAAAATGTGAATTTTGGTTACAAGAAGTGCAATTCTTAGGACACATGGTGAACCATGAAGGTATTCACGTAGATCCTGCTAAAATAGAGGCAATTACCAATTGGAAGGTTCCGCAAACCACAATGGAAATTAGAAGTTTTATAGGTTTAGCTGGATATTATAGACGGTTTATTAAGGATTTTTCCAAGATAGCTGTACCATTAACTAAGCTAACCTGTAAAGCCGTTAAGTTTGATTGGGGACCTAAACAAGAAGAAGCCTTTAGAATTTTGAAACAGAAATTAACCAATGCTCCAATCTTAGCCTTACCGGAAGGAACTGAAGATTTTGAAGTATATTGTGATGCTTCAAAACTAGGATTTGGATGTGTGCTAATGCAACGCAAGAAAGTAATTGCGTATGCTTCAAGGCAATTGAAAAAGCACGAAGAGAATTATACGACTCATGACTTAGAATTAGGAGCCGTAATTTTTGCCCTTAAGATTTGGAGACATTATCTTTACGGAAGTAAATTTACTGTCTATACAGACCACAAAAGTTTAAGATATATATTTGGGCAAAAAGAGTTAAACATGAGACAAAGAAGATGGATGAGAATCTTAAGTGACTACGACTGTGATATTCAATATCATGAAGGAAAAGCAAATGTAGTTGCAGATGCCTTAAGTCGTAAGTACCATGAGAAACAAAAACGGGGTCGTGCTCTCAGATTAAATCTACAGTTATATTTAATGGAACAAATAAAGAATGTTCAGGAAACAGCAATCAAAGAAGATGCTGAAGGAATGAAAGGAAGTATAAAAGAATTAGAACAAGGAGCTGATGGAATTTGGAGATTCCATAAGAAAAGGATTTGGGTACCGAAGCAAGGAGAATTAAGAAATAAGATTTTAGAAGAAGCCCATAAGTCTAGATATACCATACACCCAGGAAACAATAAGATGTACCAAGATTTAAGAACGAATTTCTGGTGGATAGGTATGAAGAAGGACATAGCTAGATATGTTTCTAAGTGTCTTACTTGTTCACAAGTTAAGGCAGAACACCAGAAACCTTCAGGTCTACTACAACAATTAGAGATGCCTGTATGGAAATGGGAACTCATAACAATGGATTTTGTTACTAAGTTACCTAAAACAAGCAAAGGTAATGATGCAATTTGGGTAATTGTAGATCGGTTAACCAAATCTGCTCACTTTCTACCTATGAAAGAAATTTTAGTATGGAAAGGTTGGCAAAATTATATGTAGATGAAGTCGTATCCTTACATGGAGTTCCACTCTCCATTGTTTCGGATAGGGATAGTCGTTTTACTTCTCATTTCTGGAAAAGTTTCCAACAAGCAATGGGAACTCGACTAAACCTAAGCACGACATATCATCCACAAACAGACGGGCAAAGTGAAAGGACAATCCAAACTCTAGAAGACATGCTCCGAGCATGTGTGATAGATTTTGGTGGAAATTGGGATAATCACTGTTTTGGTCAAAAATTACCGAAGTAATTAAGTGATCAAATTAGTTAAGTGAGGTAGTGTGCTAGAAATGAGTGTCAAAAATATGTTAATCAAGTTAATTGTAAAAACAGTTTCAGGATACGGCTCAGGATATAGAGCTGTATCTATGATCAAACAATGAGCAAAAGTAAAGTAAACGACACGAGATGTACGAGGAAAGCCCTTGATCAATCTAGATCGCCGGCATAAAACCTCGGGAGCTGACAATCGCAGCTGCCTTGTTCTTCTATTGCTTCACAAATCAGGATACAGTGCAGGATGTGGTACGGATCGACTAAGTATTACAATGAAACTTGAATACAAGTGTAGTGTTTTTGATGAGCTAGAGAGTGAAGGTGTACGAGAGTGTTAGTGAAAAATTGTGTGTTCTAAGCTGATCCGCCCCCATCTATTTATAGTAAAGATAAAATAACAAACTACCCTAAACTTGCGGGATCCACCGAATATTCCTTCTTCGAACGTTGTAGACCTGGTCTTTCGGGCTCAACGTCTCTCCCTCAACAAATTCGTCCGAGTCTTGAGGAGGAGAAGAAGTCCTCTTGACCGTTAGCAAGTCTCAGCCTTTAACCTGCACGTGGTTAATTCAATAAGCCTCAGGATATCGCCCAAGATGTTAGCAATATCCTCTTCCAGCATCCTGGTCACAGATAAACAAACAAAGGCAGGATATTGATCAGGATACGTATGTTAAGAAAATGACCCCTAACAATTGTCCCCAAATATATCGGTTGGGATACCAATCCAACGGATATATTTCAAAAGTTTCACCTCATGACTTAAGGTAATTAATACGACTAGACCCTTGAAATGACAGCGGTGCAATTTCCAAGGCATTATTTACTCTTTACCCCCCTATATTCATCCTATATTAACCGAGGGGCTCCTTATCAAGGTTATCCTTATCTGCAAGCGAACATCAGGTATCTTCTTTTCTATTCTCCTTTCTTGAATTTCTCTTAATTTGCTCAATACTCTTCATGGCACCACGAACGAAATCCCGATCAGACCGACCAGCCTCAACCCTCATAAGTCAAAACTTCATCACCGATCCAGCAAAGGAGATTTGCTGCTTCAACAATGCTGACATCGCTGCTCTTAAAGATTCCGGTGCCTTTCCCACCGGAACGGTCTTTCGCCCCTTCGACCAGGAAGCCCGATCGGACGCGTCATCCGACGAGTGGGTTTGTTTTTTCGCTTATCCTTTCTCTCTTGGACTCCGGTACCCATTTCCACCCTTTATCTCTAGCTTTTTCGACCTCACCGGCCTTAGCTATGCCCAAGTTATGCCAATGGTCTGGCGAGTCTTGATAGTGTTGGATCAAATCAAATCTCGTCATTTTCCTAACCTACTTGTTGAGGACCTTCCTATAGCATACCGGTTGAGATCCCACGGCAATCACCTTTTTCTTCTGTTTTCCATCAAGAACCCTTTGGTCCTTAAAGCCACCAAGAACGAGGATCGATGGCGACGAAAATTCTTTTTCGTAAAAAGAGACTCTATTGATAAGGGTTTCGATCTACCGGTTAAATGGTTAACCAAGGGTAGGATTTAGGGTTTTAGAAATATCCCCAATTGTATCTTCAAACTGTATCCCAGACTTATATCCTGATGTTTTTATGCAGCCAATTTCAGGGATTTAGTGCCTCCCAGTGCAGAATCCGAATCCACGATCAAGGAAATCTACCGTCTTCCTGCCAGTGAAAGAACTTTTTCCCTGTCTCTTACAGATTCTCATCAAAAATCAAGCTCAGAAATGTCTGGTAAGCACATTCTCATATATTAATTATTTTTCAAAAATATGACGAGTTTAAGAATATCTTCCCTTATGTAGTACCAGTCGTCAACCTTGAAGGTTTCGAACTTGACGAATTGGATTGCTACTCCAGCCTTGAACCCACCAAACAAGAATCCAAGCCAAAGTCGTCTGCTACACCAAAGCCTACCTCCTCGAAAACTGTTTCTGCTCCCAAAGGCCCTCCGGCATCCAGGACCCGGGCATCCAGCTCTCGGAAGAGAAAGGAGACTGACTCCCCAGCTGTTTCTGAAACATTCTCTCTTGAGAATCATGGGTTCAATGAAGCCACCTCATTCCTCAAACAGGTAGAATTCTCTTTTCGATATCCTGTACAAGTATGTTAGTCTTTATCCTGCTTATTTTTCACATTAATACCTGTGTCTTTATCGATAGGGTCTGGATCGTCTTATGCATTTGTATGAAGACGCTTGCGGGCTTAACAAGATGTTAAAGACCCAGCTGGAGAAAGCTCAAGCCACCATAGCTGACCAAGGAACCATTGCGGCTGCCAAATCCCAGCATTATAAAGACAAATACAAGGCAATGACTCAGGAACATCAAGCTGCCCTCCACAAAGCTAATGAGGATGCTCAAGCCAAGCTAGATGCCGCCCTTCTTCAATATCAGCAGAATATGAGCTCATATCGGGATAGCCTCAAAGCATCCGTGGTCGTCTCTCTTCTCCAGGCCAGGATAAGGATGGCTTACGAGGCCATGGATTTGGGTTTTAAATGCCCCTCCTGGAATGTAAAAACTTGGGAGGCGAAACTAAAGGATCTTGGAGGCCATCCCGTTGCTCATCCTGCAAAGCATGCCGGTGAAGAGCCTTCAAAGGCGGCAGAGGAAGTGGCCAATGCTGATGATGATGCCGAGAAGAATCCTGAGGCTGATGCTGGGGCGAATGCTGGCAAGGAGGTTGCTGATCAAGAAGGTGCCGCGTCTTAGGCGGCGAAATGGGCGATGATGGATATACGTGCCAAGGCCGGAGCCCATTTTTAAATTTCGTGGTTGTGGTTGTTCAAACAATTTACTTTTCCTGTCTTCGAACAATTTTATATTTCCTGCACTAGAACAATACGATGACCAAAGGTGGATGGGTCCTAGGTTTTAGGATGAAGCCCTTGGTCATCGATTAGTATAACTTGTTTTGAACGTAGTAACGGTTGTAGGTAGACGGGTCCTGTTTTGAGATAGATCCTGCAACCGTTACACAAGTATGGTAAAAACTAATTGTGCTTTTGGCGGATGGGCCTTAGTTTAAGGTAAAACCAAAAGCACAACTTTTGACTTGTTAATAATATAACTATCTTTTGACTTATTTTCTGTTACCTTGCATTACCTTGCATTACTTAGTGTGAGTCTTATCTTTGTAAAGATTCTGTATTGTTATCTTATAAAATATCCTGATCAGTATGCTCAGCAACATAATGCAAAAGTCTTTTATTAGATAGAACTTCCAAACGTTCCTTCAACTTTGTAAAAATTCCTTTAGAAAGTGAAAAATAGTCCAAGTTTTGATAATATTTAAATGATCAGATTTCCAAACTAATACTAGTTTCAAACACCCTAATCAAATATCCTGAAAAGGACTTCGAGAATATATCAGGATACTTAAAATAATGTTACTAAAAACTTAGATGATGTTTACAAAGGAAAGATCATACCAGAAATAGGGTATAAACCTATTACCAAACTTCAATCCCTTTGCAACTCTTCCAATGAAGGTGTCCCCTGTGCAAGGCACTTAGCGCATTAGTTCTGAGCCTCATTCTTTTAGCTTTATATCACCATCTTGGCAGGGATGTCCCCTGTGTACAATGTCTTCAAGTATCTTAGAAATCTACTTAATGTCAGTTTCCATTGCATAAGCAATTTTTTACGTCCCAAGGGTAAAACCCAAGGATGTACTGGAGATAAATCCCTTGTATCCTGGGGAAAATCCCAACTTTTCATGCGCTACAGGCGGGAGTGTATAAACTCCAAGACTTAGAAAGGTGAAAACCTTTAAACCTTAGAGAGTATGAAAATACCCTTTCGTGAGAGAGGGTGATCAATCCTCATATACCTTTAGGATTCAGGATATAGCCAACAGTAACGAAATTGTCAGCCACTTTTACATGGACTGGTCCCGCCACCTTGAACTATCCCTGAATAACTTGCGCTCCAGGCGGGGTGTTTAAACCCAATTCGGAAGAAAGGTGAATACCTTTAAACCTGTGAAGGGATCAGTATCCCTTAAACGTGAGAGAGGGGGCCAATCCTCTAATCTTCCGAGTTATCCTGAGTACATATCCTGGAGCTATATCCTGAAACATATCTTGCAAAACAATTGTAAACTAAGGCGGGTGTTAGCTTAGCTAACACCCCTCCGATGCTTAAGTCAGTATTGAGTTTCAAAGAATAAATTAAACCAAAAAATATTTAAAAAAGATAGAATCCATACCATTCTGAGTTAGAAATTGAATTCTAAACTCACTTGAAATAGAGCTTAAGGTGTATGGCATTCCAAGACCTCGGTAGCATATCCCCCTTCATATTCTTGAGTCTGTATGCTCCTTTCCCTGCTTCTGATTCAAATTCATATGGTCCTTCCCATTTTGGAGCTAACTTGCCATCGGCAGGATTAGTAGTATTTTGAAAAGCCTTTCTTAACACCCAATCTCCAACCTTAAATCTTCTGGTTCTAATATTCTTGTTATATGCCCTGGATATTCTCTGTTGATATGCTGCCATCCTTAGCCTCGCCGCATCTCTCTTTTCATCTATAGTGTCTAAATCCTGACTCAAGGCTTCAGGATTCTGCTCAGGATCACTTAAGGTAGATCTTGCAGTAGGTATTGTCATTTCCCTTGGAATCATTGCTTCTGCTCCAAACACCAAGGAAAATGGGGTTTGGCCTGTTGCATTCTTTACCGTTGTCCTATCAGCCCATAAAACAAAGGGTAATTCTTCTGCCCATCTTCCTTTTTTGGCTCCAAGCCTTTTCTTTAAGTTATTGACAATTATCTTGTTTGAGGATTCTGCTTGTCCATTCGCTTGAGTATGTACTGGAGTAGATGTTATCATTTTGATTCCCCAGCTCTTGCAAAAGTCAGTAGTTCTCTTGCTTATAAACTGAGAACCATTGTCACAGATTATCTCGGCTGGTACTCCGAATCTGGTCAGGATATTCCTCTTTATGAAGGATACTACTTCTTGGTCTCTAACTTGAACAAATGCTTCAGTTTCAACCCACTTAGAGAAATAATCCGTCATTGCTAGCATAAAGACTTTTCCTCCCGGAGCTTTTGGTAGCTTTCCCACTATATCCATACCCCACTTCATAAATGGCCAAGGGGAAACAATAGGTTACAATGGTTCAGCAGGTTGATGCAGTATGTTACTATGTCTTTGACATGCGTCACATCTTCGAGCATATTCTGCGGCATCTTTTCTCATTGTTGGCCAATAATATCCTGTCCTTAATACTTTTGAGAATAACGACCTGCCCCCTGCATGGTTACCACAATCCCCTTCATGTATATCCTGAAGTACTTCCTTGGCTTCAGGATCCTCCAAGCACCTCAAATACAGTCCTGCAAGAGATTTCTTGTATAAAATATTATCTATAATAGTGAATCGTGATACCTTCATCCTAAATGCCTTAGGATTTTCATTTCCAGGGATGTGTCCTTCTTTGAGATATTTCATGATTGGAGCCGTCCAGGATTTAGGATCCTCTTCAGGATGTTCTACTCCAGGATCCTGAATACCAGCTACTTCTTTATCCTGAGGATTCGTTGCAGGATATAGGACATGTAATATTGGTATTTGCGTCCCTTCAGGTATCTTGATCGATGATCCCAAATTTGCTAAGGCATCCGCTTCAGCATTATCCTCCCTTGGTACCTGTTCAAGTATAAAAACATCGAAATATCCTGCTAATTTTTTGAGAATATCGAGATATTCGATTAATTTCTCACCCTTAACTGCATAGGATCCATTAAAATGTTTAGTAATTAACAAAGAGTCAACATATACTTGCAAATTTTTGATACTCATGCTCTTAGCCAACTCTAATCCTGCAATTAAAGCCTCATACTCTGCTTCATTATTAGTAGCAGGAAATTCACACCTAATAGCCTGGGGTAATATGTCCCCCTGTGGTGATTTTAGTAGTATTCCTAATCCTACTCCTCTTACATTAGATGCACCGTCAGTATATAATGTCCAGGATCCTAAGGATTCTCCTAACTGTTGAACTTCTAGGTCTACCTCGTCCTGAATGTCACTACTAAAGTTAGCCACAAAGTCAGCTAAAGCCTGAGATTTTATGGCATTTCTAGGTTCGTATACTAAATCATAAGCACTCAACTTTACTGACTACTTGGCCATCCTGCCTGACATCTCTGGTTTCCTAAGCACATTTTTGACAGGATAATTCGTTTTAACATGTATCCTGTGTGTCTCGAAATAATGTCTAAGCTTTGTCGATGCCATGACTAGAGCTAATATTAATTTTTCTAAATGAGAATACCTAGTTTCAGCATCTAACAAACTTTTACTAACATAATAAACAGGATATTGCTGACCTTCATGGTCTTTTATAAAAACGGCACTTACAGCATTCCCTGATACAGCAAGGTACAGGGATAGTGGTTCACCATTTTCAGGCTTCATCAATAGAGGTGCGGTTGAGAGATATCGTTTCAAATCCTGCAGGGCTGCTTCATGCTTTTCCCCCCATTCGAATCTTTTGTTCTTCTTTAGGATATCATAGAAGTCTTTGCATTTCTCTGAGGATCTTGAGATAAACCTGTTTAGAGCTGCTACTCGGCCTGTCAATCTTTGTATGTCCTTCATATTTGAGGGTGATTTTATGTCCAGGATAGCTTTGATCTTCTCTGGGCTTGCTTCTATCCCTCTTTTTGTCACCATATATCCAAGAAACTTTCCTGCCCCCACTCCGAAATGGCATTTAGCAGGATTCAGCTTCATATTGTATTGATCCAGGATATCAAATGCTCCCTTGATATCCTGGAGGTGATCCTCAGCCTTTTTAGATTTCACCACCATATCATCGATATATACCTCCATGGTGTCCCCCAGTTTGTCTTTGAACATCATGTTTACCAATCTTTGGTATGTTGCACCTGCATTTTTCAAACCAAAAGGCATAGCTGTATAACAATAAATACCTGTTGGTGTCATGAAGGCGGTATCCTCCTGGTCAGAAGGCTCCATTTGGATCTGTTGAAATCCTGAGGATGCGTCCATGAAGGTCAGCATTTCATGCCCGGCAGTGGCATCTACCATTGCATCAATGTGGGGGGAGAGGAAATGGGTCTTTAGGACAAGCTTTGTTCAAGTCTGTGTAGTCTACACAAACTCTCCATTTCCCATTCTTCTTCTGTACTACAACCACGTTTGCTAGCCACCTTGGGAACTTAACCTCTCTGATCATTCTGGACTTTAATAATCTTTCAACTTCCTCCTGGATAATTGCGTTCCGCTCAGGAGCAAACTTCCTTCTTTTTTGCTGCACAGGCTTGAATGATTTATCAATTCCAAGCTTGTGAGTGATAATATCTTTGGATATGCCTGTCATATCCTCATGCTTCCATGCAAACGTTGACACCCTGCGTTTTAAAAAGTTAATTAATTGCTCTTCAATATCCTGAGGGATATTGGTTCCTACGAGCACCGAAATATCGGGATTATCCTGGTCTAGGATAATTTTCTTCACATCCTGCTCCGGATCCTCCACGATATCTTGGGCCCGCGTCTTTAATTGCTATGCTGCACTATGTTTGGTTGAGGATTTCATCGAGGATGAGTAGCATTCCTTCGCCTCCTGCTGATCACTATCAACTTTGACAACTCCCCAAGGGGTAGGTATCTTGATGCATTGGTGATATGTTGATGGCACGGCCTTCATATCGTGAATCCATGGTCTTCCCAGTATGATGTTATAGCAGGATAGAGAGTCCATCACACAGAAACGTTGTATCGAGTTGACTCCTTCAACGTATACTGGCAACTTTATCTCTCCCACTGTATTTCTAGCCTCTCCACTGAACCCAACAAGCACAGTAGATTTTGAAGTGATATCCATTGGAGATACATTCATTCTCTTCAGAGTTTCTAGTTGGATTATGTTGACGGAGCTGCCATTATCGACCAGTATCCTGCGTACAAAATGGTTAGCCACATATAACGTTATTACCAGAGCATCATGGTGAGGATCCTGGACAGTATCCATGTCATCTACATCAAAAGTGATCACTTTGTCAGTTGTGAGGGTAGTCATCCTGACAGGCTTGTCTCCCCTTTCGGCCTTAGCTTCCTTTGCATGTCTCTTTGTTGCCGAATACGAGGTCCCACAAATGTCGGATCCTCCCGAAATGAAGTTGATTATCTTGGCATCCGAGGGAGGTGACGCTGCTCGCTCAGGATCCTTCTCAGTATCCTGACCTTTATTCTTCTTTCTTCCTAGGAGATCTTTCAGATATCCCTTGCTTAGAAGATAGCTTATTTCTTTCCTTAGAGCAATGCAATCCTCAGTCACATGTCCGAAATCTTCGTGGAAAGCGCATCATTTTGACTTATCTTTCCAGTCAGCCTTTTGTTGATTCTTTCGAGGCCACCTAGCCTTGTCTCCTAGACCCTGCATAGCATACATCAATTCAGGAATATTAACAAAAAAGCAATATTCGGACAACTCAGGATACTCTTCAGGATCCTCATCTTCGACAGCATTCACTCTTTTGTTCTCATTTCTACCATACGGCTTAGGCCGATACGACTTGAACGAGGATTCTGACTTCCTATTAGTTGACTCATAAGTGTTAGATGAGTTCATCCTTTCTTGCATCTTCCTGTCATCCTCCAGACGAATATATCTCAAAGCCCTGTTACGAGCTTCGTCGAGATTCCTGCAGGGATTCATTACAAGATCCTGATAAAACTGAGAATCCTTTTGTAATCCCATCTTGAAAGCTTGCACAGCTGTTGCAACATCAAGATGTGGGATATCCAAGGATTCTCGACTGAATTTGTTCACATAATCCCTCAAGGATTCTTGAGGCCCTTGAGTTATCCTGTAAAGATCACTGGTTAGTTTCTCAAAACTCCGACTACAAGAAAATTGACTGTTGAATAAATTAACCAAATGAGCAAATGAAGTAATTGAGTGTGGAGGAACGTTTAACAGCCATTTTAAGGCTGATCCTGTTAAGGTAGAACCAAATCCCTTGCACAAACACGCTTCCTTGAGCTCCGGAGGGATAGGGTTGATCTCCATTCTTTCCCTATACTGAGCAATATGCTCCTCAGGATCCGTAGTTCCGTCGTAAAGCTTCATATTGGGGGTTTGAAATCTCTTTGGGATCTCAGCATCACAGATAGGATATGCAAAACGAGATATCTTGTGGCTGTCCTGGGACACTTCTGGGATCGGCTGGACCACCCTAGGTACACTAGATATCATGTCCTTCAACTTCTGAAGTTCCCTAGTAAGTGCTGATGTTACACCTGTATCCTGCAAAGATCCACTATTGTTAGTAGCATGAGTATTATTATTATTTGACATGTTACCCGTTGGAGGATTTTGCCCATATCCTGACGCATATCCTGAGCTCCTCATGGTTGATATCCTGACCGAGGAGGGTATTTCAGGAGTATGATTCTGAGGAAGGCTGGGTACGATATTCCCCCTGTTATCCTCCGTATACACAGCTGAACTAAAGTTCAACGCTCTGGGGTGTAATGGAGTGACATTGTCCTCAGCAGATCTGCTCGAGCCAGACTTCAGGAGTTGTATTTCCCTTAATAGCATTTGGTTTGTTTCCTGTTGCTGCCTCATTTGTTCCTGCACACTTCCAATTAAAGTAAGAATATCCTCATTAGAAGCTAGAACAGGAGCAGATTCCTGAACACTGCGAGTAGGGATAATGTCTTGAGGTCGTGAAGAGGCTGGCGTCCTTGGAGGAGGTGGTGGAAGCACCGGACCAGTAGTAGCAGAAGTCACAGCAGACACAGTAGAGGAACTCATGTTTGATCTTGAGGCCATTACAGACAATGTAGCAAAAAGTTTTGAAAATAGGAAACCGATTAGCGATTTGACAAAAAAAATTTAGTAAAGAAAGCACCACTTGCCCCACGGTGGGCGCCAAATTGTTTTGGTCAAAAATTACCGAAGTAATTAAGTGATCAAATTAGTTAAGTGAGGTAGTGTGCTAGAAATGAGTGTCAAAAATATGTTAATCAAGTTAATTGTAAAAACAGTTTCAGGATACGGCTCAGGATATAGAGCTGTATCTATGATCAAACAATGAGCAAAAGTAAAGTAAACGACACGAGATGTACGAGGAAAGCCCTTGATCAATCTAGATCGCCGGCATAAAACCTCGGGAGCTGACAATCGCAGCTGCCTTGTTCTTCTATTGCTTCACAAATCAGGATACAGTGCAGGATGTGGTACGGATCGACTAAGTGTTACAATGAAACTTGAATACAAGTGTAGTGTTTTTTATGAGCTAGAGAGTGAAGGTGTACGAGAGTGTTAGTGAAAAATTGTGTGTTCTAAGCTGATCCGCCCCCATCTATTTATAGTAAAGATAAAATAACAAACTACCCTAAACTTGCGGGATCCACCGAATATTCCTTCTTCGAACGTTGTAGACCTGGTCTTTCGGGCTCAACGTCTCTCCCTCAACAAATTCGTCCGAGTCTTGAGGAGAAGAAGTCCTCTTGACCGTTAGCAAGTCTCAGCCTTTAACCTGCACGTGGTTAATTCAATAAGCCTCAGGATATCGCCCAAGATGTTAGCAATATCCTCTTCCAGCATCCTGGTCACAGATAAACAAACAAAGGCAGGATATTGATCAGGATACGTATGTTAAGAAAATGACCCCTAACAATCACTTACCATTAATTGAATTCTCCTATAACAGTAGCTATCATTCAAGCATCGAAACTGCCCCATTTGAGGCACTGTATGGAAGAAAGTGCAGAACTCCAGTTTGTTGGGCAGAAATAGGAGAAAGTCAATTGTCAGGTCCTGAAATAGTGCAAGAGACGACCGACAAGATTACTCAAATCAAGGAAAGGCTGAAGATTGCTCGGGATCGCCAGTAGAGTTATGCAGACAATAGATGCAAGCCGTTAGAATTCCAAGTTGGAGACAAAGTATTGTTGAAAGTTTCTCCTTGGAAAGGAGTTGTTAGATTTGGTAAGAAAGGAAAGCTAAGTCCCAGATACGTATGACCATTTCTAGTGATCCAACGTATAGGACCAGTTGCTTATCGTTTACAACTACCAGAAGAATTAGCTGGAGTACATGATGTATTTCATGTATCCAATCTCAAAAAATGCTTATCAGATGAATCACTGGTAGTACCTCTTCGAGATATAGAGGTAAACGAAAAGCTGAAATTTGTTGAGAAACCTCTTCAAATTGAGGATCGAAAGATCAAATTTCTCAAACACAAACGACTAGTTTTAGTCAAAGTCAGATGGGATTCAAAGAGAGGAGCTGAATACACTTGGGAGCTGGAATCAGAAATGAAGAGAAAGTATCCTTACTTATTCCAGTAAATCTCGAGGACGAGATTTTTATTAAGGTGGGGAGAATGTAACAACTCTCATCAAAAGTCATATCTATTAAATTAATTTGACCAATAGGAAACCCTAATTAAGACACCCAAGTGATTATACATAATCCCTAAAATTTTCAGAATAGTTGAAATCAGGATTAGGGCCCCTAAAACTCAGGGGGGGTAAAACCCTAGTTACGATTATCTTTATAAAACGCTGTCAAATTGGAAAATTCACGCAACGTCGACTCACCTGAGCTAGTTGGACACGTGCCTACTCTACTCTAGGAAGTCACCTCAGGCGACACGCTACAGGAACCAGGGATTCCTTCGCGACACGCGGGGGATGTCAAATTTGGGTATAAATACAGGGGCTTGGGACTTGATTCCTGGCTTCAGTTCGACGTAAAAATTCACAAAATACACTGAGATATTGGCTGTTTACCACAATTAACACACACGGATCACTAATCGACGCCGCAATCAGGGTAATAACTCGATCGCTGATACGATTCAATGTCCGATTGATCAAAATATCCAATGGATGTTTAAGTGCTGCCCACATTAGGGTTTATGCTTTGTCATTCGTCGTTAATTCGATGGATGTTTAAGTATCGCACTTTGTCATTCGTTGTGAGGGTTTGATCTCGTGAGTTATCGTAAATGCTGTATTGATTACTAACCCAGAATTGTGTGCCTGTTATTAAATTTAGGTTAAAAGGCTAATCAGTAGGCTAGGCTCTGCCCAATTAAATCTGCAATGTGAGTCATTCTCTTTTTATCAAAGTATTTTATAAATTCTTAAATATTTTCAAAGTTATAATTACAGGGAATAAGTCTTTGTAATCTCCATATTACAGCCGGTATGTGGGGTTTTGTATACATTACTTGATAATCTTCACCATTGGACAATGAGTTAGCCAATAGGTGATATGACCATAGTCACAGAAACGAGTCGAGTGACAAATACCGAGGGTAGTTGGTTGATATAAAAACATTGTAATCGCTCTTAATACTGTGAATTATAACAAATGAGTCGTGTTAATAAAAAGAATGATTCACTCAGTATTTCCCGCTGACAAAACCTTTTTCAAACATGTTTCAAGTGATCTATTGTGATCCAGGAAAAGTGCCGAGACGCACTACAAGCTTAAGGAAGTGGCTCAGTATAAAATAAAGAAACATGTTTTGTAAAATAAAAGATTTCTTTGTGAAATCTCAAGATTGTAAATTACCAGGTTTTATCCCGAGTTGGGAAATAAAATAATCGGGAAATATTTTAGTTTTTAAAAGATCCTGATGAAAACTTCCGCTGTTAATTAAATACCACGGGATTTCTGTCCCGCGGCTCCTGAAACGGGTCAAACCGGGCCGGGGGCCGTGACAGCAGTCCAGGTAGATTTTCGGGGAAAACGTTGGGGTATTCTGATACTACCGGAATTTCTTTCAGTTCCTTACCTTTAGTGTTAATGATCACAGAAATCATATACACTATGTCTTGTTTCCGTGCATAACTTACAACTTTGATCGCTGAGATGAATTTTGTTGACTTGGTTGGCTTGTCTTCTCGGATCATGATCATTTCTCCTATTGGCGTATAAATCTCAACAAAATTTTGATCACATAGGATTCAAGCATGATTGGCCACTAACCAATCCATTCCTAATACTACATCGAATCCAACTAGATTCATTGGTAACAAGTTTGCCGTGAACTTATGTCCTAATAATTCTATCTTCCCTATTTGAAGTAGTTCCTGTATGTTGGTGGAGTTTCCTTCTGTCGTTTCTACCATACAAGCTTGACTAAGCTTCGTTAACGGTTGATTAAGTGCTTAACAGAATGCAATATTTATAAAACTTTGATTTGCACCAGAGTCAAATAATACATTGGCATAGATGTCATGGACCAGAAATGTACCAGCGATCACGTCGGGAATCATCGCTGCCTCTTGCGCCGTAAGTACGAATGCTCGTGTGTTCTTCTTAGTTCCATCGGTTTCTTTTGCCTTGTTGTCAGGTTCTTTTGTTAGCTTCGGGCAATATGGGCGAATATGGCCTGTTTCTCCGCAATTGAAACAGACGCTAGTTTTTCTTTTACATTCTTTCTCTGTATGTCCGGTCATTTTGCAGAAAGTGTAGTACTTAGCGCATCTTCCTAAATCCTTCATTTTACAAAATTTACAGAAAGGCTGTGTAGATGACTGTCCAATTCCTCTTCTTCTATAGGTACTACCCGAGCGAATTTCTTAAGTAATCTTCTGAGCTAATTCCTTCCTCTTGTTTTCTTCTCTTGTGCGGATTAATCTGTCAGTCAAAGTATTGGCTAGCTCAACTGTTTCCTCAATAGTCTGAGGCCTAGCTGCTTTGACTATATCACGAATTTCATTAATAAATCCCTAAATATAACGAGAAATTAGTACAGGTTCTGGCGAAGCCAGGGTTGGTACCAATCTTGCATTTTCGAAGAATTTTGTAGTAAACTCACGACAATTCACATCAACCATTTTATGATTTAGGAACTTATTAGCCATTTGTTCTTTCTTATGAGGAGGACATAATTTCCTTTCTATCATTTCCTTAAACTCTCTCCAGTTCATAGCATAGGCCATGTCACTTCCTTTTGCCTATCCCTAAAGAAAATAGAAGCATACGTTACCTTATCTTCTTCGGCACATTTACTGATCCTAAGAACAGCTTCAGTCTTTTCCAACCATCGCAGAGCTGCCATGGCTCCTTCGTTGCCAACGAATGCGGTTAGTTTACAGGCTAGAAAATCTTTATAAGTACACCCGGAAGTTATCGCCTTCATTCTTTTAGGATGTTGAGCTTTGATAAAGATATCATTATCTCCATTGACACTTTAGCTAAAATCATTGCTACGGTTACATTTGCTACTCACAACTTTATTATTTTCTATAGGTACAGGTTTTTAGCAGCTTCGATAATTAAGGGTATTGCATCAGCTATTCCCTGAGCTACTAAATTTTCTATAGCACTTTTATCTAAAGAGTTTTCATGATTGTTCTGGACCGATTGAGTAACTTCATTAGTCATCTGAATTGCAAACATATTTCAAATATTAATATCACAGAATAAGTAATAATAAAAATGACATGAACATAATAAGTCAGAGCATATTGTCAAAATCGTCGATCATTGCGAGTTTTACTCTTTTTTATATATTATGCTTCATATATTTTACATAAACCACTACTTATACATATATATATATATATATATATATATATATATAAATATATATATATAAATAGGGTCGGGATTTAGAGAGAACGGTGAAAAGTGTGAGAACGATGAGAACGATTTTGGTGGTGACATGTGGCATTGATGTTAAATTACACTGAGGGGTAATATTGTCAAAAAACCCACTCGCATGAACTGGGTATTCAAATAAACCGCCATAAAAACACCCAATTCAGAAAACCCCATAAAAATACCCAGTTAAAATGCCAACAAAAAAAAAAACTATTTTTTGAGCTATAATTTAGAAAAGCTCAAAAAAACCATTTTTTTAGCCATATAGCTCGCCAAAAAAAACTATTTTTTTTAGCTATAATTTACAACAGCTCAAAAAAAACATTTTTTTGAGCCAAATAGCTCAAAAAACGCCATAAGCTCCCAGTTAAAACGCCATAACAAAAAAGCTATTTTTAAGCTATAATTTACAACAGCTAAAAAAAACAATTTTTTTGAACCATAGAGCTCAAAAAATGCCATAAGCTCCCAGTTAAAACGCCACGCCAAAAAAAGCGATTTTTGAGCTATAATTTACAACAGCTAAAAAAACCATTTTTTTGAGCCATATAGCTCAAAAAAACCATTTTTTTTGTCTAACCGCCTAAATTAATATTTTTTGAGCTCAGAAAAATCATAATTTGTACTGTAAAAACGCCATAAAACACTCAGTTCAGAAAAACGCCATGAAAAACTCAGTTGAAAACGCCATAAAACAATCAGTTCAGAAAAACGCCATGAAAATACCTAGTTAAAACGCCATAAAAACACCTAGTTCAGAAAAACGCCATAAAAATACCTAGTCTAAAACACCATAAAACACACAGTTCAGAAAAACGCCATAAAACCCAGTTAATTTTTTTTTCGAAAAGTATATCAATAGTGTACTCGTTGGAAAGATAAAAAAACGCTGAGTTTTTTGGTGTAATTTTTTTCGAAAAATAATCATGTATAAAAAAGTTATTGTCGTTTAAATATGATGGGGAAAATGGCATGTGATTAGCATGTGCACTTTTGTTTAGATCTTCCTATTTTACCCCTCCTGGTAGTTCCAAGGCCCCTATTATTTACAAAAATGCCACCGCATCAATCTCAGCCACAAACCACTAAGATCTTGTGGCTGAGAATCGTTCTCACTGTTCTCACACTTTGAGACGTTCTCTCATGATCCTGTTCCTATACACACATGTATATAATATAGGGTTAGTTTCGTCTTCAGAAATGGTGTTCTCTCTCGTCGTATTTCCAGAAGAGATTCTCTCCCATGGTTCGGATCCGGTTTCCTGTGTCCATCAGTTCTTCTCCATAGTGGGGAAGTTCTGGCACATTCTCGGGGCCTTTTAATAAAATAGAATGACTCACAATGTTGTGAGAAAAAAGAGAATGACTCACTTTGAATATTTAGGGTTTTTAGTGTAACAACCTGACTTTTGGAAAGTCAAAGTACAAGTCAACGTCAAAGTCAAAGGAAGAAAAGATTGCTAATTCGATCTGTCATTCCTTGCTTAATTATTACTTGTACTTCCCGACTTGTTAATCGATACTTTAATTTATGTTAACTTAGTTGTATTATGTGGAGTTATAATGCAATAATCGTTACTAATCGCTAATCGACTTATTGCTATCGCATCGTAACTCGAATTACAGGTCATGGATATTGTTTTACGTGTGTGTGCTACCATGTGTTACTTTTGCATGTTATGTTTTTTTTGGGATGTTAAATCGCAAACGCAATCGCAACTCTATCGCAACGCAAACTCATCGCGAATCGGAAACGCAAGAGTACTTATGTTGTTGTATGTTAGTTAGGTTAATTGTGTAACTATTGTGTAATACTATCGCATCGTTACTCGCAACGCATCGCAACGCGCCACATTCGAAACGAAAAGTCGGAAGCCAACTCGCAGGAGCCCTCCGATCGAAGGACCATCCGACCGGATGCCCATCCGACCGGATGCCCATCCGATCGGAAGGCCCTCCGATCCGTTACATTACACCGCCTCTCTCCCTCCTTGCCTATAAATAGCACCTGTCACATCAACAATCATTGATGTGACAGCTCTCATTCGACCAGCACACTCTTGGCCTATTTTCTCTCGATTCCTCGCGATTCTTGTAAGTTTTCTCACTAAATCTTGTACTTCTATCATCTACACATGCTTCTTCATCGATTTCACCAACAAATCTTATCTTTTCACCATGAGATCAGTGGATTTGGGCTGTTTTAGGATGATGTCATCATGGGTTCTCAAGAACACCACAGTGTGACCTCATTCCACCAAGAACAACTCAAATCCAAAGGATTTCTACAATGTTTAAACACTAATTTCTCCTATATCTAAACATAATCACAGTGTTTCAAACTTTTCTTCAATAATCTTAACTTTTCACATAAAACCGATAGGATCCGAACTCATTCAGGCCTTCTACTCATTCTCTAGTGAAGTGTCGATCTGAGAACGGATTACTATCGAAGAGATGACCGACTTAACGAGTTGAACATGAAACCCCGTCCAAAACAGTTAACTGATCGGACGGGGTGATGCCCATCCGTTGTTTAACACGTTGGCATAACGTCTCGTTCCAAAGGCAAAGGTTTTAACTTAGTAAATTTTACAAAGTTTCACAAACGAACAGGTTGCCAAACGGATTGCCGTCTGATCGGACTGCCAGCCGATCGAACGACAATCCGAATGGATGACATATGACCTTCAACACTTAAACAAATTTTACAAACTTTCAAAGGATCAGTTTCAACGAACCACCATCCGACCGAACGGCCATCCGTCCGGATGACCATCCGGCCGGATGACCTGAAAGGGAGGAACATTTCTTGATTTCTGAAATACTACAACGAAAACTTCAAAGTTCACATCATACATAAACACATTCATCCCAGACGGACAACCCTCCGAGCGAATGGCCATCCGTCCGGAAGGTCATCCGATCGGATGACAATCCGTCCCACGTTACTTCAACACACCGTTTTGCGCACCGTTCAACGCTTATACTGTCGTACTATGTTCAGGCTAACCTCTCAGCGCTCCCTTCAATCCAAGACTGTGTTTACTCGTTAAACACGATCTGTGAGTATACGCGATCCCTTTTTGATTTAGGCACTTTTGGGTGTTACATACGTTACCTATATCAAATCACATCTATCACACCATGCAACACTTTTTATACGCTAACCGCACTGCATGTTATAGGTGTTATTCAATGAATGCTTGTATGTTATGTTTACACATTGATTGTTGCCTGCCACCTTAGAAACGATAGTACTATAGTTTGGACTCAGCACCTGTCGTGGACAGGGGTTGTTAAGGTCTTTTCTTCACGAATCACAGTGGTGATATGTGTTGCGCATTCTACAACTCGCAGTCACGTCTGTGCATATTTCATTGTCGATAACCTACTTGCTTCACATTTCTACGTGTACATGCTGGTTATGCGTAAATCGCTTTCACTACTATTATGCTATTAAACGTGTATGCTCACCTTTACACAATGTGTATTGACTTTATTTTAACGTATGTGATAGGTGTTTAGGATGCTTGCTTGCTGTGATGAAATCAAGTCTAAGGGAGTCTAGAAACAAATAAACAATTTATGAGTTGTCGAAACTATGATTTGTCTTTGAGAACAATTCGTCTGTAATAACTGCTTATTTTGATATGTTATGGTATGGGACGTAACATTTAATATCTGGTAATTTAGTTGTTATGGATTCTCTTGGACAATCTGTTTCGCTCAGTGCCACGCCCCGATGTTTCCGCCATCGGTTGGGGTGTGACAGATTGGTATCAGAGCCATAACTATAGGGAATTAGGCAAGACTCGACCTAGTCCGGGTCGATGTCTTAGAATTGACCTAGTCTAGAGTCTAAGCACCAACATACCAACTTGTACAAATTCAGTAGGGGTTTTGTACGAGCTTATGTGATAGTCTCGCTCGCACTCGCTTAACACTACACCTTTGCACGAACATCGCATACCATCGCTTTGCGCAAGGTCAACTTTTCCTAAGGCTGACAACACACACGATTTTCAAGAATGCTCACGTAAGCAAGTGATTTGGTCGAGATTAGGTGTGAAAACCGCGAACTCTAGACTAGATTGCCCGCCCGACGCAGCTTTTTACTATAAACACGAGAATTTGCGTTGAATCAGGAGTGAAATCTGTACTTCGACGCAAATCTTCCTCTCTACCCCATGATTCTATAACACAAACAGGAATATGGTCGTTAAGTTAGGGGTGAAACCTGAATCTCGATGACTTGTTCCGCTCCTAATTTTGGTTTTACAAAACTCTCACCAAAGCCTCGACGGACTCCACTGACTCGAGTCACGCCGTAACTGGAAGGATGCGTGCCGTACGCCCAGATTGAGGCGGGAGCACAGTCCAGAAAGCCAAAGCCTGCACTCGAAGTCCTTGTGAATAGTCGACTCGCTGTGGGTTATCGATGTCTCACACCTAGACGCTCCAATCGCTGATTTTATGTGTTTCGATCCTGAGCTCGCAAGCCGCTGACTCTGTGATTTATCGCTTTTATGTGAAATATTATATATGTTTTATGTGGTTTACCTGTTTATGTGTTTCGATTTTTGGAGATTTATTCGCTTTTCACTGTTTACTTTGATAAACACACACAACTCGCACCATACATTTACCTCAGTACGCTAACAAATCGCATGCTATGTTACTCGCAATCGCTACTCGCTACTCGTGTTCGCAACTCTCGCCGTTTATGCAGTTGTGAAAGATAGGTGAATACATGCCATATATGTAGGTGAATACATGCAAAATATAGTGTAAAGCGTGGTTGTGGTGAACTATGTGCTTAGTGTCTCTATGCTTATGTGATTACGTGCCTAAGTGATTATGTGCCTATGTGTTGATGTGCTCCTGAACTTTGTATATATATATATATATATATATATAAGTAGCACGTGGTGATACGCTAGACTATAGTAGAATAAGTCGAAATTATGTCTGATTCCTATGACGATGTCTATTGCAGACAATGTCGTCATCTTATGCTTCCCGATCCGCTCGCCGAAATCACGCTGACAAACGCATCGTATCACTAGTCGCTAAGCAGATGGCTAAGGTCATTCCGCAAATTGTCAGCGAACTTAATGAAAAAGCTAGCTAGTCCTCTGAGGAATCAAGGACTGACTCGCCAAAAGCTACTTTTAGCTTCAAGCAGTTTAAGGCATGCGGCCCCAAAGACTTCACTGGAGAAGACGGGCCTACTGCCATGTTTCAATGGTTTGATTCGATTGAAGTCACTCTGCGCCAAAGCGGCTGTCCTGATAATCTTCGCACTGTTAACGCCACTAGCGTTTTCCAGTCCAGTCCAGGGCGCTGAACTGGTGGACTGCCGAGAGAAACAAACGAGGAAATGATACAGCCTATGGGCTTACTTGGGAAGAGTTGAAGGAGATCATGATGAAGGAATTATGCCCTCCCCATGAGCTTCAGAAGCTGGAGGACGAGTTTTGGCATATCAAACAAGAGGGTGGCGACAACGCGGGTCTAACTGCTCGCTTTAAGCAGCTTAGCATAATCTGTCCTGGCCAAGTCTCTACTCCGGACATCATCATCAAGAAATACATCCACGCTTTACCGGATTGTGTTGCTGACTTTGTGCAAGCCGCTAAGACGACAACTATTGAGGAAACCTTCCTGCTCGCTGCCGAGATTATTGACAAGCGAGTTCGGGCTGGTTACTTCGATAAAACCACCAAACGTCTTCATCAAGTTACCCCTACTCCCACCGCTGAAACCACCGCACCGCAAGCCTCCAAGTCATCTCGCCGCAAGCGTAAGAACAACAACAACAACAACAACAAGAACTGTGCTGTCACCAACGCTCCACTCAATGTTGTCCCTACCCCACCTCAAAACCAGAACCGCCAGGTAGTAGTACCAGTGACCAATGCCCCGCCAGCCAAGCGTGCATACTGGTCCAAACCCGCTGTTCCCTACCTGTACTTATCATCATCCTGCTGGGATCGCATGTCGATTTTGTGTTCACTGCAACCTGTAAGACCACTTTACGGCCAACTGTCGTACAGGTCCCCGCCAAGCTCAAGGTCAAGTTAAGCTCCTGAACTGCCAGCTCCTTTTCCTGCTCCACAGGGCCAACAAGCGGCTCCTGCTCACGCAAGTGCCTGCTATGTGTGTGGTGATCCCAACCACTTTGCAAATGTCTACCCCAATAGAGTGGTGAAGCAATAGCCCCAACAGCAACCAGCGCAACAACATCAGCAGCAGCAGCAGCCAGCAGCCCGCGGACGTGCATTCAACATCAACGCCCGCCAGGCACAAGCAGACAGCAATGTGGTTAACGGTACGTTCCTTGTCAACGGAATATATGCTTCGTGTTTATTTGATACTGGAGCCGATAACTTGTTTTGTATCGTTTGAATTCGAGAAGATCCTTAAACGTAAACGCGCTAACCTCCCTACGACGTTCGACGTAGAGATTGCCACTAGAAGAACCGTCACTGTTAGTTCTGTTCTATGTGATTGTACTCTTAAGCTTGACAATCAGGTCTTCCCGATTGATCTTATCCCAATGCAGCTTGGTAGTTTCGATGTCATAGTAGGAATGGATTTTCTTCATGAAAATCGTGCCGAATTCGTTTGTTTCGATGAAATGATTCGTTTCTCTCTCGCCAATGGTGATCAACTCTGTGTATACGGCGAAACACCATCGAAGGGTCTTAAACTCATGTCGTGTGTCCAAGCTAGCAAGTATCTCCGCAGGGAATACCAAGCTTTCTTGGCACACATCGTAGTAGCGGAGAAGGAAAAGAAAGAGAAGGCAATGAGAAAGGTGCCTGTGGTTCGTGATTTTCCTAACGTCTTTCCTGATGACTTACCTGGTCTACCGCAACACCTGATATCGACTTTCGAATTGACCTCATTCCTGGAGCAAATCCTGTCGCTAGAGCGCCTTACCGCCTCGCTCCGTCTGAAATGCGCGAACTCTCGAGTCAACTCCAGGAATTGCTTGACAAAGGCTTTATTCGCCCTAGCACCTCTCTTTGGGGTGCACCGGTCCTTTTCGTCAAAAAGGACGGATCTTCCGGATGTGCATGGACTACAGAGAATTGAATAATCTTACTATTAAGAATTGCTATCCCTTACCTCGAATCGATGATTTTTTTTATCACCTACAAGGCGCTACGTGTTTCTCGAAGATCGATCTACACTCCGGTTATCACCAGTTACGAATCCAAGACGAAGATATAACCAAAACCGCTTTTCGAACCTATTTCGGTCACTACGAGTTTGTCGTTATACCCTTTGGTTTAACTAACGCCCACACAGTCTTTATGGATCTAATTAATCGCGTGTGTAAACCCTTTCTCGATCACTTCGTCATCGTGTTTATCGATTATATCCTGATCTATTCCAATTCAAAAACCGAATACGCGCGACATCTCAGTTTGGTTCTTGAACTACTCCAGGGAAACCGCCTTTACGCCAAATTCTCCAAGTGCAAATTTTGGCTCGAGGAGGTTAAATTCCTCAGTCACATTGTCAATAGTCAAGGAATTCATGTCGATCCTGCGAAGATAGAAGCAGTTAAGAGTTGGGTTACCCCAAAGAACCAGTCCGAAGTTCGTTCTTTTCTCGGACTAGCGGGCTACTATCGCCGATTTATCGAAGGATTCACTAAAATCGTTGTACTGCTTACTACTCTCACACGTAAAAACAAGTCTTTAGTTTGGGGAACTGAACAAGAGACTGCCTTCCAAACTCTCAACCGTATGATCTGCAATGCTCCTGTTCTCGCTTTACCCGACGGAAACGATGACTTCGTAGTCTATTGCGATGCCTCTAACATCGGTCTCAGTTGTGTTCTCATGTAATGAGACAAGGTTATCGCGTACGCCTCTCGCCAGCTCAAGATCTACGAGAAGAACTATACAACCCACGATCTCGAGCTTGGTGCAGTTGTTTTTGCGTTGAATATTTGGCGACACTACCTTTACGGTACAAAGTGTACGGACTTCATCTACCACAAGAGCCTATAACACATCTTTAACCAGAAAGAACTGAATATGCGCCAACACCGATGGGTTGAGCACACTCTTGGCCTATTTTCTCTTAATTCCTCGCGATTCTTATAAGTTTTCTCACTAAATCTTGTACTTCTATCATCTGCACACGCTTCTTCATCGATTTTACCAACAAATCTTAACTTTTCACCATGAAATCGGTGGATTTGGGCTATTTTAGGATGATGTCATCATGGGTTCTCAAGAACACCAAAGTGTGACCTCATTCCACCAAGAACAACTCAGATCCAAAGGATTTCGATAATGTTTAAACACTAATTTCTCCTAAATCTAAACATAATCACAGTGTTTCAAACTTTTGTCAATAATCTCAACTTTTCACATAAAACCGATAGGATCCGAACTCATTCAGGCCTTCTACTCATTCTCTAGTGAAGTGCGATCTGAGAACGGATTACTGTCGAAGAGACAACTGACTTAACGGGTTGAACATGAAACACCGTCCAAAACAGTTAACCAATCGGACGACTGGACTTGGTGGAGTTTCCGTTGTTTAACACGTTGTCATAACGTCTCGTTCCAAACGCAAAGGTTTTAACTTAGCAAATTTTACAAAGTTTGGTTGCCAAACGGATTGCCGTCCGATCGGACAGCCATCCGATCGAACGACAATCCGAACGGATGACATATGACCTTCAACACTTAAACAAAATTTACAAACTTTCAAAGAATCAGTTTCAACGAACCACCATCCGACCGAATGGTCATTCGTCCGGATGACCATCCGGCTGGATGACGTGAAAGGTAGGAACACTTCTTGATTTCTGAAATACTACAACGAAAATTTCAAAGTTTACATCATACACAAACACATCCATCCCAGACGGACAACCCTCTGAGAGAATGGCCATCCATCCGGATGACCATCGATGAATGCTTTTTATACACTAACCGCACTGCATGTTATACGTGTTATTCGATGAATGCTTGTATGTTATGTTTACACAATGATTGTTGCCAGACACCTTAGCAACGATAGTACTATAGTTTGGACTCAGCACCTGTCGTGGACAGGGGTTGTTAAGGGCTTTTCTTCACGTATCACAGTGGTGATATGTGTTGCGCATTCTACAACTCGCAGCCACGTCTGTGCATATTTCATTGTCGATAACCTACTTGCTTCATATTTCTACGTTTACATGTTGGTTATGCGTAAATCGCTTTTGCTACTATTATGCTATTAAAATTGTATGCTCACCTTTACACAATGTGTATTGACTTTATTTTAACGTATGTGACAGGTGTTTAGGATGCTTGCTTGTGTGATGAAATCAAGTCTAGGGGAGTCTAGAAACAAATAAACAATTAATGAGGTGTCGAAACTCTGATTTGTCTTTGAGAACAATTCGTCTGTAATAACTGCTTATTTTGATATGTTATGGTATGGGACGTAACGTTTAATATCTGGTAATTTAGTTGTTATGGATTCTCTTGGACAATCTGTTTCGCTCAGTGACACGCCCTGATGTTTCCGCCATCGTTGGGGTGTGACATTTAGTTATCGCCTTCTGGTCTAAGTCATGGGTCCCTAATTTAAACACATAATGCAACTTGTATTATTGTATTAACCCAACTCAAACTTCAATGATAATCACGAGATCAAAACCTCAACGTATATAACAAAGTATATCCTTATTCAGGCAACACTTTAACATCCATTGATTTGGTTTCAGATGATCGGACAGGGTATCGTTCCAGTGATCAGGGTTAATACGCTGTCTACGGGGCAGATTTTAGGGGCTTCGGGTATTAGGACAGAAAGTTGAGAGAGAGAAAAGAAATGAGCAGTTTGAAATGTGAAATTCTTGTCCATTATATAGCTGAAATTTAGCCTCGTCGCGTCGCGCGACTAGTATCTTGGTTCACCTTCGCGTGACGCGAAGGGGTGGTCTAGGGCATAGGTAGCATGAGTCACCACGTAGGCATGCCACGTGGTGCTACATGTCTTCTGGTGAACAAGGAGGCGCCACGTCACGTGACCGCACTTCTTCATCACTGTCGCGTAGCGCGACGAGACCCAAATCTAGGTTTTCTCGTTTTTCGTGCTGGTTTTCATCGTACGTGTCTGGGATTTTGATTACAAATTGCTATAGGGCCTTTTGGGAGTTGTTATAGGGAAAAGCCCTTGACCTTCTTCGTGAAGATGATCTCTGGCACAAAAAAAAAACCCGGGAGCTGGAAACTACACAGCTCCTCTCTATTAATAACTTAAAAAGTACAAATGTGAGCCTTAATCGATCGTGAACTAGGTGTTACAATGATGTTGTTATGATTGTGAATGTGTTCAGTGTGTATGTTGTACCTACGTCGATCAAATCAGACTAATTTATAATACAAAGGCTTTATTCGCCCTAGCACCTTAATCGATCGAGAACTAGAGCACCTTACCGCCTTGCTCCGTCTGAAATGCGCAAACTCTCAAGTCAACTCCAGGAATTGCTTGACAAAGGCTTTATTCGCCCTAGCACCTCTCCTTGGGGTGCACCGGTCCTTTTCGTCAAAAAGGACGGATCTTCCGGATGTGCATGGACTACAGGGAATTGAATAATCTTACTATCAAGAATTGCTATCCCTTACCTCGAATCGATGATTTGTTTGATCACCTATAAGGCGCTACGTGTTTCTCGAAGATCGATCTACACTCCGGTTATCACCAGTTACGAATCCAAGAGGAAGATATACCCAAAACCGCTTTTCGAACCTGTTTCGGTCACTACGAGTTTGTCGTTATGCCCTTTGGTTTAACTAACGCCCACGCAGTCTTTATGGGTCTCGTGAATCGCGTGTGTAAACCCTTTCTCGATCGCTTCGTCATCGTGTTTATCGATTATATCCTGATCTATTCCAATTCAAAAACCGAATACGCGCGACATCTCAGTTTGGTTCTTGAACTACTCCAGGGAAACCGCCTTTACGCCAAATTCTCCAAGTGCAAATTTTGGCTCGAGGAGGTTAAATTCCTCAGTCACATTGTCAATAGTCAAGGTATTCATGTCGATCCTGCGAAGATAGAAGCAGTTAAGAGTTGGTTTACCCCAAAGAACCCGTCCGAAGTTCGTTCTTTTCTCGGACTAGCGGGCTACTATCACCGATTTATCGAAGGATTCTCTAAAATCGTTGTACCGCTTACTACTCTCACACGTAAAGACAAGTCTTTTGTTTGGGGAACTAAATAAGAGACTGCCTTCCAAACTCTCAAGCGTATGCTCTGCAATGCTCCTGTTCTCACTTTACCCGACGGAAACAATAACTTCATAGTATATTGCGATGCCTCTAACATCGGTCTCAGTTGTGTTCTCATGTAATGAGACAAGGTTATCGCGTACGCCTCTCGTCAGCTCAAGATCCACGAGAAGAACTATACAACCCACGATCTCGAGCTTGGTGCAGTTGTTTTTACATTGAATATTTGGCGACACTACCTTTACGGTACCAAGTGTACGGTCTTCACCGACCACAAGAGCCTACAACACATCTTTAACCAGAAAGAACTGAATATGCGCCAACACCGATGGGTTGAGCACACTCTTGGCCTATTTTCTCTCGATCCCTCGCGATTCTTGTAAGTTTTCTCACTAAATCTTGTACTTCTATCATCTGCACACGCTTCTTCATCGATTTCACCAACAAATCTTAACTTTTCACCATGAAATCGGTGGATTTGGGTTATTTTAGGATGATGTCATCATGGGTTCTCAAGAACACCAAAGTGTGACCTTATTCCACCAAGAACAACTCAAATCCAAAGGATTTCTACAATGTTTAATCACTAATTTCTCCTAAATCTAAACATAATCACAGTGTTTCAAACTTTCTTCAATAATCTCAACTTTTCACATAAAACCGATAGGATCCGAACTCATTCAGGCCTTCTACTCATTATCTAGTGAAGTGTCGATCTGAGAACGGATTACTATCGAAGAGATGACCGACTTAACGGGTTGAACATGAAACACCGTCCAAAACAGTTAACCGATCGGACGACTGGACTTGGTGGAGTTTCCGTTGTTTAACACGTTGTCATAACGTCTCGTTCCAAACGCAAAGGTTTTAACTTAGCAAATTTTACAAAGTTTGGTTGCCAAACAGATTGCCGTCCGATCGGACAACCATCCGATCGAACGACAATCCGAACGGATGACATATGACCTTCAACACTTAAACAAATTTTACAAACTTTCAAAGAATCAGTTTCAACGAACCACCATCCGAACGAATGGTCATCCGTCCGAATGACCATCCGGCCGGATGACGTGAAAGGTAGGAACACTTCTTGATTTCTGAAATACTACAACGAAAACTTCAAAGTTCACATCATATACAAACACATCCATCCCAGACGGACAACCCTCCGAGCGAATGGCCATCCATCCGGATGACCATCCATCTGGAAGTTCATCCGATCGGATGACAATCCGTCCCACGTTACTTCAACACACCGTTTTGCGCACCGTTCAACGCTTATACTGTCGTTCTGTGTTCAGGCTAACCTCGAAGCGCTCCCTTCAATCCAAGACTGTGTTTACTCGTTAAACACGATCTGTGAGTATACTCGATCCCTTTTTGCTTTAGGCACTTTTGGGTGTTACATACGTTACCTATATCAAATCACATCTATCACACCACGAAACACTTTTTATACACTAACCGCACTGCATGTTATACGTGTTATTCGATGAATGCTTGTATGTTATGTTTACACAATGATTGTTGCCAGACACCTTAGCAACGATAGTACTATAGTTTGGACTCAGCACCTGTCGTGGACAGGGGTTGTTAAGGGCTTTTCTTCACGTATCACAGTGGTGATATGTGTTGCGCATTCTACAACTCGCAGTCACGTCTGTGCATATTTCATTGTCGATAACCTACTTGCTTCACATTTCTACGTTTACATGCTGGTTATGCGTAAATCGCTTTCGCTACTATTATGCTATTAAAATTGTATGCTCACCTTTACACAATGTGTATTGACTTTATTTTAACGTATGTGACAGGTGTTTAGGATGCTTGCTTGCTGTGATGAAATCAAGTCTAGGGGAGTCTAGAAACAAATAAACAATTTATGAGGTATCGAAACTATGATTTGTCTTTGAGAAAAATTCGTCTGTAATAACTGCTTATTTTGATATGTTATGGATTCTCTTGGACAATCTGTTTCGCTCAGTGACGCGCCCTGATGTTTTTGCCATCGGTTGGGGTGTGACATTTAGTAATCGCCTTCTGGTCTAAGTCATGGGTTCCTAATTTAAACACACAATGCAACTTGTATTATTGTATTAACCCAACTCAAACTTTAATGATAATCACGATATCAAAACCTCAACGTATATAACAAAGTATATCCTTATTCAGGCAACACTTTAACATCCATTGATTTGGTTTCAGACGATCGGACAGGGTATCGTTCCAGTGATCAGGGTTAGTACGCTGTCTACGGGGCAGAGTTTAGGGGCTTCGGGTATTAGGACAGAAAGCTGAGAGAGAGAAAAGAAATGAGCAGTTTGAAATGTGAAATTCTTGTCCATTATATAGCTGAAATTTAGCCTCGTCGCGTCGCGCGACTAGTTTCTCGGTTCACCTTCGCGTGACGCGAAGGGGTGGTCTAGGGCATAGGTGGCATGAGTCACCACGTAGGCATGCCACGTTGTGCTACATGTCTTCTGGTGAACAAGGAGGCGCCACGTCACGTGACCGCACTTCTTCATCACTGTCGTGTAGCGCGACGAGACCCTAATCTAGGTTTTCTCGTTTTTCGTGCTGGTTTTCATCGTACGTGTCTGGGATTTTGATTACAAATTGCTATAGGGCCTTTTGGGAGTTGTTATAGGGAAAAGCCCTTGACCTTCTTCGTGAAGATGATCTCCGGCACAAAAAAAAAAATCGTGAGCTAGAAACTACACAGCTCCTCTCTATTACTAACTTAAAAAGTACAAATGTGAGCCTTAATTGATCGAGAACTAGGTGTTACAATGATGTTGTTATGATTGTGAATGTGTTCAGTGTGTATGTTGTACCTACGTCGATCAAATCAGACTAATTTATAATACAAAGTAAAAACGAATCCTAACTACATTTCCGAGATTCCCGGGATCCTGTGAAGACCAACTAAGTGACCATTGTTGCCTTCAAGCTCTTTTTCACACGTTTTCTTCAACAATCTTCACAAGAATTCTGTAATAGGTCATCACTAGCCATTGCAGGGGAATATACGTGCGAATTATTCCTAAGAGGCACAAAAAATGATTAGTAACAACGAGGTTCAGGATCCTTAGTTGCGTCAGGATACTGCTGTATGCCAAGGACATCAAGATCTTGAGTATAAAATTTCACCTCTAACAATAACCACCGAATTACTTACATGTACATGAGTTTGAGCCCGGATGATCACTTTATTGCATTTAATGTTCAAAAGATTTTAAGGTTGGCCGAGTTGTATCTGTTTGATTTTAGTTATGAAGAAAGAAAATATCTTATGATTAAGCTAGGCAACTACATTATTATTATTATTATTATTATTATTATTATTATTATTATTATTATTATTATTATTATTATTATTATTATTATTATCATGAGAAAAGATGAAATGCTTTACAACATGAATGGGATATCTAATGTTACAAAACGGATAGTGGAAACAAATAAACATGAGGGTATTCGTTGATCCATAGTTTATTACAGTTAGCAATAATTCTACCGGTTGCAACGACAAGTGTTAAATGGTGTTTTTCATCAATGAAACATGTGAAGACGGATTTGCGTAATCGAATGGATGATGATTATATGGAAGATTGTTGCATTTGTTATATCGAAAAAGACCTTATTTCCAATGTTTCGGTCGAAGATGTAATGGATGGTTTTCAAAATATGGAAATTCTATGGGAACAACTCTAAAAGTATGTCATTTTTTTCGTTTCCAATGACATCTTAATTTTATTGTGTACTTTCTAATGAGTAACGATTATATAAATTTGTTAAGGTATTGTATTTTATTATGTTCTCACCCCGACCCGACCCAAACGACTTCCGAGCCAAAAATTTAATCATGGGCCAATATATGTACAACAAAACATACCATATATAACAACACTTTAAAATTCCATAATTTAAAGCCAAATATTATTATGAGTGAAACTTGTTTATACAATAATTCAAATAACAATAACTAAAGTTGCATTTATGTAAAGCTTCATCTTAGGACAATGATGAGGGAAACTACAGATGATGTAGTTAGGACCATTCTTAAGGGTAATTGTGTCTTTTCCACTTTTGTACTCCTTGTCGCCATATTGAAGGTCGCATATGGTATACACGTCCGGACGGTCCTTAACCACAACATTATGTTGTCCTTTTGGGTAGTTAAACACTGTTCCGATCATAAAATAACTAATAAACTAAACAACAAAAAAACCAACTAAATAAATATTATATATGTTGAGTAAATTAGTTGGTAAATATATAACATGTTAGCAAACAAGTAGAGATACCAAGGGTGTCAAGGGTGTCGCCGGCCTTGAATGTCTTGCCCTTTTCCCAGCCAGCAATATTCATCGTCCAACCAGCTTTATCACCAACCACAAAACTAGCTGCCTCGCATTGAAGCGCCACCACTAGTAGACATATCACCGCCATTGCCACCACTACACCGCCTCTTCCATCAGCCATGGTTTAGTCCTAATTTGAAGATTATTGTTGTTTCATTTATGGGATGTTTGTGTGGATATGAAACCTATTTATAGCCAAAAAAATACTCATAGGTTTTGAAAGTTTGGTGGTATTTAGATTTTTTTTTAAATTCATATAAGTATAAGGTTTCTTTCTCTTTTGAAAGTTTGTTGCATTTTTATTATTATTATTATTATGTTTAGATTATGGAGTTTTTTTCCTAAAAGTTTGTTGGAGGAAAGCTTATTTACCAAACTTAAAAATAACGTTTTTATTAAAAAAAAGTTTTATGAAAACTAAAATGCTTCTAAAAACGTTTTTATAATTTTTTTTTATGAAAACTAAAATTCCATTTTGTTGAATACGTATTACATAAAGTTTTTTAATACAACTAATTAGATAAAACAAGTGAGCTTGTTTGATGTCAATTTACTATCTGCTAACCCATATAAGTGTGTGCACCCAACCAAGTAAATACACAAACATACAGAATACGAACAAAGCTTATATCAATCCGTATGCGCAAGTTTTCGAAATTTAATCTAGTCGCCGGAACAAATTGGTGAAGAATCTTAATAAAACGAAAATCTGAGTGAAAAGGGTTAGAATATTATTAAACTGATACTAATGATAACAATGTAGAGAGTATTGAGCATTTGAAATGTGATAGGACACATTGCTTTAATCACTTGTACACTAATGCATCATCTACTTGTACATTTTAATCCGCACAACAATACTGACCAAGACAACTATCTAAATGTCGACAAAAATGAGTAGGTCATCACGGTACCTTTGGATTTTTTAACACATTATAGTTTATAAAATATGATAAGAATACGTAAAAGTAGAGATGCTTTTGACTTTGCTATTAGGTATTTATCTTGTTGGTATTTTATTGAATATGGTTATATGTTGCTTTATTGATGGACAACTTCACCTAGAATTGGTTAGCCTCAAGTCATTATTGTTAAAGTAGAGATGTAATGTTTTTTTTTTCTCTCTCACATAATATTATAATAATAATAATTATTATTATTATATGAAACTAACAACAGGATCAAATCATTCTATCATTATTGTTATTTTATGTGAACTGTTTTATTTTGCCTCCTATCGAAAGTTTCTGAATCTGTCATTATACTCACTTGTTACATAAAACTTAGTTAAGGGAAAAATGTATATTGTGTATGATACTTATCCCAATCTAACATATATCTTTTGTATGGAAAGTCCAATATCTTTTATTAAAAATTGCTTTGACTTGATCTTTGTTGCAGTTTACTCTTATCTGAGCAATGCAGACTAGATTGCATTGCATTTAATTAAGTGTGATTTAATGATATCATTGCTAATGTTTGCTTTGTTGATCACCATGAAATTGTCATACTACCATAAGTAAAATATATGCAAATTGAGAAAGACCTTTTTGTGGACCCAATAAGTATTCTTCATAGTTACCAAGTGAGGAAAAAAACATAGTTAAGAGAAAAAGAACGCAACATGCATTATACACAATCAACATTTGCTTTAGGATGAGCATACATAATCAACATATGACATCACCATTACTAATAAGTGAAAATATGGAATTATATGAGCATACATGAGTGGAAAGTTATATCAAAACTATTTTGCATTAACAATCAAATGATTACAAATCATAGTAATGATTGTACAAACTCCCCCTCAACCCTGATCACACAACATTACTGTTCATACAAAAGGAATGATAAGTGATCGAATAGATCTCTAACACATGAGATCTATTTATACAAGTATGAAAGGTCTATTTGCAATCAACTAACGTCACCCTGATAGTAATATCTAACATTCCTAACAGAAAATATTCCTCAGATGTTAGCAAACATCTGCGGAAATCTATTATCAGATCTATTACATAAAACATTTGTTCTAGGCTAACACTGTTACACTGACTAAACCACTGTTCTTCAAACTGCTGTTGACTTGTATCAAACATCTGTTTGGCCATAACAGATGGTTGGTCTTCATGATCAGTGCTTTGTCTTCAACAGGGCTTTGGCCATCAAATAGGGGGTTCTTCTTCTTCAACAGATGTTCCATGCCTTCAAACAGATCTTTGATGTCTTCAACAAATGTTCTGATTAGTGTTCAAGATTCACTATCTTTGGGTGGAAAATGCTTCATTATCTGTTTATTTCCTGATTAGGAAGTCATGTTTTGGCTTTTGAAATCATCTGTTCTTTTGTAGGCCCAACAATCTCCCCCTAGAATAGATGATGCCAAAACAGATGTTTATTTGATCAATTTTTATTTCTCATCAACTTCTCCCTAATTTGACCCTTGAATTGGTGTTCAAATTTCATAGAAAGATAGTCATCTGGATCCCTTTCGAGTCCAAGCCCTAAAAGGACTTGCAGATCTTCATTTTTGAGCCCAAAGGCACTGTTCATGGAGATCCTTTCAACTTCTCCATTAGCCCTGGACAAAGTCAATTCATGGCTTGTCCTATCAGACTTCTCCATTAGCCTAAAGGCCGTACAACGATTTAGAAGAACAAAGGAATCAAACTTATGATAACGCCCTAATTTACAAGGATAGAACAAAGAAAATTCATGATTGTCATCTAATAGATAATAAAGAGTTTAAGTGTGGGGATCGTGTTCTTCTCTATAATTCAAGGTTAAGGCTGTTTCCAGGAATGTTAAAGTCAATATGGATGATGCGTGCGAAGTGTTATATATATTAGGTGTATATTTGAAGCCCTTTTTAACACTTATTTTTAGCCAAGTTTTAAATTTATAAAACACGATATTTCACTAACACTAAACACACATATGGGCAAGTGCACCCATCGTTGAGCGTAGTATAGTGTTGGTAAGATACCGAGGTCGTCCAAGGACACAAGAGCTTTTAGTACCGGTTTATCCTCAACGTCTAATCAAAATAAAAAGTTTAGAAAAATGTTTAAACTAAGAAAAATAAAAACTAACTAAAATGCTGAAAATAAAAATAAAATAAAAAACAGATAGACAAGATGAATCACTTGGTTCCGACTCGTATCTAGTATAACCTTTGATTATTTCCGCACTTTTGCACATAATTAAGAGATTATCTTAGTTATTGTAGTAGGCCCCTCTTTTGAAGGTGACGTTACCCTCACCCCAGTAGTTTGAGTCAGCAAGGATACAATCCTAAAAGGGTGGATTATTGGAAGATAATGAATTAAGTTATTAATGCAGTATTGTGGTAGGCCCCGCTTTTGGCGGTGACGTTACCCTCGGCTAAGTAGTCTGAGTCAGTAGGGATACAGTCCTAAATAGCCAGGTTATAGTATTAATAGTAGTTAACTTATGAGGGGATCAAAGAGTTTGGACCCCCGCCATCCAATACCGTGAAGCATTGAAGGAGGTCCTACTAAATTTGACCCAGGTCCATTGCATGACCTCTAAACGCTGAACAATGGCAAGACCTTTACCAAACCATTCCCTTAACCCCCGACCAGGTAGCCAACATACCTCCATATAGACCGTGGAGATATGAATGGTGAAAATCCTTTATTTTATATAGACAGTAAAATAATGCCAAGACACCACGGACAAACGATAAGGAAATATCACCTTCAACATAAGTAACTAGTTATTAAAGTCATTAATACAAAACCAAATAAAAAGTGCAAAAGATTAGAAATAAAAAGTATTATACTAGACACTTTGTCTTCACCAAGTGATGTAAGAGACTTAGGCAAACATGGCCTTGATTGTCAAGAACTCTTACGATCAATCTTGGATCCCGAGACGACTCACACACTCTACGATGGACAATGGATGATGGTGGTGGATGATGGTGTTGTGATGGTGGTGGGTGGTGGATGAAGTGTGAGAGAGGTGGTGTGCCAAGGGATGAGTTGAAATGAATCCAAGCACTCCTATTTATAGGCTGAACAGAGAGTTGGGCACGGCCCCGTGTCCGCTGGGCACGGCCCCGTGCCTGTCTGACACTCTCTCTCCTCATTAATTGTAATTCGCAATTACAATTAATGCGCCTGCTGTACTTTCGACACGCCCCCGTGTTCACTGGGCACGGCCCCGTGGTGGGCAATAGAAGCTTCTATAGATTTGTCTTTTCTGCTGCTTCTTGGGCACGCCCCCGTGCTGGCTGAGCACGGGGCGTGTTCAGTCTTATGCCTTCTCTATTTTGCTTGGGAAGATGCCGTTGAGGGGTCGGGCAGTCCACTTATGTTCCTTTCCTTGTATTTATGTTGGATTTAGCTGTCTTTTTGCTTCTTTTGTGTTTTTTAGCTCATTTAATCCTGAAAATACAAAAGGAAGACAAAAACACTCTTTTTCCAATATTAGTACTTAAAAAGGGTTAGTTTTATGCCTCATTTGATGTAATTTATATGTTGCATTTTACACACATCAAATACCCCCACACTTGAACTTTTGCTTGTCCTCAAGCAAAACTCTTTAATATGTGGCTTACACTCCCAAATGGAATGGGTAGAAGAGAAGGTTTCGGGCTTGTCGTAGAGTGTCGGGATGTCCAAGATCTTGTTTTGAGTTTTATTTTTATTTATTTACAATCCTATTCGTAATGGTTTATTTAGAACGTTTCATAGGAGAAATTACTTATTTGGGCATAACATGCCTTTTTAAAATTCCATTTATATACGAGTTCACATACCTCACGGGAGAAATCACTCACACTCGGCCGAAGGTGTATTTTTAGTGAATCACTCGAGAGCGGCATGGAACTTATTCCTACCATAAGCTTGCCAAGCAATCAATCCTCCTCCTTTTTAACTTTTATACCTTTGTAAATATCAAGAGGACTTTGTGGGTTAAGGGTTAGGCTTGGGTTAAAGGTAGGTGGTTGGGATAGTGGTTAGCGGTTAGTAGAAAAAAGGCGAAAAGCGTAACAAGTGTCGGTTTTCGTAAGACTTTCTATTTTTGTAACTTTTTTATTTTGATGAAGCTTTTATTCAAACAAAGTTATTTTTGATGAACTTGTTTGTTTATTTTCTTTTTGCTTCATCATCAACACATTTTTTTTTTTATCTTACGAAAAACCGAACTTATTACTAAAACAAAGGGTTAAAAATAAAAGGTTTTGGTGGGTAAAAGGGTTTTTGGTTTGGGTGATGAAATGAAAAGGTTTAGGCTCAAAGTGGTTAACTAGGGGGATTTTTGGGTAGTTGGTAAAAGAAAAAGAAAAATAATGGTGTAGAAATAAAAAGGGTTAGTCCTAATGCCTCCATCATTTACTTACTCGGGTTTAAGTTGATAAGGACTGGGAATGTATCGTCATGGCAAGTTCTAGAGTTGTAAGAACCAAGCGGCTATTCACACAAGAAACGAAAAATGAGCATTTAGTTTAATAATATGCTCAATAAAGGCTCAAAACTCACTTTTGTGGGAATGGGTTTTTATGTGATCAAGTATATATAATCAAATTTTAACTAAGTTTGTCATGCCTTTTCATAATTTTCTTATGTTGGTTCTTTTTATCACTACGCTATCGGTTGTAAATTTGTAAAAATATAACCTTTTTGAGAACTTGAATTTCCCGAGTTAAACCTAGACAAGTAAGAAAAATGAAATTTTTGAAAAAAAAATTTTGGGGTGATTAGCGGTTCAAATAGAGTTTTGTGTAAGGCTTGTATTTAGGACTTGCAAAATTCAAGGTTTTAGCATCCCCCCACACTTAAATTACACATTGTCCTCAATGTGTCCCAAAAATAAATTTTTAGGTTGATTAGATGTGTAAAATGGTGTTAAAAAGTAAAAATTTTGTGTTACTGGGCGCTGAACACGGCCCCGTGTTGTCCGGGCACGGCCCCGTGTTCAAGTGCCAGTAACAAAATTAAAACAAGAGAAACAGAAGTCTGGACACGGGAGCGTGTCGGGTGAACACGGCCCGTGTCCAGGTACCTGAACTGGGCGTTTTTCTGCAGGTGGTTCAGCACGGGGCCGTGTTGGTTGGGCACGGCCCGTGTTGAACCTTCTGAACTGGAGAGAGTTGTCGGGTTGCCTTGTTCTTGTGCATGAGGTCATTTTTCTTGTTCCCCTTTTCATCCTTTACCACCATGAGTGTGTTTTATTCCTGAAAATTAATACTAACTAGAAAACATAAAAATTAATCTAAATTAAACTAAGGATAGTTCCGCGGAATGCCTCCGTGGTGCGCCACGTTTATAAGGGTCCTTGGCTAGACCCAAAGCCGGTCATATGTCACCCAAGTGGGATGTATTGCATCCCATGTTACACCGTCGGAGAGGATCATCCAAGCTTGAGTCTATGATCTGCATGTAGTTGACCGGGTCTTCGTCCTCAATTCTTTTTCCACATTCAAACTTCACCTCCTCATCTCCAAACTTCAATGTTAAAGTTCCGTCATTCATGTCTACCACTGCTTGGGCGGTGGCTAGAAATGGCCTCCCGAGGATGAGAGGGACATCGGTGTCTTCTTCCATGTCTAGGATGACAAAGTCGGTTGGGAAAACGAAGTTGTCAACTTTTACCAACAAATTCTCAGCGACACCTTGTGGAAATTTGACGGATCTGTCGGCAAGTTGTATGCTCATCTTTGTAGGGCTTGTTGTTCCTAGGCCGAGTCGTTTGAACATTGATGTGGGCATGAGGTTAATGCTAGCCCCAAGATCGGCTAATGCATTACGAACGGGAGATTCCCCAATCGAGCAAGGAATTGTGAAGCTTCCGGGATCGATTTTCTTTTGTGGAAGTTTGTTGAGCACTAAGGCGGAGCATTCTTCGCCTAAGTTAACTAATTGCAATGATTCAATTTTCCTTTTGTTTGTGAGGAAATCCCTCATAAATTTTGTGTATTTAGGCATTTGGGTTAGGACCTCGATAAAAGGAATATTAACATGCAATTGTTTTAGTAAATTTTCAAATTTAGCGAATTGCTCATCGGTCTTTTGACGATTTAACCTACCGGGGTACGGAATTGGGGGAGTCTTGGTGGGCTCTTGAGTTGGTAGAGAAGCCTTTTCTGGCGCAGGAGGAGTCACAGGCTGGCTAGAATGGCTTCCTTCATTTGGCGGCAATGGAGCATCCTCGGGACCCACGGTTCGATTTCTTAATGTGATGAGGTGTACTTGTGCCTTCGGGTTGGTTTCGGTATTACTAGATAACGCGCCTTGTGGTCTCTCGAAGAAATTTTGAGATAGTTGATTTAATTGCTTTTCAACGTTTTGAATGCTAGCTTGTTGATTTCTAAAATTCGATTCCAATTGTTGAAATCGATCCGAGTTTTTCTTATCAGTGTCAGAGATGAGGCGAGATATAGTATCTTCAAGCCTTTCTCTTCCACCTTGTTGTTGAGAGAAATTTTGTGGTTGTTGAAAATTAGTTCGTTGGTTTTGTTGGTTACTACTATTGCCGGGATCTCTCCAACCAAGATTTGGGTGGTTACGCCATCCTTGGTTGTAGGTACCCGTTGGAGGACCCGACGGCCTAGGTCTATTATCAATGTAGTTTACCGTTTCTGTTTGTTCATCTAATTCTTTCATACAACTCCAATTTTCATGTGACCCACCACACCCTTCGCAAGCCATAACCGAGGCCGTTTTAGTCATTTCTAGCTTTTTGATTTTTGAAGAGAGGGCCTCGATTTGGGCTTGTAAAGAGGTGCTTTCATCAACCTTATGGGCGCCCGGGGCAATAGATTTATTACCTCGAGGAGTGTGCCATTGAAAATTGGTTTGAGCAATTTCCTCAATTTGGTTATATATTTCATTTGGGCGACGATTACCTAAAAGTCCCCCGGAGCTTGAATCAAGTGTTTGTCTTGTGTGTGGCAACAACCCATTGTAGAAAGTGGATACTTGTTGCCATACCGCTAGACCGTGATGAGGACACTTTCTTAGAAGCTCCTTGAACCTTTCCCAAGTTTCATATAAGGATTCCCCATCCTCTTGTGAGTATGTATTAATTTCAGTCATTAATTTAGCCGTTTTAGCAGGAGGGAAATACTTATATAAAAACTTTTGGGCAAGTTCATCCCAAGTGTTTACCGATCCAACTGGGAGGGTGTTAAGCCAACCTTTAGCTCGGTCTTTTAGTGAAAATGGAAACATTCGAAGGCGGATGGCGTCATTTGATGCTCCATTGATCCGAAAGGTATCACATATTTCTAAGAAGTTAGTAATATGTAGATGGGGATCCTCGTCCGCAAGCCCGTGGAAGGTTGCGGAGTTTTGGAGCATTTGTATCAAATGCGGCCGAAGTTCGAAGTTATTGGCTTCGACATTCGGTGCATTGATAGCGGCGCCGAGATTGCCTACGGTGGGCCGTAGGTAATCCATGAGGGTACGTTGGTCCGCCATTGGAAGTGGGTCCCCCGAAACATTCTCTTGATTTTTGGCTTTAAGTCTTTTTCTGAGAAAGCGTTCGGGTTCTTCTAGAGGTTCTTTTATGTCTCTACTAGAACTGGAGCTCATGCACTACGTAGGAGGTTCAGACGTGGCGCCTAGGTTCCAAGTCCTGCAATAAAAACAGAAAAGAGCTTTTAGTACCGGTTTATCCTCAACGTCTAATCACACTAAACACACATATGGGCAAGTGCACCCATCGTTGAGCGTAGTATAGTGTTGGTAAGATACCGAGGTCGTCCAAGGACACAAGAGCTTTTAGTACCGGTTTATCCTCAACGTCTAATCAAAATAAAAAGTTTAGAAAAATGTTTAAACTAAGAAAAATAAAAACTAACTAAAATGCTGAAAATAAAAATAAAATAAAAACAGATAGACAAGATGAATCACTTGGTTCTGACTCGTATCTAGTATAACCTTTGATTATTTCCGCACTTTTGCACATAATTAAGAGATTATCTTAGTTATTGTAGTAGGCCCCTCTTTTGAAGGTGACGTTACCCTCACCCCAGTAGTTTGAGTCAGCAAGGATACAATCCTAAAAGGGTGGATTATTGGAAGATAATGAATTAAGTTATTAATGCAGTATTGTGGTAGGCCCCGCTTTTGGCGGTGACGTTACCCTCGGCTAAGTAGTCTGAGTCAGCAGGGATACAGTCCTAAATAGCCGGGTTATAGTATTAATAGTAGTTAACTTATGAGGGGATCAAAGAGTTTGGACCCCCGCCATCCAATACCGTGAAGCATTGAAGGAGGTCCTACTAAATTTGACCCAGGTCCATTGCAGGACCTCTAAACGCTGAACAATGGCAAGACCTTTACCAAACCATTCCCTTAACCCCCGACCAGGTAGCCAACATACCTCCATATAGACCGTGGAGATATGAATGGTGAAAATCCTTTATTTTATATAGACAGTAAAATAATGCCAAGACACCACGGACAAACGATAAGGAAAGATCACCTTCAACATAAGTAACTAGTTATTAAAGTCATTAATACAAAACCAAATAAAAAGTGCAAAAGATTAGAAATAAAAAGTATTATACTAGACACTTTGTCTTCACCAAGTGATGTAAGAGACTTAGGCAAACATGGCTTTGATTGTCAAGAACTCTTACGATCAATCTTGGATCCCGAGACGACTCACACACTCTACGATGGACAATGGATGATGGTGGTGGATGATGGTGTTGTGATGGTGGTGGGTGGTGGATGAAGTGTGAGAGAGGTGGTGTGCCAAGGGATGAGTTGAAATGAATCCAAGCACTCCTATTTATAGGCTGAACAGAGAGCTGGGCACGGCCCCGTGTCCGCTGGGCACGGCCCCGTGCCTGTCTGACACTCTCTCTCCTCATTAATTGTAATTCGCAATTACAATTAATGCGCCTGCTGTACTTTCGACACGCCCCTGTGTTCACTGGGCACGGCCCCGTGGTGGGCAATAGAAGCTTCTATAGATTTGTCTTTTCTGCTGCTTCTTGGGCACGCCCCCGTGCTGGCTGAGCACGGGGCGTGTTCAGTCTTCTGCCTTCTCTATTTTGCTTGGGAAGATGCCGTTGAGGGGTCGGGCAGTCCACTTATGTTCCTTTCCTTGTATTTATGTTGGATTTAGCTGTCTTTTTGCTTCTTTTGTGTTTTTGAGCTCATTTAATCCTGAAAATACAAAAGGAAGACAAAAACACTCTTTTTCCAATATTAGTACTTAAAAGGGTTAGTTTTATGCCTCATTTGATGTAATTTATATGTTGCATTTTACACACATCAATGGATAGGACCATTCTTAGTTAAACAAGTTGTATGGAGCGGTCAACTAATATATGATGAAGGTGAAACGTTCAAAGTCAACGGGTATAGACAAAAGAAATATAATGAAGGACCTATTGATACTAATAGATAGAGGAATTCGATCTCTGTCGTGGGTTCCTCAAGGTTGTGTGTTTGCCATATTTGATAAAACAGTTATACAATAGATGATTTAATCAAAATTTTAAATTTTGAGAAAAACAGAGTATTGAGATGATCTTGAATAGCAACTTTATTCAGAGTATCATTTACGGGTCCCAGTTTCATCAAACGATGAATAAAACAATTAACGATTTCAATAAAACAATATTTTAGCCGATGTGTTTTATGCGGAAGTTGAAATCAATATAAGAGATATTGAAATTTCTATATTGTTATTCCGTCTGTAAAAGATTTACAATAAAGAATACTTGAATAGACACATAATTTCTACCCAGGTGGAACAGAATATGTTCTGGGTGTTTTGATGGATGAGAGAATTGACTTTGAACTAATTAAATGCTCTTTTCAAATCAGTTGTCTTCTACCATCGATTGTACTGCTACTTATAGGATAAGGATTCAAGCATGTGGGATGATAAACTATTTGTTTGGTTTATTTATCCCAGTTGGCAACTTGCACTTTATCCTCTTGTAGTTCTCTTACAAATTGTCCACTTACGCTGACCTCCTTTGCTTCTAGAAGGCTTATACTTAGGGTCTGTTTGGTATGGGGTAATGGAATGAACGCGGAAATGGAATGGACGAGGGAATGCAATGGATCATTACCATTCCATGTCTTGTTTGGTTACTATGTGTGAATGGAATGAATTCTTATTGTGTAATGTGTGGTAGGCAAGAAAAACGTAGGAATAAAATCAGCGGTGAGTGGTGGTGGTGGTCAGTGGTAGTGATTGTGGGTGGTTTATAGGTGGCGATGGTGGGTGGCGGCAGTGGGTGGCGGTGGCGAGTAGTGGTGTGGCGGCGACGGCGGGTGGCGATGACGGGGGTGGCGACGGCGGCCGTCGATGGTGGTTAGTGGCGGCGGCGGTAGTATTGGTGGCGACGGCGGCCGTCGTTGGTGGCGGCGATGGGTGGCAACGGTGGTGGGTGGCAACAATGGTGGCGGCGGCGTTGACGTCAGTGGTGGCGAAGGTGGTGGGTTGTGGTGTTTTTAATGAAGGGGGTGGAATGAAAAAAAAACATGGGGGGTGGATGAAATGATTTTGAGGGGATGGAATGATTTTGAGGGAATCGAATGGGTGATTCCATTCTATTGGCCAACCAAACACCCTTTTTATTCATTCCCTTGTAATGATCCATTCTATTCCGCCTCTCATTCCTGCATACCAAACACTACCTTAGAGTCTTCCATCAGTGAGGCTCTAGGTGTAATGATTTATTTTACTTCAAGATTCTCGTATTCTGATTCATGACTTTAACCTTAGTTCAGCAGTTGATGTCTTCTGATTATTACTAAAGTCACTGAAGCTTCTCTTCTTTGTCTGAAAATTATTCGTCGTCTAAAGGTAAGCTTCAGTCGTCTAATTCTTTGGTCTGGTCGTCTGATATCGCTTCTTCAAAGTTCTTCTACGTTGGATGTATGCTTCTGGAAAGCTCGCAGCTGAGTGGACTTCAGATGCTTCATTATAAAGTTTAGATGACTTGTTTTTTATCAGTTGCTCATCAGCTACTTACAGTTCTTTTGAAGTTTTCTTTTTAACACTTACATATATATAATGGTAATTTCAATCACTTTTTTTAAGATGGCATATGAAAAGGCAGTTAAAATTTCTAATTTTTTTGTCATTTTCTTCCATTTCTGCCCCTCTACCCTCATACACCGGCCTCCCTCTTTCCCCCATAAAAACCTATCACATGCCTTCAGTTTTCAATTGCAAATGAAGCGTCTTGCCTTCCCGTCTTCCGGTGGTTTCCATCACCCCCTCTACTCTCTATAATACCTATATACAGATCGGAGAAAAAGAGAGAGTTGGAGAGAGAGATGGAGCTACAAACAGAGAAAGAGAGAATATGATGGATCCGGTCGGTGGTTCCGATGACTGGTCTACGGCTGCATAGCCACCATCACGACAACATCAGCGACAGACAGAGTAGTCTTTCGTCACCACGCTTGGTTTCAAACCCTAATGATATTGGCCAAAGGTACGATTTTCTTCATTTATTTTTTAATCTTCTGAACAGGTTTATTTTTCACTGTTAAGGTTTGTTGAATTGATGATCTGAATCTGCAATGCGTTTACTTAACAACGGGCCGACAAGAGATGAATTGATCTCCAATTTCTACAGGAAAGAGATCCAAGATATTTTAAAACTCATAAAATTAGGGTTTGAAATTTGTGAAATTGAAATTAGGCTGAGGTTGGTTACAACGGCTGAGGTGGGTACGCCGGTAAAGCCAATTGGATTAGGAGATCAAGACGAATGATTATCGAAAACAACCAATATTGGTTAATGGAATGGGAGGCTGTAGCGAAAGCATATCAAGAGCTTTTAGTGTATATGTGTTAGCAGAAATTTACCACTAACTTGCCTTATGTGAAGTCTTTGTTTTAGGTTGGTTTAGGTGGTTGAAGAATGCAATTTCGCCAAGCAGGATTTGTGCAGGGATGAGCGGATTAGAGAGGCGTATGCGCCGCAACTTGATCAGTTGCCTGTTGATATGATGACTGGTGGTGATCAATGTGGTGCCAAAGCGGTTCAGGCCGATCTCCATATCGGCGAAGCCATTGAGCATGAGGTTAGTTGTTTCATATTTTTATCTTTTTGTTTATAATAGTTTGTTTATGATAGTTAGATGTAACCAAAATGGGCTACAATACATTGTGTTTGGAAGTGGTTCAGATGATTAACCATTGGTGAAAATTTGCTTAAGCAATTGAGAACACTGGTCGTATTGGGTCTGCTTATGCTATAATGATGGTAAATTCTTGTTGTTCATTATGCTTACACTATAAACTCTAAAGTCAAATGTTTGTAATTCAGTTGCAGTTCAAATGTTGTTAAAATATAGTTTTAATTTACCTAGAAACTTTTATCCTCAGTAGATCATTAGTATATGAATAGTTAATGCATATTAGTCATCAAAAAAAAAAACAAAAAAAATGACCCGACCGACCCGAAACCCGTTCTGACCCGGACTTGTTTTGACCCCAACCAAAACAACCTGTTTTTTTAATTGACCCGTTTTGACCCATGATCCGACCAGTGTTCAAAAATTACTTAAAAATCATAAATTATATGTATATATATATATAACTTTTACCCTCATTAGATCATTAGTATATGAATAGTTAACGCATATTAGTCATAAAAAAAAAACAAAAAGCTGACCCGACCGACCCGAAACCCGTTCTGACCCGGACCTGTTTTGACCCCAACCAAAACAACCTGTTTTATTAATTGACCCGTTTTGACCCATGATAGAAGTTATAGAAGTTATAGAACTAACAGTAGTGATGTTGTTTCTTTCACTTTCACAGCTCCAATTGCACGCCCGGTGATCTCTAACAACGGTTTTCTGCTCGATAATCAAACCAGTAATGATTCAAACTCATCATCTTTGACATGTAATGTTATTGGACCTGATGTTTTAAGTGCTCTTTTGCAGCAAAAACTGATGGAATTAACCATTAGTCCCGTTTCGGTTTCTCAAGATTCTTTGTTAGCAACGGAAACCGACATTGGAGAGGATTCGAGTAACGGGTTTTCTTCATACAAGCCGAATGATGATTCAAGTTACGTCTAGCCTTGTTCAAAAATCACGATAAGCGGAACTTGTTTGCACATCGAGTAAGTAGGGTTCTGTTATTTTGTATTTCATCCAAAAGCTCCTCAAGCAGACAAAGTTCTGTGTAAGAAATGATGATAAGATATACTTTTATTTTGTCATTTGTACAAGGAGATTTCGTTACTTCTTATATCTAGAAGACACAATATAATAAGAATAATTAATCTGATAAAAAGAAAATCAATCTTGTTGCAGATGCTTTCAAATTATATGATTTAAGGCTGACGAGCTTCATTGAGCGCGAGGAGGTAATGTCGTTCTATTTCTTGATATTATTTCTTTTTGGGGAAATGCATATTTCTTGTTTTTGTTTGTAATTTGAAAGCTCATTTTTCCCATATGGATTGTACATCCCAAATATTTTGAACACTGAATGCTGGAAACTTTTTTTCATGGTAGCAGTTGAAGGAGATGGTTTTGGCGCTTCTTCATGAATCTGATCTTGAACTATCGAATGACATAATCAAATCAATGGTAAATAAGGTGGGCATTGCTTCTTTGTTATTGGTACAGGTGGCAAAGTCAAGCCATTTACATGTAAATGGTTCAATTTGGGTTATGTTTTATCTCTAATGGGTTGAGCGTGTCAAACTGGTTGAAAGTCGCACAAAGCGAAAATTTAATGCATATAACATCCTAGATCTGTTATTTATACTAATTAGATGATCATGAAATCATATATTTTGGTAATCAAATTTGAGTATTTGATGTACGTACTAAATTACTAATAACTTATAGTAAATTTTAAAATGGATAAAAGATGTTTCGGGTCAACCCAGCCGTTACCAAACCCGGCCTCATACTTGAATTGTGATGATTGTACCTTTTGTTTATTATCCAGACGTACATTCACTGAAGCAGATAGTAAAGGTGATGGTAGGATCGACCAAGAAGAATGGAGAGAATATGTAGACAAAAACCCGTCGTTATTGAAGAACATGACTCTTCCTCATTTAATGTAAGCTCTAAAACTTCCGCTGATGCAGCCTTCCTTTGAGTTATATACATGAGCATAGATAATCATGCATGTTATTAAGTTATATTATTGCTTTTGTCCACATAAAAAAGAGATGTGTCACAATGAAATCATACATTCTGATCATTTTACTCATTAACGGGACGACTCCAATGATTATTATTTTTAATGGTGGATTTTCAGGGACATAACGTTGAGGTTTCCAAGCTTTGTGATGAATAGCCAGGGAGAGGAGACGTACACGACAGGCTAAAACAGTCTTTTTCGTACGTGATCAACGTGTAAAAAATGTATCCAAGTGTGACAGAAGCCTGCCTTCCTTCCTTTTATAGGAGTAGTTAAGATAAAACTTGGTTCTGTTTCATTATTTTGGATGGTTCTTGTGCCGATTTCTACTTTGGTACTTGGGAGTTAAATGTTAGCCACTACATGATGGACAAAAACATGAATAAAAAATGTTGATATTGGAAGCCTCTATAGATATAATATTGTATGTGTTTATTTTTTTTATTTGGATGACATAATATATGTGTATGGATGGATGGTTGCAAGGCCGTCATAAGAATTCGAGAAATTTAGGGGTTTTTTGTGACTAGAGAAAAGGAACTCTAAAATATGAACTTATAATTAGAAAATGGGCCCTGTCAAAAAGATTTTGTTATTTGATTTGAGTTTAAAATTCTAAGTTTTCAGTTGAGTTACTTAGGGTTAAATGAAAATTGGGTTTATATAGACTAAAATTAAATAGGTTATTGGGTATAAAAATCATATTGGGTTGTAAATATTAGTGGGTTTTTATGCTTACAATAATTATATACAAAAACAAAAAAATTGGGCTGAGAAAAGTGGGCATTGGGCCCACTCTCCCTTGCTAAGAGTCAACCCCCCCCCCCCCTCCCCCCCCCCCCACACACTACACGTCTTAGTGAACCTTTGGTCAAACTGAATGGCGTCATTGATAATTTAAATGTAAATATAGCCAATTAAAAACAAAATGCAATAACTGAGCGGGTCTAACTGTCAAAGGGGACCTAAAGTTTATTTAAATAACTGCAACCTTAAATTTATATTATACTATACAATATATCACTAGAAAATTTATATTGTACGTACGGGTAAACTTGATGTGTATCTTTTTCCCGTCACGTATCGTTGGCTCCGCCGCAACGCGCGGGTTTCCCACTAGTATGGACTAAAAAATTCAAGTAGTGTAAGTGGGCTTCAATAAAACATAAATTATTAGTGGTTGGGCTGGAAGGCTAAAGTTGGTACAAGAATGAAAAGAAAATTGGAGCACAAGAAAGGGATTTAATATAAAATCTTAGTAATTAGGCTATAGTTTAGTGTTCAAGAGAAATTATCTTTTGTGGAGTGTAAGTATAAAAAAAAATTAGCCGTAAAAAAAATATATACAAAATCTTAGTGACTGACAATTGTTGGGTGGACAGTTGGAGAAGCAAGAAAAAAAAAAGAAAGAAACTTGTGACGGAAGAGAGGCACGGTTGAAATGCAATTGAAGAGAGAAAGGGCGATTGATTATTGTTTTGATGCAAGATAGAAAAAGAAAAATCACATTAATGGTTTGGCTTGAACTATTTAATTTGTTTTTATTTTAGTTTCTTGCCATGAACAAAACTGATTTTGTTTTCGTTTTTATACACATGTCTCTTGGCTAAAACTCTATAATCACTCGGATAAAAAAGAATGCTAGCATGTGTTGATTTTTGGTTCGACTTTCTAGTTTGACTTTGATGTTATTTTAGTAAAATCTTAATTTAATGTTTATTAATGATCATTCATGCATGTTATAATCGGTTTCATTTATTAACTAGTATTTTGCCTGTTGCACGCGACGGATGGAAATGTGTAGTAAGACAATACATGATTCATGAAGGCGCAGTGTGAAAGACAAATACAAAAAAAAATGCAAAACATAATCCGTAAACACTAGTACAAAAATGATCAAATAATGCGGGTAAATTGCCTATCAAATGCGGTTCTAGAACCGCATCTTATGGCATAGCATTATATGGCTATAAGCTAAAAGATGCGGTTCCAAAAGATGCAGTTCTAGACCCGCGTCTTTTGACAATTTAAGCAAAATCTAGTTTTTCCCCATATATTCAAAAGATGCGGTTCTAGAACCGCATCTTTTGGCATTTAAGCTAAAAATATATTTATTTATTTATTTTGGTTCAATTTCCAAGAAATATTATTAAAAAATCTTAATAAACTCTCATTATAAACAAATTATCTAAAAATGAAAATAAAATATACTAAAAAACAAAATTAAACTTAAAACCAATATAATATAACCCAATAATATAAATTACAAAGCTTTCAAAGTAACATAAAATGACAAAAGTTCCGAAGTAATACAAATACATATATATCTAAAGATGAAAGTATATACAATAGCTTCTCGAACGAAGTCTTCATACTTGCAACCCAAATCGATGTCTTCAATTCATACTTGCAACCTGAACCGTAGAAGTTGCCTAACAAAACATAACATTACATTAATAAATCGAAGCTTAAAATATATACGCAAGTGTAAATAAGTATAAAATATAATCTTTAAATTCAAATGTCAAAACGGGCAATACTGGATGATGGGGTAGGACTTAACTGAGGTAAAGAAGTATTTGCTTTAAATAAAACTTTTGTTTCTAATTAAACGTAAAAGTACGTAACTTTAACAACTTTATATTGGCAAATTGCACTCAAATACCACAATACTTACTTTTAGAAGGCACATAAAAGAATATACGGAAACTTATATAAACAAGGTTTGAATGAATTATGAATAGTTTAACTTGTGATTAATGCTTTTATAAAAGACAATTTGACAGGAACTCATAAAACATCACCTTAAGAAGAACCAAAACAAATAAACAAGTGCAGCCAATGGAGACTTACATGTAAGGCCCTGCAAACAAAACAACGGATAATATTTATCAATTAATTATATCAACTCTAATCCTTTTCTTTATCCAGTTTATGAACTAAAACAACACAATTTAATTATAACTAACCAGAGTCTCTTGAGAGCATTGAAACAGAGACATGTGTCCTCAACCAGCACTGGCCCTTTCACCTATACACACATTCCCACATCATAAAAACTAAAACTTTTAATAATTATTAACATAAATTATAGAATACGAGTATTGAGTAATGAGTGGACCTGATTAGCAGCTAAACAAGCTCTCCTTAGAAATATCTTTTGGGTTGCATTGAAGTTCCGGCACTGTTAATGATCAATCAACCATAACATAATAAATCAATAATAACAGTAATAATAATAAATGTTGGATGAAAATTGGGGTATTATAAGTGAAGAAGATACATACAGTCGAGTTTAAGGGACTAAAAGGGGATTGATTGCCCTAAAATAACTTCTTTTTTGAGCTTTGTGGCGTTTCCGGTCGTCTCTAGAGGTAACTTCACCAGTCCGACACCCACCACCGCACACGTCGCCACCATTTTCCGAGTGTTATCGTCTCCTGTGCAATTTTAAAATTGACAACTTCCCCTTCGCCTGTGTTACTCCTTTTCGGCTATTCTTACGGTTCAAACTCCAAAGTCCCAAATGCTTCTTTTGATTGCAAATTATGGGATTGTGTTACTCCTTTTCGGCTATTCAGTTGAAGGCAGAAAAAAAAACCTATAAAAAAACTAAGGAAAAAAATGGATGAGAACTTGATGCTATTCCTGCATTTTAAAGGATGGAATGGAGTTCCAAAACAGATACACACATATACATATCTAAATTGAACCAAGAAACTGGTTAGTAAATATTAAATACCTATAAATGGCTATATCATAAGGTAAGACCAGCAACACTTGATGAACATCACATAATTAGATTAAATACAGTTAGGGTAACTAAACTTACATCGAATAAAATAGTTTCTTCATTTGGGCTTTTTATGTTCGTTTGAATCGACAACAGCGGTACACGGTAGCCGGAAAGTGAACTCCATTTGTCTTCGAGGATGAAAGATCAACTCGTTTGAATGAATGTGCTCTAGGATGCTCTCATTCTTCTTTGCTTTTTTTTTTTTGGTTCTACTATGTGGAACCCTAGTTGTGGTTGTGACTTGTGTGTGAAAAGATTTGAGAAACAAAACGGTTTAGATGAAAATTTTCGGGATAATAGCGGGGATTTTAGACTTGGGGAAAATTTGAGGGGGAAATCAAAAAATTAGGGGTAGCGGCGGGAAATTTCATTTTGGGTGAAATATCTAAATTAAAAGAGTGAATTGCAAGGATTGTCCTTTATCTTTATACCCATTTGCAGGCGCTGTCCTTTATGTTTAAAATTGACGAGTTTTATACTTTATGTTTTCAAATCATACACGTTTTGTCCTTTATCCCTAACCCGGTTAGATTTTTCTGTCAAATCTGGTCATGTGCAATGCACATGAGGGTAAAATTGTCATTTTAACTTGCAGGGACTAACTGTGTAAATAACTTAAAAAAGGTTTAAGAAAAATAAAAAAATGGATAAATTACATTTTTCGTCCTTTATGTTTGTACCGGATTGCAACGGATAGCCTTTAACTTTAATAATTACAGTCACAATCCTTTATTTGGAAAACTTGTTACATCTTTCGTCCTGTAACACTAACTAGGTTAAAAATTTTAGTTAAGTCTATTTATATAAGGGCACTTTGGTCTTTTTACCAATCTAATTAAAATACAAAATTAAAAAAAAATAATAATTTAACAACCCTTCACTCTCTCACCCCATCTCTTCTCCAATTCAACAAAAATATCAGCTGCAACTCAAGAATCTATATTTAATATCAGACCTGGAAATCTTAATTCATTCTAAATCGTTTCAGATCCAGTCATAAAACAACAAATAATCCGATTTCGACTCGAGAAAACAACGATTTTTTTCAGTCGTAACTTTCAAATCAACTTCTTTTTCAATATCTTCAGCCTTTTTTTAATCACACTGCAACTCAGATATAGTCGTATTCAGAATCAGATATGGAAGTCACTTCTATTCGCTGAACACACTTATAATTTTGATTCCAATTCAGATCTGAAACTAAAACTTGAAGATATATGCCTTTCTTCTTCTTTAAACACAAAACCTACACTTTTACTTCTTTCTTCGATAATCAACAAACAATTTTTTTTTCTCGATTCACAACACAAAAAATCAGATTTTGAATTCTAATTCAGATTCAATACCGTGTTGACCATATCGATCTCGTCGGAGTTAAACTCCAAGGTCCGATTAAACACCGTGTTGACCGTATCGATCTCGTCGGAGTTAAATACAATGTGTAAACACCTGGGGAGTAAGTCTAGAAGCTGGGCTTCATCTGGGTCGGAATTATTTTGGGAGAAACCGTTAAACTCCAAGGCCCGATCAAACACCACGTTGACCGTATCCATCCAACAAACCACCACTATCCAGCGTTTGAAGATGTGTTTTGTAATCGGAACAGTGATTAACGGATCTGATTAGATCTGTTTTGTGCGGCGAAAAAAATTCCAGATTTGTGAGCAGATTGATGAGTAGAAATTTTAGGGTTTTTGGTACGCTGATATGTAGGTTTTGAAAGCTCAATGTAATTTACGGGTAAATGGTGGTGGGAGGTCAAGGTGGTAGTAGGTGGTGGTAAACGAAGGTGACAGTGGAAGAAAGAGATGGGGAAGAGAGAGTGACGGTGAAAGATGAAAATGAGTAATATATATTGGTTTTTAAAAACTATTTTTGTTTTATTTATAATAATAATTTTAACTCAAATTGGTAGAAAGACTATATTACCCTTACTTGATCAAAGTTAACTAAAAAATCTAACCAAGTTAGGGTTAAAGGACGTAAGGTGCAATGAGTTTTCTCAATAAAGGATTGTGATTGTAATTATTAAAGTTAAAGGCTATCCATTGCAACACGCTATAAACATAAAGGATGAAAAGTGTAATTTACCCTAAAAAAATTATATATATCTAAACACACAAAAACAACCCCTGATCTTTCATTCTCTCCATCTTCTTCTCTCCCACCACTTCCACCTCCACCTCCTGCCACCCCATCACCACCATCCACTTGCACCTGCCATTTCTCTCTTTAATGCTACTGTTTTCGATCGCTTCTGCTAAAGTGTTTACGGATTGATGTTTATTGATGTTTACGGATTGCTTTGATTGAATGTAGGTAGTGATTTGTTGCGATGAGTTGTTGATGAAGTTTCGTTTGCTGATCTGAGTTAGGTTATTTTAAACATAAAGGACAGCGCCTGCAAATGGGTATAAAGATAAAGGACAATCCTTGCAATTCACTCAAATTAAAATTTGATTATTTAAAATAATAATTATTTTAAAACTATATTTTATTATTTTAATTATCTATTAACTTTTTTTAAAAAAACTAGTGGAGTCAAACCCAGCTTGTTGAGCCCCGCGCTACATGGTGGGAATCTGATTGGTATAGGTTCATTTCGTTACGGTATCGACAATCCTTATAGCAACCAATAGAGGAAGAATAAAAATTAAAATCTCACATGACCAAAAGAATATCATGTAATTTACGCCGATCGAAGCAATTGTTCGGTAGGATTCAGTTCGGTTCATCAGGGTACCGCCATGATACCAGCACTCAAATAGCCTATATCATACGATACCAAATAAACACTCTATTTTGAATGAAACCCTGCTCTCAACAAAAGAAGTTATATCGAAACGTCGGTAAAACTTGAGTAAAGTCGCATTATTATTTAGGCTTTTTATATGTTTACGAAATTTGTGCTAAGGTATTCATGGTATACATAGAGTGCCATTAAAAATCTTAATTTGTAGCACAAAACCTAAATGTCAATAAAATTGTGTGCAACGATATGGATTTTTTATTTGTCGTCTGTGAGTTTCATTATCTAATTTGTTTATATAATACGTAGAGTAAATTACGATTTTGGACCATGTGGTTATATCACTTTTACCCTTTTAGTTTAAAAAGGAATCTTTTAACATCTGAGCCTCCAACTTCTTTTTTACTAACCCTTTTGGTTTAGAGCTTCGATTCAATGTTGATGGCGGCGTTTTTGGTTTAGGCTTCGAGCTTCGCTTGAATCTTGGTTGGGTTCCGGTGAGGTGGTGGTCCTATGACAGGTGATGGTGGCAATTCTAAGAGAGAAAGGATGAGAGTTAGAGAGAGGGGGAAGAATGAGAGAGTGACGACTAGAATGTATTGTTTGATGATTGGATGAAACAATAATAGAACATGAAAACCCCGATTGACCACCATTGTCCCTAAGTGACCTATCAATCATCCTCATAGACCACTAATCATCCTAAACAACCTCATTAACAAAAATTTAGCATTAACAACCCTCGTTAACCACGACTACCCCTAATTGATTTATCAATCATTCTAATGGACCATTAATCATCATAAACAACCTTCATTGACACTAATGTAGCATGAACAACCATAGTTGACCATTACTAGCCCTAATTGGTTCATCAATCATTCTAATGGACCATTGATCATTCTTAACGCCCTTAGCATGAACAACGCTACTTGACCATCGCTAGCCCTAATTAGCCCGTCAATCATCCTAATGGACCATTGATCATCTTAAACGCCATTCATTGAAAATAATGGAACATGAACAACCTTAGTTGACTATTATTGTCCCTAATTGGCCCATCAAGCATCCTAATGGACCATTAATCATCCTAAACACCCTTCATTGACAATAATATAGCATGAATAACCCTAGTTGACCAGCATTGTCTCTAATTGATCTATCAATCATCCTAATGGACAATTAATAATCATAAACAACCTTCATCGACACTAATGTAGCATGAGCAACCCTAGTTGACCATTATTGGCCCTAATTAGCGCATCAATCATTCTAATAGACCATTGATCATTTTAAATGCCCTTTGTTGACAATAAATGGAACATGAACAACCCTAGTTGACAACCACTGGCCCTAATTAACCTATCAATCATCCTAATGGACTACTAATCATCCTAGACGTCCTTCAATAACAAAAATGTAGCATGAACAACCCTAGTTAACCACCTTTGTTCTAATTGATATATTGATCATCCTAATATACCATTAATTATCCTAAGCAAGCTTCATTAACACCAATGTAGCATAAACAACCCTAGTTGACCATTACTAGCCTACTTGGTCCATTAATCATCCTAATAGACAACTGATGACCCTTAAAGACCTTTATTGACAAAATCGGAGCATGAACAACTCTAGTTGAGCACCATTGTCCCTAATTGACATAACAATCATCCTAATGGACCATTAATCACCCTAAATGACCTTTATTGACAAAAATGTAGCACGAAGAACCTTAGTTGACCATCGTCGCTATATGTTTAAGCAACATACACGCGATCGTCGATATATGTTTAAACCTTTTTTTATTAATCATTTAACGATACATCGATATGTACACGTATACATACATTAACGCATACATATTACTATATAAGTACGTACATGCATACACAATAAATCAAGTGTATCTTTCGGTAAGACTAACCGGTCTAAGCTTAGGCTTAATTAAAGACCCGTTAGCATTCTAATTGGTTATTTATACCATCATTCCAGACTAGAGTCTTCCGGTAGATGGTACCTACGCTTACTTAAGTGAATACGACTGAGTTATTAAATTCTTGCTATTTAAGACATGAGCTAGCTCAGGTAAATACTCTTAACTTATTTTCCCTATACGGGCTTGGGATACAATATTATAATAATACCGCTTGGTCGGGTATTGAATGTTTAATTGGATTGTGATTAAATTATTGAGGTAACCCGGTTTAATCTGTAGTGTTTGAAATAAAAGCCTTTAGGGGTTAATGACCATGTCCCGGATATCCTTGACATCATTGTATTATAAAATGGCCACGTCTTAAGCACGGGGTGTAGGCATACACCTGACAGTTGCTTAAGGAATAACGGTATCTCACTCTCTTGTGGGCCTATACTTGTGGCGTGTCTGTTAATCTGACTCGGTTTCTACATCGGGCCCTGAACGTACAACGAACATGTAAATCTGTATACAAGATTATAAATATAATTGTCCCAAGTTATAAAAGATTAATTTTGCCTTTGTGCATTTTAATCAAAGTGTCAAAATATTTTGTGCCTGGTGCATCTAAATCAATTTCTTAAACTCTTTTCAAATGTGTCAGTTGAGTGTATTTACCAGTGAAAACTGACGTATTTTCCAAAAAGGTTAAGTGACAGGTACTGAACGTAATTGGCTGGAAGCTCAGGGTGCTAATAAGGAATCTTGCAAGTTCTAGGCGTCTAAAGTCTGTTGAACAATGTTTATGTTTTAAGATCCGCCTGTGGATCCTTTACTTTCCGTTGTAATACTTGATATTACTTTTTAATCGGTTTGTAATATATTTATCTTTTGCTTCCGCTGTGCATTTAAATATTGTGTTGTTTGACTATGATGATATCAACTACGTCACGATACTCCTCACCGGGCCCACCGGTGACACGTGGAAAGTCGGGGTGTGACATCAAGAAATAAATAAAATAAATATTTGTAATCATTAAAAAGGTAATTCGTGTATCGTAAGAAAATTATTCGTATATTATTGTTATTAATACTATATATGAAAACCTTTTTCTTTATATTTGTTATTTAGTATCATTAATAAAAAATATTCAATCACACATATATACATATACATATACTTATATTTTTATTATTAGTTTTTGTTTATTACCGTTATATCAAGAAATGCGGTTCTAGAACCGCATCTTTTGACTTTTGATTTTTTTTTTCAAAACTCCTATATGATGCGGTTCCATAAGAACCGCATCTTTTGGCCCTTTTTTTTTTCAAAACATACATAAATCATTTTCAAAACATCCATAAGATGCGGTTAGAGAGGGGAACCGCATCTTTTGAAAACACCCATCGCATCTTTTGATCAATTATGTACTAGTGAAAAGACAGTTACAAAGAAAAAATGTCAAACACAAAGGTAGACACGAAGTGTAAAACACAATGCTCAAGACATTTGTAAAACACAATGCTTAAGACATTTGTAAAACACAATGCAATGACATTTGGAAAAGTATGAATAGTAGTCTAGGGGTTACAATTGTATTTTTTTAAAGTTGGGCGGATGTAAAAATGGAGTAATAGTAAAAATACAAAGTCTAAAAAAGGCAAATTGTAAAAGCAGAGAGGTAGTGGTAGAAATGTGTAAAATGATGAGGGTAGAAATGTGTAAAATGATGAGGGAGTGGTGGTGAAAATGTAAAAGTAGAGGAGTGGTGGTGTAAATGTGTAAAAGTTGAGGGGGTGATGGTGGAAAAGAAAAGTAGAAGGGTGGTGTTGGCAAAATTTGAAATATTAGGGTGTGGTTATGGAAATTTAAAGTAAAGGGGGTTGTGATGTCAAAGTTTTAAAATTGAGGTGTCGGTGGTATAATTAAAATCAGGGCTGCAAATGAACCGAACGGACACGAACAAGACCTTGTTCGTGTTCGTTTGTTAAGAAATATATGTGTTCGTGAACCGTTCACGAACACTTATCGAACGATATTTTATGTTCGTGTTTGTTTGTTAAGGAAATGAACTTATTCGTGTTCGTTTGTGTTTGTTTGTTAATTTTAGGCAATGGACAAAAACGAACGTTGATGAACACAAATGAGAACAAACTAATGTTCATGAACACAAATGGAAACAAACAAACACAAACAATCGTTCATGAACAGAATATATAATACATTGACACTTATTAGATATTTAATTTGTCGGAATTTTGAAGTATTTAAATAAATATAAACACTAAAAACACTAATGAACTATCGAACACAAACAAACACGTTACCGAACATTCACGAACATAAACGGACGAACACAACCTCTGTTCATGTTTGTTCATTTAACTAAACGAACGAAATTTCTTGTTCGTGTTCGTTTGTTTAATAAACGAACGAACACAAACGAACTTTCCGCCGAACGGTCCACGAACTGTTCGCCGAACGTTTGGTTCGTTTGCAGCCCTAATTAAAATAGATTTGAATCTTTGTTTGTCATGTACAACTTGAGTTCAGTTAGATTATTCTTAAGGTAATTAGTTAGAATAATTAACTCAAGACAATTCCAACACGTTTGCCTAATTGATTAATTTATGTTTGTCACGTACAACTTGAGTTCAGTAAGATTATTCTTAAGGTAATTAGTTAGAATAATTAACTCAAGACAATTCCAACACGTTTGCTTAATTGATTAATTAAAACTTAAAATCTGATTTGCATGCGTGTTTTCCACAAATAATTGGTTTAATTAGCCCTTGTGTGTGCTAGTAATTGTTTAGATCATTGTTGTTGAGTTGTTCTACAGATCAGAAATATGTTCACTTATTCGTGATCAATAAATTATTAGGTCTTTAGGTTATTAAAATAAGCTTTGCTTCACAATTGGATTTTTATTGATATTGTGTATGATATCTTTGTTCTAATAACTATGAGATTTAAAGAGTATTACCTGGGTATTTGAATCCTTATAGCACTTCAACACCTGAGTTGCCAGTGATGTGAGATGACGTTCATGTGCCATTCCCCGAAAGCAGTCTGAGCTCCATCAATAGCTTAGGCTTCAAAAGCGTCCTCCAAGTGTGTGGGATCCAAAGGGTTAAGTTAAGTAAGATGAGCTTGAGTATCAGGAGGTGGATTGGGTTGAGACTGAGTAGGGAGAGCCTGGTGCTGTCGTGGGGCATCAGCAGTGGTGGAACCAGACATTTTTAGTTGGAGGGTCAAAAAACTGTAACAAATACTCTAAAAGCAGACAAATTTTTTTGGCTAATAATCTTAACCTATACATTTTTATCAATAGCTTTGTTCAAATTATTTTACAGAATAGTTTTCTAATAATATGTCTAGAAAAAAAAGACTTGACCAATGTTCAATCCTTCCAAAAAAAAAAAAAAAAGCTTTGTTGTTAAAAAAAAAATCTAATAGATTTAATAAATCCAAGCATAAATGGAAATTTTTATTCCTCAATAGTATATCTTGTTATTTTGTTAAAGCATATCTCCCGTTGCAAGTTTAGATAAATTAATCTTTTTTTTTTCCAGATTCTACTCCTATTTATGTTTTATGGATAATAGATTTAATAAATCCAAACATAAATGGAAAAATTTATTCTTCAGTGATATATCTTGTTATTTTTTAAAGCATATTTCCCGCTTGCAAGTTTAGATCTAACTTGTAATATAAAAAACTCAAATTCTATCCTTCAACCTCATAAATTTTATTTATATTTGTTTAATAAATTTCTTTTAATCTATATGGCATTCTCTCCTTCAACCTCATAATTTTTATATTTTATTTTATTTTATTTATTTATTTTTTTTTTAAGGCCAACAAATCAATGCCCAAATTTTATTTATATTTGTTTAATAAATTTCTTTTAATATTAATATTAGTTAATAACCAGTATGTAGATATCATTTATTTTTATCCTTATCTTTATCTAAAATTAATAAATAACTTCAATTTTGCAATTTAGATCCTTTGTTTTTTTACTTTTAACCCAAAGTTTTTTTTTTTTTTTTACATAATAATAATAATATTTGACAAAATGCACTTTACATCAATATCGCAGGTAAGCGAGCAACAAGCTGCGCCGCTACCCCTTTTTGGATAGCAAACCCTAGCCTATTAAAAACAAACCCCTGTCCCCCTGTTGATGAGCCACTGCTGTGGACAACCTGTTGGACCCTAGTCAGCAAACGGATAGCATCTGGAGCCAGGGATCAAAAGTTTTTCATCTTTTACAATTTAATCCCAACTCTTTTTTTATTTTCAATTTTGGTCCACCATACTTTTCATCTTTCCTAAGTTTTTCGTTTCGGTCTAAATTTTGTGAGTTAACGCACCGCAACGTGCGTGTGGGGTTCAATATCTTTTCGTATATTTTTTCTCGTTTGACTGGCCCGTCGCGTCACGTCTAATTTTCTGCGTTTGACAAGTTCGTCCAACACGCGGGTCCTGGATGGACTTAGTTATTTTTTTATGTTTTACATTTCGGTTTAATTTCTCAGCAACGAGCGTGCGTGATTTAAAGATTTATGTCTGCTTTTCGCTCGGCGTTATTTTTTTCCGTTTTTATTTATTTTGTTTTTACGAGCTTTTCCGGTATTGGTGGTCGCTGACAATGGTATAGTATTGCTACTACTTAACACAGTTTTATGACAACCACTGCAACGCAAGGGCTTAATATTAGTAAATTAATATAATTTTTTCAGATTCTACTCCTATTTATTTTTTTATGCAAAATCCAAATCGTATGGTTTTAAGTGGGCTAGGCCAATAGCTATTAAGTAGGTTTTGGGTTTAGAGCCTTCTAGACATAAAACAAGACCCCTCTTATTTACACATACCCTATATCTTATTTTCACACCCCCTATTATATACGGGCCGTATAAAGTTATACGGCCCGTATAGAATGTTTTTTAATAGGAAAATGCGCAGGGAATGTTTTTTTGATTTTACTATATACGGCATGTATAGTTATACGAGCCGTATACATGTCTATACGATTTGTAAAACGTGTACGGCTCAATGGATTTATTTTGTGAGGTTTTTGATGTTACCAAATGTATTCGGGCCGTATAACTGTATACGGCCCGTATATAAGGATGTTTTTCCAAGTATCACGTTTTTTTCCAGTAAAAACACAATCATTTTAGGGTTTCTAAACACTTCATCACTTTTAACAATGTCGATAAACGTTGATAGGAACACGCCGCTTAAATCGGAGCACAAGTAGAGTAACGTTATCGATCAGTCCATTGATGGAAACCTTAGCGATCGCAGAGATCTTCGTGTTGGTTATTTATCGATTCTGCTAGTTATCGGCGGGGATGGGTATAGAAACCACCAAGGGTGATAATGGATTGGTTACAAAAACCACTAGCAGAAGAACCCGACACAAACAAGTTCTCCACAGTTTGTTATTCAGATCTCTATTCGGTCATCTTTCCAAACTAAAACACACGGTAACTTTAAACTTTATATTGTGTGATTTGACCAGGAAAGAATTGGAGGTGATTTCTACTTTTAATAAGTTGTCACAGTTGTCAAATTCGTTGCGTGCATTCATATTGTTGAGACAACAACAGGTAATGAATGGATTATTGGACTTCTTGTTCCAAATGCAGTTGTAGGATCTGTACTTAAAGGTCTCTCTATAATATGCAACCGAGACCGCCTTGTTAATTTTAATGAAGCAATGAAGATTGAAGAACCGTTGTGTATTGCTTACTGATATGGAATTGGAGAACCGTTGTGTATCTGAATCAGGTTCTGAAACAAACACCACTAAAGATGAGTTGGTATTGAACCAAGAATATGAAGATCACGGTGCAGACACGTGGGAAGAAAGTCATTGGACTGCCGCAGATGAAGTCAAATGTGATCAAACTTGGACATCAGACGTAAATCTTGAAGCAAATATGTGGTTCCCAATTGGTTACAGAAACCACTAGCAGAAGAACCCGACACGTCTTCTATCTAGTCTAAAACTTGAAAATGGATATGATCGTGTCAAGATCTTTATCTATCATGTCATCGACCAGCTGCTCGAAATCTCTTTCGTTTCTCATGTTAGGGAGAATGTTCTCGAAATTGAAGGAAAAGGAAAAATGGTTGCTGAAGTTTCGTCTTCTATGATGATTCGAAACATTCCGAATACCTACACAATGTAAACATGGAATTCGTAATGATGTTTGAGAATTAAACGCATGTACGTGACAAAACAAGGATCATTCTAATAGATTAAAGAGATTAAACGGTTGTCAAATTCGTTGCGGGTTGGTTTTGGGAAGAAAAGATGGGGTTTAAGGTGTTTTGGTAGGTTGAAAGAGGTGAATGATCTTGAAAGATTTGTTGAAATCAAAGAAAAGAGTAACTAGCAGAAGACGTGTCGGGTTCTTCTGCTAGTTATTCGGAATGTTTCGAATCATCATAGAAGACGTGTCGGGTTTGTATTTCCCATAGCCACCGTTTCCGTAGTAAAAAACGGATGCGGTTTGCACATTCAATCTTCATTGCTTCATTAAAATTAACAACCTGATTTGGATCATCTTTAGTAGTGTTTGTTTGACAACCTGATTCAGATTTAAACAATGCTTTTTTAAAGGCTGACACACGTAACATCTAGTTATATTCCTACGTCTATGTCTTTTGTCATGACAAACTAGCTAGGGCTAGACCCCTCAAGTTGTCATTCATATCTTTTTGTTCACTGACAAACTATGTGACATGTGTCTGGTCCAGTGGTCCCGATACATTCAAGAAAATGTTCTCTGGCAAGTACTGTTTAATATTTGATTGAGAAGCACTAAAATAACAACGGTTCTCCAATTCCAGATCAATAATGTAAGGAGAGGCATTGAGATAACAGACATCCATCAAGCTCAAAAGGCAAACTTGTGTTTCCCATAGTCACAAACGATTGAGGTTTTTATTTCCCATAGCCACCGTTTCCGTAGTCAAAAAACGGTTACGGTTTACACTTTATAGTGTGTGATTTGACCAGTTGTCAAATTCGTTGCGTGCATTCATATTGTTTAGACGATAGCAGCTAATGAATGGATTGATGGACTTCTTGTTCCAATTGCAGCTGTAGGATCCGTACTTAAAGGTCTCTCTAAAATATGCAACCGAGACTGCCTAGTTAACTTTCAGATTCAGATTCAGGAAGCAGATGATTTGTCAACAGACATGGCAGACTGACAGGTGCAGGTTATGTCAGGTTATGATTTGTACTTTTAATATCTTTAATCTATTTGAACGATCCTTGTTTTGTCACGTACATGCATTTAATTCCTAGTTAACTTTCATATTCAGATTCAGATTCAGGAAGCAGATGATTTGTCAAAATGTGAGCTTTTACACCAACCATATCGATATTCTAGTTCTCCTTTTCCTTCAATGATTAATTTGTAAATATATGAAAAAGATACCTTCAGGATACTTCATGTTAGTTTGATTTGAATTTTGAAAGTTGAAAAAATCTAAACCGAACCAACATAGTTGAAGGTGCATATCTGCAAAAGGTGTAAGAGAATGGCGAGTAATCAATTGTATTTTTATAGTTTTGTTTCTTATTGGACATTATTCGACCGATTAATCAGTTGTATTTTTTCAGACAAAACAAGGATCATTCTAATAGATTAAAGAGAATAAACCACGTCCTAAATATAATATTTTGTTTACCATTTTTACCCTAACAATACGGGCCGTATACTATTATACGGCCCGTATAAAATCATCGTATACATTGTATACGACCCGGTAAATTTTATTCACATGGTTTATACAGGCCGTATAAGTTTATACGGTCCGTATATATTTAAATAAACTGACAAAAGTCTGCTGGCACAGTTTTTATCATTCACATCATCCTTCTCGATCTCAACCGAAGGGAAATCCAAGAAACGAAAGGGATTTCGAGCAGTTGGTAGAATACGTGTTGGGTTCTTCTGCTAGTATTGAACCAATAATATGAAGATCAATAAAGATGAATTGGAAGATGAATTGGTATTGAACCAATGATTTGTTGATATATATAACAGAGTAACCCTCACTCTCAGTCATATCTATAGAGAGAGTTGGGTTTTCAACAAATCTTTGTGTAGTTATTCGGAATGTTTCGGATCATCATAGATGTATCCGGTGGGGGTGATATAGTAATTTTCAATAATGTAGGAAGGATTGTAGTTACAGAAACCACTAGCAGAAGAACCCGACAAACCAACAAAATTGGAATACTTCAAACATTCTAAATCCTAACTGTGTATGTGCTTGTGCTGTAGAAACCGGTGATGAATTTGTGTGCACAACTGAACATTCCTTCAAACATTCTAAACCCTACCTGGAAACAAGTGGTTGTAATGACGTGACCCTTGATTGAACATCAGCAACCATTTTTCCTTTTCCTTCAATTTCGAGAACATTCTCCCTGTGTATGTGCTTGTGCTGTAGAAACCGGTGGTGAATTTGCGTACACAACTGAAGGTTCAGTGCACGGAAATTTTCTTACAAAATGTACGTGAGAAAACAAGGATGTTTAGGAATTAAACGCATGTACGTGACAAAACAAGGATCGTTCTAATAGATTAAAGATATTAAACCACGTACAAATCATCTGCTTTCTGAATCTGAATCTGAAAGTTAACTTTAACTCATAAACCCTTGAATCCCAATGCTTCTCTAAAAAAAATTGTTTCTTTCTTTTCATGAGGTAAAACCGGTTTTAACATCAAGGGTTGTTTTCACCCTGTGTGAGCATTGGAAGCCCGACAAACAGTCTTGCAATTACGTCTTCAATCGAGACCGCATTGTTAATTTTAATGATGATTCGAAACATTCTGAATAACTAGCAGAAGAACCCGACACGTCTTCTATGATGATTCGAAACATTCACGAACCACAATGGACTCAGACTCATACTACTCACCCTCCCCTGAGGAAAAGTTTTCCCGACGACTCTATATTAAGCAGTTGGTTTGGGTTCATATCAGTGTTGTTTATCACCCTGTGTGAGCATCGGAAGCCCGACCACTAGCAGAAGTGTAACAACCCGCACGTTCGTGCGTTGTTACTACTCATTATACACGTTAAGCCTAGCACCAGAGATTCGGATCATAATGTAGCTATATCGCATACATCGCTATTTCGCAGTATTTCTTCATATTACGCATACTTTATCGCTATAACACATCACATCGCACATACTAACACTCACGATGACGTTGAGTGAGGACCTATTCTACCCTCCTCGATAGCCGTGATGTGTCGTAACACAACGCATATTCGAAACGCGCAACTCGATTATCGCAACGCAGAGTTTGAAATGTGGATATTTATACGACCCTTTGTGACTAATCATAATAGATATAGGAATGTGGGTATGAAAATGTGTAACCAAACTATCGAAAAGTTTAAAGAACAAAACGAAACATCGAAACGCAACACGCCGGAGACCACAGATCGAGTGACTGATCGATCGAGTGGCCACCCGATCGGATTACCACCCGATTGGATTGCCACCCGATCGGACAGCCACCCGATCGGATTGCCATCCGATTCGTTGCACATCATCTCCTTCACACCACTTCACCTATAAATAGCACTTGTCACATCACTTGAACAGTGATGTGACAGCTCTCACTCGACCAACACGCTTTGGGGCTATTTTCTCTCGATTTCTCGCGATTCTTGTAAGTTTTCAACTCAAATCTTGTACTTCTTTGATCTACACACACTTCTTCATCTTTTTCACCTTTAAATCTCAACTTTCAACCTTAAAATCAACAGATTTGAGGTGTTCTAGGGTGATATCATCATGGAGTTCTTATGAACTTCAAGTATCGGCCTCATTCCACCAAGAATAACTCGGATCTAAAGGATTTCCACATGATTTCACAACGATTTCGCATAGATCTAAACACCTTCAAGGATAAAAGGGTTGAAAGAAACTTTCTCAACTTTCTTTCAACTCTTTTACACTCAATGCACTCAAAACCGATAGAATCGGAGCTTGTTCGTGATGTATTGGTTCAAGATCTGGAATCTATCCAAGAGATTATTGATTTCGGGTTAAACATGAAACACCGTCTCGAACAGCTAACTGATCGGACAAGGGTGGTTCCTGTCTGAACGGGTCACTTGTGTCTTGACGAGTTTCTGTTGTTTAGCACGTTATCACGTTATCTCGATCAAAACCGCAAACTTTCAAAACAATCAAGTGTCAAGACGATCAGAGCAGTTAGAACGGATTGTCATCTGATCGGATTGCCACCCGATCGGATTGCCACCCGATCGAATAGCCGTCCGATCGGCTTGCACTTAGTTACTAGTGTCAAGACAATCAAAGCAGTTGGAACGGATTGTCATCCGATCGGATTGCCACCCGATCGAACAACCGTCTGATCGGCTTGCACTTGGTTACTCACTAAAATTATTATTCCAACTTTTCAAGTTTGGAACATCGAACGGATTGCCATCCGATCGATCATCCGACCATGTGATGTTTGGAACTTCAACACTTAAACAATTTTCAACATGTTTAACACTTAGTCAGTTCCAAACAGATTGCCACCCAATCGGATTGCAATCCAATCGAGTGACAAACTACTGTGAACTTGTCCTCACCAAAGTGTCCTACTAATCGGATCGTCACCCGATCGAACGACCGTTCAATCGATCGACCTGAAAGGTAGAAATACTTCTCTTTTTTCAAAATGCTATAACGAAAACTTCAAAGCCATCATACACAAACACATCCTTGCCAAAAAAGGTGACAATCCAATCGAATGGCCATCCAATCGGCTGGCCATCCGATCGGATGACCACCCGAACGGATTGCTACCCGATCGAATGGCCATCCGATCGGATTGCCATCCGATCGGATTCCATCCGACACTTGGTTCACCGCCACCATTTGACGCACTATTCAACGCTTACGCTATCAATATGTAATCAGGCTTACCTCAGACGCGCTCCCTCCAATCCAACCAAGTTGTGTTTGCTTGCCGAACACCGACTGTGAGTATACTCGAACCTTTTTTATCGCATTTTGGGTGTAACATACGTTTCTATCAAATCAAACTTATCAAACGAATTATTCAATCAAACTGTTTATCACTTGCGAATAACTGTTATGCATATTTACACGCGATGCTAGTTACATATGTGTTAGGACTTATACTCGCAAGGTCCCGCCTTAACGAGTATAGTACTATAGCACCCGACGGGGTCTAGTTAGGATGAATAGCAATCACAATCGTAGCTCAAGTGACTTAGCTGGTAGTATCAGTCTTATATGCATGTATGTTGAGGTATCTCGTTTGTGTATTTGGTAATTCGCAGCACTTTTAACTATTTACGCTACTCTATCAAAACTTGTATACTCGCCAATACTTTTGTATTGACGTTGTTTTAACGTATGTTGCAGGTTTAGTTGCAGTCTACATCAAATCAAGCTAGGAAGTCTAGAAACTCACCTAAAATCTAGGTTGTCGAATTTGAATTGTTTGAGAGGACATGAAATTCGTGACAGCTTATGTGATTGTAATTGTTTATTAGTATGGGATAATGAACGCATTAAATACTGTCGCAATTTAGTTGTTATGGATTCTCTTGAGCAATCTGATTCGCCTAGTGTCGCGCCCGATGATTCCTCCATGTGTTGGGGTGTGACAAATTTGTATCAGAGCCATAACTATAGGGAATTAGGCCAGACTTGACCTAGTCCGGGTCGATGTCTTAGAAATGACCTAGTCTATAGTCTAAGTACCAACAGGCTGACTCGTATGAATCCCGTAGGATTTGTACGGGCCTACTTGATACTCTCGTTCGAATTCGCTAAAACTTACTACTTCGCGTGAACGCGGCATACTACAATTTCACACAAAGAGCCTTTCCTAAGGCTAGAATATTACTTAGCCTTTCCTAAGGCCAACACAATACACACGTTTTAGAAAATATTCGCATAACACAACTGAGTGGTCCAGTCAAGATAAGGCGTGAAAACCAAGAACTCTCGATAAGATCGCTCACTCAGCGCATTTTTCTATCACGAGAACTTCCCGTTGAGTTAGGAGTGACATCCACAACTCAGCGAAAGTCTCCATTTCGAAATCTAGTGGAACTCCCGAGTTCACTCGGTGAGCATAACCACAGCTAAGAACGAAGTTATTAAGACAGGGTTGAAACACGTAACTTAATAAACCGTTCCCCTCTCTATAAAATGGTCTTCAAAAGCTCTCACCAAGGACTCAATTATAACGATAACTCGAGCCACACGATGCCTAGGAAGACGAATGCCATGAGCTGCAACCCAGTGGAAGCATAAGTCTTCTAGGGCAACGCGCGTGCACGAACTCGTTGGGTATAGTTGGGTTACCTTGGGTAGTCGACGCCTAAACACCCGAGGCACTATATCTATGTTTCTCGCTTATAACTTGCCGATTTTACGCTTTACTGAACTTATTTACGCTTATGTGGCTACGATTTAAAACTTTACGCTTTATCGATTCCTCGATTTATCGATTTTTACTCCCTGCTTTGTAAACGCACAACATGCACAGCCATCGCAATCTAAAATGAAAACCGAATGTTCGCAACAGAACTAATGTCTAATTACTCGCTCTCGCTCTCGCTCTCGCTCTCCCCCTTCATCGCGTCCTCACGCAATCTACACCGACATGTATGTGTGTAAGTATAAGCTACAAATATTTATAAGTACCAAAACGAATCAATTGTGTGAGAACTTAGGAATCTCATGTCTCCTATGTGAAATCTATTATATTACTCGCAACAAGTTTTGATCCCGCTCAATCGCATCGCAAAACTCAAAAATCATTATGATCGAATCTCACTCCGAATCTCTCTATATCTAGATGTCTTCCAACGACTCTACCTCGAGGCAAACAGCTAGGAGAAGATCCAAACGAAGCGCCGAGAAGAGGATTTCCTCGCTTGTGGCCAAGGTCATTCCTCAAATTGTCGCTCAAGTGCACTCTCTCAACAACTCTCGAACCTCGGAAGACTCTAAGACGGAAGCGCCGCAATCTGCTTTCCTCTACAAACACTTCAAAGCCTGTGACCCGATGGAGTTCACGGGTGAAGGAGGTGTGTCCCAGCTACTCCAGTGGTTCGATTCTATCGACGTTACCCTTCGTCGGAGTGGGTGTCCCGATAGTTTCCGTACTACTTGCGCAACCGGAGTATTTCAATCGCGAGCACTCGACTGGTGGACTGCCGAACGTAACAAACGTGGGATCTCTGCAACTTATGCTCTCTCTTGGGATGAGTTGAAGGAACTCATGAAGAAAGAGTACTACCCTCCCCACGAAGTCCAGAAGCTAGAAGACGAATTTTGGGAAATCAAGCAAGTCGAAGGTGACAATACTGGCTACACCGCAAGGTTGAAACAGCTTAGCATAATCTACCCAAGTCAAGTCAACACTTTAGAAAAAGCCATCACGAAGTACATTCACGGCTTGCCTGAATGTTTGGGCGATTTTGTCGAAGCTGCAAGACCTGCTACCATCGAAGAAACCTATCGCTTAGCAGCAGAAATCAACGACAAATGAGTCTTGGACGGATTTTTCTCCAAGAATCCTGTCAAACAAGTTCATCAAGCAATCGGCATCGATTCTTCCGACGATTCTACCGACGATTCTTCAAGTGAGTCCTCAGACGAATCCTCTGATGACAATGCATCTCCTCAGGAAGCTCAGTCCAGCCGCAAACGAAAGACCATGAGCCCAAACTCTTCAACAACTGAGCTATCGCAACCAGAACCTCTCCAAGCAATTCCAGTTCACTCAAAGCGCGACTACAACGGAACTCATCCCCTGTGTCTCACGTGTACGTATCATCACCCGCCAGAAGCTAACTGTCGCTATTGCGCAAATTGCAACTGGTATGGTCATCTTACCCAGCACTGTCGCACGGGGCCGCAAACTTGAGGAATTTCAGCAACAATCGCAGTCTTCGCAAAAGCCCTCCACAAGAACATTACTTATACTTACAACGTTGTTGTAATGATACGAATTTCGCCGTTAATTTCCTTTATATGTTGAACTTGTTCTATTTCTCGACGCAATGTGGATTCTATTAATCTCTCGCTCTCCCTCGCATTCGCGCACGGACTAAATGCTAGCACTATGTACTATATAATGTGTTTTCCCCCTACTATGCGTTCTTGAGATAAAGTACGATAAACGTGCAAGGATCAAACTCATCACGGGTGCACACGGGATTACTGTGATCAGTGCACGGAGATCGTAACGAGTTTCAATGATGCCATAACGTTAAAAGCATGGTCAAGCGTGGTGGATACACCGCTGGTACTTCCTATATATAAGCGTCTTGACCATGTCGACACAGTGAGACACCTATTCACGGGGCAGAGGCGTGTGGTTGAAGCATGGTGGATACGCCGTTGGTACTTCCTATATATAAGTGCTTCGCCATGCCAACCAATGTCTTGTGAAGAAAGTGCCATGCAAGTTGAACGTTATTAGACCAAGTATACTATTAAAGCTATTTTCGACACACTACACTACATCGCAAGGCGTAACAATCTCAATTGCAACTCAAAGCGTGTAATCGCTAGACTTTTCGTAAGTCAACACGCTCGCAATCGCATTAACGCTGGAATCTATCTCGCAATCTCAATCGCTTATAGTGTGTTCGCTCAATCGTGTATTATGTGTATCGCGTTATCGCTTATCGTGTGTACCGCTCTATCGCTTGTGTATCACGCTATCGCTTGTGTATCGCTCTATCGCTTGCGTATCGCTCTATCGCTTGTGTGTCGCTCTATCACCTGTGTATTGCACTATCGCTCATCGGGTATCACTTAACGCTTATCGCCATCGCTATCGCTTACCGTTATTTATGTTATCTATGTTATGTTAGCACACATGACCTCGCTTCATGAGACGAAACTGATAGGATTAAAACATGGTGGATACGCAGCTGGTACTTCCTATATATAAGTGTTTTAGCCATATCAGCAGATTTTCATGGAAAAAGGCCATGTGGGGTCTAATGTTAGTTAAAAATTTGTGGTGTCGTTTAATCTAATCAAATCGCATATTCCCATCGCTTGCAACGCATCGATCGTCGCCTATCGCTCGACAGTTGTCGCTATCGCTCATCGCTTTTCGCTTGTCGCCGTCGTCTTCGCTTATTATGTTTGTTTTGTGCTATCAATTATCGCATACTGCTTATCCCTTGTCGCACTCGCCCGTGACACTAAACTGAGTTCGAAAACGACCTCATCACTCAGTTCGCTTTCCAAGACTTGATCCAACCCTTTCCCGTTTGGATCAAGTCATCGCAAATCTGTCTATACTATGTCGACACATATGACACTGCCTCACGGGACGGAAGCCATATGGCTAAAGCATGGTGGATACACCGCTGGTACTTCCTATATATAAGTGTTTTAACCATATTTTCGAACTTTCGTGGAAAAGTGCCATGCGGGGCCGACCTTAAATTTAAATTTTGGTATTATTAAAAGGCGTTGTTTACACAAATTTTAAATAGATCTTTTCTTACAAACTCTTTCTAAAATTTGATCAAAACCTTTGTACAAAACGAGATTATCTTGTAACAGTGGTGTGACAATCGACTCAAGTTACTGCCACATGACGAGGGAATGTCGTAAAACGAGTTCTAATCACCCTAAAATCTTTTAGTAACCTAATAAAACTCCTCTCATAGCACTGGTGTGAACATCGAAACAGTTTAACGCCGCACTGTGGGAAGATTTTTTTCGAAACAAGTTTTCTCCAAACCTTTTCAAATTAATCAACTTTTCAAGTATATAAAACACCTTTGGATCGTTTTTCATGTGTTGTCAACTTTTGTTATACGAATCGTCTTACTCGCTGCCTTCGTTAGTCATCGCAACGCTCTCGCTTGTCGAATTTCAATTGATCGCTCGTTTATTTTGACGCTTCTAATCGATACTCTCACTCGCATCGATCCTCGCAACCCTTCTTATGGATTAATTTTGGGACGAAATTTCCTAAAGCAGGGGAGACTGTAACAACCCGCATGTTCGTGCGTTGTTACTACTCGTTATACTCGTTACGCCTAGCACCAGAGTTTCGGATCATAATGTAGCTATATCGCATACATCGCTATTTCGCAGTATTTCCGCATATTACGCATACTTTATCGCAATAACACATCACATCGCATATACTAACACTCACGATGACGTTGAGTGAGGACCTATTCTACCCTCCTCGATAGCTGTGATGTGTCGCAACGCATATTCGAAACGCGTAACTCGATTATCGCAACGCAGAGTTTGAAATGTGGATATTTATACGACCCTTTGTGACTAATCATAATAGATATAGGAATGTGGGTATGAAAATGTGTAACCAAACTATCGAAAAGTTTAAAGAACAAAACGAAACATCGAAACGCAACACGCCGGAGACCACAGTTCGAGTGACTGATCGATCGAGTGGCCACCCGATCGGATTACCACCCGATTGGATTGCCACCCGATCGGACAGCCACCCGATCGGATTACCATCCGATTCGTTGCAAATCATCTCCTTCACACCACTTCACCTATAAATAGCACTTGTCACATCACTTGAACAGTGATGTGACAGCTCTCACTCGACCAGCACGCTTTGGGGCTAATTTCTCTCGATTTCTCGCGATTCTTGTAAGTTTTCAACTCAAATCTTGTACTTCTTTGATCTACACACACTTCTTCATCTTTTTCACCTTTAAATCTCAACTTTCAACCGTAAAATCAACAGATTTGAGGTGTTCTAGGGTGATGTCATCATGGAGTTCTTATGAACTTCAAGTATTGGCCTCATTCCACCAAGAATAACTCGGATCTAAAGGATTTCCATATGATTTCACAATGATTTCGCATAGATCTAAACACCTTCAAGGATAAAAGGGTTAAAAGAAACTTTTTCAACTTTCTTTCAACTCTTTTACGCTCAATTCACTCAAAACCGATAGAATCGGAGCTTGTTCTGATCTTCTACTCATTCTTAGTGATGTGTTGGTTCAAGATCTGGAATCTATCCAAGAGATTACTGATTTCGGGTTAAACATGAAACACCGTCTCGAACAGCTGACTGATCGGACTAGGGTGGTTCCTGTCCGAACGGGTCACTTGTGTTTTGACGAGTTTCTGTTGTTTATCACGTTATCACGTTATCTCGATCAAAACCGCAAACTTTCAAAACAATCAAGTGTCAAGACGATCAGAGCAGTTGGAACGGATTGCCATCCGATCGGATTGCCACCCGATCGAACAGCCGTCCGATCAGCTTGCACTTGGTTACTATTGTCAAGACAATCAAAGTAGTTGGAACGGATTGTCGTCCAATCGGATTGCCACCCGATCGAACAACCGCCCGATCAGCTTTCACTTGGTTACTCACTTAAATTATTATTCCAACTTTTCAAGTTTTGAACATCGAACGGATTGCCGTCCGATCGGATTGCCATCCGATCGATCATCTGACCATGTGATGTTTGGAACTTCAACACTTAAACAATTTTCAACAAGTTCAACACTTAGTCAGTTCCAAACGGATTGCCACCCGATCGGATTGCAATCCGATCGAGTGACAATCTACTGTGAACTTGTCCTCACCAAAGTGTCCTACTAATCGGATCGTCACCCGATCGAACGACCGTTCGATCGATTGACCTGAAAGGTAGAAATACTTCTCTGTTTTCAAAATGCTATAACGAAAACTTCAAAGCCATCATACACAAACACATCCTTTCCAAACAAGGTGACAATCCAATCGAATGGCCATCCGATCGGATGACCGCCCGAACGGATTACCATCCGACACTTGGTTCACCGCCACCATTTGACGCGCTATTCAATGCTTACGCTATCAATCTGTAATCAGGCTAACCTCAGACGCGCTCCCTCCAATCCAACCAAGTTGTGTTTGCTTGCCGAACACCGACTGTGAGTATACTCGAACCCTTTTTATCGCATTTTGGGTGTAACATACGTTTCTATCAAATCAAACTTATCAAACGAATTATTCAATCAAACTGTTTATCACTTGCGAATAACTGTTATGCATATTTACACGTGATGCTGGTTACATATGTGTTAGGACTTATACTCGCAAGGTCCCGCCTTAACTAGTATAGCACTATAGCACCCGACGGGGTCTAGTTAGGATGAATAGCAATCGCAATCGCAGCTCAAGTGACTTAGCTGGTAGTATTAGTCTTGTATGCATGTATGTTGAGGTATCTCGTTTATGTATTTGGTAATTTGCATCACTTTTAACTATTTACGCTACTCTATAAAAACTTGTATACTCGCCAATACTTTTGTATTAACGTTGTTTTAACGTATGTTGCAGGTTTAGTTGCAGTCTACATCAAATCAAGCTAGGAAGTCTAGAAACTCACCTAAAATCTAGGTTGTCGAATTTGAATTGTTTGAGAGGACATGAAATTCGTGACAGCTTATGTGATTGTAATTGTTTATTAGTATGGGATAATGAACGCATTAAATACTGTCGCAATTTAGTTGTTATGGATTCTCTTGAGCAATCTGATTCGCCTAGTGTCGCGCCCCAATGATTCCGCCATCGGTTGGGGTATGACAAGAAGAACCCAACAAGTCTTCTTAATCAGATGATAACAACTAGCTAGGACTAGACTGTAAGGACTCTAAAAAAATGCCCTAAAAACTAACCCCAAGTGAAAACCCGGACCCCTGAAACCATACCGTACATTAAAAATCAAGAAAACAAGAAATTTGGTCTTCAGGCGGGTCGCGTAAAGGATGACCAGACCCTTACGCGGGCCGCGTCAACATCAAATTTGACCGGATAAGCATCCGGGCCACGTATAACCCATCTGGCAACCCTAACTCGTGACCCAGCAAACCTACGCATAGACTAGGCGGCCTCGCGGGCCGCGTAAAGTTTGGCTTAGGGCTCACGCGGGGCGCGTGAGACCCAAATTTCTGCTATAAATAGGTTGGATCATGAGCAGTCTTCTGGTATCGAAATCAACTTTCAAAAACGAAAGTATACTGCCCCAAAGTCGAAAATTCAATTATTATAGCGAGGCGTTGCTACGATACAGGGTATTAACTCGATCGCTGATACGATTCAATGTCCGGTCGATTGAAAATATCCAATGGATGTTTAAGTGCTGCCCACATTAGGGTTATGCTTTGTCATTCGTCGTGAATACGATGGATGTTTAAGTATCGCACTTTGTCATTCGTTGTGAGGGTTTAATCTCGTGAGTTATCGTAAATGTTGTATTAAGTTACTAACCTAGTTCGTGTGCATGTTATTTAAATTAGGTTACAAGGCTAATCAGTAGGCTAAACTCTGCCCGTATAAATCTGCAATGTGAGTCATTCTCTTTTTATCAAAAGTATTTTACAATACTCCATTTTCAAATGTTATAATTACAGGGAGTAAGTCGTGGTTATCTTGAATCACTGACTAGTGGGGTATTGTGCACATTACTAATTTCTCACGGGTTAGGCTAATAAATCCTAACAGTGATAAACGTCACTACTTGGGGAAAGACCCAATAGTGGTATGACCATCGTCACCAGGTGACACGACGCCAGATAAAAATAAGTTAGAAGCCATTGTAATCACTCTTATGCTGTAATTGATAACTAATGTGTCGTTTTACATACTTGAATGACTCGCCAGCATTTCCCCGCTGATAAAATATTTTTAAAACATGTTTCAGGCGACCTGCTGTAAATCAAGGAAAACGTGCTACAGAGCACTAACAAGCTTGAAGAGGTGGCTCAGTGAAAATGAATAAACATGTTTTAAATAAATCATGGAATTTCTTAGTTAAATTCCTCTATTATAAATTACGGGGTTTTATCCCACTTTATGAAATAAAATAATCGGGCATTTTGAGTTTTAAAAAGATCCTGTTAAAATCTTCCGCTGTCGCATCATTGATACCACGGGTTCCTGTCCCGCGGCTCCTGACCGGGTCAAACCAGGGCTGGGGCCGTGACAGGAAAAGGTGGTATCAGAGCTACTGAAAGAGCCACTGATTTAAGCCTATTAAGTATTTAAATCTACTTAATTTTCCTGAGTACTGTTTTGTGATTATGTGCTTTATTAACTGGCTACTTGTTAGTTACAGTATGGGTAAGCAGAGAATGTCGGATATCTATCTTAAATTACATAGTACACCGAAAAATATTGGAACTTCATCTCAATCAAATTCCTCAAGATACTCAGCAGACACTGAGGATGGAATATTTGTTCGAAAGGCACAGTATGAGAAACCACTTTCCCCTAATAAAAAAAGTTTGATTATTAGAAAAAGTCAAGAGAAAATGAGGAAGTTACAAACCAAAGAGGTGATAATAAAAGAGACCCAATAAATAGGCAACAACCCACCATGGGAAGATAAATTAGATGAAAAATGGGCAAATCTTTATATGTTAGCTACAGTAGCAGTAAATGCTGACCTTTAAATTACCAACACCCTGACCCAGTATTAGCACCCATATTATCTATTAGCCAGAAACTTTAAAATAATATTAGTTGCACTAAAAATAAATATTTTGTTTCAATAAAATGGTTTATTAGATATTTGTAAGTAATAGTAAAATTATGATTCTATTTTTGTGATTCTGTGAAAATTAATTTACCAAATTTTAAACTAAAATTTTGTAAATGCTAAACAGCATGAATGACTTACATGAAGCTCTAGAAAATCTCAATCTCTATCCCGTAAAAGTGGAAGTTTCCTGAGATTTTACTGGTTACTTGGCTGATGTGGAAGAACCTATGGAATTTCAAGCTCCACCTCCGGAGAAATCAAAACCTAAGAAAAGAAGAAGATTTGTGGGTTGGAGACGTGTGCGCAGAAGAAAACCAGCAACTAGGAAAATTCCCAAGATAGAAAATCCCATGGATAAAGGAAAAGGGATTGAGATCGGGGAAAGTTTTAGACAATGAGGAATGGAAATTGGGGAAAGCTCCAAGCAAACCAAGGAAATGACGTTACAGGAAGAGCTAGATTTCATACTGGCAAGCTGTGATACCCTTAAGCCTGTCAATGAAAACCTTTTTACTTATCCTGCTGAAACCCAACTTCCAATAAACCTGGAACCAGCCATCCCAGAACCTTTAATCCACACCCAACCACAAGGAATGGACGAATGGTGGACCAATGATTGGCAGTTTCAAAACCTTCTAAATAATCCCTATACCTTTTTCCCTCAGTTCGACCCAGAACCTGCACCAAACCCACCAATGAGTAATGAAAACTTAGTTGAACTTCGCCATTTTGGTGAAGAACTAATGGATGCAGGGAATAAGATTCGGGAGATAGGAGAACAAATCTCCTGGAAATACGATGAAAGGGAACATCATTTATGAAAGACTAGCGGACTAGGGGGAGTGTGGTTGTGAGAATATGTTTGTATAATAATAATAATAGTAATAAAAATATAAGTATGTATAATAACCTAAAAATAAAAACTTTTGTAAGATAACAGTGTGTACGGATGCATAATATAATATATAAAAATGGAAGTTGAAAAATCAACAATTTTGGCTACACGTGTTAAATGTGATTATCTGCGATTATTTTGTTTTATTTAATTATTTTATTTTATGCTAATCACTTATATAAATTAATTACCAGATGGCAAACGCTGGTAATGAACAAATTAACGAGGGTAATCAATCTGAGCAACACCAGGAGGATCAATTTCTAAATAGGCAAGATATCGAGAATATCGTTGCTCAGGGAATAGCCAATGCTATTCCAGAAATCCTTGCTGCTACTCGAAATCCAATTGCACCTCAACAAATTATTCCTAGCAAGCGTACAAATGACGATAATTTCAGTAATAGTATAAACGGAGGCGGCAATCATATTAATAACGACAATGAGGGGATACAAGCTCCACTCCTTAAGAAAATGAAAGCTGCAACACCTGGTTGCACTTACAAGGAGTTTCTTTCCTGTAAACCCGCTGAATTTGCAGGCAATGAAGGGGCGACTGCTGCACTGCATTGGTTAGAGAAAACTGAAGCAGTAATTATGATAAGTAAATGTGCTGAGGACGATAAGGTCATGTATGCGTCGCATCTTTTCAAAGAAGGGGCGCTAGAATGGTGGAATACAGTTCTACAAGCTAAAGGAAGAACTGTGGCATATGCTATGAATTGGGAAGAATTTAAAAGTCTTGTGGAAGGAAAATTTTGTCCCGAATACGAAAAGGAGCAAATGACCAATAAATTCCTAAATCATCAAATGATAGGCGTTGATTGTCGAGGGTATACTTCGACATTCTTCGAATACGCTAGAGTGGTACCAACCCTAGCTTCGCCAGAACCGGTACTTATATCTCGCTACATTTGGGGATTAATTGGCGAGATTCGTAATATTGTCAAGGCTGCGAGACCCCGCACGATCGATGATGCGGTAGAGTTAGCTAACACTCTGACTGACGAACTGGTACGCACAAGAGAAGAAAACCGGAAGAAGGAAGTAGCCCAAAAGATTACCCAAGGATTTTGTATGGGTAACAGAAATAATTTTAGAAGAAGAGGAACTGGGCAATCTTCCACTGTTCCATTTTGCAATTCCTGTAATAGGAAGCATTTTGGAAGATGCAAAGGGTATTGCAATTTCTGCAAAATCTCGGGGCACCAAGAAGAAGACTGCAGGAAGAAGAAATCCACAGTTTTCTATAACTGTGGAGAAGCTGGACACTTGAGGCCAGACTGCCCAAAAATGGTCAAACCAACTGATAACAAAGCCAAAACTGTAGAAGGAACTAACAAGAAGAACGTAAGAGCCTTCCAGCTGACTACTCAGGAAGCCGAGCTAATTCCTAATGTGATAGCTGGTACGTTTCTAGTTCACGACGTTTATGTAAAAGTATTATTTGACTCTGGTGCAAACCAAAGTTTTATAAATACTTCATTCTGCCAAGCACTTAATTTACCCTTAACCAAACTTAGGCAGATTTTTACAGTCGAAACAGCAGATGGAAATACTCTTAAAATAGATAAGGTCGTGCGAGAAGAAAAGATAGAACTTTTAGGTCATAAATTTTTGGCAAACCTGTTACCTATGAATCTAGCCGGATTTGATGTGGTGTTAGGAATGGATTGGTTAGTAACCAACCATGCTCGAATTCTTTGTGACAAGAATTCCATAGAAATTCATACAACCACAGGAGAGTTAGTGGTGATTACAGGAGATCATCCACGTAAGCCACTAAAGTTCATTTCAGTAATGAAAGTTGCTAGTTATGAACGAAAGCAAGGAATGGTGTACATGATTTCAGTAATCATTAACACTAAGGGTAAGGAACTTAAGGAAATTCCAGTAGTATCAGAATACCCAGAGATATTCCCAGAAGAACTACTTGGATTACCACCTGATAGGGAAGTCGAATTTAGAATTCATCTAATTCCTGGAACTACACCGATAGCCAAAGCACCTTATCGGTTAGCACCCACGGAAATGCTAGAATTGAAAAAGCAATTAGATGAATTATTAAGTAAAGGATTCATACAACCTAGTTCATCCCCGTGGGGAGCTCCAGTGTTGTTCGTAAAGAAGAAATACGGTTCGATGCGAATGTGTATCGATTATAGGGACTTGAATAAAGTTACAATTAAGAATCGATATCCATTACCTAGGATTGATGATCTTTTTGATCAACTCCAAGGAGCTAGATACTTTTCTAAGATAGATCTACGCTCCGGATATCATCAATTGAAGGTACAGGAAGAAGACATACCTAAAACTGCTTTCAGGACTAGGTATGGTCATTACGAGTTTACAGTCATGCCCTTTGGGTTAACAAATGCTCCTACAACATTTATGGACATGATGAATAGAATCTGTAAACCATATTTGGATAAATTCGTAATTGTCTTCATCGACGATATACTTATTTACTCCAAAAGTCAGGATGAACATTGTCAACACCTGCATGCACTTTTAACTTTGTTAAGAAAGGAACAACTTTACGCCAAATTTTCGAAGTGTGAATTCTGGCTGCAAGAAGTGCAATTTTTAGGACACATGGTGAATCACGAAGGTATTCACGTAGATCATGCTAAGATAGAAGCAATCACCAAATGGAAGGTTCCGCAATCAGCAATGGAAATTAGAAGTTTTATAGGATTAGCTGGATACTATAGGCGTTTTATTAAGGATTTTTCCAAGATAGCTGTACCATTAACTAAGCTAACCTGTAAAGCAGTTAAGTTTGAATGGGGACCTAGGCAAGAAAAGCCTTTAGGATTTTGAAGCAAAAGATAACAAATGCTCCAATTTTAGCCTTACCTGAAGGAATAGAAGATTTTGAAGTATACTGTGATGCTTCAAAGCTAGGATTAGGATGTGTGCTGATGCAACGCAAGAAGGTAATTGCATATGCATCAAGGCAATTGAAAAAGCACGAAGAAAACTATACGACTCATGATTTAGAGTTAGGAGCCATAATCTTTGCCCTTAAGGTTTGGAGACATTATCTGTACGGAAGTAAGTTTACTATCAATACAGATCATAAAAGCTTAAGATATATATTTGGGCAAAAAGAATTAAACATGAGGCAAAGGAGATGGATGGAAATCCTAAGTGACTACGAATGTGATATTCAATATCACGAAGGAAAGGCAAACATAGTTGCAGATGCCTTAAGTCGTAAGTATCATGAAAAGCAAAAGCGAGTTTGTGCTCTTAGATTAAATCTACAGTTAGATTTAATGGAACAATTAAAAGATGTTCAGGAAACAGTAATCCAGGATGTTGCTGAAGGAATGAAAGGACGGATAAAAGAATTAGAGCAAGGAGCAGATGGAATTTGGAGATTCCATAAGAAACGAATTTGGGTACCTAAGCAGGGAGAATTAAGAAATAAAATCTTAGAAGAAGCTCATAAATCTAGGTATACCATGCATCCTGGTAACAATAAAATGTACCAAGATTTAAGGAATAATTTCTGGTGGATAGGAATGAAAAAGGACATAGCTAGATATGTTTCTAAATGTCTAACTTGTTCACAAGTTAAGGCAGAACACCAGAAACCTTCAGGTCTACTACAACAATTAGAAATGCATGTATGGAAATGGGAACTCATAACAATGGATTCTGTTACTAAGTTACCCAAAACTAGAAAGGGGAATGACGCAATTTGGGTAATTGTGGATCGATTAACCAAATCAGCTCATTTTCTACCCATGAAAGAAACCTTTAGCATGGAAAGGTTAGCCAAGTTGTATGTAGATGAAGTCGTATCCTTACATGGAGTTCCACTCTCCATTGTATCAGATAGGGATAGTCGTTTCACTTCCCACTTCTTGACAAGTTTCCAAGAAGCTATGGGAACCCGACTAAATCTAAGTACTGCATATCATCCTCAAACAGACGGACAAAGTGAAAGGACGATCCAAACTCTAGAAGGCATGCTTAGGGCATGTGTGATAGATTTTGGTGGAAATTGGGATAACCATTTACCATTAATTGAATTCTCCTATAACAATAGTTATCATTCAAGCATTGAAGCTGCCCCGTTCGAAGCACTATACGGACGTAAATGTAGAACTCCAGTATGTTGGGCAGAAATAGGAGAAAGTCAATTATCAGGACCAGAAATTGTACAAGAAACTACCGACAAGATCACTCAAATCAAGGAAAGATTAAAGACGGCTCGAGATCGCCAGAAGAGTTATGCAGATAATCGATGCAAGCCGTTAGAATTTCAAATCAGAGAGAAAGTTCTATTGAAATTTTCTCCTTGGAGAGGAGTAGTACGGTTCGGTAAGAAAGGAAAGCTAAGTCCAAGATACGTAGGACCATTCTCAGTGATCCAACGTATAGGACCAGTTGCTTATCGCTTACAACTACCAGAGGAGTTAGCTGGAGTACATGACGTATTTCATGTATCCAATCTCAAGAAATGTCTATCAGACGAATCTTTGGTAATACCTCTTCAAGATATAAGGTAAATGAGAAACTAAAGTTTGTCGAAAAGCCACTACAAATAGAAGACAAAAAGATCAAATTTCTCAAGCACAAGCGACTAGTGCTGGTCAAAGTCAAGTGGGATTCAAGGAGAGGACCTGAATACACTTGGGAGCTGGAATCAGAGATGAAGCGAAATTATCCTCACTTATTTTGGTAAATCTCGAGGATGAGATTTTAAATAAGGTGGGGAGGATGTAAGGACTCTCAAAAAAAAAGTCCTAAAAACTAACCCACAAGTCAAAACCCGGACCCCTGAAACCATACCGTACATTAAAAATCAAGAAAACAAGAAATTTGGTCTTCAGGCGGGCCGCGTAAAGGATGACCAGACCCTTACGCGGGCCACGTCAACATCAAATTTGACCGGATAAGCATCCGGGCCACGTATAACCCATCTGGCAACCCTAACTCGTGACCCAGCAAACCTACGCATAGACTAGGCGGCCTCGCGGGCCGCGTAAAGTTTGGCTTAGGGCTCACGCGGGCCGCGTGAGACCCGAATTTCTGCTATAAATAGGTTGGATCATGAGCAGCCTTCTGGTATCGAAATCAACTTTCAAAAACGAAAGTATACTTCTCGAAAGTCGAAAATTCAATTATTATAGCGAGGCGCTGCTACGATACAGGGTATTAACTCGATCGCTGATAAGATTCAATGTCCGATCGATTGAAACTATCCAATGGATGTTTAAGTGTTGCCCACATTAGGGTTATGCATTGTCATTCGTCGTGAATACGATGGATGTTTAAGTATCACACTTTGTCATTCGTTGTGAGGGTTTAATCTCGTGAGTTATCGTAAATGTTGTATTAAGTTACTAACCTAGTTCGTGTGCATGTTATTTAAATTAGGTTACAAGGCTAATCAGTAGGCTAAACTCTGCCCATATAAATTTGCAATGTGAGTCATTCTCTTTTTATCAAAAGTATTTTACAATACTCCATTTTCAAATGTTATAATTACAGGGAGTAAGTCGTGGTTATCTTGAATCAATGGCTAGTGGGGTATTGTGCACATTACTAATTTCTCACGGGTTAGGCTAATAAATCCTAACAGTGATAAACGTCACTACTTGGGGAAGGACCCAATAGTGGTATGACCATCGTCACCAGGTGACACGGCGCCAGATAAAAATAAGATAGAAGCCATTGTAATCGCTCTTATGCTGTAATTGATAACTAATTTGTCGTTTTACATACTTGAATGACTCGCCAACATTTCCCCGCTGATAAAATATTTTTAAAACATGTTTCAGGCGACCTGCTGTAAATCAAGGAAAACGTGCTACGGAGCACTAACAAGCTTGAAGAGGTGGCTCAGTTAAAATGAATAAACATGTTTTAAATAAATCAGGGAATTTCTTAGTTAAATTCCTCTATTGTAAATTGTGGGGTTTTATCCCGCTTTATGAAATAAAATAATCGGGCATTTTTAGTTTTAAAAAGATCCTGTTAAAATCTTCCGCTGTCGCATCATAGATACCACGGGTTCCTGTCCCGCGGCTCCTGACCGGGTCAAACCAGGGCTGGGGCCGTGACATAGACCCCGCAAGTTATCATTCATAATAACTAAGCGGCGTTTTCCGATCAACGTTTATCGGCGTTTTCGTTGTTGCGAATTTGGTTTCTTCGGTACAGGATGATCAACCGTTCGGAGAAGAGTATGTTGATATAGGAGAGTTGATGCAATTTTCCAACTCATCTTTAGTGATTTCTGTAAGGATGCATTTCATGGTAAATGATGCAGCTGATGAAACCGAAGCTGTTATTTCGGTTGTTCAGTACTTCTGAGACGATTCAAGTGAGTCCTATGAAGCAAGTGTCTGTCTATTCAATTGAGAGGAATCATTGCATTACATCCCCGTTGAAAACAAGAGGTTGTAATGACGAGGCCGTTGATTTGAAACGAAATTGTTTGTGACTATGGGAAACACAAGTTTTCTTTTTGAGCTTGATGGATGTCCGTTATCTCAACGCTTCTCCTTACATTACTGATCTGGAATTGGAGAACCGTTGTGTATTTGCTTACTAATCTGGATTTGGAGAACCATTGTGTATATGCTTACTGATCTGGAATTGGAGAACCGTTGTGTGTCTGAATCAGGTTCTCAAACAAACACTACGTACCCTTCCTACTAAAGATTAGTTGGTATTGAACCAACAAAATCCGAATACTGAAAAACCGACATTCCTTCAACCATTCTAAACCCTAGCTGGAAACAAACCAACAAAATCCGAATACTGAAAAACATCAGCAACCATTTTTCCTTTTCCTTCAATTTCGAGAACATTTTCCCTAACATGATAAAACCGCTTATTTTGCTAGTGGGTTTTATAAGTCAAAGTTAACGTTGCTATTCAGATTCAGACTCAGGAAGACATGTCGGCTTCCGTACCCATCCTCGCGTTGATAGCTTCCATTTTATTACGGTCATACGACGCGACTTTTTGTTCTTAAATATTTGTTACTTGTTAATGTTTTATTTTTTTCTACTTTTAGAAAGGTTTGACCACCTCACGACTGTATGATAAAACCACTTATTTTGCTAGTGGGTTTTAAAAGTCAAAGTTAACGTTGCTATTCAGATTCAGATTCAGGAAGACATGTCGGCTGCCTTACCCATCCCCGTGTTGATAGCTTCTGTTTTATTACAGTCATATGACACGGCTTTTTGTTCTTCAATCTTTCTTACTTGTTAATGTTTTATTTTTTTTCTACTTTTAGAAAGGTTTGACCACCTCACGACTGTAAAATGTCTCATGTGATTGGCACCTTAAACCCCTTATATACTTTGATAAAAAAAAAAAACCAATTTTCGAGGAATACGAGCCGTATAACATTATACGGCCCATATACTATGTTCGTATACATTGTATACGACCAGGTAACTTATTTTCACATGGTGTATACGGGCCGTATAAATTTATACGGCCCGTATACACCATGTGAAAATAAGTTTTTTCCATGTGTTAATATTAGGACCCTAAAATAAATAAAAGATATATGTACTTTGTTTCTTTTTCTTCTTTTTCACCAAAAGAAGTATCCATTATTTTTGTCAACCATTATCGCTCCTGTCTGCCGGAAAAAAATTCCGAAATGCTTTCATTGGTTTTTTTTCTCAGTTCTACTACTCGTTACATGTATTTTGAGGGGTCAAACTACCACATCTATCTGGAACTTAGATACCTTATTAACAAAATTCCGGTCGGCCGGAGGGTCAATGGACCCTCCTGACCCCCTGTGGTTCTGCCCCTGGGCATCAGTTGGGCCGTAAGACCATGGAGAGTCCCAGCCCGGTTGAGTCGGGCATGGGCAGGGAGGCATGAACCACTGAGCCGGCGGCTGAGTGGGCTGGATCTGCCACAACATGGGCAACGAAGGCTGTGAAGGGGGCTGATTGGGCCTGTTTTGATTGAGCTCATTGGATCTGTTCCGGTTCTGTGAGGAGCCACCATGGTTAGAGCAACCACCCCCACAACCTCTACCACGATTTTGAGAAGGGCGGCGGTTGTTGGATAGAGGAGGAGCATTTTGAGTGGCAGCCATGACAGCAGGGGTGGAGAGAGAATCACGAGCCTATTGTCGTTGAAGATCATTCCAAAGCATGTGACAAGCGTCTTCCTACGAAGATAATTCCTACGAAGATAATTGCTGATTGATGATAGAAACGATGGTGTCAAATTCTGCTGGAAGCTGTAAAACAAGGTGTTGGGTGGTAACCGTATGACCTATGTCATTCAATTGACTTGCCAAATCTTTGAGCTTTTGACAGTAGGCGTCCATGGAGGGCATGGATTTCAAAGTTAGGTTTACAAACTCGTGCTCCAGGGTACGATCTCCCTTGTTGCTGTGAAAAATATTCTTGAGTCGTAACCAGGCTTCCAGGGTGGTGGATTTAGGTTCAAGAACACGAACCAATAAGTCATCTGATAGGGCCGTGTAGATCCACTGTAGCACGATAGCATCAACTTCCAACTAAGAATCATGAGTTGGATCATTCTCTGGTGGGGGTAGGGTGTCGTCGATATGGACAGTGACTTTGTAACCGCGAGCATTCAACTAAAACAAATTAACCCAGCTAGAATACGACACCTTGGTGCCGTCCATAACCCTAACCTTGTTCTGGATATTAGTTATGGTGTAAACAGGGTGCAGGGCCAGTGGTATGATGTCGCTAGATTCAGGTTTCTTCTGATCTCCCATCACTGAAGCTGTGAAACAGAAAGGGAGGCTGGAATACTGTGCAAACTGTGGCTTGCTGTGAAGAAAAGAAAAGCCCGGTATAGAGCTTTAGGTAAGCTCTGATACCATGAAACAAATTGATTTCTGAATGAATTGTTTATTGATCATATGATATCAATATATACAAATACCACACCACAACTACAACCATACCCAGTAAATCCCACAAATAGCAGAGCTATTTATAGGGTCTGGGGAGGGTGGGATGTAGACAGACCTTGCCTCTATCCATAGGGATAGAGAGGCTGCTTCCAGAGAGACCCTCGGCTCGAAAACGAACAGGAAACCAACACACCAAGTCAAAGAATATAGAAAGAATACAGAAGTAAGAAGTCGCCCATACCAAGAAAATGATAAGAGTGGCACAATATAATGTGAATCATGTATAATGGCATACAACATCATTTGGGCGTTAACACAATGGAAATCATGTATAATAGCATACAACATCATTAGGGCATAAACACAAGAAGGCAATCACCGGAAAAGTCCCTTAAAGAAAAAGAAAAGCCTACGTCCCTGAAAAACACCTAAGACCTTACTGCAATATCATCTAGAAATCCTTAACCCTAATCCTACGCCTCCACGAAGTCCTATCGTGGACCATGTCCTCAGAAAGATGCAACTCTAGTAAATCATGCCTAATCTGCTCATCCCATGTCAGTTTGGGTCTGCCTCTTCCTCTCCTCCCCTCCACAGTAAGAGTTTCTACTACTCTAACCGGTGACGTCGCTTCCCTCCGCTTCACATGCCCAAACCATCTCAATCTCCCCTCCTTAATCTTCTCCGCTATACTAGCCACTCCTAGTCTTTCCCTAAAAACCTCATTTCTTATCCGATCTAACCTCGTATGTCCACACATCCACCTTAACATCCTCATCTCTGCTACCTCCATCTTGCGCGCTTGTGTCTTCTTGATAGCCCAACAGTCTGTTCCATAAAGCATAGCTGGCCTAACTGCTACCCTGTAAAATTTCCCCTTTAGTTTAGTTGGGAACCTCCTATCGCACAATACCCCACTGGCTGCCCTCCATCTACACCAGCTAGCCTGTATGCGATGGGTTACATCACTATCTATGTCACCATCTCTTTGTACAAACGACCCCAGATACTTAAATCTAGTTACCTGCGGGACCAATTGATCCTCAATGGTGATTTGGGTTTCATCGTCAATGGCTACATCGCTGAAATCACAGTGTAGATACTCAGTCTTAGATCGACTAATCCTTAGGCCCTTGCCCTCTAAAGCTACTCGCCACTCCTCTATCCTCGCGTTCAGGCACTGTTTAGTCTCTGCAACCAACACAATATCGTCTGCAAAAAGCATGCACCACGGAACTATCTCCTGAATCAACTTGGACAACTCATCCAAGACAACCGCAAAAAGAAAAGGGCTCAACGCAGACCCCTGGTGGAGTCCTACCTCCACTGGAAAGAAGTTTGTATCTCCTACAGGCGCGCGGACAGTAGTTTCCGTTCTATCGTAAGTATCCTTAATTATGTCTATATACTTCCCCGGTAGCCCTCGACCCTCCAAACTATCCCATATCAGTTGCCGTGGGACAGTGTCATATGCCTTTTCCAGGTCAATAAACACCATATGTAAATCTTGCTTCTTTGCTCTATATTTTTTCATCAGCCTCCTTAGAATATGTATCGCTTCTGTAGTTGACCTCCCTTTCATGAATCCAAATTGGTTTACTGAAACCTAAGTTTCTCTTCTAATTCTAGTTTCAATTACCCTCTCCCAGAGCTTCATAGTGTGACTTAGCAGTTTGATTCCTCTGTAGTTCCCACAACATTGAGCGTCTCCTTTATTCTTGTATAAAGGCACCACGACGCTACTCCTCCACTGATCAGGCATTTTTCCAGACTTGAAAATACAATTGAACAAAAGTGTTAACCATCGGACTCCTTCTTCTCCCAAACACTTCCACACCTCAATCGGTATGTTGTCCAAACCCACTGCCTTCCCTCTTCCCATCTTCCTAAGTGCCATCCTCACCTCGTCATGTGTGATCCTCCTGCAGTAGCAATTATTCTGTTGTCGCCTTTGAATCCTGGAATTGCTGCTATCATGTTGGTATGCCCTACCGTGGTTGAAAAGATTATGGAAGTAGGTTTGCCAACTCATCTTAATGTCTTGTGCCTTGACTAAAACACGTCCATCCTCTCCTTTGATAAACTTTACTACTCCTAGATCTTGTCTTCTTCGCTCCCTAGCTTTGGAAATCTTGAACATATCATGCTCCCCTTCTTTCCTTTCCAAACGTTCATACATTTGTTTATATGCTGTGTTTTTTGCCTCGGTCACCGCCTTTTTTGCTTCCCTTTTTGCCTTCTTATATATCTCCCTTACCCTCAGCCGCTCCTCCTCATTTGTGCACATCAAAAGATCTCTAAAACTTTGTTGCTTATCCTTTATTTTGGTATGCACGTCTTCATTCCACCACCAAGACTCCTTATGCCCACTAGTCTTCCCTGTTGTGACCCCTAGCGTCTCATTCGCCACTGTGGTGATCGTGGTCACCATAGCCTCCCACATCCGGTTTGTGTCGTCACCTAGTTGAATCGATGTCATTGAGTTAACTTTATCTCTAAACATCATTACGTTTTCTCCTTTCAAGTTTCCCCAACGGATCCTAGATCGGGTTTTCCTTTCCCCCTCAGTTAGCCTTACTTTTAGGGCTATATCTGCTACTAGCAAATGGTGTTGAGCCGCTGCCGTCTCCCTGGGTATAACCTTGCAGTCCATCCACGTCCGTCGATCTTCCTGCCTCATCAAAAGATAGTCGATTTGCGTGTTGCGTCCTCCGCTACTAAAAGTGATCAAATGAGATTCTCTCTTCCTAAAGAACGAGTTAATAATACCTAGGCCGTTGGCTGCCGCAAAGTCTAGAAGGTCTCTACCAGGGTCATTTCTATCGCCAAAACCAAAACCCCCATGAACCAACTCAAAGCCATCACGATCCTTACCAATGTGCCCATTAAAATCTCCTCCTATAAAAATTTTCTCCTCCCTAGGTATGGCCCTTACTACTACATCTAGACAATCCCAAAACTCTCTTTTCTCTTGGTCTCCTAATCCCACTTGTGATGCATATGCGCATACCACTGTCACTATTTGCTCACCTAATACTAACCTTAACACCATAATTCTATCGTTGTGTCGTATCACCTCGATTACATTCTTATGCAATTCTATAGAAACCAAAAATCCTACTCCGTTCTTTGCCCCATCCGACCCGGAATACAACAACTTGTACCCATTGCGCTCTTCTGCTCTCTGTCCTTTCCACCTAGTCTCCTGAAGACACGCTATATGTACCCTACGTCTTTTAAGTGCGTCTATCACTTCCAACAATTTACCACTAAGAGTTCCTACGTTCCAAGACGCCACACGTAAACTACAACCTCTAGCTTTACCCTTACCTGCACCTCTCGTCCTTGGACATGATCTCAAGTAAACGTCATGGTTTCTATTGTCTATGCTTACAACTAACAACAAGTAGCAAACAACGGGCAACACAAAGGGCAAAACTACCTACTTCTTCTTTTTTTTTTTTTTTTACTTTTTCTTATTTTTTTTTTTCTAATGATTACATGAACCCTAAAGTTGACAAAAACAACACACACAACAAAAGTCCAACAGAAAATCAAAGAGCTTCTTGTATATTCACCAATAATATCCTAAAACTAAATAGATAATGAATCAACAAGGATTAAGCGTTCAACCTACTGCCTAAATTCACAAAAATCAGCACATAAAATCAATCATAAGTGAAATGAACCGCTAAAAGGTGGAAGAAAACGACCTGATTGAACACACCTACGATTAATTAGGATCTGATCGAAGACCAAAACCGTAGAGAAAAAAGTGGTCGCAGGAGGGTTGTATTGTCGTCGGATCAACAACCCACCTTAATACTGACCGGAGATTCCTCTGAGATTTACCTGCTCGGAACCTTATACCTGGTCGCCGGAGACTTACCTGGTTGGAGATTTACCTGTTCGGAGGGTTGTACCTGGTCGCCGGAGATTTACCTGCTCGGAGGTTGCTCGTTGCCGGAGAGTTACCTGTTCGGAGTAACCTGCTCACTGGTTGCTTGTTGCCGGAGAATTACCGTCGGAGGTTGCTCGTTGCCGGAGATTTACCTGTTCGGAGTAACCTGCTCACTGGTTGCTTGTTGCCGGAGAATTTCCGTCGCCTGTTGCCGGTAAATGGCAGGTTTACGTTGAGAAATATGTACGGAGTGGAAAAAGGGGGGGTGGTGTACGGAGAGAAAAAGGGTCAATTCTTTTTTTTTTTTTTTTTTTTAAATCCCAATATATACAAATACAATAGGAGATAATTAAAGAAACAGATAAACTAAACCTATACAAGTTATAATAGATCTATTTAATCTATTCTAAATAACTCTCTACATATATCTATATATAATAATAAATAATAGAATACAAATTATTATTATTATTATTATTATTATTATTATTATTATTATTATTATGTCGGTTAATACTTCTGAGTTGCATGGTGGGTTGATACTTGAGTATTGATGGATGATCCATATACATATTTCATTATTTTGACATTTTGATTCAATTATTCAAATGGACATTGAATTATAGAACAATGGACTATTGGTATAGGCTTTTAAATTTATATTAAAATGGGCTCTATTTGGATCTTGGACCAAACATTTTTTTTGTGGGCCTCTAGTTATTGTTTTGATATATATATATATATATATATATATATTAGAAAATAAATCGAGAAAACCGAGCCAAACCGAACTGAGCGAACCTTTGCTCGTGCTCGGATCGTTTACAAACCGAAGGATCTGAACTGAGCGCCTTTTTCAATCGAGCTGAATCGAACGAGCAAATTCCAAACTTTTTTCGATCGAACATCGAACGAGTTTCGAGCATCGAGCAATTTGAACAGCCCTATGCCCAATCATGTGTGTCTATTGAAGAAATCACTTTACGGGTTAAAACAAGCACCACGGGCATGGTACCAACCTTTTGCAGATTATGTTTCGACTATGGGTTTTCATCGCAACAAGTGTCATCATTCTCTCTTTATCTATAAACAGGGTGCAGAAACGGCCTATATTTTGCTATTTGTTGATGACATTATTCTGGTCACTTTTCCAAATGCCTTTCGTCATACCTTCATGAAATTGTTAGCTGTTGAATCTGCTATAAAGGATTTAGGACCTCTGAGTTACTTTCTTGGTGATTCTGTCAGCCGTGACCGCGACTTATTATTTCTCTCTCAACAAAAATATGCAGCTAAGATACTTGAACGGGCTTGTATAACTTTGTGTAACCCAGCAGCAACACCGATTGACACCAAACCCAAAGTTAGTGCTACATCCGGATCCCTTCTTAATAATGTCGACACTAAATTTCGGCAACTGGTCGGGGATCTTCAGTATTTCACATTCACCCCTCCGGATATCAGTTACGCAGTTCAACAAAGCACATACATGCACCCCGGACCACACATATGAACGCCCTGAAATGCATCTTGAGATATGTTCAAGGCACTCTATCCCATGGCTTAATACTCACAAGATCATCAGTGGCTTCCTTAATCTCATACACAGATGTTGATTGGGCAGGATGCTCGGATACAAGACGCTCGACCTCTGGTTACTGTGTTTACTTGGGTGACAGTCTCATTACGTGGTCTTCTGAACGACAATATGTTATTTCCCACTCTAGAGCTGAAGCCGAATACCAAGGTGTTGCTAACATGGTCTCTGAAACATGCTGGTGCACAATATTTTATTGGAGCTTCATCACTCCTACGATAGTCTATTGTGACAACGTCAATGCGGTTTATCTTTCGGGTAATCCAGTCCAGCACCGGCGCACAAAACACATCGAATTGGACATTCACCAGGAGAAGGTTGCCCCTTTTATGATGAATGAGAAAGGGCGAGGAAATTCAATCCCAAAATATCAAATAGCACTAAGGACGGAACCTATATGTTGTTCCAACTCCAAGATTCTTTATGGATTCAATAAAATGGTTCCATGTAAATGGTTAAGAGGGAAGATTTCACAATGCTGAAAGTTGTTTTAAATTGTTCCATCTAAATTTGTTATGCATAAATGTAATCTGGTATTATGTTACAACCATTCATCTACTGTTTTTTCCAGTAAACTTTGAACATCGAAATAATTTGCAGCGGAAGCATCATGAATCGTTGGTTTCATGATTAAGTGTTTGTTGATCAATGTGCAGTAATGAAGAATCGAAATATGGACAATCTTGGAAGTTTAAAGAATTGTCTTGGTGCCGGTTATTATTGCAGGCAAGGCATTTATATATGAATATATTAGTGACAGTTGTGAGCGGTTAAATTTGGAGGGAAACCACCCTTTGAACCGGTGCCTCCAACCATCACAACCATTCGAATGTATCGGTTATACATACAAATATAAGTCAAATAGGCTAAGTTATATACATGACTATTCGAATAAATATATATAATTATGTTTATACATTCTAATACACTCCCCTAAACATAATTATGTTTACAAGAGTGCATTAAAACGCTGTTGTTGGCATCATCCACGGCTGCTTTTGCCCGATTGAAGTTGAACCTTCTCCTAGTATGCAGTCTTTTGATTCCTTTCCAATCGTTACCGGCGAAAAACGCATAGTGCTCAGCCTCCTTCCCTGCAGTATCTTCATTCTTTGACTTGCCCTCCGATTGAACTGCATCATTCACTAACATTCTGTCTCCGTCACTCCTGCTCCGTCTTGGATCAGCCACTATCTTAACTTCCTCTTTCTCGTGCACCTTCTCTTGAGTTGACTTGTACTTATAATAGTAGATAAGCACGTCCAAATACATGGCATATATCAATTGTTGGGTTAATCGTGTTTGTTCACGGGTCGCGAGTCAGTGGGTCAAACCGTTCACGGGTTCACGGGCTGTGGGTTTTGGAAACGGGTCAGATTGGGCTCCAAACTTGCAGCAGAAGAATTATATATTTATTGACATTTATGTATTTGTTTTATTTGCATTTAATTAGAGTTTAATTAGTTGGAGATTTGGTCATTGTTGACCGTGTAATGTGGAGAATATGTGAGATCATGGAGCATATTTCACGTGGGTTATCTCCTTAGCTTTAGGATCAAGTTTAGGTGTTTCTTATTTAATGTAAACTTCACCAGTTAATGAAAGAAGTTCAATCAGTAAATTACTCTAATTTGTACGTGAGTTTTGTGTGTAGTATTTGGCCTGAACCAAACCAACATTTGGTATCAGAGCGAAGGTTGAACGAGGGCCGTTTTGAGAGTCGACCGTTCGGTAGGGAGGAGAAGCCTTCGGGTGCGGGCTGCCATCGCAGCGGAACCGTAGGGGGGTCGACAATCGCAGCGTGTTTGGCTGCCGGTTCGGGTCACAACTAGGGGGTGTTGCTATACACAAATCACGGGAGGCAAGTAATAGCAGAAGACGGAGACCGGGTGGTGGTTCGTGTCAATCGTTGTCGTGCGGAGAGTACCGGTTTGGATGACGGGGGTGACGGGTGAACATCGGTGTGTCTTGTGGCTGTTAGTTGTGATTAAAGTGGAAGAAAAGGCTGTAGCGATCAGAGGTTACCAGTGTGCAGTGATCGGAGGTGACAGATCAGCAGTGATCGGAGAGAACTAGGTGATCGCAGGTCGGTGGTTTCGAGGGTTACGTTCTAGCGGATCAAGAGGGTAGCGGAGACGAGTCGAGATTCGGGCCAAATCAGCGGGCTTGTCAACCCAGTTTGTTGATCGAAGAACGGAAAAGAGATCGTGTATTTTATTTGTCGGATACTCTTTCTCGCCGAGTAGAAGAATCGCAAGGAGGCGTCGAATTCATACGGCAGAAAAACCAACGGGTGTAGCGCGGTAGAAACGAAACAGCGGGGTGGCTGAGATATTCGTTTAGCGACTCGAAGACGGTACAGGTGGTAGGCGTCTAGTTGGTGGTTGATACGCAAGGTGTGCTTATCAAGGAAGGGTTTGACAGAATAGTGAAATCACGATCAAGGGGTGAACGGCTTTGGACGGGGCTGAGGTGACCAGAATGTCCGGGATAAGTCGAGTTGAAAAAAAAATCAAATGTGACCGAGGTGGAGGTCAGGTGTCCATTAGGGGTCGAGTTGATATCGAATTTGGGCGTGACCAAGGAGGAGGTCGAGTGTCCGGTATAGTTCGAGATGATTCGAGAGGAGACGGTGATTCGGATGTCGCGAACGAGTGGTACGAACAAACTACGATTACGGGGGTGATTGTTGGGTTAATCGTGTTTGTTCACGGGTCGCGAGTCAGTGGGTCAAACCGTTCACGGGTTCACGGGCTGTGGGTTTTGGAAACGGGTCAGATTGGGCTCCAAACTTGCAGCAGAAGAATTATATATTTATTGACATTTATGTATTTGTTTTATTTGCATTTAATTAGAGTTTAATTAGTTGGAGATTTGGTCATTGTTGACCGTGTAATGTGGAGAATATGTGAGATCATGGAGCATATTTCACGTGGGTTATCTCCTTAGCTTTAGGATCAAGTTTAGGTGTTTCTTATTTAATGTAAACTTCACCGGTTAATGAAAGAAGTTCAATCAGTAAATTACTCTAATTTGTACGTGAGTTTTGTGTGTAGTATTTGGCTTGAACCAAACCAACAAGTCTCATATACTCTCCTTCATTATAATCAAAACCTATATCTTTGGCAATCATTGCCCACATATTTTCAGTAATCCTTCGGTGTCCACCCTCTCTTTTGACAGCCATGTACAGATCCAACAGGCATATTTTCCAGTTGTCCGATGCATACGCAGGTAGTGGTCTTGTGGTCATTTCTAATTTCTCCTTGAGAAACCAATCAACCATATCATTGAACTTGTTTTCTAGATAATACTTATATTTCACAACATACTCTTCATTGTCCAGCATATCAAGAAGTGCCTTACAGTCTTGAAACTCCTTGAATGACATTGCTTGAAGTATTAAAACATTCCAGTCTGGTTCATTTGTCGATATATTCAGACTTTCAAAATATTCATTCAAAAATTCTGTTTTGAACTTCTCATGTTCCGATTCTTTACTAATCATATATTGTTTTTCTTAGATACCGGTCTCTTCTTCCTTAGTCATTCCGTTTTGATCACTTTTCTTGTTAATCAAAGGAATACTAAACATGGGAAATAACTTGCACTTATCTCCGATGAATTTCACCGTGAAACCTTGAGTGATTAACTGATCTAGACTTAGCACATTTCTGTCTATATCCGGAGTGTAGAATACACTCTGAATACGAACTTTCTCCGACCCAGACATGACTTCGACGACCCCTATACCCCTTATGAAGAAAATTTGATTTTCTCCAGTTTTTGTTTCAACACCCGACATGTTTTTTATTCGTTTAAACATATCAAATTGCCAGAATAATGATGTTTGAGGGTTTTACTTACATACCACATCTCCGACCAGAATCCTCCATCGGTTCCGACTACAAGATACTCCATCCTCTGACCGCTCTCATGATCACGATCTTCACTTTGTTGTTGCTGTGTTCCGGTATCAATTGCCAGACGAATTAATTGTGTTTCTTCGTCATTTTCTTTCATCTTGCATGTTGAAATTTGGAGGCCGGGTTTGTTGCAGTAATAACATCGCCTCTGCAACCATCTTCGTTCTCTCTTCTCGTCGGAACAGTGTTTACATGGTAATGTGGATGAAGTTGGCCTGAGATCTGCATCGCTTTCGCTAGTGGCTCTGATACAACTTTGTTGAACATCGAAATGATTTGCAGCGGAAACATCATGAATCGTTGGTTTCATGATTAAGTGTTTGTTGATCAATGTGTAGTAATGAAGAATCGAAATATGGACAATCTTGGAAGTTTAAAGAATTGTCTTGGTGCCGGTTATTATTGCCGGCAAGACATTTATATATGAATATATTAGTGACAGTTGAGAGCGGTTAAATTTGGAGGGAAAACCACCCTTTGAACCGGTGCCTCCAACCATCACAACCATTCGAATGTATCGGTTATACATACAAATATAAGTCAAATAGGCTAAGTTATATACATGACTATTCGAATAAATATATATAATTATGTTTATACATTCTAATAAAACTCACACAGCCGAAATGGACAAAGAACGGCAATCATATGTTCGAAAGATGGCCCGACCCCTAGGAAATATCCCCGTTATCCAGGTACACCAGCAAAGTCACCACTTTAGATAACCCAAATGCTCCTTGCTCCTCTTGTTTTATCATTGTTTCTTATCATATTGGTAAATGTTTTTATTATTATATTATTCTACTACTGTAACAGAGTTGTTTTAGAACAGTAATTTAAACCATATTTGTTAAACAGGATAAAGTGAATGACAAACTAAATAACAAAACAACTCGCAGTATGATGTCATACAATACTGAAGTAATCACAAACTTAGGAAGTCCTTTATCATAGAGGGATTGAAATTTGCCAAACTTTTACGTCGGAATCCAGACCGCCACTGTAGATAATGTAAGAAGCTGATGCATCAGATAAACTGAGGTGATCCGTTTCTGAAGTCAAGCACTTAACCGGACCACTGTGGCCCTCCAAAACCGCCAAACAAAAGTAGCATTTCTCAATTCCTCTCCAAATTCTTATCGTTTCATCTGCGGAACCACTACACAACAGATCCGATACAACACTCAAACACAATATGGACTTAACATGCCCCATAAGCGTACACACGACCACCATGCCATCATCATCATCACTCTTCCCCCAAACAATAATCAACCTATCACTCGCACCAGAGTACAAAACATTCTCATCGGTGCTTAGTGCCAATGCATTAATCCCAGATCTGTGTTTCTTTAATGTAGCAATTAACGAGTGTTTCTCACCTTTTGGTGATTTTAATTTCCTCCAAATCTTGATTTTTTTGTCAGTTGATCCAGTATAAACATCACCATGGCTTGATAACGCTATCGCATTTATTGCATCATCATGCGCATTAGCTACTGACTCTAGGCATTTGAAGTCGGTTGTACGCCAAATCTTGAGTGTTCTATCCCATGAGACTGAGTAAAGGACCAAACCGTCCCTGGACACGGCTAGTGCTGATACAGTATCATTATGATGGACCCATGTGGATTTCTTGTGTCGCGTAACATGTACATGATTCTTCGGAGTTAGACTCGTAAGTGCCCGATCACTAAACGTTGGGAGCGTGGCCAACTGTGTTAGCTTCTTTTGCTGTGCTTCATTTTCATCAACTTTCCAAACACGGATTTTGTGGTCTTGATGGGCACTGTATATTTTGTCAGCGGAAACCAATAATGACTTTACTGCGCCCTTTCCTGTGATTATCACGCTGTTATTCAGATTTTCATGATCAAATTCATACCTTAAGTTATCACTCTTTAACATCTGTATTTCTTTGTCGGAAGAACCTGTGTATAGCAACTTCCCACCAATGCCAAGAGACGAGATGTACGAGTTCTTGTGTTTGATGGTTAAGATGCAGTGATGTGTAACGGGTAGGTGGGAATAAGAACATTGAGATTGTGATTCATCTTGTGAGTTAGAAAATTTAAGTTGTGACATCTTTTAGTGTGAAGTGAAAGGTAGTTTGATACCTGAGGACTTTATAAGAGATTATCAAGATGAAGTATTTATTGGGCAAAAAGTGTATCTGGAGTCTAAGTTATTTAATTGAAAAAGATCGACCCGAATTTGCAACATATGTGACATCAGTGGGCCAGTATGGACTTTAAGATTAGTGGGAGGATTATCCACTTAAATTTATCCCTTTAGCTTTCTGTTAACGGTTGATCCTATTATAGATGGCCAATATGATCTTTTCTTTTGTAAAGGGAAGGTTATTTGTGTCTTTGATTCTTTAGCTTTCTCAACAATTAAATATAGTTCTTTTGCTATTTTATGAAGTTACCATATGGGTACTTATATGTAGTTTCGGGTATGGTTCACGTTATAGGTGGCAATTTATGTTTTATCTCTAGTGCGTCAAACACATAACATAACAAAATAGCTTAAAAGGAACTGAGCTAAACAGGTCTAATTCATAAAATCAGCTTTTTATTGAAATAATATATAAGTTTTGTAACCTTTTATGACACTAACTATTTACAGCAAAATTGATTTTCTTGGAATAAAAGAGTTCGAGATCAACCCAACCCAATCTAACCAGACCAGTACCAGAATAACCCGTTTGACTAGAACCCCTTTTTAGCCGGTTACCCAGTCCGCCCACACCAGCCGTTTTCAGTTTTCAAATTGTTCAATGCACAGTTTTGTATAGGAGGTTTGTACTACTGTTCAGTGGTGGATCTAGAAAATCTTATAGGGGCAACGTTTCATATAAAAAGGGGTAACATATGAAGGGAATTAGTGTATCAAAATAATAGCGGAAGCGGTTTATATAATTTACCAAAAGCTGATTATATAAATTTGATTTATTAATCTGATTAATAAATTTTCCCAAACAGGATCAAGGTTATACGCATATAAGCAAATAAAAGGAATAAACAACCATAGAGGGTTTTAGTAATCAACCTTTGACGACTACACCGGAATTGTAACACGCGGGTTACAACGAATCCTCACTAGTAGAAAGTTCACAACCGAGCACAAGATACCCGAGAGTAGAACCGGCCAAGAAGAAGGCGGCGGCGATGCTTGGTCGACGGCAAGTGGGTGGCGGCCAAGCTTAGGAGGGTGGCTAGGGTTTTGTGTTTTTATAAAAGTGTGTCTAGGGTTTCCACCTTAATCATCCTTTTATAAAATCCAATATTACATTAAGGCCCTTTAAGATTATACAATTATAATCCTCTTAATAATAATCTAATTAATATTAAGCCCCTCGGGTTTAAACTATTATTATTTCACAAATAATAATCTACCTACTCGTGAACATATACGATTCGTGTACCAACGTGTAACTCTTCGGATCGTACCGAGTTAGTTACGTTGACTTTAATTACGGTCTGTAAGGTCCGCTTTTCTTCTCTATACATAACTTACAAGGGTAATTAAAATACTTCAAAATAACAACATTAAAACATGCTTTTGACAAAAATTGGGCATGACCCGTCCGTAAAACGGATATACCCCTGTTATAAACATAAGTAAGACAATACCATTCTACAATTCGTTCGACACGACACTACTAAAAACTTAGACATCACGAGTTAAAATGTATGTCTACTAACAAGTTGTACAAAATAGAAATTTTGACCCAAAACATTAGTGCAACTAGCGGAAGCGCTTGGTATGACATATCATGAACATGTGCTCGCTCCAATTCTCCAAGTCGCCTAAATTGAGGATTTACCTACATTCAACAACAAAGCTTTAAAAAGTTAGTCATTATACTTATTACGCTTACAATACCATCATTTTAATTTCCATTAGTTTATGTACTTTCATTCCTCTTACGCATTCGATTACCCAATTAAATGGGTATAGCATATACTCTCATAATGAGATTCAAGCATATACTTACGACCCGGTAACATCGGGTTAATTGCTTTCAATCTGAATCTTTCGTTCTAATCCATATAACGGATTGAACTTCGTACCTTCATTATTGCATTCATGACCACCCGTTATAAACGAATAGTACCTTATTCTTACTCGACTCGTTCAACTCGAACCGGTCGACTTGCATAGCTTATCATAACTTTCGTTAGCATAACCAAATCCACAAGGGGTTTGCTATCCACTTACTAATCACCGTATTTATTATAACAAGGGTTGTTCATCATAATTATTAACAAAGTTTAAGTAAGGATTTGTATGCAACGGAACATACCTCGATCTTGTACGCCTTCCGCTTTACTAGTGTTTGTGCTTTCTTCCTTCACGCCTACATTATAGCATTCGTTTACTTAGTCAAATCAAATCATTCCATCATTTTCTTTTCATACTACATATATAATCATCTCTTAAGCATTTTATCAAACACTTGGTGAGCATTGTATTTACAAGCATAAGGTACAAGTATTCATAGCATGGATTCTACTTTGTTCACTTTCTAGTCTAACAAGAATCGGTTAAATTCATATCTTTCTTTCATCCTATGCTAACTTATCTAATTTCTCTATCACATACAAGATCAAGCATCAATTCACAATTATAAGCATATTATAGAAATCATCATGTTCATCAAAATCTTACAACAAGTGGGTATAAACCCTAACTCATTTAAATAATCGAAATCAAACGAAATTCTTAGTCTATTATGAATTCCTAACTTACAATTGCACGAGATTTCCTCCTAATTTCATGTTTGGGTTAAAACCCACTTTCCACCATTCACCAAATCAGGATTTTCGACTTACCTCTTGATGAACAAGCTTAGATGGTTGAAAATTCGGGTACATGCATTGGTTTGGGCTCTTAATTTCTTCCTGATCTTGAGAATTTATGGAAGTTAGGGTTTTTCCCTTGGTTCCTGCTTCTGGTCGAACTACAACACACATCAGTGTGTTTGTTTTGTGATTTCTCTAACTTAATAAAAACTTTTATCACTTTTTATAAGTTCAGCCCCTATAGTTATAAGTGTTGATAATTATCACACTAACTTTCATTCTTGTTGAACTAATATCACATAAATTTTAACTTGGTTAAAATTTACTTACAATTTAGACCCTTAAGGTAGCATAAATGAATAGCATATTTTGGGGTGTTACACGGTCGGACATACATATATCCAACAATCTCCCACTTGGACGATTTTAATTAAATGAATCAACGTGTGCAGAGTTGGACGCCTAGCTGCATCGCACCCTTCTTAACACTGCATGACACTTTATAGTCGTCAACTAGTTCTTTGAGTTCAAGTAACACTTTACTTAACCAAATACTATAGCCCTGATAATTCTATCAATAAGTCCCTTCTGTATAGAACATCCGTTGATCATAAGACATGGATCATTCATTCTTATATAGTTATCAACCATTCCCTGTTCTCGTCTTTAATTCAAAGTGGTCTAACGAACTACTTTTAGTCCGAGCGTGGCCACGCATTTATTCAAGTTTGAGTTAACGAGGGCGCCAGAATGCTAAACTTCTAATCCTATAGAAGTACAGAATTCCATCAGCATCATACAACTCCCACTTAACCTTGGATTTCTCCCAACGCTACCTGGATTACTACCCATGTTTCAGGACAGTGTTAGATAACATCAAAGATTGTCAATGATCAATGTAGTTTAATATGTGCCTAAGGAAAAAGGACAGATTGAACATATCAATATCAAAACATCTCATGACTTAGATCCATGGAGATCGTTTTGAAGCGAGTCACATCCAATATCATTCTCTAGTGATATCTGTGAATTTTTTATTCTCAAACTCTTGAGTTTTTAATCTCATGAATATAATCATCTCAGTTCACAATAGTCTTACATGCAAATTCATTCCCCGTGTAATTTGATCGACTACGGATATTTTAGAATACGCTTATTCAAGGATATAAACATACAAATAACGAACACAGTTACAAAATAATTAAACTTGCATTTAACCAATAAATCAAATAACTATTTCAATGTAAATGTTGTAGTTCAAAACTAAAACACCAATACTAACTACAGATCATGCCCACTGTAGCAAATCTAAGCCCTATTTTTCAAGCATGCTCCTCATGTTTAGCTTGAGGTAGAGGCTTAGTAAAAGGGTCAGCCAGATTTAGATCCGTATGAACTTTGCTTATTACGATGTCTCCACGCTCTATTATCTCTCTAATATAGTGGAATTTTCTGAGTATATGCCTTGTGGTTTGATGCGACCTTGGTTCCTTTGCAAGAGCAATGGCACCAGTATTGCCACACATCATCTCGATCGGTTTCTTTATGCTAGGCACAACGTCGAGATCAGTAATGAACTTCTTCATCCAGGCAGCCTCCTTAGCAGCATCCGATGCCGCATTGTATTCTGATTCACAGGTGGATTGAGCAACCACACTTTGCTTCGAGCTCTTCCAAGTAACAGCCCCACCATTCAGAATGAAAACATATCCCGTGTGTGATCTTGAATCGTCACGATCAGTCTGGAAACTTGCATCAGTATAACACTTAACTGATAGCTACTCATCCAGTCCTCCATATATTAAGAACATGTCGTTAGTCCTTCTTAAGTACTTAAGAATGTTCTTCACTGCAGCCCAGTGACTCTCTCCTGGATTCTGTTGATATCTACTCGTCATGCTAAGAGCATACGAGACATCAGGTCTAGTACATAACATGGCGTACATGATGGAACCGATAGCAGAAGCATATGGAACTCTTTCCATTTTCTTCTTTTCCTCTTCGGTCTTAGCACACTGCTCGCTATTAAGAATGGTTCCATATACCATGGGCAAGAGCCCCCTTTTTGATTCTTGCATTGAGAAGCGTCCTATGACCTTATCAATATATGTACTTTGACTTAAACCCAATAACCGCTTTGATCTATCTCTATAAATCTTTATTCCTAGAATATATGCTGCTTCACCAAGATCTTTCATTGCGAAACATTTTCCTAACCAAGCCTTAACATCTTTTAGCATAGGGATATTGTTTCCAATGATTAGTATGTCATCTACATACAGAATTAGAAAAGTGATATAGCTCCCACTAGATTTCTTGTAAACACACGGTTCATCTTCGTTTTTAATGAAGCCAAACTCTTTAATTTCTGATCAAAATGGAGATTCCAGCTGCGAGATGCTTGCTTTAATCCATAGATGGATTTATTTAGCTTGCACACCTTATTAGGATTATTTGGATCGACAAAACCTTTAGGTTGAACCATATAGACATCTTCAAGTAAGTGTCCGTAAAGGAACGCGGTCTTGATATCCATTTGCCATATCTCATAGTCATAATATGCAGCAATGGCAAGTAGAATTCTAATAGACTTAAGCATGGCTACTGGCGAGAAAGTTTCCTCATAATCAATTCCTTGAGTCTGAGTGAACCCTTTCTCTACAAGCCTTGCTTTGTAGGTTTGCACATTTCCATCCATGTCGGTCTTCTTCTTGAAGATCCATTTGTTTCCTACAGTCCGACCTTCGGTAGGAAGATCAACCAAATCCCAAACTTGGTTATCATACATGGATTGCATCTCTGCATTCATGGCTTCTTGCCATTTCTTAGATTCTGAATCCAACATTGCAGCTTTGTAAGTAGCAAGTTCAGCTTCATCAATCATGAAGATATCGTCATACCTTTCAGGTGCACGACGATCCCTAATACTTCTTCGAACACTTGGTGTTTCTGTTGTTTCTTGAGTCCACTCATGCTCAACTTCAACAACAAGATCAGTTACTTCTAATTATGTCTGAACAACTGGTTCAGTCACTTGTGATTCTTGAATTTCTTCAAGATCCACATGGTTTTCTCCAATCCCTCATGCAAGAAAGTGCCTCTGCGTTTAGTGAAAATCTTATTTTCAGTGGGGTGGTAGAAAAGGTAACCGATCCTTCTAGCGTATCCAACGAAAACCACTTTTTCGCCTCTGGGATCTAGTTTATCCGAAGATTCTAGAGTGACATAAGCGTTACATCCCCAGACTTTGAGATAGGATACTTTTGGTTTCTTTCCATGACATATATCATAAGGCATTTTGTCAACCTTCTTCGTTGGAGCTATATTCACAAGTTTTGCGGCAGTTTCCAGAGCATAACTCCAAAAGGAGCGTGGAAGGGTTGTTCGATGCATCATTGATCGAACCATATCTAATAGAATTCGATTTCTCTGTTCAGACACACCATTATGTTGTGGCGTTTCAGGTGGAGTGAGTTGTGAAACTATTCCACAATCCTTTAGATGGTCGATGAACTCCTGACTGAGATATTCACCTCCTCGATCTGATCGAAGCATCTTAATAGTTCTATTTAGCTAATTCTCTACTTTGTTTTGCTACTCCTTGAACTTTTCAAATGTCTCGTGTTTATGCTTCATAATATAAACATAACCATATCTGCTGAAATCATCAGTGAATGTAACCAAGTATCTTTCTCCATGTCTTGACATTTTTCTGAATGGACCACATACATCTATATGTACAAGCCCCAACAAATCATTGGCTCTTTCTCCAACATTTGAAAACGGTGCTTTTGTTAACTATCCACTTAAGCATGATTTGCATTTGCCAAACGTTTCCGAACCCTTAGAATCTAAGATTCTTGCGGTTTTAAGTTGTTTAACACGGTTCTCGCTTATGTGAACAAGTCTACAGTGCCACATATACGTATCGTTAAAGTCCAACTTATTACGTTTATTGGAGATGTTGCATAATATGTTATTGTTTTGGATTTCTCTCTCATAGATTCCATTGTTTGGTTTTGCATCAAAGTAAAATACATCATTAAAATAAGCAGAAATAAATTCACCATTAAAAAGATAATTGAAACCTTGTCCATGCAAAGTAGAAACTGAAACAATATTTCTAGTAACACTAGGAATAAAATAAACATTGTTCAAAACAAGTTCTAAACCAGAAGGCAGTAAAAGAACATATTCTCCAATCGCCTTCACAGCAACTCTTTGTCCATTGCCAACATGGACCTCCAAGTCGCCTTGTTTCAGCTTCTTAATCTTTCTTAGTCCCTGCAAAGCATTACAAATGTGAAAACCACATCCTGTGTCAAACACCCATGTTTTGCTAGAAAAATAAAAGATTTCAATAACATATATACTTGAGGACTCTCCTCCTGAAGCCTTGGCTTGCTTCAGTTCAGCTAAATACTTAGCACAATTCCTCTTCCAGTGCCCAATTTCATTACAATGAAAACACTTGGCATCCTTCTGAGGCTTCTTGTTTGCAACTAATTTGCCTTTGCCATTCCCTTTGCCCTGATTGCCCCTTTTCTTGGTGTTAGGTTTCTTTACATGACCCTCCTTGATCATCAGCACTGGTGCAGTCTTGCTGGTTATATTCACCTCAGCAGTTTTGAGCATCTGATGCAGCTCTGCAAGTGTCTTCTCCATCCCATTCATATTGTAGTTCATATTGAACTGATCATATGACTTACGCAATGAGTTGAGGATGATATCCCCAGCTAATTCATCACTCAAGGGGGATTCTAGACTAGCCAAGTGATCAACATATGCCTTCATTTTTAGCACATAAGCGCTAACTGATGTACCCTCTTGCATACGAGTGGTTATGAGTGATCTCATCACATCAAACCTCTCATGACGAGCCTTCTGTTGGAACATTTCAACCAGGTGCTCATTCATCTCATATGCCATTTTGTCATCCATGGTCCTTTGAAGTTCAGGAATCAAGGATGCTAACATTAAACATGAGACTTTCATAGAGTCATCAAAGTGCTTTGCATAGTTTCTATATGCAACAATTTGCTGATTGATGGGTTCATCAGGGAGTGACGTTTCAAGAACATATACTTTGTTCTCCGCATTGAGAACAATTTTCAAGTTGCGGTGCCAGTCCATGAAGTTGGAGTGGTTCGGTTTGTCCTTCTCTAAGATGGACTTGAGAGAGAATTAGGAGGAATTGTTTTCAGTTGACATCTACAAAATTCAAAATTAATTAATTAGTATTTTATGTTTTTAATATCTTAATTTAATTTTATGACCCAAAAAAAATTTAATTAAGATGAGATCTCGATTCATCATATGACAGTGAATTGGCTTAAGCACTATCCACTGGTATGATTATATAGGTAAACAACGATTGTTAATTGTGTCCACTACACAACTCTCCAACTGGGGTTATCGCTTAAAACGATGTATGTTTAACCCCAACTATGCCTACTTGATGAACAAGCGATGTTTTGTCCTTTACTTGTTAACTGTAACACCGGCCTATGTTACACAGGAAACGCAATGATTACCTTCTTTCATGATGGACGCCCATATGCAGGGTATAGCACTAACATTTGGGTTCAATTTAGAATGAAGTGTTAACACGTTAAGGGTGGCATAAAACATCAATTTAAAATTTGGGGTTTATTTTAATATTTACCAAAAATATTTTGAATAACTCATAGCATGAGGCGAGTTTATAACAACTCTCCTAAAATCCCTATAACACCCCTATACGCCCTAAAATACACCCGTATACGAAAAACGACCTGAAATACCTTTATTTTATAAAAATTAAATAAAAACAAGATTTAAGGGGCACTCGCGGGGAGCGACCCTCAGTCGCCGGCCACGACAGCTTGGACACCAGGCCACACCCTAGGCTGCCACGTGTCTATGTCGTGTTGAACCTACACCCCTGAATCGACAACCCTAGATCCTACCCTACCTAGCTCGTGGGCCGCGAAGGCCATTGCTAACTCTCTCGCGGGGCGCGAGAGAGTGTATGTCAGGCCCTATAAATTGGACGATCGAGCTTCAGTTGAAATCGTTCAAATTCGAAACTTCTCTCTCAATTTCTGAATAGCTAAAGTAATACTTGGGTATTATACCCACTAAATAGCGAAGCTTTGCCTTGATGTAAGTATTATAACCCCCGGTTACGTATTAGTTACTCTGCCCGATTGATCTAGTGCTCCATAACGCATGTCGAGGCTCTGCCTGACTTCGTCGTTGGAGTTCTGTCTCGGGAGGGGGTATAGCTAATGTAAATTGGGTTATTATACTAACACGTGTGCATTGTTTAAATTAATAGATTATTACCAGGAAATACATAAATTTGCAATGTGAGTAATTCCTCTTTTTGTAAACTGTTTTTACAAAACCTCAATTGTTTTACACTATAATTAACAGTGATTGAGTATTTGTAATTCTACAATTATCGTCAGTATGTTGGGGTTTTGTATACATTACTTGTTACTACACTGTGAGTAGTAGCATGACCACAAGTCAGGGTTGACAGTACCGTGGGTGGTAATTAAAGTAGATGTAAACAAATGTAATTGCTGGATTGCCCTCAATGCTGTAAAATGATAAAACCTATTTTGATTAAACTGGGATTCACTCACCAGTATTTCCCACTGACAAAAATGTTTTAAACGTGTGTCAGGTAACAAAATGTGAAAGCCAAATAGAAGCCAACCGGAGAGCACTGAAGGCTTGGAAAAGTGGCTATAAAAGTTACCTAAATAAAGAAGAAGTTTTATTTCAATAAATTACGGTTTATCCCTACAAACATATGATGAATGGAAACTTGGGTTTTACCCATGTGTTTATTATTTATAAAATGAGGTGTTTTACTCTGATAAAATATTTCCTAACTATGATCCTGATGTAAATTCCGCTTCCAAAATTAAATAAACACCGATACCACCGAATGTGCGAGCTCGCGGCCGCCCGCCTCCCGGGGCAAGGGGTCGGGGGTTGCGACAGGAGGTGGTATCAGAGCTACACCACTGATTTGAGCCACATAAGTGTTCTGCTGACATCAAAATTTGTCAATTCTGTTAGGAAATAATTTATGTGACTATGTGCATATCTGTATATTATTGTTTTGTGTTATTTGACAATCTGTTAGTTTACAATATGAGTGATCAAGGTCCGTCAGACGCCTATCGTCAACAGTCTAGTTCTCCTAAAGATGAAGGAACTTCCTCTCAGCCTACTCCTTCGGGGTACTCAGCTGACACCGAAGAGGGGATATTCATCTTTAAGGCGCAATTCGAAGAACCATTCCCCACGAAAAAGAGAGGATGGTTCAGTCGGGGAGCACATGAGCGTAGGAAAAGAATGAGAAAGTTGCACCAGCAAAGGGCTTTAGCAGCAGCAAATAGGGAGATGAACACCCAGACTTAAGACATAATCAATAGGCGATTGGCCAATTTTCACATACTAGCCACTACTGCAGCCGACCCAAACCTAGAACAAATCATTGCACCATAGCCACTATCACTATTTCCCACTCATCCAATAGAAATAGAGCCTAACCCAGGAAACGAGCTTCCCATACCAGCTTTTAACCCTGATGAGATACCTAGAATTCCAGCACCCAATCCTATAGCATATGATCCATGGAATGATGACCATAGGGATTACCAGGAACTCTACCCACAAGAGGAGCCCATGCCAAACCCATTAGCACCATATCCTAACCTTGACCCTCTAGATCAATATTGGGATGTCGATCAGTATGTTCGGGAAATACTAGAAAACCCATACCCATATGGAGAACCTTTACCTATGTACCCTGACCCAGTACCCGCACCATGACCACCCATGAGTGATGAGAACGTTCAGAAACTCCTCCTGTACGGTGAGGAGTTGATAGATGAAGGAGAGAGGATGAAAGAGATAGGAGAAAAGCTCGTGTGGAAATACGACGAGCGGGAAATGCAGTTTAACCCATAATAATAATAATAATAATAATATAAATATATATAGACATATTTATATAAACGTGTGTAGTTGAAAAGAAAAAAAAACAACTAAAATAGATAATCTAATACCTACTGATGCATAACTAGTAGTATGTTTTAAATTCCAGTTACAGTTTGTAATAGATGCATATATATATATATATATATAATAGAGTAAATGTCGCAATGCTCGACGATTTTGACCAATCTGTTTGTGCAATTGTTGGCATTAAATCTTATTCTATGATATTAATACCTGATAATTGTTTGTAAATCCAGATGGACAACAAAGAAAACCAGGAAAACCAGAATAATAATAACCAAATAAATAATAGTGCCATGCAACACACAGTAACACAAGGAATTAGAGATGCTATGCCATATATCATCCAAACTGTTAAAGAAGCGGAAAATAAAAGTAATAGTGGAAGTAAACGACCAACTACTGAACCCAGTCACAGCATAAACAATGGACCGTTACTTCATTTGCCTATTCCAAAAAGAAGAAGAACCATGTTAGATGGTTGTTCTTACAAAGAATTCTGGTCTTGCAAACCAAAAGAATTCTATGGAAATGAAGGAGCCATTGCAGCTCTACGCTGGTTAGAAAAGACAGAGGCTGTCTTAAAAATAAGCAAGTGCGCCGAGGAAGATAAAATCATGTTTGCTTCCAATCTTTTTAAGAATGCAGCCTTAGAATGGTGGAATACTATTCTCCAGTCTAGGGGAAGTGACAGAGTCTATAATATGGAATGGACTGAGTTTAAAAACATGGTTGAAAGGAAATTCTGTCCTCCAATGAAAAAGAACAAATTGCTAATAAGTTCTTAAACCTTAGAATGACTAGAATAGACTGTAAGGGTTACACTACCGTATTCTTCGAATATGCTAGAATAGTGCCAACCCTAGCCTCACCAAAACTAGTATTAATCTCCCGTTACGTCTGGGGATTAATTAGTGAGATTAGACATGTAGTCAAGGCAGCTAGACCACAAACCATAGAAGAAGCTGTAGAACTAGCAAATACCTTGACTGATGAATTGGTACGTACACAAGAAGAGAACCAGAGAAAGAACCTAGTCCAAAAGCTTACCCAGGAATTTCGCTACGGTAATTCCAATCGTGGGAAAAGTATAGGTTCTACTTCTGCACCTCACTGCCAGTCTTGCAAGAAGAAACATTTGGGAAGATGTTCCACATACTGCAACTTCTACAAAATACCGGGCCACAAGGAAGAAGACTGCAGGAAGCAACCCAGCAATGGAGTATGCTTCAATTGTGGAGAAAATGGGCATATGAAACCGAATTGTCCGAAACTAGCTCCAGCCATGAACAACAAGACTACTAAGAATGTTAGAGCATTTGTTTTAACTGCAGAAGAATCCAAGATGATTCCGGATGTGATTGCCGGTACGTTTTTAGTTAATGATGTTTTTGCTAAAGTATTATCTGACTCTGGTGCGAACCAAAGTTTTATTAATACTTCATTTTGCAAAATTCTTAATCAACCATTAACTAAACTTCAACAAGAATGTCTAGTGGAGACGGCAAATGGAGAATCCGTTAGGATCACTGAAATCTTGCAGGGAGCAAGAATAGATATTCTAAACCATAATTTTATTTCTAATCTTTACCCAATGAACCTAGCTCAATTTGATATTGTGTTAGGAATGGATTGGTTAGTAACCAAGAAAGCCAGTATTCTATGTGATCAAAAGTCAATACAAGTAAATTCACCAAAGGGTGAAAAGATCACAATTAAAGGAAATAAGCCAACTAGATCTACGAAATTCATCTATGTGATGAAAACAGCAAGTTATGCAAGGAAATGATCATTAGTGTATATAATTTCTATAATTGTTAACACTAAAGGAAAAGAATTAAAGGATATTCCCGTAGTATCCCAATTCTCAGATGTTTTCCCAGAAGAACTACCTGGACTACCACCAGATAGAGAAGTTGAATTTAGAATTCATCTACTACCAGGGACAGCACCGATTTCCAAGGCACCTTACTGTTTGGCACCAGCAGAGATGCAAGAACTGAAGAAACAGTTGGACGAACTTTTGGAGAAATGTTTCATACAGCCAAGTTCATCACCATGGGGAGCACCAATCTTGTTTGTCAAGAAGAAGGACGGATTAATGCGTATGTGCATCGATAACTGTCGCAACCCCCGATCCCAGGTTCCCCGGAAACGGGTGGCCGCGAGCCAGTTTCGGTGGTATCGATGTGTTGTCTAATTTGGCAGCGGAATTTTTCATCAGGACCGTAGTTAGGAAATATTTTATCAGAGTAAAACACCACCATTTATATAACATTAAACATATGGGATTAACCCAAGTTCATAGTACATGCTTTTTCATAGGAATAAATCATATTTATTTAATAAAAACATCTATTTTATTTTTAGGCGACTTTATTGCCACTTTTCCAAGCCTTCAGTGCTGTCCAGCTGGCTTCTATTTGGCTTTCACATTTTGTTACCTGAAACGCGTTTTAAAAACATTTGTCAGTGGGAAATACTGGTGAGTGAATCCCAGTTTAATCAAGTTTAAATAAAAAGTCACAGTGTACAGTATTGAGGGCGATCCCGCAATTATATTTGTTTATAAGACATTACAATTAACATCCATGGTACTGTCGAACCCGACTTGTGGACATGTTACTCCTTGACCAGGTGGTAACAAATTTTGTATACAAAACCCCAACATACTCATCATAATTGTATGCTTACAAATACTCAATAACCGTTATTCGTATGGAAAAGTATTTAAGGTTTTGTAAAAACATTTAACAAAAGATTTACAAAAAGTGGATTAACTCACATTGCTGTCTTAGATTTTCCGTAAGGGTTTCCCGGTGATAATCTATAATTTACACAAATGTACACTCGTTAGTATTAATAACCCATTTTAACATTAGTAATACCCTCCCCGAGACGGCATTCCAATGAATACGTCGGGCAGAACCACGACAGCCATTACGGAACCCTAGATCAATCGGGCAGCGTATCTAATACGTATCCAGGGGTTATAATACTTACAACGGAGCAGAACTTCGCTAATTAGGGGGGTATAATACCTGAGTATTATGACTTCTATTCAGAAATTATGATTGAGAATGAAAGAAATGAACGACGGAAAACGAAAACCCGTTGCCTTCTTATATAGTTGCTGAAACTGGTTCCCACGCGGCCCGCGTAAAACAAGCACAAGGCTTACGCGGCCCGCGTCAAAGCTGGGTCAACGCGTAGCTTGTCCCGGTCTTGATCTAGCCTTGCCACGATGATGACACGTGTCATCACCGGGCTGCGCCACATTTTGGATCTCACGCGGCCCGCGTAAGATTGAGGTGGGGTTCACGCAGCCCGCCTCAACTTAAAGAAATCAGCGAAACTAGGTTCTAACATTCATACCGCCCGCGTAAGATTTGGGGTGGGTCTACGCGGCCCGCCTCAGCTTAAGATTTCAATTTTTATTTATTTATTTATTTATTTATACTATTTAATATATTTGAGGCCCGTATTCGCGTATGGGGTGTATTTTGGAACATTTTGGGATATTTTAAAATATACTAGGGTGTCGGAAAATATAATTAAGGGTGTCGGTTTAATTGAGGATTGTTATAATTACCGAGAATTGAACAAGGTCATGATTAAAAATCGGTACCCATTACTGAGAATCGATGATCTGTTTGATCAACTGCAAGGAGCTCGATTCTTTTCTAAGATTGATTTACGCTCAGGATATCATCAACTGAAAGTACAGGAAGAGGACATTCCTAACACTGTCTTCAGAACAAGGTATGGTCATTATGAATTTACCGTCATGCCATTTGGTTTAACCAATGCCCCAGCCGCATTTATGGACATGATAAACAGAATATGTAAACGATATCTGGATAGATTCATAATTGTCTTTATAGATGATATTCGTATTTACTCTAAGAGTAAAGAGGAACATGCAGAGCATCTTCATATACTTCTAAATTTACTGAGAAAAGAAAAGCTTTATGCTAAATTTTCAAAATGTGAATTTTGGTTACAAGAAGTACAATTTCTTGGACATTTAGTCAACCATGAAGGAATTCATGTGGATCCCACAAAAATTGAGGCGATTACTAAATGGAAAGTCCCTGAATCACCAACAGAGGTGAGAAGTTTTCTTGGACTGACAGGTTATTATAGACGTTTTATTCAAGATTTTTCTAGAATAACCATTCCTTTAACAAAATGGACCTGCAAATCAATTAAGTATTAATAGGGACCAAAACAAGAGGAAGCTTTTAGGATTCTTAGGCACAGACTAACCAACGCACCCATACTAGCGTTACCAGAAGGAACTGAAGACTTTGTAGTCTATTTTGACACTTCTAAGTTAGGTTATGGATGTGTGTTGATGCAACGTCAAAAGGTTATAAACTATGCCTCTAGACAACTTAAGAATCATGAAGAGAATTATACAACCCATGATCTAGAGTTAGGAGCTATAATTTTCACCCTTAAAATTTGGAGACATTACCTTTACGGTAGTAAGTTTACCATTTTCACCGATCATAAGAGTTTAAAATATGTTTTTGGGCAAAAGGAGTTAAATATGAGACAGAGACGCTAGATGGAAATTCTTAGTGATTATGATTGTAGTATCCAGTATCATGCAGGAAAAGCTAATGTAGTAGCTGATGCTTTAAGTTGAAAATATCATGAAAAGCCAAGAAAAGTACGTTCTCTTAAATTAAATCTAAAGATAGATTTAAATGAGCAAATTAGAGAAATACAAGAATCAGTAATCAAGGACGATACTGAAAAATTAAAAGGAATGATTAAAGAATTAGAACAAGGAACGGATGAAATTTGGAGATTCCATAAGAAAAGAATTTGGTTACCTAAACAAGGAAACCTACGCCACCAAATTTTAGAAAAAGCCCATAAGTCTAAGTATACGATACATCCCGGTAGTGATAAAATGTATCAAGACTTAAGAAAAAATTTCTGGTGGATAGGAATGAAAAATGATATAGCCGCCTATGTTGCAAAGTGTTTAACTTGTTCACAAGTTAAAGCTGAACATCAGAAACCCTCAGGTTTATTGCAGCAATTGGAAATGCCTGTATGGAAATGGGAATTGATAACAATGGACTTTGTTACCAAACTACGCAAGACAAGAAAGGGAAATGATACAATCTGGGTGATTGTAGACAGATTAACCAAGTCTGCTCATTTCTTACCGATGAAGGAAACTTTCAGTATGGAACAATTAGCCAAGTTATATATGTAAATGAAATAGTTTCATTACATGGAATTCCTTTATCTATTGTATCTTATAGAGATAGCCGTTTTACTTCTCATTTTTGGACCAGTTTCCAAAAAGCAATGGGAACCAAGTTAAATCTAAGCACAGCTTATCATCCTTAAACGGACGGACAAAGCGAAAGGACAATTCAGACAATGGAAGATATGCTTAGAGCTTGTATAATTGATTTCAGAGGAAATTAGGACGATCATTTACATTAATAGAATTTTCCTACAATAACAGCTATCATACCAGTATCAATGCTGCACCATTTGAAGCACTTTATGGACGAAAGTGCCGAACTCCAGTCTGTTGGGCAGAAATTAGAGAAAAGCAATTGTCTGGACCAGAGATAGTACAAGAAACTACAGGCAATATTATTCAAGTCAAGGAAAGACTAAAAGCAGCACGCGATCGCCAAAAGAGTTATGCTGATAACAGGCGAAAACCGTTGGAATTTCAAGTAGGAGACAAAGTATTATTAAAAGTTTCTCCATGGAAAGGAGTGGTTAGATTCATAAAAAGTTGAAAGCTAAGCCCCAGGTATGTTGGACCTTTTAAGATAATTAGAAGAATATGATATGTAGCTTATCAGATACAACTGCCAGAGGAAATGGCAGGAATACATGATGTATTTCATGTATGTAATCTCAAGAAATGCATAGCAGATGAATCATTAGTAGTACCTCTTAAAGACATAGAGGTAAATGAGAAACTTAAGTTTGTAGAGAAATCACTACAAATTGAAGACAGAAAGATCAAGAATCTCAAACACAAGAGATTAGTTCTAGTCAAAGTGAAATGGGATTCCAAGAGAGGACCAGAATACACTTGGGAGGTTGAATTAGAAATGCAGAGGAAATATCCACACCTATTCCAGTAGACCTCGAGGACGAGTTCTAAAACAAGGTGGGGATGATATAACAACTCTCCCAAAATCCCTATAATACCCCTATACGCCCTAAAATACACCCCGTATACAAAAACGGCCCGAAATACCTTTATTTTATAAAAATTAAATTAAAACAAGATTTAAGGGGCGCTTGCGGGGCGCGACCCCCTTGTCTATCTCAGTCGCGGGCCGCGACAGCTTGGACACCAGGCCACACCCTAGGCTGCCACGTGTCTATGTCATGTTGAACCTACACCCCTGAATCGACAACCCTACATCCTACCCTACCTAGCTCGATGTAAGTATTATAACCCCCGGTTACGTATTAGTTACTCTGCCCGATTGATCTAGTGCTCCGTAACGCATGTCGAGGCTCTGCCTGACTTCGTCGTTGGAGTTCTGTCTCGGGAGGGGGGGGTATAGCTAATGTAAATTGGGTTATTATACTAACACGTGTGCATTGTTTAAATTAATAGATTATAACCAGGAAGTCACCAGAAAATACCTAAATTAGCAATGTGAGTAATTCCTGTTTTTGTAAACTGTTTTTACAAAACCTCAATTGTTTTACACTATAATTAACAGTGATTGAGTATTTGTAATTCTACAATTATCGTCGGTATGTTGGGGTTTTGTATACATTACTTGTTACTACACTGTGAGTAGTAGCATGACCACAAGTCAGGGTTGACAGTACCGTGGGTGGTAATTAAAATAGATGTAAACAAATGTAATTGTTGGATTGCCCTCAATGCTGTAAAATAATAAAAACATGTTTTGATTAAACTGGGGTTCACTCACCAGTATTTCTCACTGACAAAAATGTTTTAAATGCATTTCAGGTAACAAAATGTGAAATCCAAATAGAAGTCATCTGGAGAGCACCGAAGACTTAGAAAAGTGGCTATAAAAGTTACCTAAATAAAGAAGAAGTTTTATTTCAATAAATTACGGTTTATCCCTACAAACATATGATGAATGGAAACTTGGGTTTTACCCATGTGTTTATTATTTATAAAATGAGGTGTTTTACTCTGATAAAATATTTCATAACTACGGTCCTGATGTAAATTCCGCTGGCAAAATTAAATAAACACCGATACCACCGAATGGGCAAGGGGTCGGGGGTTGCGACAGAGTTACACAATAGTTTATAAAATCCGATTTTATATAATTCATGATAATAGAAACTCCTTTCCACGCTCGCACGATATAGTTTTAAATACCCTATTAAACTATGTCGGTCGTTTTATCACGAATGATCTTGTTTTAGATATTAATAAAAATCTTTTATTAAGTATACTTTTCAGTTTCATAAAACTTGTTTTAATAAAACCGTTGTCTTGATTGTGAAAATTTTATTTATTTTGGGTTATGTAGATTATTTACAATAAATAAAACACAAACACAAACACAAAACACAATAATAAAAATCAAATCGAGCCCCTAATAGGTTGGCCGTTTCGTTTTTTCGTTTTAGCCAGAAACGAAACGAACTAGTCAAAAAGGTTTCAAAAGCTAATTTTTAAAAGCTCCCACTTGACCCGCGATCTCTATCTTCATGGTACATGTTCGCCATTTATCTTGTACTCCCACTTAATCTTGATCTTGTACTCGAAGGATTACAATAATAAATTTGAAAATTCAATGAAACCAAATCTATTCTAATCCTATCTATTACATCGGATCTAATATCCACAACAAAATACAAATCAAAAAATACTATTACATCGGATCCAATATCCGAAAAAAAATACAAATCAAAATAAAACCATAACCAACACAACCATGACAAAGGTCATAACCTAGGGCTTGATTCACATCACAATCCATAGACAACCAAAAGCTTTTGATCTTTTGTCAAAACAAATATTTTTTTGACAAATAAAACATAGATCAAAATTATAACTTTACCATCTATACGCGTGTAACCGTGGCTCTGATACCACTGAAGGGAATCAGTGTATCAAAATAATAGCGGAAGCGGTTTATATAATTTACCAAAAGTCGATTATATAAATTTGATTTATTAATCCGATTAATAAATATTCACAATCAGGATCAAGGTTATACGCGTATAAACAAATAAAATGAATAAACAACCATAAAGGGTTTTAGTAATCAACCTTTGACGACTACACTGGAATTGTAACACACGGGTTACAACGAATACTCGCTAGTAGAAAGTTCACAACCGAGCACAAGATACCCGAGAGTGGAACCGGCCAAGAAGAAGGCGGCGGCGACGCTTGGTAGACGGCAAGTGGGTGGCAGCCAAGCTTAGGAGGGTGGCTAGGGTTTTGTGTTTTTATTAAAGTGTGTCTAGGGTTTCCACCTTAATAATCCTTTTATAAAACCCAATTTTACATTAAGGCCCTTTAAGATTATACAATTATAATCCTCTTAATAATAATCTACTTAATATTAAGTCCATCGGGTTTAAACTATTATTATTTCACAAATAATAATCAACCTACTCGTGAACATATACGATTCGTGTACCAACGTGTAACTCTTCGGATCGTACCGAGTTAGTTACGTTGACTTTAATTACGGTCGGACATACATATATCCAACAACGTCAATTTGTTTCCAAAATTTACACTACCGTCGGAGCGTCAAGGGGTAGCGGGGGCTACCCCTAGTATCATGCTAGGTCCGCCCCTACTACTATTGCACTTAAACTAACATTAGTAATTCTTTTATTTCCAATTATTTAAGTTGTAAGGAAGTCTGTAACGACAACGTACATGAAGTGCTGAGGTACGTTTCTCTCCTTTCAACTTAAACCTATCTGGTGTACACTATAGGAACTTTATCTTTATGCCAACCAGGGGCGGAGCTAATGTGTTAGCAGGGATAGCACGGGCTAAGGCTCAACCCCGTCTTCGTAGTGTAAAAATACACCTCAACTCCATCTCCGTAGTATAAAAATACCCCTCAACTTCGTCTTCGTTATACAAAGGATACCCCTGATCCCCAAATTTTTTTTTGGGATACCCTTAAATTTTTGGGCTAGTTCCGCCACTGATGCCAACCCTATAAAAAAATAGAAATCTGTTTTTTATACTTTATACCTAACTCTGTTATTATATCCCGTTACCTTTTTTTTTTCTTATTCTATGATGGACCCTAATTCTTGTGCATCCATCTTGTAATGTTTCCAAAGTGCCACTAAAATAAGCCAAAAAAATACAATTACTTTTGAATTGTGGGCAGCACTATCGGTATTCAATAATCATATGATTTAGACCTTCGTAAGCTGCCACTTATCTAGTTATCTGTTTATAGACTGATTGTTTCCTTCATATGATTATTCACATGTGCATGCATTTGTAGTCTTCTTTTTGTGCATGTTTTGGGTAGGTACATTGGATATTTGCCGGCCTATCTAACATACGTGCGCGCATATTATGTGTTTGCCGTTTGGTGGTTCCTTTACCATAAATAAACAGTATCACATTCTTTAATGATGTTGTGGTGCTTTCTATTCTTGGGAAACATTTAGGTGGTCCAAGTAGGATGCTTTGATTATTGTAGTGACCATTTGACCCGACACTAGAAACTAGAAAGCACAGAAGAGGGCTTGTGATGACGGTGATAGTGCCTATTTGGAGCTGTAGTGTAGTGCTGATAATCTTTAACCTTTTTCAATTCCTTTTCCCCTACTATCCAATCTGACCCGACCAGTTTCCAACCGACCCTAGTTTGAGCTGTTATCCAACCACGACTGCAACTATATTTTTAGTTTACAATATTGGGGACCTTGCCTTTATGCCAACCTTATTGCTCAATTAAGAATTTAAAACTGATGTTTTCCAGATTAAAAGCATCCCCATATACTAAATCTTTGGTATTTATACCTAACTATGTTATGATAACCTATCACCTTTTACCTGATTCATGTAGTGCTTGTACAGATATTGTAATGTGCCACTAGGAAACACTATAATATACCAAATCTTTTCTATTATGGGAAGCACTATCAGTATTCAGCAGCCAGTTATCTGCTTGCAGACAATTGTTTCCTTCATAATTTACTGGAAAAAAGAAACATTTGGTCTAATCTTCGATTTACTTTTAATCGTTGAGGTGCTCCCAAAGAATCGAGTAGATGCTATTTTCAAACATGTGGCATGTGACTCTATGATGGTACTCATAGATTGATCATCATCCATCAATGACACTGGTGCAGCTCAATTGTGGCTGCTGGGCCAGTAAAGCCGAAAAAAAAGGATGTTTGATTTGTGCTGCTTTTTATTTCGAGGGGCACGATTTGGTGGTCCAAGTAGGATGATTGATTATTGTGTTGACATAACACAAGAAAGTAAAGAAAAAGATTTGTGGAGACAATAATAGTGTCTACTGTCCAAGAGTTTTAGGGTGGCCGTATTCATCATCTTTAGGACTTTATCACCATTTCCGCCTAGTGAGTTTAGTTTCAAAGTAGCCCTGATGATCTAGACCCATGATACCCATCGGTTTAGACAGGATATATCACTTAGCGATGGCTAAGTGGTGACTGTGGTGGTAGGGACGTAAGCAGCTTAGTAACGGCATGTTTTTTTCTCCGCCGGTCATGCGCAAACACCAACAAAGGCGATGGAAGGGACTTGAGTGGTATTGGAACTTGACTAAACCGAGGGTGATGAACCGGTGTACGTGAATTATGGGACAACTGTTGAATAAAGATTGAATCAAAATGCATGGCATTATCTATTCCTTTTTATTGTTTCAGTTAGTTACGTATTCCTTTTTAAAAGGATTGTTTTGGCATTTTTTTGATAATCAACAAATAAAAGAAAGTTTGTTCGATTCTCTCTGTACCGATTTCTACATGGTATCAGAGCAGGACGATCAAAATTAAGATCCTCAAGAACACCGATTATATGGCGGGCAACAAGAACGACGCCGGGAACTCTGGCAGTGGATCGATCGATCCAGCCTCACCTTTCTATCTACACCCGTCTGACTACCCCAAACAACTTCAGGTCAACGAGGCCATGCCAGACAACAAAAAGACTGGGTCCAAGAGATGACGAATTTTTTGTTCGCTAAGAACAAAATCGGATTCGTCGACGGAACCATCGTGAAACCTGAGAAGACTGACGAGAAGTACATGCCATGGATGCGGTGTGACGCCATGATCAAAGGTTGGCTCACCACAGCCATGGAGAAAGACATTCGTGGGAGCGTGAAATACGCAAACACGACCAAAGAAATATGGGACGATCTCAATGAACGTTTTGGGAAGGAGAGTGCTCCGAGAACATACGAATTGAAACAGGCCATCACCATAACTCGCCAAAATGGGTCTTCTGTTTCGGCTTATTACACTGGCCTGCGTGGGTTATGGGACGAGATCGACTCCGCTCTCCCAGATCCGCGATGTGAGTGTGATGGGTGCAAGTGCAACATCGGCAAGAGCCTCGTCGAGTTGAAAGACAAGGCAAGGCTCTACGAGTTCCTTATGGGACTCGACCCGGTCTTTTCGATAATGCGAACCCAGATCCTGGCAATGAAGCCTACGCCTTCAATGGGTGCCGCTTATCACCTAGTCGCTGAAGACGAGCAACAACGTAACATCACTAGCGAAAAAAAAGGACATCTTCGACTACGGAAGCCGCCGCTTTTCAAACAGCTAGACCGGCGCAATCACAGCGCAAGGTCACTGCTTTGCGGACCGAAAAGGGGGTAGGGGAGAAAAGGTCGGTCATTGCTCTTTCTGTGGTAAAGATGGTCATGTGGCGGACGGCTGCTTCAAGAAAATCGGGTACCCGGATTGGTGGCCGGGTACGAAAGGAAAGAAAGAAGGTTCTAAGCCAAGAGCAGCAATGGTAGAAGGCAATGATCAGATTCCCGGGCTAACTAAAGAACAATGCGAGATGGTGATGAAACTTTTCGGCAAGAGGAATGATCAAAGGAAAGACACCGGGTGTAACAACTCTCATCAAAAGTCATATTTATTTAACTAAATTGTCCAATAGGAAACCCTAATTGAGAAACCCAAGTAATTCTGAACAAACCTTAAAATTTTCAGAACAATCGGAATCAGGATCAGGGCCCCTAAAACTCAGGGGGGGTAAACCCTAGTCGGTAAAATCCACACAGTTTGCTGTCAAAAATTTAAAATCACACGAAACCAACTCAGCTGAGCTATGCAGACACGAAGCAACCCTATAGTAGACTAGGGTCTCTCGCGCCACGCGACGCGAACAAAGGGACCTTTCGCGTGGCGCGAGGGGGCGGTTTTTCATGTATAAATAGCTTCGTCTGTTTCATGCAATTGTGCGTTAGTTCGACGTTCAAACTCAATTTGTACGTTGAGATAGTGTCTGAATACTACAATAAACACACACTGATCACGAAGTGCTGCCACAATTCACGGTAATAACTAGATCGCTGCTACGATTCAATGTCCGATCGATTAAACTATCCAATGGATGTTTAAGTGCTGCCCACATTAGGGTTTATGCTTTGTCATTCGTCGTTAAATCGATGGATATTTAAGTATCGCACTTTGTCATTCGTTGTGAAGGTTTTAATCTTGTGAGTTGTCGTAAATGCTGTATTAAGTTACTAACCTAGTTTGTGTGCTTGATTATTTAAATTAGGTTATCAAGGCTAATCAGTAAACTAAGCTCTGTTAAATCTGCAATGTGAGTCATTCTCTTTTTATCAAATCTGTTTATCAAAAAGTATGTTTATTTTCAAGATTATAATTACAGTGATTAAGTTTATGTAGTCACCAAATTACAGCCGGTATGTGGGGTATTGTGCATAGTATTGCTATTTTATCACTTTAGGTGGGCGAACCTAATTAATGATACTCGTTACTATTGGGTGAACGGACTCAATAGTAATATGAACACAGTCACCGAAACGAGTCGATGACAAGTACTGTGGGTATTTGGTTGAAATAAACATTGTAATCTCTCTTAATACTGTGAATTATAACAAAAGAGTCATTTTAGCAAAATGAATGATTCACTCAGTATTTCCCGCTGACAAAACCTTTTTCAAACATGTTTCAGGTGATCTGTTGTGATCCAGGAAAAAGTGCCGTGAAGCACTATCAGCTTAAGGAAGTGGCTCAGTATTAAAATAAAGAAACATGTTTTGTAAAATAAAAGATTTCCTGGCGAAATCTCAAGATTGTATATTATCGGGTTTTATCCCGAATTGTGAAATAAAATAATCGGGAAATATTTCAGTTTTAAAAAGATCCTGAAGAAACTTCCGTTGTTAATTAAATACCACGGGATTTCTGTCCCGCGGCTCCTGAAACGGGTCAAACCGGGTCGGGGGCCGTGACACCGGGGCACCAATCGCAAACATGGCAGGTACGTTTAACGAAGATGGCGAATGGGTCATGGACACGGGTGCTACCGAATACATGACCCACGTCAAAAGGGTGTTTGAAAGTTTATCCCGAAATAATGGCGAGTGGCCCGTCACCATACCCAATGGTGACCATGTGCCCGTCGAGGGAAAAGGTGACGTTCTCTTTAAGGGAGGCGTGAGAATCAAGGGAGTTTTGTTCATTCCAAACTTTAAATGTAATCTTCTTTCGGTGAGGCGACTAACGAAAGATTTGAATTGTGCTGTCACTTTTTTCCCAGATTTTTTTGTGATAGAGGGCTTGAGTTCGGGGAGCATGATTGGAACGGGTAGGTGCGTTGGTGGCCTATACAAGATGAGGATTGATCAAGGGAATAGAACAGCGATGGTGGCAGTTTCGGCTACTCAGTGGCATAAAAGACTTGGTCACCCCTCAAAAGTAAAGTTGTCTCATGTTAGTGCGTTAGAAATTTCTTCTAATTTCGAAAACAGTTTTTGTGACTCTTGTCTTAAAGCAAAGATGTCTAGACTCCCTTTTCAATTAAGTTCAATAAAAACCGTTGAGTGTTTTGATATGATCCATTGTGATATTTGGGGTGGTTACCGCAGCTTCTCGCTCACAAACGGGAGTTATTTCCTCACCATTGTGGACGATTTTAGTAGGGCGGTTTGGGTGTACATTATTAAACAAAAGAGCCAAGCAATCGATTACTTGATTAATTTTCTCAACATGGTGAAAACTCAATATAAAAAGGAAGTAAAACGGGTGCGTTGTGATAATGGGGGGAGTTTACCTCAAACCGTATGAAGCCGTTTTATAACGAGCATGGAATCATGCTTGAGACCACGTGTCCACACCCCCCCCCCAACAAAACGGGGTGGTGGAGCGGAGACATAGACATCTGTTGGAAATAGCGCGAGCTATTCGTTTCGAAGCATGCTTACCTATACAGTTTTGGGGAGAATGTGTATTAACGGCCGCATGCATTATAAACCGCTTACCGTCCAAAATAATCAACTACAAAACACCGTATGAGATAAGTCATGGACGGTCGCCGTCTTATGACCAGATGCGGGTTTTGGGTTGCTTGGCGTATTTTTGGAACACCGACACAAAGGGGGACAAATTTGCGCCAAGAGGTAAGCCCGGGGTCTTTTTGAGTTATCCTTACGGAACAAAAGGGTACAAGATATACGACGTCGAAAGTAAAAAGATAGTAATTAGTAGGGACGTTCGGTTCGTGGAACACGTCTTCCCTTTCTCAAACGGGGGAAATAAAGAGTTTCAAGGTGATGAAGAAATAGTCAAACCGTACAAGGCTAGTACTGATTCAGATCATGCCAAACCCACTGTTCAGGCCAAAGAAAAGGTTAGTAGAAGTGGGCCAGAAGACGTTGAAGAACATATACGAAGGGACTCCTCTGTTGATCAGGGGGAGTCTGAGTCCCACTTACAACATGCTCATCAAGGCCCAAGTTCACAGCCTATTAATACTAATGAAGAAGGCCCAATTTTACAAAGCAGTGAAGCCGATCCAGCTTCTCCTACTGGTCCAATTTTTCCCGAGCCCACAGAAATAATTGATGAAGTTCGCACCACAACAGATCCATCGGTTTCAGTTCAACGTCCGCAACGTACAAGAACTCAACCCCCTCGGTTGAGAGATTTCGACGTCCAATTACCGCTGTCAGTTGACAACGCACACCCGTTTCCCAATCAAGCTTCAACCGGCTCGACTCAAACCCACTCTACGTTACACTCTCTTGCTCATTACATTACCTATGATAACTTTTCTAACAGTCATAAAGCATTCCTTGTGGCCATCTCTTCCCAAGATGATCCCAAAACTTTTCATCAAGCATCACAGGATGAACGTTGGAGAGATGCCATGAAGAAAGAAGTACAATGTAACAACCCTCGGTAAAACCGACACCCTCAGTGTATTTTACGACACCCTGCTATATCTTAAAATATCCGTATGTTGTGACAACTCGTATTTCAGAACCTATCTTTGTGCTTAGTGTAGCATGTTTTGAACTTATGTAATGTATGTGAACTCAGTGTGATAATCTGATATGTTGATTTAATAAATATTATGAGACTTTATGTATATATATATATGATAACTCGGATCGCACAACACTCACCCGATCGCACAAGCCCATCCGGGCTACACTCATTATATGCGGATCAAGGGCAGCCCATTCTAGTTCGGCCCACTCTCTCTTTTACACGCATAACATTAGGAGAAAGGGTATACTCCTCTTTTGTTTGCTAAACACTTTACACATACAAACCCTAGCTCTCTTTCTCTCCTCTCAAACTCGACGGCAACACCTCCATCTCTCTCTAAGTTTTCTATTCGGATCAATCCTTGTTCCTTCTCTAATCGGTTAGTGTTTTAACTATTTTCCATGATTGTATGATGTTATGCTATATATGCTCGACATGATGATGTAGGATTAATATATGATTAATGATGCTTATATGATGATGTATTGTTATGATTGGTTCGAATAATATGTGATTAAGCATGAATGAATGTAATCGGCCATATATGTATTTTATTCGAATCCGAAGGGTTTGATTATAGTGTTCATGAAATCGGCTTGCATATGTGTATTAGATATTGTTCATGTTAATCGGATTGCATATTTTTTGTTCTAAGAATCGAATGTTTGTTAATCGGCTGCATGTATGTGGAAATCGGATTAGTTGTAGAGTCGATTATGAAGTGTTATATGATGATTTGAAACCCCTAGATGGATATGTTTAAGTGTTGTGATTGTTCATGTTTGATTATGATAGAGTTCATAAGAATTTTGAGATAAAAACCTTTGTTTGATCGATATTGGTTGGGGTTTAGAAACTGTTAGAATTGTTGATTGATAAGTTCACAAAAGGAAACAATATAACTGATTGCATGAAATCCGGACATTTAAACTAATCGCACAAGACTCCCGGTCGCACAAGATCAGACCATATAAGATCTGATCTGATCGCACAAGGAGTCCAGTCGCACAAGATGATCCAATCGCACAAGGTGTCCCCAGTCGCACAAGGCTTATTGGATCGCACAAGTGGTGATGTTTGTTTAGCTGTTGGGCCGGGTATACATGTTGGGCTAGTTCCGATCGCACAACCCAACCGGATCGTACAAGCCGTCCGAATCGCACAAGACTTATGTTTATTTGATTGGGCCGTGTTTATGTTTATAGACTTGTTTGGGCTTCTTGTTATTTGGGCCGGGTGTTTAACGGAATCGCACAACATGTTGTGGATCGCACAAGGCTGTGCTGAACGCACAACATGTTGGGCCGACTGTTATTGGGCTTTATCTTTTGGATCGTACAAGTTAGACATGATGAGTACTTGACTGTTACTGTTAAGGTGTTAACATGTATTATGTGTTTGCCATGATCAATGTGTGTTCTTAATCTGCTAGTTTATGTGAAACTTATGTGCACTACTCGAAACCAAAACCTGACTTGTATGGTAACCATGTTAGGACGTGGTTGACCTCTAGCAGCTCGATTGACCTTTCGTTTATCTGCCGAGCTAACCTAAGGTGAGTTCACACATTCTACAAAGCATGGGATTCCCAGGGGTTGGGAATGGGGTTAAGGAACATGGGTTCCTCGTCCTTTCTTGGGTAGGACAGTATTGGTTCAGGAATGTAATTCCTCATCCTTATGGACAGTTAACTTTTACTAGACCAAAACTCTATCACGAAGTCCCTCATTTTTGTATCGACTTAATCGCCGGGCCAATGGCGAGCGGGTCATTAGTTAGATAGCGCTATTTAGGTCTGACAAGCCTCACACCGTGCCGCAGAGGACGGGCGTGAACTAATGGATCTGGGCACGTCAATGATGATAGAAATTGACAGTTCAGGGCACATAAACATGACTACAGTCAGCGGTCGATATGGTAACGAGTCTAGTAGTATACATGGGGTAGCCCCCATGGCCGAAAAGCCAGATAACTAAACATGGGGTAGCCCCCACGGCTGGATTGCCAGAGTAAATGGGATAAACAAACCACGTTTTCAACTATGGGGTAACCCCCACGGCAGGATGCCAGTTAAAGGAAACTGTTTTCGAAACAACTTAAAACGAACACCCAACTGTGAACTCGCTCAACATTATTGTTGACTCGTTACTACATGCTTTGCGGGTCAATAGGTACTTAGCTGGAGCTTGCATGGGGAAGAGTCGTTGTGGGACATGGACAGCTGTGTGCCATGTTAAACTTTGGGATATTTAAACTTATGTTTTGGTTTTAAACATTATGCTTCCACTCACAACTTAAACTATGTTTGTTTTGGACACCAATTGTATTTGTTGGAATTTTATAATTAATTACTTGCTTGTTCAATATGATTGGTGGCTTGATCCTGGTCAGTCACGCCTCCAAGCGGTGATACTCCGCGTGTGGATTTTGGGGGTGTGACAGATTGGTATCAGAGCCATTGGTTATAGTGAACTTGGTTTTAATAAGGGAAAATGTTTTTGTTAAAACCAGACTATAACCTGTACAGTGCTCTACGATCCACAAGGACGCTTCACTCCACGTGCAAGGCTCAACATTCTAGGTGATGTGGTTTATGTCTTATTGCCTACTTGCTAGATTACATAGAACTTTGCTTATGGTATGCTTAGATAAACGTAGCAACTATAGCTTGAAAACACATGTGTGCTTACTCTCTTCTGTCATCGCACTTTCGCGAACCCTTCTCACTCGTGTTTCCCTTGATATGAAGATCATGTCTGGACGCGTTAACATAACTCAAGCCCAGTTGACGGATCTGATTAACCAACAAGTTGCTGCGGCACTTGCAGCCGCACAAGCAGGAGGTATACCCTGCGGTTTAAACTCATTCTAGGATCTTTAGATCCTACTCTCGTGAATCAACCTTTGTGTTAAACTTTGTCCTTTCTTACTCTCACGGCAGGTCAACCTGCACAACCTCCTGTGTGCACCTTCAAAACTTTTATGGACTGCCGACCAACTACTTTCAGCGGCACTGAAGGAGGCGTAGGTCTCCTCCACTGGTTTGAAAAGCTCGAATCTGTTTTCGAGATGTGTGAATGCCCTGAGGCTCGCAGGGTGAAGTATGCTCTCGGTACTCTCAACGGTTTAGCGCTCACGTGGTGGAACGCTCAGGTTCAAATGTTGGGGTTGGTCGCTGCTAATGCCACCCCATGGAACAATTTTAAGGAGATGATCAAGGAAGAATACTGCAATCGTGATGATATTCACAAACTGGAAGTAGAGTTCTTCAACCTCAAGATGACGGGGTTAGAAATTGAAGGGTACACGAAAAGATCGAATGAGCTAGCTATTCTGTGTCCTTCTATGGTGGACCCTCCAATTAAGCGTATCGAACTATATCTTAAGGGTCTAGTGCCGGAGATCCAAAGTCATGTGACTTCAGCAAACCTCGCCACCATCCAGCAGGTTGTTCAGTTGGCTCACCGTCTTACTGGTCAGGCGGTGGAGCAGAACAGGTTACCAAAGCGTATAAGTGCTACAGCTACTTCGGATGCTCCTAGTGACAACAAGAGAAAATGGGATGGAGCTTCAAGCAAAGGTTCAACTTCTGTGCAATCTCAGTCTCAGCAGAGAAGGACTGACGACTATAAGAGTCCTAGTCAGCAATCATCGGGTAGTCAAAGTCATGGTGGGTACAAGGGAAATCACCCCAAATGCAATCGCTGTAACCTACATCACAGCGGGCCATGCACCAGGGGTAACTGTCATCGATGCAACAAGCCAGGTCACGCCGCAAAGGATTGCAGGAGTTTATACCCCGCAAACCAGAATCGTCAACAACAACAAGCCCCACAGAATCAGCGCCAGCAGCAGCAGCAAGGTAACAACAAAGGGTGCTTTCAGTGTGGAGCTGAAGGCCACTTCAAGAGAGATTGTCCTCAACTGAACAGGAACCAGAACAACAATAACAACAACAATAATCAGGGGAATGGAAACAATGGGGGCAACAACGGCAATGGTGCAAGGGGTCGTGTGTTCGTTATTGGCCAAGGTGAAGCAAGGAACGATCCCAACGTGGTGACGGGTAAGTTCCTTCTCGACGATTTTTACGTTACTGTCTTATTTGATTCGGGTGCCGATACTAGCTACGTGTCCCTAAAAGTTAGTCAAATGCTTAAGCGTACCCCCAACACTATTGAACAACAAGCACACTGTAGAGTTAGCTAATGGTAAAAGTTTAGAGGTCACCTAGATAGTCAAGGGTTGTAATCTTGTTCTTGCTGGTCACACTTTCTCAATCGACCTCCTTCCTATCACTCTGGGTAGTTTCGACGTTGTCATTGGGATAGACTGGTTATCCCAACATCAAGCAGAGATCCTTTGTAACGAAAAGATTGTCCGTATTCCTCGCCCAGGTGATGAACCTCTCATGATTCGTGGCGACAAGAGTGGTGCTGTTGTGAGCATCATCTCTTTCCTTAAGGCCCAGAAGTGTTTGAGAAAGGGCCACACTGCTATTCTGGCTCTCGTTACTGACACCTCGAAGAAAGAGAAGAAGATAGAAGATTTTCCAATTGTACGCGACTATCCTAAGGTATTTCCTGAGGAACTACCTGGTCTTCCGCCTCATCGTCAGGTCGAGTTTTAAATTGAGCTAGCTCCTGGAGCAGCGCCTATATCTCGAGCACCTTATCATTTAGCTCCATCAGAGTTGGAAGAACTCTCTAGGAAACTACAAGAACTCTTGGATAAGGGTTTTATTCGTCCTAGCTCATTACCCTGGGGAGCTCCAGTGCTATTCGTAAAGAAGAGAGACGGTACCTTCAGAATGTGCATCGATTACCGTGAACTCAACAAGGTGACCGTGAAGAATCGCTATCCTCTTCCACGCATTGACGACTTGTTCGACCAGCTGCAAGGGTCGAGTTACTATTCAAAGATCGATTTGAGATCAGGATATCACCAGCTGAGAGTCCGAGAAGAGGACGTCTCTAAAACAGCCTTTAGAACTCGTTATGGACACTACGAGTTTTTGGTCATGCCTTTTGGGCTGACAAAGGCACCTGCGGTCTTCATGGACTTGATGAATCGAGTGTGCAAGCCATACCTGGACAAGTTCGTTATAGTTTTCATCGACGACATCCTGATCTATTCGAAGAGTCAGGAGGAACACGAGCAGCATTTATGACTCATTTTGGAACTCCTTCGAGCAGAACAACTGTACGCCAAGTTTTCAAAATGCGACTTCTGGCTTCATAAAGTCCATTTCTTAGGCCATGTGGTAAACAAGGATGGGATTCACGTTGATCCATCCAAGGTAGACTCGATTAAGAACTGGCCTGCACCTCGTACACCAACGGAAATTCGCCAATTCTTGGGCTTGGCAGGTTACTACAGGAGGTTCATTAAGGATTTTTCTAAGATTGCACAGCCTCTCACCTCACTAACGCAGAAAGGCGTTGTTTATCGATGGGGAAATGCACAAGAGTTAGCATTTCAGCACTTAAAGGATAGACTTTGCAGTGCACCTATCCTTTCATTGCCAGAGGGCACGGACGACTTTGTGGTTTACTGCGACACATCAATTCAGGGCCTTGGTTGTGTACTGATGCAACAGGATAAGGTTATAGCCTACGCCTCACGCCAACTCAAAGTCCATGAAAGAAACTACACTACGCACGATCTAGAGCTGGGAGCTGTTGTTTTTGCACTTAAGATATGGAGACACTACTTGTACGGTACCAAATGCGCCATCTACACAGATCACAGGAGTCTTGAACACATCTTCAAACAGAAGGAACTGAATATGCGACAACGACGATGGGTCGAGCTACTGAATGACTACGAATGCTCGATCAGGTACCACCCAGGCAAAGCCAATGTTGTGGCTGACGCCCTCAGTCGAAAAGACTCTACGCCTAAGTGCGTACGAGCTTTACAACTCACTATACAGTCTAGTCTTCCTTCCCAGATACGAGATGCTCAGGTAGAGGCATTGAAACCAGAAAACATCAGGGCTGAAGCCCTACGCGGCTCAAGTCAACGATTAGAACAAAAGGAAGATGGTGCTTACTACGTAACAGGACGCATTTGGGTCCCACTTTACGGCAACCTACGAGAGCTTGTGATGGATGAGGCACACAAGTCTCGCTACTCAGTACATCCTGGTTCGGATAAGATGTACCACGACCTCAGAACTACCTACTGGTGGCCTAGCATGAAGGCCCACATAGCAACTTACGTTAGCAAGTGCTTGACTTGTGCGAGAGTCAAGACGGAATATCAGAAACCATCAGGCCTACTCCAACAACCAGAGATACCACAATGGAAATGGGAGCAAATTTCCATGGATTTTGTTACTGGCCTGCCTAGATCTCAACGTGGTAACGATACTATTTGGGTGATCGTGGATCGACTCACAAAGTCCGCACATTTCTTGGCTATCAAAGAAACGGATAAGTTCTCCACTCTAGCAGACGTATATCTTAAGGAAGTGGTCTCGAGGCACGGGGTGCCCACCTCTATTATCTCGGATCGTGATGCACGTTTTACTTCAGAACTGTGGCAAGCAATGCACAAGTCCTTTGGCTTACGTTTAGATATGAGCACAGCTTATCACCCGCAAACGGATGGGCAGTCTGAATGCACCATCCCTACCCTTGAAGACATGCTTAGGGCTTGTGTGATTGACTTTGGCAACGGCTGGGAAAAGCATCTGCCACTTGTGGAATTTTTGTACAATAACAGCTACCACACTAGCATTAAAGCTGCTCTGTTTGAGGCATTGTACGGGCGTAAATGCCGGTCACCTCTTTGTTGGGCAGAGGTGGGAGATAGTCAGATCACTGGTCCAGAACTTGTGGTAGACACAACAGAACGAATTGCTCAAATACGACAACGAATGGCGGCAGCTCGTGACCGTCAGAAAAGCTACGCCGATAAGGGTAGGAAACCACTCGAGCTCCAGGTTGGGGAGCGAGTGCTACTAAAAGTTTCACCCTGGAAGGGTGTGGTTCGTTTTGGCAAACGAGGCAAACTTAACCCACGATACGTCGGACCTTTCGAAGTCATCGAGAAAATAGGCAAGGTGGCCTACAAACTGAACTTACCAGCAGAACTCAGTGCAGTTCACAACGTTTTCCACGTGTCCAATCTGAAGAAGTGTCTGTCAGATGAGACCCTCGTAGTTCCTTTGAAGGAGCTCACTATCGATGAACAGTTGCGATTCATCGAGGAACCAGTTGAAATCACGGACCGGGATGTTAAGGTCCTCAAGCGCACTAGAATACCTCTCGTTCGAGTTCGTTGGAACTCACGTCGCGGCCCAGAGTTCACCTGGGAACGCGAAGATCAAATGAAACAAAAGTATCCCCAACTTTTCGCAAACAGTATAACCACTACTGAGGCTGAAGCTACGGAATTTCGGGACGAAATTCCAGATCAACGGGGGGAGGATGTGACACCCCTGGAAAACCATGCAACTTAACTAGCTTCCTCAGTGAGTACGTGCTAAATTTCAGGACGAAATTTCTTTCAACTTGGGGATAATGTGACAACTCGTATTTCAGAACCTATCTTTGTGCTTAGTGTAGCATGTTTTGAACTTATGTAATGTATGTGAACTCAGTGTGATAATCTGATATGTTGATTTAATAAATATTATGAGACTTTATGTATATATATATATATATATATATATATATGATAACTCGGATCGCACAACACTCACCCGATCGCACAAGCCCATCCGGGCTACACTCATTATATGCGGATCAAGGGCAGCCCATTCTAGTTCGGCCCACCCTCTCTTTTACACGCATAACATTAGGAGAAAGGGTATACTCCTCTTTTGTTTGCTAAACACTTTACACATACAAACCCTAGCTCTCTTTCTCTCCTCTCAAACTCGACGGCAACACCTCCATCTCTCTCTAAGTTTTCTATTCGGATCAATCCTTGTTCCTTCTCTAATCGGTTAGTGTTTTAACTATTTGCTTCCATGATTGTATGATGTTATGCTATATATGCTCGACATGATGATGTAGGATTAATATATGATTGATGATGCTTATATGATGATGTATTGTTATGATTGGTTCGAATAATATGTGATTAAGCATGAATGAATGTAATCGGCCATATATGTATTTTATTCGAATCCGAAGGGTTTGATTATAGTGTTCATGAAATCGGCTTGCATATGTGTATTAGATATTGTTCATGTTAATCGGATTGCATATTTTTGTTCTAAGAATCGAATGTTTGTTAATCGGCTGCATGTATGTGGAAATCGGATTAGTTGTAGAGTCGATTATGAAGTGTTATATGATGATTTGAAACCCCTAGATGGATATGTTTAAGTGTTGTGATTGTTCATGTTTGATTATGATAGAGTTCATAAGAATTTTGAGATAAAAACCTTTGTTTGATCGATATTGGTTGGGGTTTAGAAACTGTTAGAATTGTTGATTGATAAGTTCACAAAAGGAAACAATATAACTGATTGCATGAAATCCGGAGATTTAAACTAATCGCACAAGACTCCCGGTCGCACAAGATCAGACCGTATAAGATCTGATCTGATCGCACAAGGAGTCCAGTCGCACAAGATGATCCAATCGCACAAGGTGTCCCAAGTCGCACAAGGCTTATTGGATCGCACAAGTGGTGATGTTTGTTTAGCTGTTGGGCCGGGTATACATGTTGGGCTGGGCTAGTTCCGATCGCACAACCCAACCGGATCGTACAAGCCGTCCGAATCTCACAAGACTTATGTTTATTTGATTGGGCCATGTTTATGTTTGTAGACTTGTTTGGGCTTCTTGTTATTTGGGCCGGGTGTTTAACGGAATCGCACAACATGTTGTGGATCGCACAAGGCTGTGCTGAACGCACAACATGTTGGGCCGACTGTTATTGGGCTTTATCTTTTGGATCGTACAAGTTAGACATGATGAGTACTTGACTGTTACTGTTAAGGTGTTAACATGTATTATGTGTTTGCCATGATCAATGTGTGTTCTTAATCTGCTAGTTTATGTGAAACTTATGTGCACTACTCGAAACCAAAACTTGACTTGTATGGTAACCATGTGGTTGACCTCTAGCAGCTCGATTGACCTTTCGTTTATCTGCCGAGCTAACCTAAGGTGAGTTAACACATTCTACAAAGCATGGGATTCCCAGGGGTTGGGAATGGGGTTAAGGAACATGGGTTCCTCGTCCTTTCTTGGGTAGGACAGTATTGGTTCAGGAATGTAATTCCTCGTCCTCATGGACAGTTAACTTTTACTAGACCAAAACTCTATCACGAAGTCCCTCATTTTTGTATCGACTTAATCGCCGGGCCAATGGCGAGCGGGTCATTAGTTAGATAGCGCTATTTAGGTCTGACAAGCCTCACACCGTGCCGCAGAGGACGGGCGTGAACTAATGGATCTGGGCACGTCAATGATGATAGACATTGACAGTTCAGGGCACATAAACATGACTACAGTCAGCGGTCGATATGGAAACGAGTCTAGTAGTATACATGGGGTAGCCCCCATGGCCGAAAATCCAGATAACTAAACATGGGGTAGCCCCCACGGCTGGATTGCCAGAGTAAATGGGATAAACAAACCACCTTTTCAACTATGGGGTAACCCCCACGGCAGGATGCCAGTTAAAGGAAACTGTTTTCAAAACAACTTAAAACGAACACCCAACTGTGAACTCGCTCAACATTATTGTTGACTCGTTACTACATACTTTGCGGGTCAATAGGTACTTAGCTGGAGCTTGCATGGGGAAGAGTCGTTGTGGGACATGGACAGCTGTGTGCCATGTTAAACTTTGGGATATTTAAACTTATGTTTTGGTTTTAAACATTATGCTTCCGCTCACAACTTAAACTATGTTTGTTTTGGACACCAATTGTATTTGTTGGACTTTTATAATTAATTACTTGCTTGTTCAATATGATTGGTGGCTTGATCCTGGTCAGTCACGCCTCCAAGCGGTGATACTCCGTGTGTGGATTTTGGGGGGTGTGACAGATTGGTATCAGAGCCATTGGTTATAGTGAACTTGGTTTTAATAAGGGAAAATGTTTTTGTTAAAACCAGACTATAACCTGTACAGTGCTCTACGATCCACAACGACGCTTCACTCCACGTGCAAGGCTCAACATTCTAGGTGATGTGGTTTATGTCTTATTGCCTACTTGCTAGATTACATAGAACTTTGCTTATGGTATGCTTAGATAAACGTAGCAACTATAGCTTGAAAACACATGTGTGCTTACTCTCTTCTGTCATCGCACTTTCGCGAACCCTTCTCACTCGTGTTTCCCTTGATATGAAGATCATGTCTGGATGCGTTAACATAACTCAAGCCCAGTTGACGGCTCTGATTAACCAACAAGTTGCTGCGGCACTTGCAGCCGCACAAGCAGGAGGTATACCCTGCGGTTTAAACTCATTCTAGGATCTTTAGATCCTACTCTCGTGAATCAACCTTTGTGTTAAACTTTGTCCTTTCTTACTCTCACGGCAGGTCAACCTGCACAACCTCCTGTGTGCACCTTCAAAACTTTTATGGACTGCCGACCAACTACTTTCAGCGGCACTGAAGGAGGCGTAGGTCTCCTCCACTGGTTTGAAAAGCTCGAATCTGTTTTCGAGATGTGTGAATGCCCTGAGGCTCGCAGGGTGAAGTATGCTATCGGTACTCTCGAGGATTTAGCGCTCACGTGGTGGAACGCTCAGGGTTCAAATGTTGGGGTTGGTCGCTGCTAATGCCACCCCATGGAACAATTTTAAGGAGATGATCAAGGAGTAATACTGCAATCGTGATGATATTCACAAACTAGAAGTAGAGTTCTTCAACCTCATGATGACGGGGTTAGAAATTGAAGCGTACACGAAAAGATCGAATGAGCTAGCTATTCTGTGTCCTACTATGGTGGACCCTCCAATTAAGCGTATCGAACTATATCTTAAGGGTCTAGTGCCGGAGATCCAAAGTCATGTGACTTCAGCAAACCTCGCCACCATCCAGCAGGTTGTTTAGTTGGCTCACCGTCTTACTGGTCAGGCGGTGGAGCAGAACAGGTTACCAAAGCGTATAAGTGCTACAGCTACTTCGGATGCTCCTAGTGACAACAAGAGAAAATGGGATGGAGCTTCAAGCAAAGGTTCAACTTCTGTGCAATCTCAGTCTCAGCAGAGAAGGACTGACGACTATAAGAGTCCTAGTCAGCAATCATCTGGTAGTCAAAGTCATGGTGGGTACAAGGGAAATCACCCCAAATGCAATCGCTGTAACCTACATCACAGCGGGCCATGCACCATGGGTAATTGTCATCGGTGCAACAAGCCAGGTCATGCCGCAAAGGATTGCAGGAGTTTATACCCCGCAAACCAGAATCGTCAACAACAACAAGCCCCACAGAATCAGCGCCAGCAGCAGCAGCAAGGTAACAACAAAGGGTGCTTTCAGTGTGGAGCTGAAAGCCACTTCAAGAGAGATTGTCCTCAACTGAACAGGAACCAGAACAAAAATAACAACAACAATAATCAGGGGAATGGAAACAACGGGGGCAACAACGGCCCAACGTGAAGCAAGGAAAGATCCCAACGTGGTGACGGGTAAGTTCCTTCTCGACGATTTTTACGTTACTGTCTTATTTGATTCGGGTGCCGATACTAGCTACGTGTCCCTAAAAGTTAGTCAAATGCTTAAGCGTACCCCCAACACTATTGAACACCAAGCACACTGTAGAGTTAGCTAATGGTAAAAGTTTAGAGGTCACCTAGATAGTCAAGGGTTGTAATCTTGTTCTTGCTGGTCACACTTTCTCAATCGACCTCCTTCCTATCACTCTGGGTAGTTTCGACGTTGTCATTGGGATAGACTGGTTATCCCAACATCAAGCAGAGATCCTTTGTAACGAAAAGATTGTCCGTATTCCTCGCCCAGGTGATGAACCTCTCATGATTCGTGGCGACAAGAGTGGTGCTGTTGTGAGCATCATCTCTTTCCTTAAGGCCCAGAAGTGTTTGAGAAAGGGCCACACTGCTATTCTGGCTCTCGTTACTGACACCTCGAAGAAAGAGAAGAAGATAGAAGATTTTCCAATTGTACGCGACTATCCTGAGGTATTTCCTGAGGAACTACCTGGTCTTCCGCCTCATCGTCAGGTCGAGTTTTAAATTGAGCTAGCTCCTGGAGCAGCGCCTATATCTCGAGCACCTTATCGTTTAGCTCCATCAGAGTTGGAAGAACTCTCTAGGAAACTACAAGAACTCTTGGATAAGGGTTTTATTCGTGATAGCTCATTACCCTGGGGAGCTCCAGTGCTATTCGTAAAGAAGAGAGACGGTACCTTCAAAATGTGCATCGATTACCGTGAACTCAACAAGGTGACCGTGAAGAATCGCTATCCTCTTCCACGCATTGACGACTTGTTCGACCAGCTGCAAGGGTCGAGTTACTATTCAAAGATCGATTTGAGATCAGGATATCAACAGCTGACAGTCCGAGAAGAGGACGTCTCTAAAACAGCCTTTAGAACTCGTTATGGACACTACGAGTTTTTGGTCATGCCTTTTGGGCTGACAAACGCACCTGCGGTCTTCATGGACTTGATGAATCGAGTGTGCAAGCCATACCTGGACAAGTTCGTTATAGTTTTCATCGACGACATCCTGATCTATTCGAAGAGTCAGGAGGAACACGAGCAGCATTTACGACTCATTTTGGAACTCCTTCGAGCAGAACAACTGTACGCCAAGTTTTCAAAATGCGACTTCTGGCTTCATGAAGTCCATTTCTTAGGCCATGTGGTAAACAAGGATGGGATTCATGTTGATCCATCCAAGGTAGACTCGATTAAGAACTGGCCTGCACCTCGTACACCAATGGAAATTCGCCAATTCTTGGGCTTGGCAGCTTACTACAGGAGGTTCATTAAGGATTTTTTTAAGATTGCACAGCCTCTCACCTCACTAACGCAGAAAGGCGTTGTTTATCGATGGGGAAATGCACAAGAGTTAGCATTTCAGCACTTAAAGGATAGACTTTGCAGTGCACCTATCCTTTCATTGCCAGAGGGCACGGACGACTTTGTGGTTTACTGCGACACATCAATTCAGGGCCTTGGTTGTGTACTGATGCAACGGGATAAGGTTATAGCCTACGCCTCACGCCAACTCAAAGTCCATGAAAGAAACTACACTATGCACGATCTAGAGCTGGGAGCTGTTGTTTTTGCACTTAAGATATGGAGACACTACTTGTACGGTACCAAATGCGCCATCTACACAGATCACAGGAGTCTTGAACACATCTTCAAACTGAAGGAACTGAATATGCGACAACGACGATGGGTCGAGCTACTGAATGACTACGAATGCTCGATCAGGTACCACCCAGGCAAAGCCAATGTTGTGGCTGACGCCCTCAGTCGAAAAGACTCTACGCCTAAGCGCGTACGAGCTTTACAACTCACTATACAGTCTAGTCTTCCTTCCCAGATACGAGATGCTCAGGTAGAGGCATTGAAACCAGAAAACATCAGGGCTGAAGCCCTACGCGGCTCAAGGCAACGATTAGAACAAAAGGAAGATGGTGCTTACTACGTAACAGGACGCATTTGGGTCCCACTTTACGGCAACCTACGAGAGCTTGTGATGGATGAGGCACACAAGTCTCGCTACTCAGTACATCCTGGTTCGGATAAGATGTACCACGACCTCAGAACTACCTACTGGTGGCCTAGCATGAAGGCCCACATAGCAACTTACGTTAGCAAGTGCTTTACTTGTGCGAGAGTCAAGACGGAATATCAGAAACCATCAGGCCTACTCCAACAACCAGAGATACCACAATGGAAATGGGAGCAAATTTCAATGGAGTTTGTTACTCCGCGTGTGGATTTTGGGGGTGTGACAGATTGGTATCAGAGCCATTGGTTATAGTGAACTTGGTTTTAATAAGGGAAAATGTTTTTGTTAAAACCAGACTATAACCTGTACAGTGCTCTACGATCCACAACGACGCTTCACTCAACGTGCAAGGCTCAACATTCTAGGTGATGTGGTTTATGTCTTATTGCCTACTTGCTAGATTACATAGAACTTTGCTTATGGTATGCTTAGATAAACGTAGCAACTATAGCTTGAAAACACATGTGTGCTTACTCTCTTCTGTCATCGCACTTTCGCGAACCCTTCTCACTCGTGTTTCCCTTGATATGAAGATCATGTCTGGACGCGTTAACATAACTCAAGCCCAGTTGACGGCTCTGATTAACCAACAAGTTGCTGCGGCACTTGCAGCCGCACAAGCAGGAGGTATACCCTGCGGTTTAAACTCATTCTAGGATCTTTAGATCCTACTCTCGTGAATCAACCTTTGTGTTAAACTTTGTCCTTTCTTACTCTCACGGCAGGTCAACCTGCACAACCTCCTGTGTGCACCTTCAAAACTTTTATGGACTGCCGACCAACTACTTTCAGCGGCACTGAAGGAGGCGTAGGTCTCCTCCACTGGTTTGAAAAGCTCGAATCTGTTTTCGAGATGTGTGAATGCCCTGAGGCTCATAGGGTGAAGTATGCTACCGGTACTCTCGAGGGTTTAGCGCTCACGTGGTGGATCGCTCAGGTTCAAATGCTGGGGTTGGTCGCTGCTAATGCCACCCTATGGAACAATTTTAAGGAGATGATCAAGGAAGAATACTGCAATCGTGATGATATTCACAAACTGGAAGTAGAGTTCTTCAACCTCAAGATGACGGGGTCAGAAATTGAAGCGCACACGAAAAGATTGAATGAGCTAGCTATTCTGTGTCCTACTATGGTGGACCCTCCAATTAAGCGTATCGAACTATATCTTAAGGGTCTAGTGCCGGAGATCCAAAGTCATGTGACTTCAGCAAACCTCGCCACCATCCAGCAGGTTGTTCAGTTGGCTCACCGTCTTACTGGTCAGGCGGTGGAGCAGAACAGGTTACCAAAGCGTATAAGTGCTACAGCTACTTCGGATGCTCCTAGTGACAACAAGAGAAAATGGGATGAAGCTTCAAGCAAAGGTTCAACTTCTGTGCAATCTCAGTCTCAGCAGAGAAGGACTGACGACTATAAGAGTCCTAGTCAGCAATCATCTGGTAGTCAAAGTCATGGTGGGTACAAGGGAAATCACCCCAAATGCAATCGCTGTAACCTACATCACAGCGGGCCATGCACCAGGGGTAACTGTCATCGGTGCAACAAGCCAGGTCACGCCGCAAAGGATTGCAGGAGTTTATACCCCGCAAACCAGAATCGTCAACAACAACAAGCCCCACAGAATCAGCGCCAGCAGCAGCAGCAAGGTAACAACAAAGGGTGCTTTCAGTGTGGAGCTGAAGGCCACTTCAAGAGAGATTGTCCTCAACTGAACAGGAACCAGAACAACAACAACAACAACAACAATCAGGGGAATGGAAACAACGGGGACAACAACGGCAATGGTACAAGGGGTCGTGTGTTCGTTATTGTCCAAGGTGAAGCAAGGAACGATCCCAACGTGGTGACGGGTAAGTTCCTTCTCGACGATTTTTACGTTACTGTCTTATTTGATTCGGGTGCCGATACTAGCTACGTGTCCCTAAAAGTTAGTCAAATGCTTAAGCGTACCCCAACACTATTGAACACCAAGCACACTGTAGAGTTAGCTAATGGTAAAAGTTTAGAGGTCACCCAGATAGTCAAGGGTTGTAATCTTGTTCTTGCTGGTCCCACTTTCTCAATCGACCTCCTTCCTATCACTCTTGGTAGTTTCGACGTTGTCATTTGGATGGACTGGTTATCCCAACATCAAGCAGAGATCCTTTGTAACGAAAAGATTGTCCGTATTCCTCGCCCAGGTGATGAACCTCTCATGATTCGTGGCGACAAGAGTGGTGCTGTTGTGAGCATCATCTCTTTCCTTAAGGCCCAGAAGTGTTTAAGAAAGGGCCTCACTGCTATTCTGGCTCTCGTTACTGACACCTCGAAGAAAGAGAAGAAGATAGAAGATTTTCCAATTGTACGCGACTATCCTAAGGTATTTCCTGAGGAACTACCTGGTCTTCCGCCTCATCGTCAGGTCGAGTTTCAAATTGAGCTAGCTCCTGGAGCAGCGCCTATAGCTCGAGCATCTTATCGTTTAGCTCCATCAGAGTTGGAAGAACTCTCTAGGCAACTACAAGAACTCTTGGATAAGGGTTTTATTCATCCTAGCTCATCACCCTGGGGAGCTCCAGTGCTATTCGTAAAGAAGAAAGACGGTACCTTCAGAATGTGCATCGATTACCGTGAACTCAACAAGGTGACCGTGAAGAATCGCTATCCTCTTCCACGCATTGACGACTTGTTCGACCAGCTGCAAGGGTCGAGTTACTATTCAAAGATCGATTTGAGATCAGGATATCACCAGCTGAGAGTCCGAGAAGAGGACGTCTCTAAAACACCCTTTAGAACTCGTTATGGACACTACGAGTTTTTGGTCATGCCTTTTGGGCTGACAAACGCACCTGCGGTCTTCATGGACTTGATGAATCGAGTGTGCAAGCCATACCTGGACAAGTTCGTTATAGTTTTCATCGACGACATCCTGGTCTATTCGAAGAGTCAGGAGGAACACGAGCAGCATTTACGACTCATTTTGGAACTCCTTCGAGCAGAACAACTGTACGCCAAGTTTTCAAAATGCGACTTCTGGCTTCGTGAAGTCCATTTCTTAGGCCATGTGGTAAACAAGGATGGGATTCACGTTGATCCCTCCAAGGTATACTCGATTAAGAACTGGCCTGCACCTCGTACACCAACGGAAATTCGCCAATTCTTGGGCTTGGCAGGTTACTACAGGAGGTTCGTTAAGGATTTTTGTAAGATTGCACAGCCTCTCACCTCACTAACGCAGAAAGGCGTTGTTTATCGATGGGGAAATGCACAAGAGTTAGCATTTCAGCACTTAAAGGATAGACTTTGCAGTGCACCTATCCTTTCATTGCCAGAGGGCACGGACGACTTTGTGGTTTACAGCGACGCATCAATTCAGGGTCTTGGTTGTGTACTGATGCAACGGGATAAGGTTATAGCCTACGCCTCACGTCAACTCTAAGTCCATGAAAGAAACTACACTACGCACGATCTAGAGCTGGGAGCTGTTGTTTTTGCACTTAAGATATGGAGACACTGCCTGTACGGTACCAAATGCGCCATCTACACAGATCACAGGAGTCTCGAACACATCTTCAAACAGAAGGAACTGAATATGCGACAACGACGATGGGTCGAGCTACTGAATGACTACGAATGCTCGATCAGGTACCACCCAGGCAAAGCCAATGTTGTGGCTGACGCCCTCAGTCGAAAAGACTCTACGCCTAAGCGCGTACGAGCTTTACAACTCACTATACAGTCTAGTCTTCCTTCCCAGATACGAGATGCTCAGGTAGAGGCATTGAAACCAGAAAACATCGGGGCTGAAGCCCTACGCGGCTCAAGGCAACGATTAGAAAAAAGGAAGATGGTGCTTACTACGTAACAGGACGCATTTGGGTCCCACTTTACGGCAACCTACGAGAGCTTGTGATGGATGAGGCACACAAGTCTCGCTACTCAGTACATCCTGGTTCGGATAAGATGTACCACGACCTCAGAACTACCTACTGGTGGCCTAGCATGAAGGCCCACATAGCAACTTACGTTAGCAAGTGCTTGACTTGTGCGAGAGTCAAGACGGAATATCAGAAACCATCAGGCCTACTCCAACAACCAGAGATACCACAATGGAAATGGGAGCAAATTTCCATGGATTTTGTTACTGGCCTGCCTAGATCTCAACGTGGTAACGATACTATTTGGGTGATCGTGGATCGACTCACAAAGTCCACACATTTCTTGGCTATCAAAGAAACGGATAAGTTCTCCACTCTAGCAGACGTATATCTTAAGGAAGTGGTCTCGAGGCACGGGGTGCCCACCTCTATTATCTCGGATCGTGATGCACGTTTTACTTCAAAACTGTGGCAAGCAATGCACAAGTCCTTTGGCTCTCGTTTAGATATGAGCACAGCTTATCACCCGCAAACGGATGGGCAGTCTGAATGCACCATCCATACCCTTGAAGACATGCTTAGGGCATGTGTGATTGACTTTGGCAACGGCTGGGAAAAGCATCTGCCACTTGTGGAATTTTCGTACAATAACAGCTACCACACTAGCATTAAAGCTGCTCCGTTTGAGGCATTGTACGGGCGTAAATGCCGGTCACCTCTTTGTTGGGCAGAGGTGGGAGATAGTCAGATCACTGGTCCAGAACTTGTGGTAGACACAACAGAACGAATTGCTCAAATACGACAATGAATGGCGGCAGCTCGTGACCGTCAGAAAAGCTACGCCGATAAGGGCAGGAAACCACTCGAGCTCCAGGTTGGGGAGCGAGTGCTACTAAAAGTTTCACCCTGGAAGGGTGTGGTTCGTTTTGGCAAATGAGGCAAACTTAACCCACGATACGTCGGACCTTTCGAAGTCATCGAGAAAATAGGCAAGGTGGCCTACAAACTGAACTTACCAGCAGAACTCAGTGCAGTTCACAACGTTTTCCACGTGTCCAATCAGAAGAAGTGTCTGTCAGATGAGACCCTCGTAGTTCCTTTGAAGGAGCTCACTATCGATGAACAGTTGCGATTCGTCGAGGAACCAGTTGAAATCACGGACCGGGATATTAAGGTCCTCAAGCGCACTAGAATACCTCTCGTTCGAGTTCGTTGGAACTCACGTCGCGGCCCAGAGTTCACCTGGGAACGCGAAGATCAAATGAAACAAAAGTATCCCCAACTATTCACAAACAGTACAACCACTACTGAGGCTGAAGCTACGGAATTTCGGGACGAAATTCCAGATCAACGCGGGGAGGATGTGACACCCCAGGAAAACCATGCAACTTAACTAGCTTCCTCAGTGTGTGTACGTGCTAAATTTCGGGACGAAATTTCTTTCAACTTGGGGATAATGTGACAACTTGTATTTCAGAACCTATCTTTGTGCTTAGTGTAGCATGTTTTGAACTTATGTAATGTATGTGAACTCAGTGTGATAATCTGATATGTTGATTTAATAAATATTATGAGACTTTATGTATATATATATATATATATATATATATATATATATATGATAACTCGGATCGCACAACACTCACCCGATCGCACAAGCCCATCCTGGCTACACTCATTATATGCGGATCAAGGGCAGCCCATTCTAGTTCGGCCCACTCTCTCTTTTACACGCATAACATTAGGAGAAAGGGTATACTCCTCTTTTGTTTGCTAAACACTTTACACATACAAACCCTAGCTCTCTTTCTCTCCTCTCAAACTCGACGGCAACACCTCCATCTCTCTCTAAGTTTTCTATTCGGATCAATCCTTGTTCCTTCTCTAATCGGTTAGTGTTTTAACTATTTGCTTCCATGATTGTATGATGTTATGCTATATATGCTCGACATGATGATGTAGGATTAATATATGATTGATGATGCTTATATGATGATGTATTGTTATGATTGGTTCGAATAATATGTGATTAAGCATGAATGAATGTAATCGGCCATATATGTATTTTATTCGAATCCGAAGGGTTTGATTATAGTGTTCATGAAATCGGCTTGCATATGTGTATTAGATATTGTTCATGTTAATCGGATTGCATATTTTTGTTCTAAGAATCGAATGTTTGTTAATCGGCTGCATGTATGTGGAAATCGGATTAGTTGTAGAGTCGATTATGAAGTGTTATATGATGATTTGAAACCCCTAGATGGATATGTTTAAGTGTTGTGATTGTTCATGTTTGATTATGATAGAGTTCATTAGAATTTTGAGATAAAAACCTTTGTTTGATCGATATTGGTTGGGGTTTAGAAACTGTTAGAATTGTTGATTGATAAGTTCACAAAAGGAAACAATATAACTGATTGCATGAAATCCGGACATTTAAACTAATCGCACAAGACTCCCGGTCACACAAGATCAGACCGTATAAGATCTGATCTGATCGCACAAGATGATCCAATCGCACAAGGTGTCCCCAGGGGTTGGGAATGGGGTTATGGAACATGGGTTCCTCGTCCTTTCTTGGGTAGGACAATATTGGTTCAGGAATGTAATTCCTCATCCTCATGGACAGTTAACTTTTACTAGACCAAAACTCTATCACGAAGTCCCTCATTTTTATATCGACTTAATCGCCGGGCCAATGGCGAGCGGGTCATTAGTTAGATAGCGCTATTTAGGTCTGACAAGCCTCACACCGTGCCGCAGAGGACGGGCATGAACTAATGGATCTGGGCACGTCAATGATGATAGACATTGACAGTTCAGGGCACATAAACATGACTACAGTCAGCAGTCGATATGGTAACGAGTCTAGTAGTATACATGGGGTAGCCCCCATGGCCGAAAATCCAGATAACTAAACATGGGGTAGCCCCCACGGCTGGATTGCCAGAGTAAATGGGATAAACAAACCACGTTTTCAACTATGGGGTAACCCCCACGGCAGGATGCCAGCTAAAGGAAACTGTTTTTGAAACAACTTAAAACGAACACCCAACTGTGAACTCGCTCAACATTATTGTTGACTCGTTACTACATGCTTTGCAGGTCAATAGGTACTTAGCTGAAGCTTGCATGGGGAAGAGTCGTTGTGGGACATGGACAGCTGTGTGCCATGTTAAACTTTGGGATATTTAAACTTATGTTTTGGTTTTAAACATTATGCTTCCGCTCACAACTTAAACTATGTTTGTTTTGGACACCAATTGTATTAGTTGGACTTTTATAATTAATTACTTGCTTGTTCAATATGTTTGGTGGCTTGATCCTGGTCAGTCACGCCTCCAAGCGGTGATACTCCGCGTGTGGATTTTGGGGGTGTGACATATGTGTCTTATATTATGCCCCGTATGTGAAAACCGAGCCCGAAATACATTATAGTTTATAAGAATAAAATAAAAACCTGAAATATGAGTTTAGGCGGGCCGCGTAGACCCACCCCAACAACTCACGCGGGTCGTATCAAGACTAGACTTTGACTCCGCTGATTTCTTTAGTTCAAGCGGGCCGCGTAAGCCTTAGGCTTACTTTGACGCGGGCCGCGAGAGGTCATGAAACGCGGAGACACCAGATGCCAACATGTGTCGACATCGTGGCAAGTCTACAAGCTGACCGGGCCAAGCTATAGTGTTGACCAAGGTTGACGCGGGCCGCGTAACCTTGGCCTGTGTCTCACGCGGGCCGCGACAGGACTCAATATCACAACTATAAATAGCAGGCATCAGTTTTCGTTTTCCGTCGCTCACTTCTCGAATTCTAAATCTCACTTTCTGTAGTAGAGGAATTATAGTCGGGTATTATACCCCTAATTATCGAGGTTCTGCTCCGTTGTAAGTATTATAACCCCAGTTTTATAATAGTTACGCTGCCCGATTGATTTAGGGTTCCGTAATAACTGTCGTGGTTCTGCCCGACGTAGTTATTGGAATGCCGTCTCAGGGAGGGTATCATTAATAATTTCAAAGGGTTATGATACTAAACAATGTACATTTGTATAAACTATAGATTATATCCAAGATTACGAAAAGCCAAAAACAGCAATGTGAGTTTATCCTCTTTTTGTTAACCTTTTTGTAATGTTTTACAAAACCTTAAATGTTTTACAATGCGATTAAGCGGTGATTGAGTCTTTGTAGTTCTTCAATTACTGCCGGTATTATGGGGTTTTGTATACAAAATTTACTACGAGTAGTAGTAAGTCTGAATGACAGTGCATTACCATTGGACGACGAGTTAGCCAATGGGTCATTTGACCATAGCCATAGATCCGGTCGAGTGGCAAATACTGAATGAGTAATTGTGTAGAAATAAACAATGTGATCGCTCTCAATACTGTTTTAATTGATAAAATGTTTCTTGATTAAACTGGGATTCACTCACCAGTATTTCCGACTGACAAATGTTTTTAAAACACGTTACAGGTAACACAATGTGAACAACCAATTCGTGAAAAGCCAGCTGGAGAGCACTGAAGGCTTGGGAAAAATGTGGCTATAAAAGTTACCTAATAAACGATGTTTTAAATTCAATAAAATAGGGTTTGTCCCTATAAATTTATTGTAATAAGAAACTTGGATTTTACCCATGTGATTATTAATATAAAATATAGTGGTTTTACTCTGATAAACATTTCCTAACTACGGTCCTGATGTAAATTCCGCTGCAAGATTTAACAACCTGATACCACCACACTCTGAGTTGGCGTCTGCCCGTTGCCGGGACAGATAAGGGATCGGGGGTTGCGACAGAAGGTGGTATCAGAGCCTAGCCACTGGTCTGAGCCAAAGAAGTGTTCTGCTGACACTTAAAATTCTAAATTTTGTGTTAGGAAATAAATTACGGAAATATGTGCATAACTGTAATTATTTGTTATGTGTTATTTGACTATCTGTTAGTTTTCAGTATGAGTGATCAAGGTCCATTAGACGTGAATCGTCAGTTATCTGATTCACCTAGGAGTGAAGGTACATCATCACAGCCTGCCCTTTCAGGGTATTCTGCTGATCAGGAGGAGGGAATATTTTCCTTTAGAGCTCAATCTGAAGAACCATTTCCTAATAAGAAACGAGGATGGTTCAGTAAAGAAGCTTTTGCTCGTAGGAAGAGAATGCGAAAATTGCAACAGCAAAGGGCTTTAGCAGCTATTAAGCGAGAGACAGATGCCCATGCACAGGACATACTTAATAGAAGCCTAGCTAATTTTCATATCTTAGCTACAACTGCTGCTGACCCAGGTCTGGAACAATTAGTAGCCCCACAACCACAAAACCGAGAACAACCCATGGAAATAGAAAACTCGGAAAACCAAGTAGAGATGCACGATTTTAACCCAGAAGAAATCCCAAGGGTACCTGCACCAAACCCTCTAGATCCAAATTATGACCCCTGGTGGGACAACAATAGGGACTTTGTGCAACGTTACCCTATTCAGGAATATCCACCCATACAGAACATAGAAGCTTACCCAGGTATGGATCCTTTACATCCCTATTACCAAAATGATTATATTAGGGAGATATTAGAAGATCCTTACCAATTTCAGGAATTGTCACCCCCATATCAGGAACCCGCACCCCAGATTCCAAACCCAGTCCGAGAACCTGCACCCCCAATGAGTGCAGAAAACGTGCAAGAACTTAGGACTTTCGGGGAGGAAATTTTAGAAAGCAGTGAGAGAATGCGTCAGGTGGGAGAATGTCTCGTATGGAAATACGATGAACATAATATGGATTTTTGGATAAATCCATATCCATGAATGAGATGATGAAACAATGGTAGTAATAATATTATAATAATAGTAAAATAAAATAAAAATAAAATATGTGTGTACGGATGCATATTATTATTAGTGTAATTTTCTTTCTGTTGGTATTGTAATCTTTATTTATGTACTAGTGTGTAATAGACGCATAGTATATGAAAAGAGTATAGTCGCAATGATCGACGGTTTTGGTTAAAATGCGTGTCATATGATTAACTATATTAAGATATTATTTATGATATTAATATGGGGTAATTGTTTAAAATTCAGATGGCCGACGAAGAAAATCAAGGAAATCTGAATAATGATAACCAGAGTAACATTAACGTGGTTAATGAGAATCCAAGCATCAATAACAATAACAATCAAGTGGATAATAGTGTTATCCAACACATAGTAGCACAGGGAATTATATATGCAATGCCTTTTATTCTTCAAACTGTTAAAGATGCTGATAATAAAAGTAAGCATAGCAGTAAGCGACCAAGTGAACCAGAAAACAGTGTGAACAATGGACCAGTACTTCAAATGCCCATTCCCAAAAGAAGAAGAACCGTGCCTTACGGTTGTTCTTATAAGGAATTTTGGTCTTGTAAACCAATGGAATTCTCGGACAACGAAGGGGCCATTGCAACTTTACGCTGGATAGAAAAGACTGAGGCAGTCTTAAGGATAAGTAAGTGTGCTGAAGAAGATAAGATATTGTTTGCTTCTAATCTGTTTAAGAATGCAGCACTAGAATGGTGGAACACTATCCTCCAGACAAGAGGAAGTGATAGGACTTACAATATGGAATGGGAAGAATTTAAAAACAAGGTAGAAAGGAAATTCTGCCCACCCAATGAAAAAGAACAGATAGCAAACAAATTCCTAAATCTTAGTATGACTGGTGTGGATAGTAAGGGATACACTAAAATATTCTTTGAATATGCTAGAATAGTACCAACTCTTGCTTCACCAGAACCAGTGTTAATTTCCTGTTATATCTGGGGATTAATCGGAGAAATAAGACATGTAGTCAAGGCAGCTAGACCTCAAACCATAGAAGAAGCTGTAGAACTAGCCAATACCTTGACTGATGAATTAGTTCGTACCCGAGAAGAGGATCAAAGGAGAAACCTAACCCATAAATTGACTCAAGAATTTCGTTCTGGAAATTCTAACCGTGGGAGAAATGTAGGATCTACCTCTGCACCCTACTGTAGGAATTGCAAAAGAAAGCATTCAGGAAGATGCTCCATATACTGTAACTTTTGCAAAATATCGGGACACAAAGAAGAAAACTGCAGGAAGAAAGCTAACAGCAGGGTATGTTACAATTGTGGAGAACAAGGTCATATCAAGCTGAATTGCCCAAAATTAGCTCCAGCTCCAGACAACAAGAATACTAAAAATGCTAGAGCATTTGTTATAACGACAGATGAAGCCAAAATGATTCCAGATGTCATAGCCGGTACGTTTTTAGTTAATGATGTCTTTGCTAAAGTATTATTTGACTCTGGTGCAAACCAAAGTTTTATTAATACATCGTTTTGCAAATTTCTAAATCAGTCATTAACTAAACTACCACTAGAATGCTTAGTAGAGACAGCTAATGGAGAAACCGTTAGGATTTCTGAAATCTTGCAGGGAGCAAGAATAGAAATTTTAAATCAGAAATTTATTGCAAACCTTTATCCCATGAATCTGGCAGGATTTGATGTTGTTTTAGGAATGGATTGGTTAATAGCCAATAAAGCCAGTATTTTATGTGATCAAAAGTTAATCCAAGTAAATTCACCAAAAGGTAAAACGATCACAACTAAAGGAAATAAGTTCTCTAAATCCACTAAATTCATCTCTGTGATGAAAACTGCAAGTTGTATAAGAAAAGGTTCTATAGTGTATTTGATTTCCATAATCACTAACACTAAAGGAAAAGATTTAAAAGATATTCCAGTAGTATCTCAGTTTTCAGATGTATTTCCAGAAGAATTGCCAGGGCAACCTCCAGACAGAGAAGTTGAATTCAGAATCCATTTAATACCAGGAACATCACCGATTGCCAAAGCACCTTATCGTTTGGCACCTGCCGAAATGCAAGAATTAAAGAAACAATTAGACGAATTGTTGGAGAAAGGATTCATACAGCCAAATTCATCACCATGGGGAGCACCGGTACTATTTGTTAAAAAGAAGGACGGATCAATGCGTATGTGTATTGTTTACCGTGATTGAACAAGGTCACGATTAAGAATCGGTACCCATTACCAAGAATCGATGTTCTGTTTGATCAATTGCAAGGAGCTCGATTTTTCTCGAAAATCGATTTAAGGTCAGGATATCATCAATTAAAGGTACAGGAAGAGGACATTCCTAAGACCTCATTTAGAACAAGGTATGGTCATTATGAATTTACTGTCATGCCATTTGGTTTAACCAATGCCCCAGCTGCATTTATGGACATGATGAACCGAATATGTAAGCCATATTTGGATAAATTCATAATTGTTTTTATAGATGATATTCTCATTTACTCTAAGAATAAAGAGGATCATACAAGGCATTTGCACGCACTTTTAAGTCTACTAAGAAAAGAAAAGCTTTATGCTAAATTCTCTAAGTGCGAATTCTGGTTAGAACAGATACAATTCCTTGGACACCTAGTCAATCATGAAGGAATTCATGTAGATCCAACAAAGATTGAAGCAATTACTAAATGGAAAATTCCTGAGTCACCAACCGAGGTTAGAAGTTTCTTAGGATTGGCCGGTTATTATAGAAGATTTATTCGAGATTTCTCTAGAATAGCCATTCCTTTAACTAAGCTAACCTGTAAATCTGTTAAGTTTGAATGGGGAGTAAAACAAGAAGAAGCCTTTAGAATTCCTAAGCAAAGATTAACCCATACACCCATATTAGCATTACCAGAAGGAACTGAAGACTTTGTAGTCTATTGTGATGCTTCTAAATTAGGTTATGGATGTGTATTGATGCAACGACAAAAGGTTATAGCTTACGCATCTAGACAACTTAAGAATCAAGAAGAGAATTATTCAACCCGTGATTTAGAATTAGGAGCTATAATTTTTGCTCTTAAGATTTGGAGACATTACCTTTATGGAAGTAAGTTTACCGTATTCACTGATCATAAAAGTTTAAGGTATATTTTCAAACAAAAGGAGTTGAATATGAGGCAAAGACGCTGGATGGAATTTCTTAGTGACTATGATTGTGATATCCAGTATCATGAAGGAAAAGCAAATGTAGTGGCAGATGCTTTAAGCCGAAAGTATCAAGAAAAACCAAAAAGGGTACGTTCTCTTAAATTAAATCTGCAAGTATATTTAAATGAACAAATAAGAGAAGCACAAGAATCAGTAATCAAGGATGATTCTGAAAAATTAAAAGGTATGCTAAAAGAATTAAAACAAGGAATAGATGGAATTTGGAGATTCCATGAAAAGAGAATGTGGATACCTAAATTAGGAAATCTACGTCATCGCATATTAGAAGAAGCCCATAAATCTAAGTATACGATGCATCCAGGTAGTGATAAAATGTACCAGGATTTAAGGAAAAATTTCTGGTGGATAGGAATGAAGAAAGACATAGCAACCTATGTTTCTAAATGTTTAACTTGTTCACAAGTCAAAGCTGAACACCAGAAACCCTCAGGTTTGTTACAGCAATTAGAAATGCCAGTTTGGAAATGGGAATTAATAACAATGGATTTTGTTACTAAATTACCCAAAACTAAGAAAGGAAATGATACAATCTGGGTGATTGTAGATAGACTAACCAAGTCAGCTCATTTCTTACCAATGAAGGAAACAATTAGTATGGAACAATTATCTAAATTGTATGTAAATGAAATTGTTTCTTTACATGGCATTCCTTTATCAATTGTTTCTGATAGGGATAGTCGATTTACCTCTCATTTTTGGTCAAGTTTTCAAAAGGCAATGGGAACTAAGTTAAAATTAAGCACAGCTTATCATCCACAAACGGATGGACAAAGTGAAAGAACAATTCAGACAATGGAAGACATGCTTAGAGCTTGTGTAATTGATTTTGGAGGTAATTGGGACGATCATTTACCTTTAATAGAATTTTCTTATAATAATAGTTATCACACAAGTATCAATGCTGCACCATTCGAAGCACTTTATGGACGAAAGTGTCGAACCCCAGTCTGTTGGGTAGAAATTGGGGAAAAGCAATTATCTGGACCTGAGATAGTACAGGAAACAACCGACAAGATTATTCAAGTCAAGGAACGACTAAAAGCAGCACGTGATCGACAAAAGAGTTATGCTAATAACCGACGCAAGCCATTGGAGTTTCAAGTAGGAGATAAAGTATTATTGAAAGTCTCTCCTTGGAAAGGAGTAGTAAGATTCATCAAAAGGGGAAAGCTAAGTCCCAGATATGTTGGACCTTTTGAGATTATTAGAAGAATAGGACCAGTAGCCTATCAGCTACAACTGCCAGAGGAAATGGCAGGAATACATGATGTGTTCCATGTATCAAATCTCAAAAAGTGTTTAGCTGATGAATCACTATTAGTACCTCTTAAAGATATAGAGGTAAATGAACAACTCAAGTTTGTAGAAAGGCCTCTATAGATTGAAGACAGAAAAGTCAAGAATCTCAAACACAAAAGACTAGTTCTAGTCAAAGTGAAGTGGGACTCCAAAAGAGGACCAGAATACACATGGGAGCTTGAATCTGAAATGAAAAGGAAATATCCACACTTATTCCAGTAGATCTCGAGGACGAGCTCTAAAATAAGGTGGGGAGGATGTAACAACCCTCGGTAAAACCGACACCCTCAGTGTATTTTATGACACCCTACTATATCTTAAAATATCCTTATGTGTCTTATATTATGCCACGTATGTGAAAACCGAGCCCGAAATACATTATAGTTTATAAAAATAAAATAAAAACCTGAATTATGAGTTGAGGCGGGCCGCGTAGACCCACCCCAACAACTCACGCGGGCCGTATCAAGACTGGACTTTGACTCCGCTGATTTCTTTAGTTCAAGCGGGCCGCGTAAGCCTTAGGCTTACTTTGATGCGGGCCGCGAGAGGTCATGAAACGCGGAGACACCAGATGCCGACACGTGTCGACATCGTGGCAAGTCTACAAGCTGACCGGGCCAAGCTATAGTGTTGACCAAGGTTGACACGGGCCGCGTAACCTAGGCCTGTGTCTCACGCGGGCCGCGACAGGACTCAATATCACAACTATAAATAGCAGGCATCAGTTTTCGTTTTCCGTCGCTCACTTCTCGAATTCTAAATCTCACTTTCTGTAGTAGAGGAATTATAGTCGGGTATTATACCCCTAATTATCGAGGTTCTGCTCCGTTGTAAGTATTATAACCCCAGTTTTATAATAGTTACGCTGCCCGATTGATTTAGGGTTCCGTAATAACTGTCGTGGTTCTGCCCGACGTAGTTATTGGAATGCCGTCTCGGGGAGGGTATCATTAATAATTTCAAAGGGTTATGATACTAACCAATGTACATTTGTATAAACTATAGATTATATCCAAGAAACCCTTACGAAAAACCAAAAACAGCAATGTGAGTTTATCCTCTTTTTGTTAACCTTTTTGTAATGTTTTACAAAACCTTAAATGTTTTACAATGCGATTAAGCGGTGATTGAGTCTTTGTAGTTCTTCAATTACTGCCGGTATTATGGGGTTTTGTATACAAAATTTACTACGAGTAGTAGTAAGTCTGAATGACAGTGCATTACCATTGGACGACGAGTTAGCCAATGGGTAATTTGACCATAGCCATAGATCCGGTCGAGTGGCAAATACTGAATGAGTAATTGTGTAGAAATAAACAATGTGATCGCTCTCAATACTGTTTTAATTGATAAAATGTTTCTTGATTAAACTGGGATTCACTCACCAGTATTTCCGACTGACAAATGTTTTTAAAACACGTTACGGGTAACACAATGTGAACAGCCAATTCGTGAAAAGCCAGCTGGAGAGCACTGAAGGCTTGGGAAAAATGTGGCTATAAAAGTTACCTAATAAACGATGTTTTAAATTCAATAAAATAGGGTTTGTCCCTATAAATGTATTGTAATAAGAAACTTGGATTTTACCCATGTGATTATTAATATAAAATATGGTGGTTTTACTCTGATAAACATTTCCTAACTACGGTCCTGATGTAAATTCCGCTGCAAGATTTAACAACCTGATACCACCACACTCTGAGTTCGCGTCCGCCCATTCCCGGGACAGATAAGGGATCGGGGGTTGCGACATACAAGCCCTTAAACAGAATGGAACTTGGTCTTTGGAACCATTACCAAAAGGCAAGAAAGCCATTGACTCCAAATGGGTGTACAAGATCAAGTATAAGCCAAACGGGGAGGTCGAACGTTACAAAGCGCGACTCGTGACAAAGGGTTATACACAAATGGAGGGGGTAGACTATCACGACACGTTTGCCCCCGTCGCGAAACTAGTAACCATGAGAACGCTTCTAGCCCTATCAGTCAAACGGGATTGGTTGATTCACCAACTTGATGTGAACAACGCATTCCTACATGGAGATTTGGAGGAGGAAGTTTATATGAAGTTGCCACAAGGTTTCTCCACAACAAACGAAACCAGAGTATGTCGCCTCAAGAAATCCTTATATGGGCTCAAGCAAGCTTCTCGTAATTGGTACCACAAGTTCACAAGTGCCTTGTCACAATTGGGTTTTCTACAATCTAAGGCGGATCATTCACTCTTCATCTACAAAACGAACGAAATTTTTGTAGCCGCCTTGATATATGTTGATGATGTCATAATAGTGGGAAACGACCCATCAATGATCGATCGCACCAAAGCACATCTTAACAAACTCTTTACTATCAAAGATCTTGGACCCCTTAAGTATTTTTTTTGGGAATCGAAGTTGCGCCAACAAAAGATGGGGTTGTTTTAAGCCAACGCAAGTATACACTTGACATTCTAAAAGAAAGTGGTTTAGAAGGTTGCCTCCCAGTTCGTTTCCTATGAAACAAAATTTGAAGCTCGGGCCCGATTTAAAAGAAGCTAAAGTTGACGCAAATTCCTATCGTCGACTGATTGGAAAATTACTCTATCTCCAAGCCACACGCCCCCAATGTGGCTTACGCGGTTAATGTTCTTAGCCAATTTGTAGGAGATCCGCGACAGACCCACATGAACGCAGCTATACGGGTCTTGCGATATTTAAAGACAACACCGGGGCAGGGCATTTTGTTGCCAAAAGTTGGGGGAACACAACTTGTTTCTTACTCTGACGCTGATTGGCTCGGTTGCCATCAACAAGACGTTCTCGTACGGGTTATTTGCTATTGCTAGGAGGGGCATCCATTTCGTGGAAATCGAAGAAACAGTCCCTCGTGTCCCGCTCCTCGGCAGAGGCTGAATACCGCGCTATGGCGTCCACGGTTAGCGAGGTATTTTGGATTTGATATTTGGTCAGTGAACTTGGAGAACCAATGCAAGGTGCTACTACTCTATTCTGCGACAACCAAGCTGCCCGTCACATAGCTAACAATCCCGTTTTCCACGAACGCACTAAACACGTGGAAATGGATTGTTATTTTGTTCGTGAGAGAATCGAATCGAAAGAAGTTCAGCCCGTTCACATCGATTCAAAGTTGCAGATCGCGGACCTACTCACCAAACCGATGGGAGCTCAGCACTTGAAGGGCCTACTCGTCAAGTTGGGCATGAAAGATTTACACGCGCCAATTTGAGGGGGAGTATTGGAACTTGACAAAACCGAGGGTGATGAACCGGTGTACGTGAATTATGGGACAACTGTTGAATAAAGACTGAATCAAAATGCATGGCATTATCTATTCCTTTTTATTGTTTCAGTTAGTTACGTATTTCTTTTTAAAAGGATTGTTTTGGCATTTTTTTGATAATCAACAAATAAAAGAAAGTTTGTTCGATTCTCTCTGTACCGATTTCTACAAGTGGTGTGATTGGTTCTGGTAGTCATCCTCCACCATCGTAAAAGAGAAGATGGTGGGACTTGGGAGGTCATGGATATGGGATAAAGATCAAATACAAATAAAGTTAACGTACAAAACGTACGAGTTGAAGGAAAATATAAAAAAGCACGGTGGCATTTTTGTAATTATCAGTAACTGTCAAAATTACTCTTGTAAAGTAATTTAAGAGTAATTTTGATCTTTTGTAGAGTAATTTTGTAAAATGTTCTTGTAGAGTAATTTTGTTCTTGTAGGGTAATTATCAAAATTACTCTACAAGTGTATCAAAATTACTCTGCATCAAAATTACTTTTATAAGTGAATCAAAATTACCCTGCAAGTTTATCAAACAACATACAATTCAAAATTACTCTACAAATGATCCTGTAGAGTAAATTTGATCATGTAGAGTAATTTTGTAAAATGATCATGTACAGTAATTTTGATCTTTTGTAGAGTAATTTTGATCCTGTAGAGTAATTTGGTCTTTTGTAGAGTAATTTTGATCCTGTAGAGTAATTTTGGTCTTTTGTAGAGTAATTTTGTTAGCATTTAGTTATGGGGTTTAGTTTTTAGCTTTTAGTTTGGGTGGTTGGGGGGGGGGGGTAGTGTAATTTTAATAATTACCCTGCAAGACCAAAATTACTCTACATGAACATTTTACAAAATTATTCTACAAAAGATCAAAATTACTCTACAGTATCATTTGTAGACTAGTTTTGATAATTACCCTACAAGAACAAAATTACTCTACAAGACCATTTTACAAAATTACTTTACAAAAGATCAAAATTACTCCACAGGTACATTTGTAGAGTAACTTTGATAGTTACTGATAATTGCGAAAATGCCACCGCCTACTTTTATCCTTTTCATGCAATTCGTACGTTAAGTTTATTTGTAAAATAACTTTCCCCATGAATATGTTGCTTTGTTGGAAATAGCTTTTTGATTTTCTCTATCATGTTACCTTTGATTTTCGTAGCTATATTCATATCACTTACGAAGTAAACATAATGTTTACTAGGATCGGGTGTGCTCACAGTTGTGATACAACAAACAATGATGATCATTTAGTTGAAGGAATGTGATCTATCCGTCCACAGTTATATTTTGATGCTATGTGTATTTTTTTATGAACAAAACTAATTTCAAGTTATTTTAATCTTCGTAGATGAATCATGCAATGTTTATGTTATAACAAGTGCTAATTCTAAATATAACTTGGGTCAATTTTAATGATATGTCATAAAGAGTCCATCCTTTGTAACAAGAAAAACTTGAGGGATCAATTATTAACAGGGGTGTTCACGGTTTGGTTAAGATGGTTTTGACAAAGATTTTTGGCCGAACCGGTAACTATGGTTTTGGAAAGTTGCAAACCAACTCGGATGGGTTGGCTAGGTCTACTGAACTGGCGGATTTTCATGGTTTAATGGTTTGGTGTTTCGGTTTTTCCAGTTATGTTGTTTTAGACAAAAAAAAATTGGTAATTGTGTATTAAATTTATAAAAGAGTAAATTACGATTTTGGCCCCCGTGGTTATATCACTTTTACTCTTTTAGCCCAAAAAGAATCTTTTAACATCTAAGCGCCCAACGTCTTTTTTCCTAACACTTTTGACCCCTAACACTAACCCCATCCATTTACTTTTAGGAGCCAAAAGGGATAAAAAAAAAAGATGTTGGGGGCCAAAATAGTTAGAAAAAAGACGTTGAGGGCTCAGATGTTAAAAAATTTCTTTTTGGACTAAAAGAGTAAAAGTGATATAACCACAGGGGCCAAAATCGTAGTTTTATGAACACAATATATGTCTCCAAAATATAAAACAAAATAATATATGTTAAACAATCTTTCAAGTTTCAAATTGTAAATTGGTCAGTAAACCAACAAATTGTTAAACCTAACAATAAACCAGACCATACATATTTCAAAATGGCCAAACCGATCAACTTTCCTTAGTTTAGATGGCTCAAATTAGTTGATTTAGTCGGGTAACGGTTATTTTAACCAATGTTTTAAAAACCGGTAAATACCGGCCGGTTATACCGGTATTACTGTTTCCAGATGTAAATCCGGTACGAAACACCCCGGTAAATAAGTGAAACGGCATAAGGTTTGTACCGGCGGTAAAATCCGGTATACCGGTTTGAAACGTGATATCGGTACCAGCCTAAGGTTATTTTAGTTTGGGTTGTTACTTATTTTTATTATATATGTTACTTATCTTACGTAATTTTTATATATTAAGATTATTCGTAACTAAAAGTTCTTATTTAATATTGTATGAAACGAAAATAGTTATCCTCTAGTTGATGAGGATGACGATAATTTTGAATTTCATCTTTTATGCGATCGTGAACTTGAACTTGATGTATTCAACACTCAAATGGTTTAAACATATCATACACTTTCATTTAAAAGAGACTGTTGGAAAATTGAATGATATTCGATTATCTTTTGGATTATTTTTTATTATGAATTTACTTTTGGATCATTTTTAATATGTAATCAAGCATTTTTTGATTAACTTTTGAGTTGATGATGTAACTTATGAAATTATAGAGTTAGCTAATCAACCCGGTTGAACCGCTCAGTACAACCTGATTCAACCGGTTGAACCATTTTTTAGCCTAATCCGGTTTAATTTAAAAACCTGTTTTTAAAACATTGATTTTAACACCCTCTATCTATAACACAAGAGAACTGTTATCCAGCTTCAACTTTTCTTCACTGCTACACCATATATGATGAATTTATGTTCAAAACTACCCTTTCTGAGTAACGGCTACATCGACATCAAACCCTAACCAAAATCGTGTGTCCAAAATACTACCAAATCCACTCATTGTTTACTTTGCAGGCCTCGCTCCTAGCTTGGTTAAAAGATAAAGGAGTCAATAAAATAAGGGAGGGTGGGGCACCCTAACGGGTATGGCTTGCGGGTTCGAACCCGCACGGTAACACCACTGCCAACCCCTAGGGTTGCCTCGTGGGTTGATGTTTGCGAAAGCTTTGCTGTGAAGTTTGGAGAGATTAAGGTTTGAGGGGGTGGGGGTAGGGTGTGTGTGATTGGTGGGTAATGTTCATGGTTCTAGGGTACTTGTGGGTATGCGCCATCAATTTTTTAGTGGTTCTATGGTACTTAAGGTGTACGGGTCACATGTAGTGAAGGGGAAGAGGGGATAACTCCCCTCGCAGGAACACCGCCACCAACCCCCTTTATCATCCGGTAAACTCAAAGGGGAGTGGAGTATTAACCGGTAAAGGAAGAGGAGAGAGAGTGGGATAATGGTGGATCTCATTCTCTTCCACCCAATCACACTTTTATCTTTTTCTAAAGAGGAGAGAGAGGGGTTTGGGTGGAGTGTTGCCAATGTTTGAGTGCAAAGGGAGTGGAGTAAGGAGTTGACATGGCAGGGTAGGGTTTGCTGGGGTGGAGAGAGGACTATTCCCCCATGGTGGAGCACCCCTTACACCCATATATGTAGAATTGACATGGCAGCGTAGGATTAGACGGGCTACGGTTGTACCCTTGGGTGCCCTTTCCACCCTAAGGCTAGAGGGTATGGTTGGAGCCCCTTAGGGGCTCCATTGTGACACCCCATCATCATGTAGACGACACGTAAGATACGGAGCTCCATTGCATTTTCTTAATAGAGCCCCTGGTATGGTTTGGAGCCTCCAGACCCTAGTTCGTATTTGACAAAAAGTCGCAGCGGAAAATTCGTGACATAAAATTTCTTTCATTATAAACCTTATGCCTTACTTGAAAGTTCATTTTTAAAATAACTCTTTTATATTGAATACATTAATCTAACTCATTTATAGAATAAAACATAACTTATGTATAACAAATTACATTCTCAGACAACCCCGTACAATCCTTCAAGTGACTCGGTCATTGATCTCTATCCCTTGATGATCCTCGTGTTTCGTACTAACTGCGCTTACCACATAAAATTCATAACATTAGTACGCATCATAAACATACAAGATTTATTCACATTTACTTTTCATTCCGTTAACTCTTTACATTCCGGCTTTCCATCTGATCATACAATCCGCGGTGAGACTTCTTTGCTATTCCTGCGTTACACTTCATTCACCCGGCACGCTATTAATATCGTTAGTACTAATTTCATTGGACACCTTCGTACCTACTTTCTTACATACTTATACATATTCATACGTTCACACATAACCAATTACATACGTACGTACATACCCACATATAAACACATCTACGTCATTACAAGCGTATCTATATACACCCATACCTACATCATTACGTACACTCATGACGTTATACATATATACATACATACATACATACATACATACATACATACATCCCTACTTGCAACATACCTAACTCATGCATGCCTACTCACATACATACATTCATATATCCGCGTGTACTTGCTCACACACTTATAAACTTACATATGTACGCGCATACATGCTTACATACATTTCTACATACGTGTATAGATACATACATACATACATACCTATCTACATGTGTGCATATACGTATGCTCATAAAAACGTGAGTTAAATTAGTCATACGTAACTTAAAACGCGTTTAAACGAGTTTCCAAGACAAAACGGAGCAACTAAACAACTTTTGCTGAAACACGCCCCCGTCGCGTCGCGCGACGGCCCTGGGGCCATGTCGTTGCGTGGCACGACCGTCTGAAATGGACAGAATGTTTATGCTAGTTGCTGCATATTCCCAGCACAACCGGATTTTACGGAAACGAGCATATCTTGCTCATTTTTTATCCGATTCACACGATTCTTTTTCCTACGCATTCGAAATTTAATTCTCTATCACATGGAGTTAAAATCCAATATTCGGATTACTGAAATTCAGGACCTTTATCTTTATGTCACACCCCCAAAATACCCCGTGCGGAAACCCCGCGGGACGTGTGACGTACCAGGATCTAGCCACCAATCACATTGAACTTATAACAAGATCTTTAAATAAAAGCTTTCATTGATTAACACAAAGTATTACAAAACATTAAATGTAGTTCATCTTGTACAGCGGAAGCATAAATCATTTGTAAGTATTTCATAAACCACGTGTAAACCATAAGACTTGTATTTGCGTTTCCATATATCTCGACCCATGACCACTCCATCATCTCAGACAGCAAGTTCCACATCCACACAAATCAATAACCTGCGAGCATGCACACACGTGTATCAGACAACGCTGGTGAGTTCATAGTTTTACAAAAACGTTGGTTACCAAGTGTTTAGTTAATCCATTGAATTTAATGTTGATAATACCCCGAATACAAGACGGCTTCTGATTTACATTGCCCTTTCTCCAATGCTCCTATCAAAGCATTGGTCATGACTAGGTCATTAGTTCAACACCCGTCCTCCCAGGTACGGGGTGAGGTTGCGAAACCTAAGTAGCGCTACTAACTAATACCATGTTACCTCTCAGGTAACCAAACAACACGGAGGGACTTTAAAGGTGATAGGATGAGTATATTATCCAACATTACCGATTTACAACAAGACGTATTCCTTTCAGGAATACCCAAACAAGTTACCCAAAACCTATCCCTCCCAGGGATACCCAAAGACTGTCCCAACCACCGGGACGCATGCTCAAGAGGAATGAACTCACCTTTGGTTTGCTCGGTAAGATTAAAGTATGTATTCACAGTTTGATCAATCCAATCCTAGTATGGTTTCAATGCCGGTCAGTTACTTACACACATAAATCACATATCTTTATTATGCAAGTAATGAACAATCTTGGCACATATTATCACACCAGTTATAACGCATATTCGGGTCATACGTATTTTTCCACATTACAGGTTCATTCATCCTAATGACGCACATTAACAACTCACACCTCAATCATATGAACAGCATATATTAACAATAACTCATAACATTCAATAATCATTTTTTGGTTACAAAATCCTACACTAACACTGTATGAGGCCCGCCATACATGTTACGTTCATAAAATATTCACACCTTTCATGCAATAAATTGTCGTGGGCCTGTTGCTCGTTTGGCCCAGATCATGGTGTGAAGCCCAATTACTGTACTTTATATGTAATGTAATTAATCCAATGAATCGGCCCCCCTCATTAAACTATCATCCATATCATCAACAGTGGCCTAGTTCTATGCATTTAGTAATTCAATTCTTATGACAAAATACCCTAATCATGTTCAACGATCAATTAATTACCATCCAGATTTCATAACATCATCACATTGGGTATTATCATATCAAGATTATTGAAGTCTTTTAGTGACACACAATTCATAAATAATCAAACCACACATATAAAATAAGGTCATGCAACATACCAATCTAGTCCTTTAAATCAACAGATTCTAATCACCTTATCTACATGACATCATGGCTTGATTAATTCACATAAAAATCCTTATTATCAATTAAGGTATGCAGATTCTCATAACTTTATGAAATCATCGACTAACAGTGAATCATACTTCACTTACAAGTTCCATTATAACTAACATGATGTACCCTAATTATCACAATTAGTCGTCACGTGTATAAACACATAAATAGAGTCGAGATGTCTTGACTAACCAGATGATGAACAAGACTGCGCACAAGAGATGAGCTCCAAAGAAAATAGATTTCGCAGGGGGGGGGGGTGATTGTCGACGGGATTAGATAAAAAATAGAGTTTCTCTTTGTTAACCTAAAGTTATACGTATCCAAAACTACCAAATCTACAAATAAGTAAATAAGCAATCCCATAAACAAACTCATGATTTACGGACCCATCTAATTGTGGGCCTGATCAACCTAATGTGGGTTACATAATGTGGGCCGATCCTATTACTTCTTTGGTCCAATTGAGTTTGAAGTGTATTAATATTCTCGGCTCAATGGGATTGGAATTAGGAATTGCATGACTTAATAATCAATTCAAAGATAACAATTTTACAGGATTTGAACGGTCCAATAATATTCATTTAGATCACGAGATTGTGTCAGTACATCACATGAAGCTTTAATATTTCAAAGCTTTAATATTTCAAAGGAATAATATTCGTTGCGGCGGGGACCCAATGACTGCAAAACGCGTGTCAGTAATGGCAAGCAGATATCAAATATCAAAACATAAATAAAAATGTCGTGAAAAGGATAGTCAATCCGTCTGAAAAAGTCGATTTTAAATAAACTAATATATAATAATAGGACCCACACGTCCTACACGTTGGAAATTCGGTTGTTTTCAGTTCAGATATTACGGTGCTAACACGTTAAAATATGGATGAGCTCGGTACCTGTAACGGCACCGAAAGTGCCGATCTGGAAAATCATCGAAATTAGGTACCGGCACCGTAAATGCTCGGTACAATACGGTATGGTATTTGAAGGTAAAAATCAATAAATATAGGTATGGTGCTAGACCGGTGTCGAACCGAAAGTAACGATTCTGAAAACGCCAAAAGGTGGGTATCAAATTGGTACCGAAAATGATTTGGTATAGAAAATTTGGTACCGATACGATACCGGTTTGATTACAGGATTTGATACGATTTGCTCATCAATAATCTAAATATCCAAGTTAATTTTACATGCTACAATTCATTCATTACGTAAAAAGACAAAAAATAAAGAAAAATAAGTTGTTGTGTATCTAAAACATCATTCAAACGAAATACAATTTACTTACTGTGTATGAAAAGTAATCTAAATTGTGCAATTACTTGCATTGGTACGTTGCTACAGGATTTGATTTGATGAGCTCGGTACCAACCGGTACCGAAAATACCGTTACCGAAATCCCCAAAAATGGGTACCGGTACCGAATATACCTGGTACAGTACGGCTTGATACGGACGGTACTAGTACGACACCAGTATTTGAGGGTAAAACCCGATGAATACCGGCGCCGAACGGATACCGAAAATACACTCAGTTTGGTAAATTTGATACCAGTACCGGTACCCGATACTATTCATTCATTTATATTTTTATTACTTTTCATTGAAAACTTTTTAATATTTATATTTATAATTACTGTTCATTTCGTTGTCTTTTTAATATATAGGTCAATGGCCAATCATTAACTCACCAAATAACTAACTTAAATTGAAGAGTTAAATGCTTGGTTGGTCCCTGTGGTTTTCAAAAATTGCAGACTTGGTCCCAATGGTTTACTAATTACACGCGTGGTCCCTGTGGTTTTAAAAAATGCACTCGGTTGGTCCCCAGCCCTAACATCAGTTAAATATCTCAGTTAAGTCCATGTTAAATGACCAAAATACCCTTGCTTATTAACTCTCTTTATAAACCCACCACAACCTGCATCCCCATTTCCCTCTGCTCTCTCTCGATTCACATCAACCCAATAAAACCCAATTCACATCATTATTAGACACAATTTTGCATAAAACCCAATAAACAACTATGAAGATGAACAGGGTTGTGAGAAGAACAGAGCAGACGTGCTTCAAATGCTTCAAATCATGCTTCAAATCAAATGCTTCAAATGCTTCAAATCAAATACTTCACCAATTGAATCATGTACCTGTTTGGTTTCAAAACAGAATCAAATTCTGGTGACTGGAGACTCCAATTCACATCAACAACTGTGAAGAACAGAGCAGACGTGCAATTGCAGCTGCTGCAAACCCCCAATTCACATCAACCAATTGGAGTCTCCAGTCACCAGAATTTGATTCTGTTTTGAAACCAAACAGGTACATGATTCAATTGGTGAAGTATTTGATTTGAAGCATTTGAAGCATTTGATTTGAAGCATGATTTGAAGCATTTGAAGCACGTCTGCTCTGTTCTTCTCACAACCCTGTTCATCTTCATAGTTGTTTATTGGGTTTTATGCAAAATTGTGTCTAATAATGATGTGAATTGGGTTTTATTGGGTTGATGTGAATCGAGAGAGAGCAGAGGGAAATGGGGATGCAGGTTGTGGTGGGTTTATAAAGAGAGTTAATAAGCAAGGGTATTTTGGTCATTTAACATGGACTTAACTGAGATATTTAACTGATGTTAGGGCTGGGGACCAACCGAGTGCATTTTTTAAAACCACAGGGACCACGCGTGTAATTAGTAAACCATTGGGACCAAGTCTGCAATTTTTGAAAACCACAGGGACCAACCAAGCATTTAACTCTAAATTGAATAACTTAAATTGAAATCATTTTAAAATAATATGCGCGATACAACGTACAACGAAATGTAAAACAGGATTGTAAAACAGATGACGCGTAAAGGAAAGGTCTTGGAATCTCGGGTTGTCACACTTTAAGCCTTTGACTTATTACTTTTTTTACCAAATTTTGACCCGTTCATGCTTTTATTAACTTAACTCACTTGTTTGACCATAACTTCTTAAAAACTTAATAATATCAATGACGTCTATCATAAAAGATTAAATTTTCGGATGTCTTGCATCCTCTTAACCCATTTTCGCTCAAAAGCTTATTTTGACCCGTTAAATGTATTCGCGCGTTTTAAGGTCCTTGGCTTACGAAATTCACACATCTCACTTTCCTACTTTTCCAAAACATTCACTTAATCAGCTAGCTTGTTTCTATTCAACTTTTAAGACCGTTTGCCCGATTTACCCATCAAGGGCGTTTTAGTCAACTTGTTCCATACTTTACTACAAGGGACTTTCTTAAACATTTGACCAATCCCACGACTTAACTATAACTCAAATCGCACATACCTGGCTCGGATCAAAGCTATGACTTTTTTTAATACTTCGTGCATTAAATGGCTAGTTAATAGCAACATAATCCCTTTCGCTATTCAACCTGTGAATTCATAACACTTAACAAAACAACCATTAGCCGGTATTGCCAAGAGGTGATATCTTCAACGTTTGACCGATTAGGTTTAAAAGACCATTTCATCCTTATGGTTTTGTAATTATTCATTATTCCCTCCTTGAAACTTATTTCTTCGTTAACTCATAATCAAAATTACCGTAATACCCATTTACCCCTTTTTAACCATCAACTTAGTCTCTTATCATAACCACGTGTTCCGACCCGTATCAAACTTGTCGGAACATCATACTTCGTATATTAACTTATCATGTACGCATTCTATATGATGAATATATGTTCTACAAAGAGGGTGTAAGCGTAACTTACCTCGCATCCAAATATGCTTCCCATGTGTAGACGTTTCGTTTGACCCGCTCCTTTCCAAAGCTTCCACACTGCTTATCAAGCATCAAACTATCATATATTATTTTCAAGATAGTTAGCTTATTCATCGTCTATCACGATTCATTCCACCTCACGGATCTTATATCGAAATTACCATTTGACCTTATAACATGCTAATCTATAAAACCTTAGCCGAATTCTTTAAACATTCACACATATACGGTTTCAAGCATCATTAACATGAGCATATGATCATTTTCATCATATTATACAAAAACCCATTTCACAACTACTTTGTTAATCACTTACTAGTGATCTAAGCTCAATTATCTCTAATTTCATCATACCCTTGGTGTGTGTACAACCTTCTAAACATAAGGTACAACTAATTCATGCATAATCTCCTAATTTCATACATAATTCATCAAATCCTCATACTAATTAACCTATATCATTCACACATAAACATTCAAACATATTATCATCATATTTCTTTCAATTCTTCTAACAAGACTCCATATTACTCACATAATACATCGATATTCAACAAGAATTAGACATGGATGATGATTCAACTCATCATTCTCACCATAACTAATGGGTTTCACCTCTAAGCATCAAATTAACCTAAATAATACATAACCCATGTTCTATATGATGATTCTAACATATCCTCATGCTCACTTTCATACCAATTCACGATTTACAACATAACCCACTTCGTGGATAATCACCAATCTAGAATTTTAAGACATACCTTATGATCCCCTCGTGAAGGTGATCATTAATCTATGCTCGGTTGTGAATTTGAGCCTTGATTCATCCTTCGATTTGAAGCTTTTTGAAGAACTAGGGTTTGGCTCCTTTGGAGCCCTCCTGATCGTTCCAGAACACACGAGATGTGTGTGTTTGTGTGTGTGTTTTGTCAATTAAAACATAACTTTCCCCTTGTTCATCTTTGGTCCCTCAAGTTTGTTCCTTTGTTTGTTTTGCTAAACATTTGACTAGGTATAATAACCTAGTTATTACATTCCATTTTATTAAACATGGGGTCACACTAACAAATTTAGTAATTCGAGTTTTGGGGCGTTACATTATTTTTAACTATTTTTAATTCTATTAAAATTACATAATAAATAAAATTACTCCCAAATAATAAAAATAAAATATAATTTAAACAACTAAGAAAAATTAAATCAGAGTTCAAAAAAATACATAACCCAAATAATAAAAACATACTACTCGTCGTCGTTGTTGTTATTTAGCATGCGATCCATCAAAAGATGTTCGACCAAATCCGATCAAAGATCCAAATATGTGTCTCTCCTTCATATCTTAAAGCGTATTTCTTCTTTCTGGCATAGGTTAGGATTGGGTTCTTCGACTGCACGGTTTCATCATATTCGGGAAAAATGGCTCGACCCGAGTCATCCAAAATCATATTATGTAATATAATGCAATGCAAAGCATACATTACATTTCACATTTTTAGATGCTATAGACGATGGTTGGGCAACAATGGTCCATCGCTTCTTTAACACCCCAGGCTTGTTCGACATCCTTTCTCGCCGACTCATGTGTTTTCTTGTCGTACAATCGTTTTTCATCATCAGGGCAAGAAAGACTTTTCATCATGACCGGCCACTCAGGATATATTCCATCAACAAGATAATACCCGTATTTGTAGTGAAAATTGTCCGCATAAAATGATGAATCCCGTGCGACCCCGTCTTTGACATCATCGAAAAGATTCGATAAATATAAAACTTGAAGATCGTTGTTTGAACCGGCCATGCCAAAGTACGCATGCCAAATCCATAGATCTTGAGACACGACTGCTTGTAGGATTATGGTTGGACCATCGTGATCACCACAGTAGGAACTACTTTGGGTCGGTCGGCAAATAAAAGGTCGTCAAAGAGATCGAAAACCAACGAGTCGGTTGAACCCGAAACGCCAATGTTCGACGCTCGAAACACGGATGTTAACGATGTTAATCCGTTATTCACTGAGGAGGAAGGGGCGGAAGAGCTAGCACGACCCGCCGGAAGAAGAAGCGGTGCAAGATCGAGGAGGCCGGGGTCATCGTTGGTGAGATCCGACTTGACTAATGTCTTTTCGGAGATGAACCGACGCCTTCAAGACATACACGACCTAGGGGCTCAACGTATGGAAGAGAACCGGGAAGTGACCAAGATTATGTGGGATAGACAATGGGAAAAAAACTTTGAATTCTACTCGAAACCGCACGACCACCTAACCGGAAAAACGTTGAAGATGGCGATACAACAAAAGGAGCGAATTGAAAAAAATATATAATCTTTGATTTTTTTTTTAATTTTATTCTAATGTTTTTTTTTTTAATTTTGTTGTAATGTTTTCTAATTTAATGAAATGTTTTTTTTTTTTTTTTTGCTTTTTTTAATGGTTTTTAATTTAATAACGTTAGAAATTAATTATAAAAAATAGAAAATTAATAATTGAGTAATGATGAATATGTACTTTTTTACCACTTGTCGCATAACGCCCTTAAAGAGGCTGTATGACTACATATGTGTTACACATTTGCTATGTGCCGTATAACCCTACATCCATTGGTAGGGCTGCAAACGAACCAAACGTTCGGCGAACAGTTTGTGAACCGTTCGGCGGGAAGTTCGTTTGTGTTCGTTCGTTTATTAAACAAACGAACATGAACACGAAATTTCGTTCGTTTAGTTAAATGAACAAACATGAACAGAGGTCATGTTCGTTCGTTTATGGTCATGAACGTTCGGTAACATGTTCGTTTGTGTTCGATAGTTCATTAGTGTTTTTAGTTTTTATATTTATTTAAATACTTCAAAATTCCGACAAATTAAATATCTAATAAGTGTCAGTGTATTATATATTCTGTTCATGAACGATTGTTTGTGTTCGTTTGTTTTCATTTGTGTTCATGAACATTAGTTTGTGCTCATTTGTGTTCGTCAACGTTCGTTGCCTAAAATTAACAAACAAACACAAACGAACACGAACAAGTTCATTTCCTTAACAAACGAAACACGAACATAAAATCCCGTTCGATAAGTGTTCGTAAAGGGTTTACGAAGACATGTATTTCTTAACAAACGAACACGAACACAAACACGAATAAAGTCTCGTTCGTGTTTGTTCGATTCGTTTGCTGCGCTCTCCATTGGGTTATGGCTTGACGGCATTAATTTGTTAAAACATCTTGTCATTATTCACACCAACCAACCCTCTGTTGTATTATATCTTTCACCGGCCTGCACCTTTTGTCACTACACGGACAACCTTCCGAATCTCCCCTCGCTAATGGCTTCTTCTATCACTTATATTCACACGCACGCATCCCTAAGTTTCACTCACTGGCGTCCGCCATGACTGTTTACGTTGCCGTCGCACTCACCGCCGTCATCCTCCTCTTTACGGCTACTCACTCCTCCACCGTCGGAGTGGAGTATGTTTCTCGTCTTCTTCAGGTTCAGGATCGAGAGAGAGCTCCGTCATCCGTACAACTTTCCGCTGCTAGAGCAGTGCTTGATCGCTTCATCCCTTCGCATTCATCTAGTTTCGAATTTAACATCATCACTAAGGTAAATTTCATTTTCGTTTCTCTTTGTTTATTTAAATACGGCTTTGTAATTTTTTACTATACCTGCTGGGTTATGATATTTGATTTCCCCTGCATCTTTTGACTTTTGTGGAAATTCAATTGACTGATGAAGTCAATCAGGTGTTTTTTGATTTTCCTTATAGCGTTCACATAGTGAGAGAAAGTTGAGTAAAATAAATTTTTGGATGATAGTGAAGGAAGGGAGGTCCACCCTAGGCCCGGCTGACGTGCTAGTTTTTGGTTGGGAGGGCGGGAAACATGCTTGTGTCGATATCACAGGTGTATCCCCTAGCCGGGTTATGGGAAAATGGGTTTGTGGCGGGGCAAGCGGTATTGAAAGCAGAGTCAAAGAAGGTGGAAAAACACGCGAAAGCTTGTGAGGATAATCAGCATGCCTTTGTCCCCCGGGCATTTGACACGTTCGGCTCCTTGGCGCCGGAGGCAGTTCGGTTCTTGGCTAGAGTTCAGCGTGTGGTCCACAACAACTTTTCGACCCCTCAGGGGCGAGGCTTTGTTTTTAGTAGATTAGGGTTTTCTATTCAGAATGGGTAGTTTGCCTTTGAATAAGCTTAAACATGGACTATTTATACACAGACTGACTTTCCACGAGTATAGGTAGTGCTAACAAATGCTTACATAACCTCAGATAGTATACAAATATAAGCTTAAGTAATTTCATTCAGCAGTTCCCTCTTCCAATTTAAATCCATGTTTAGAATAACCTATGTTCAGCTCTGTTTAAAAAAAAACTTGTCTTTTGGCAATTTTATTCCAAACAGCAGTTCTCTCTTCCAAAGTAATTATAAATTTAAGCTATAATGATACGGAATGAAAATATTAGAAAACTTTGATGCTTGTTTATTTTAGATAACATGATTTGAGGTGGATGATTCAGTCATGATTTTCTGATATTTTAGATGAATTGACATTTGTAAAATTGTAGCAGAGCGTTTAGGTTATTTATTAAGTTAATATACTATTTGTTTTTGGCTAAATTGGTTTCTTTAGTGCCCTTTGAAATTGTCCTATTATCATATCATATACATTATACACAAATTAGCACTAGGCACATTCATATCTGGTAATCTTTTTGGTCATTTGTATGTGATATCATTCAAAGTGAAAGTTTTATGAATATCCTTATAATCAAACTTACACACTGTTGCATTCTTATTTACAGGAGCAATGTGGTGGAGTCTCCTGCTTTATGATAAGTAACCATCCCTACTCTAACTTGCTAGGTGCCCCTGAAATTATGTATGGTTTTTCTTCCATCACTTGTATATTCCTACGTTTTACCTTTAGCAATTCTGATAATAAACTTCAAATCTTTGTCATTTTAATTTATCAAACTTGTAAGTTGAAATGCCCCACAGACGCAAAACTCATTTGTCATTTGAAAAGCTAAATAAATAGACACCATTCATGTCATTTTAGGTACCATGTTCATTATTATTATTACTGTAACTTTATACTCTTACCGTCTTCAAGAGTTGCTTTCTATTTATATCAGCTCTTTTATGTGCAATGCTAAACAGAATAAGTGGTGTCACGGGAGTGGAATTACTGTCCGGTCTTCATTGGTACTTGAAAAACTTATGTGGGGCCCATATATCATGGGATAAAACTGGTGGTTCACAACTATCTTCTGTGCCTAAGGCAGGGTCTCTTCCTCGTATGAAAGATGACGGACTTCTAATACAAAGGCCCGTTCCTTGGAATTACTACCAGAATGCTGTTACATCTAGTTGTAAGCTCATATTTTTTTACATAAATACGTGAAATATCTACAAGGTTTACTATGTTTAACTTTGACCTTCTAATTGTTTATATGGTCATATTTTTTGAAGATACGTTTGCCTGGTGGGACTGGGAAAGATGGGAAAAGGAGATCGACTGGATGGCTCTTCAAGGCATAAATATGCCTTTGGCATTTACTGGGCAAGAAGCTATCTGGCAAAAAGTATTTGCGGTATTTACTTTTTCACTCTTAGCATTCTGACTTTATAAATATTAACTAGCAGGTTCGAAACGTACATAAAAATAAGTAAACGGCGAGAGTTAAAGTTGTTTGATGTTTTAGTTAAGGGGCTAAACATGTCATTATTAAAGGTGAGGTGTTAAAGTTGTTTATTTCCTAAAGTTGAGGGGATAAAGTTGTTTTAGTTAAGGGGCTAAAGTTGTTTATTATTAAAGTTGATAGGACCAGATAACTAACATTATATCTGTCCAGATTTGTCTTATGAACCGGGTTACATTTATTGTTTTCCTTCTCTTGTTAAACATTATTTATTTATTTATTTATTTTTGCAGAAATTTAATATTAGCAGTTCAGACTTGAACGATTTCTTTGGAGGTCCTGCATTTCTGGCATGGTCTCGCATGGCCAACTTGCACGGGTGAGCTTTGTTTTCTTATTGTACTTCATGGTTATCACCTTGCACTTCTTATTGGTGTCGTTTAACTGGTTTTGTTTAATCGTATATGTAAATATTATATAATGGTTGCAGATGGGGTGGCCCACTGCCACAAAGTTGGCTAGATCAACAACTTGCAATGCAGAAGAAAATTCTCACTAGAATGTATGAGCTTGGAATGACTCCAGGTACTATCGACTGTTTGGATCATGCGGTCCTACTTACTTTGCATATTAATAGAACAAAAAAATAACTTTTGTGTTATTGCAGTTTTACCAGCTTTCTCGGGAAATGTACCTGCTGCTTTGAAAAATGTGTATCCGTCAGCGAAGATAACGCGTTTAGGAAATTGGTCTGCATCCAATTTTTTTAAAATCTTTGCATTTGATTTTTTATGCCAATGGTCATGTAGTTGAGATTATTTGAGTAATTTATTTATTTGAAGAAATTAATATTATGCTATTCCTCACAGGTTTACAGTTGACAGCAACCCTAGATGGTGTTGTACTTATCTTCTCGATGCAACTGATCCTTTATTCATTGAGATCGGGAAATCATTTATACAGCAACAAGTCAAAGGTACATCTCTCACAATCTTCGCATAGAAAAATAAAATGACATAATAATCATCGGATTGTTGTGCTTGGTAGCACAGAAAATCTTTCTACTGTTTGTAATACTGGATATCCTTTTTGTTTTTCAGAGTATGGACGGAGTAGTCACATTTACAACTGGTAAAACTTCTAAACACTTCATTCTTCTCTTTGTCAACTGCATATGAAAAAACTATCTGGTTGGAAAATGCTGTGGTAACTTCATGTATCACCATTTTACCATGATGTTTTCTGATTTTTATCTTCTTATAGCGATACGTTTGATGAGAACACGCCACCGACAGATGACCCTGAGTACATTTCTTCACTGGCAGCTGCAATTTTTAAGGCAATGCAAAGCGGTGATGATGATGCTGTTTGGTTAATGCAGGTATGAACCAGAAAACAGAATTATTCCTCAAGTTGAATATCTTTTTTGTTACTAAATGAAATCGCCATTATTATTTATTTATGTGTTAGTATTGTGTCTGCAGGGATGGCTATTTGCATATGATCCATACTGGCAGCCTCCACAGATGCAGGCACTTCTACATGCTGTTCCTATTGGCAAAATGATTGTTCTTGACCTTTTTGCGGAAGTCAACCCTATTTGGACTACTTCAAATCAGTTTTACGGTGTTCCTTACATCTGGAAAGTTACTTTATTTTATCATTTTCTTGACAGATATGCATGTAGATTCTCGGCATATTAATAATTAATATTCGCCTATTGTTGTTTTTTTCTTATTTGGGCTACTATCTCTACTACACACAGGTGCATGCTGCATAATTTTGCAGGAAATGTTGAGATGTACGGTTTTTTAGATTCTGTAGGATCTGGACCTGTTGAAGCCCGTGTTAGCAAGAATTCAACAATGGTAAATCAAGTGTTTTATTTTAGCTCTTGCTTTATATTCATAAAATAAAAGAGTAAATTACTTTTTGAGTCCCTGTGTTTTAGTGGTTTTAACCATTTGAGTCCAAAATCAAAAAGTTTAACACCCTGAGTCCCTAGCCATTTATTTTATAACGTTTTGAGTCCAATTTTGTTCATTTTATAATGATTTGAGTCCAAAAAATTGGACTCAAAAGGTTAAAATTTGGACTCAAAAGGACTCAAATGGTTAAAGAAAATGCTTATAGGGACTCAGGTCGTTAAACTTTTTGCTTTTGGACTCAACTAGTTAAAACTAGTAAAACACAGGGACTCAAAAAGTAATTTACCCAAAATAAAATGTTCAAAAGCTAAAATTTTCTGTAATTATTTAAATCATTCTTTTACTCTGATGTTGTAGGTTGGTGTTGGAATGTCAATGGAAGGTATTGAGCAGAATCCCGTAGTCTATGATCTCATGTCAGAAATGGCATTTCAGCACAACAAAATCGATGTCATGGTAGCATAAACTTTCCTATTCAAATATTGTATCTATATATATCTAATTCTGCATGCTGCTGCTGCTGCTCATTATTAATTATATATGTGTGTGTGTGTGTATTTTAGAAATGGGTTGATTCATATTCAAGCAGACGATATGGAAAATTTGTTCCGTCACTGCAAGAGGCCTGGATCATATTATATCACACGGTTTATAATTGCACCGATGGTGCTTACGTAAGTAATCTTTATTCTTTAATTATAATAGTAATACACCAACCAAAAACTAGACCTCATATAGAGCTGCTTTTATTTTTTTTAATTTATAAAACTTTACAGGATAAAAATAGGGATGTGATTGTTGCATTCCCAGACGTTGATCCAACCGTTTATTCTATAAATCGTTTTTCAACGAAAAAATCCTTGAAAGACGAAGATGAACCTTTCGACAAACCACATCTGTGGTATTCAACATCAGAAGTTATACGCGCATTAAAACTTTTCATTGAAGGTGGTAAAGAGTTATCTAGAAGCAACACCTATAGGTGAACCATTTACTGTTCATTCTTTCCTCGAGAATCTATATTTTCTGCTACTATTTTATGTCTAAATATTTACATATTTTACTTTTAGGTATGACCTTGTTGACTTAACAAGACAAGCATTAGCAAAGTACGCCAATGATCTGTTTCTAGATGTCATTGAAGCGTATGAGTCACATGATAGCTATAGTGTTGCTTACCTTAGCGAGAAATTTCTTGAGCTTGTGGATGATATGGACGCGCTATTAGCTTCCCATGAAGGGTTCCTACTAGGACCATGGTTAGAGAGTTCAAAGCAACTTGCTGTCGACAAAGAGCAAGAGAAACAAGTAAGTTAGTTTTTTAAGTATGGTATCGTATTCAACTACAAATCAATAGTTCTTAAAAAAGTTTTTAACCTTTTATCGACGATTAATAGTATGAATGGAATGCAAGAACTCAAATCACAATGTGGTTTGATAACACGGAGGAGGAAGCTAGTCTGCTTCGTGATTATGGTAAGTAACATGTTTGTAGTGCTGCTTTATGGCATTTTTCATAGAACCCCCTCATGTTTGATGTTTGACACAATCCGCTAAAACTTGATGACAGGAAACAAATACTGGAGCGGACTTCTACACGACTATTACGGCCCTCGAGCAGCCATTTATTTCAAGTATCTGAAAGAGAGTTTGGCAACGGGAGATAGATTTAATTTACAGGGATGGAGAAGAGAATGGATCAAGCTTACAAACGAGTGGCAGAACGGTAGGTATGTGTACCCAGTTAAAAGTGAAGGCGACACCCTCAGCATATCGCAACGGCTTTTTGATAAATATTTGTATGATTCCGGAATAAATGATCATTAGCTGTTTGCTACAGTGTCAAATGTACAAATTCTTTATAATTCTGTACTTTATCATCGTGAACCTTGAAATCCCTTAACATGGTTTGGCAGTTGGCACTTTGGCCAACTCTTTAAGAGATAATGGATTATTGTCTGGTTGTTCCTTGACTTTGCAGATAAGCTCTAACATGTAACGATCCAAGTCTTGAGAAATACCATCCAACTTATATACTATAGCACTAGGTTAGAAACTCGTGTATTATATTGGTTTTATAAATAAAATATGAAATATTAGTAACGAAGATTCGGGAATTATAACACGATATTTTGAGATAAGAGGTGAAATAAGAGAAGCGGAAAATCTTATATGACTCGCAAAATTGTGATACGTGGAATAAACAGTTATTCATGAGATATAGATATGATAATTTAAATATTTTATGTGTGTAAGAAACTGATGTTACCTTGGTTTTAAAAAGTGTGTTTGAGGCGTATAAGGCGCACACCTTGAGGCTTTTTCGCTCAGCGCCTAGAGTAATTACAAGAAGCGCCAAAAAGGCGCACTTTTCGGGATTTTTCAAGACTTTTTTGGCCTAAGGAGCGTGTCTCTCCTATCTGAGGCGTTTTTATGCATCAAACTGTTGTATCTTGGGTTTTTTGGCTTGTAGATGCAAATAAAATCATATAAAACCTTACTTGTAGCTATATTTTGTGTAGGGAAAGCTAAAAACCTATAGGATATATATGGGATGTATAACAAATATATATAATTAGCTTGCGCCTCGGGTACGAAAAGCCCGCTGTTTTTGCGCTTCGTGCTTTGCGCCTCCGTTTTAAACTTCATTGCTTTTGTGCGCCTCTCGCTTTTTAAAACCAAGGATGTTACACACAAACATAACATGCCAATACAGAGTGAAGGAATTGATATCCGTTTACACATAAACTTATTTCCAAGTATCTTGTTACGACGTAGTTATATTTACCTACACTTTACATGTACACCCACATATAGGGAAGGAAATGGATGAAACAAATATAACTAGATACTATTTGGTAACTTGCATCTTATCTTATCTTATCTTTGTCAACCAACTTATTATAATGTCCGTATCTTATCCAATGTTGTTTTAGTATATCTTTCCAACAACGTGTAAATACAATTTATTTTACCTATGAAAGAATATATAAAAATAAATAATAAAGGTTAAACAATTCGGTTTAGAAGGTCAGTCCCATGTTCATGTTTCAAACCGAACCAGACTACAAATAGTCAAACCTTTTAGATCTCAAAATACGTTTAAACGGTCAATACTTAGAATAACATATGGCGTCATTGGTGATTAAACCTTTTCCAATAGAATACTCCAAATCTCACGTATAAAAACAATGACCTAGAAGAAGGTTCGTCGGTCAAATCAATGATGTTCACCTAACAACGCGCAGCGAAAGTTGAAAGTCAACATCTGCATATATACATAAACAGCTAATGCACATTGTGCGACATAAATCTTGAATAATATTTTCTTTCTGGATCGGTGAGGAAACCATAATGGACGGAAACTACGGTGATCATAGAACAGCAGCAGAACTAAACAGAAGAGATTACATGTGGGCAGATCATACGGATACGCAGGCGGTGTACGTTGTTCCAACCCAGAGCAACCGGAGCAAGATCAAAGATAAGTTGGAAGATGGGTTGGAGAAGACCAAAGCAGTGGCTGCAACTGGGTTCAAGAAGATTAAACAAGGGTCAACGGTAGGCATTCATTGGATCAAACACAAATACCATAAAACCACCCATAAATAATACAAACAATACTACTTCTATCGATGATACATCAAAAGCTAGTGTTGTGATTTTCAGTTTTCTTTTGTGATTGATATTTTGTATTGTAAATTTATTTGTTAATAATAATGAAATATCTCTGATAAATCCGCTTGTTTTACAATATTTGTTGTTTTGTTATCCAAGTTGTTTATCTTTTTTTAATTCTAAATTAACCTACTCTTATTAACTATCAATACATGCAACTTAGTGGATTTTTAGGGAGGACGAAATTGTTCTGACTTCCATGTAAATTTTCCGGTTTCCCCGATGTGTGGCAAAAGCACGGGAACGGTATTCCCGTGTGTGTGTTCAGAGGACAAATTTCCCCAACTACCTTTCCTCGTTGTATTCCCGTGTGTGTATTCCCCTTCTCCTAAATCGATGACTATACCCTTCTTCGGTGGTTTCAACTTTCTGCCTCCACCTCATCACCGGATTTCCCCTTGGACCGACCGAGTCCGTCCTCCCCTATCACCACGCCATCTCCTTTGAGGAAATTAAAATTATTTATTTATTTACTATTTTATGTGCATGTGTAAAAGGATAATAATCTAATATGATTTATTTACTGTAATCGAGATTCACATGGTTGTTTATCAAAATGAAAAATATTTCATTGGTTAAATATATCTAAGGGTGAAGGTAGTGGTTAAACAGGTGAAAGTGGCAAACTTTAAAATAGATCAATCAGACTGTGCCATGTCAGCAAGTGTGAAGAGTTTAAACTTTGGTGAAAAGTGTTGGCAGTGGTGTAGACACTTGAAAGTGGCAAACTTTTTTTATTCTTTTTTTATTTTTTTATCTTTAAACACCCCTTCACCACCACCACCACCGGTTCCACCTCCATCACCACTCGCCACCACCACCTCCTGTTCACCACCACCTCCTGTTCACCACCACCGGTTCCCCACCTCCTGTTCACCACCACCACCTCCTGTTCACCACCACCGGTTCCACTACCACCTGTTCACCACCGCCGTAGCAACACCACCACCGCCACCGGAAACCACCGCCACCAGTCGCCGTAGCACGGAAAAACATGCTCCAATCATGCTCCAATCATTATTGCCCCCTTCTCCCTCTTCTTTGGTCACTCGGCAAAGGTATACCGAGTTGTTTGGTTTGCCGAGCGGCAAAGGTGGCCGGCGGCGGTGTAGCCGCGCGGCACACACCTTTGCCGAGTGGTTTCCTGCGACACTCCCTTCACCCTAATATCTAATCTAATCTACCTTATAATAAAAAAAAACTTCAAATAATGACACACATCATTATTTCCTTCAACCTTATACATTTTATGGGTGGAGATACAATAGGAAGTTTATTTTGCTAGGAAGGCTATGAAGTAATCTTGTCCATCAATTTGATTAATCAATGGCTGAGATTAAATGGGTGAAATTGAACAAGAAAAAAGAGACGCGTGAGTTAGTTTGAGGGTATTCTAGTCCATTCAAGTCAATAGTTTCTCTCTCCTCCAATTCCCCATCGTTTTTAAATCGTTAATAACTTTTTCATACGACAATATTTTTTTATAAAAATTACACCATAAAAACGAGCGTTTTTTATCTTTAAAACGAACACACTATTGCTATACATTTGAAAAAAAAATTCGAAAACCCAGATGCGTAAAACGCAATGGATAGAACAACACACTATAACCCAGGTTCTAAAACGCAATAGGTTTTAACATGGTCATGTTTATGTTTTAACATGGTCATGTCTTTGTTCCAACATGATCATGCTTCCCTTTTAACATGATCATGTTCTTTGATGTTATTTTACACTCCAGTTCTAAAACGCAATGAAACCCAAAATCAATATTTTGCACTACATATTCTAAAAAGCAATGAAGTTTTAACATGGTCATGTTCATGTTTTAACATGGTCATGCTTTTTTGTTCCAACATGACCATGCTTTTATTTTGGCATGATCATGTTCTTTGCACCCCAGATTGTAAAACGCAATGAAACCAAAAATCAATATTTTGCACAATAAACTTTTAACATGACCATGTTTAAGTTTTAACACGGTCATGCTTTTGTTCCAACATGACCATGCTTCTATTTTAGCATGATCATGTTATTTGCTTGTAAAACGCAATGAAACCAAAAATCAATATTTTGCACTGTAGTTCTAAAAAGCAATGAAGTTTTAACATGGCCATGTTTATGTTTTAACATGGTCATGCTTTTGTTCCAACATGACCATGCTTCTGTTTTGGCATGATCATGTTCTTTGCACCTCAGGTTGTAAAACGCAATGAAAACAAAAATCAATATTTTGCACTGTAGGTTCTAAAAAGCAATGGAGTTTTAACATGGCCATGTTTATGCTTTAACATGGCCATGCTTTTGTTCCAACATGACCATGCTTCTATTTTAGCATGATCATGTTATTTTCTTGTAAAACGCAATAAAACTAAAAATCAATATCAATGAAGTTTTAACATGGCCATGTTTATGTTTTAACATGGCCATGCTTTTGTTCCAACATGACCATGTTTCTACATGTTCTTTACACTCCAAGTTGTAAGACGCAATGAAACCAAAATTAATCTTTTGTACTACAGGTTCTAAAAAGCAATAGAGTTTTAACATAGGTTCTAAAAAGCAATGTAGTTTTAACATGGGTATGCCTTAGTTCCAACATGATCATGCCTCTGTCCAAGCATCATCATGTTCTTTGCACTGCAGGTTGTAAAACGCAATGAGTTTTAACGTGGTCATACCTTTGTTCCAACATGATCATGCTTCTATTTTAGCATGGTCATGTCTCTATTTTAACATCCAGAAAGAAAAAAATGAAAAGAACTCTAACTAAAACATAATGATGCGAAAAAACGCAATTGAGGTTTGATAACTAAAACGCAATGAAAATAAAATATAACATAACTTACAAAAGAACTCTGATTAACGACGGTGGACGGAAAAAGAACTCTGATACACCGTGGGGAAACTGGTGGCGGTGGAGCGGTGGCGGTGGATGGTGGAATAATGGTGTCAGATCTGAAAAACCCAACGGGTGGTTGAAAGTGGTGGTTTCAGATATAGTTTCCGGCAAGATGGTGGCGATCGTAGGTCATAGTGGTGGTGGTGGTGGTGGTGGTGGTGGAGGTGGTGGTGGTGGTGGTGGTGATTGTGATGTGGTAGTTTATAGTTTTGAAAATGGTGGATTTGAGTATACGGGTAAGAGAAATGAATTGCAGATGCTGGGTATTTTTTGAAGATGGTGAGTTTTGACCAAAATGCCCCTCCTTATGTTTTTCATCTTTGCCGCATGTCATCCTCTTATTGCTTCATATCCTTCCTAGCGAAATTAATCTTCCTATTTGATCTTTTCCCTACATTTTATTTATATTTGTTTATATATTTCTTTTAATAATATTAATAATCAATATACAGTCATCACTTATCTTTACCGTTATCTTTATTTTTATCCTTATCTTTATCTAAAATTTTAAATAATTAATAACTTCAATTAACGCCACATGACATTTTACCCTTTAATCTTTTAATAATATAATTAATATCTAAATCTAATATCTAATAAATTATTAATATTTCTTGAACTAATATGAAAAGAATTAATTCACAAACATTAATCTAATCAAAGAATAATAATAAATTGAAACCAAATCGTGTATTATACAGATAGTAAATAAGTATTTAACCATTAAATATAGTTTACTCTATTGATATATAATATATAATAGTTTATTCAAGTTCTACAAAAAAAATTACTGTAATTTATGGTGTTATACATCATGTATAGGGTTTTCTGTTCTTTTTCATTTCTAACCCAATCTTTTTTTTCTTTTGCAATTTTAACCCTTTGTTTTTTACTTTTAACCTAAAGTTTTTCAACTTTTGCAGTTTAACCCCAACTCTTTTTATTTTCAATTTTGATCCACCATACTTTTCATCTTTCCCAAACTTTTCGTTTCGTTCTAAATTTTGTGAGTTAACGCACCGCAACATGCGTGTTGGGTTTAACATTTTTTCTTAAATTTTTTCCCGTTTGACTGACCCGTTGCAACATATCTATTTTTCTCCGTTTGACAAGTTCGTCACAATGTGCGAGTCCGAGATTGACTTAGTTATTTTTTTCAATGTAACACCTCGAAAATTCACGTCCTATAATGTGTTGACACGTGTCATAAAGTTTGAACGTGTGAAAGGATATTATAAAAGGACTAAAGTTGACAAACATGGAAAGTATGTGATTATACGGGTTCTAAGTGTCAACAGTGAATAAATATACTTCATAATAAACCTACATGATGTTTATAACCTCAAACGAATAAATCATGGATCATACGAAGCAAAAAGTGAGTAATTACAAACTACAGGGGTTAAATGTGTCAACATGTTTAAAGATATACCTCTGAGTGACCTTTTGACAAACCCGAAGCTTTGTAAATGTTAATTATGCTCACTAGAATGCACGATTAAAATTTCATAAAGTTTCGTTATCGTATGAGAAAGTTATGACCAAATTCGTGTGCGAGGGGTTAAAGTGCAAACATTGAAAGTTAAGGCTTTTCGGGTTAACCGGAAGTGTTCGGGGACTTGGCAAAGTGGGTATAAGTCCTAAAGCCCTTGTGGGTAAAGATAAGGGGGTCAAAATGCAAGTAAAAATCTTGATTGCCCTTTCAAATAAACCAAGGGTCAACTTTGCAATAAATAGAAAATCAAAAATCTGATTCGCAGGCCCAGGCGGCCCGCGTGAAGATCGGCAAAGTGGGAGGCGGGCCGCGTCAGGCCACCAGAAGCAGAAAATCGTGACAGCAGCCTGCAAACGCGGAAAACCGACCCTTTTTCGACATTAATGCAATGTGGGCGACCCCTAAACAGTCCTAGACACTAGGAACACATGTTGGAAGGTTGTGGTTACCTGGTAGACTTGTTTGTCATTGTTTTGTGGTGATTGAAACCACTATAAAAGGGCTTCAAGTTCACAAACATTCTTCACACCTCTTTCTTGCCATCTGATCAATTCTGGAGCTCTCAAGCAGGTCCAACTGATCATATCTCGTGCATAGGACTCTTGTAAGTCTGCTAGTCCTTCTTTAATTGAGTTTAGCTTGTTTAATTAGCTAAAAGTCAAACCGTCGTAATTACGGTTTGACTTCGAGATTAGTCAACAATGGCTCAGTCATTTCTCGAATCAAAAGTAGTTATAGCTTGGTATTTATGTGGGTAATAAAACCTCAAAAGGGTTTCCCCTGATGACCACTCTAACCAGGTCAAAAGTCGGGTCAAACTTTTATTTAAAAAGTCAACAGGAAGTCTAAAATGCCATTTATGCATAATTAACATTGTAGATCATATACAACCTGTTGGATCATTGTTATAACTTAGTAATAAGTGTAAGAACATGTCTAAACATGTTCAACCCGACAATTTCCTGTTTAGACCCGGTTCGGAACCGAAAGTCGCATAGTTTGACTTTCACTTTGACTTTCAGTTCTGACCCGTTTAGGCATGTTTTAGAAATGCCTCGGAGCTTTAATTGAACTAGGTTACATGTTAGAACAACCTTCTGTGATTATACACCTTGGTTCATTAGTTATCCAATTAATATGCGTGTTTCCGTTAATTGCTCATATGTTGACCATTATGCCCTTATTACCTTAAAACGTGATTTATGAAAATGTAAAAGTGTAGAAACCTTAGTTACTGATATATGAACTTGTATGCAAAGTTTGGCATCAGTTCGACTTGTAGATTAAGAGTTATGCTCATTATCGCAAAACTAATGCTTTATGTTAATAAAACGGCGTAATTAGCGTATAGCCTAGTTAAGCCTACTTTTTGGTATCAAACTTAATACCCACTGATGTAATATATTATTTTGGGAATTTTAAAGATTTTTAATTAATTTTAGGCTGAGCATAACTCATAGTCGTAGGCTTAATCCGGTAATTGTCGGTTTTGCCCTTACGGGCCATAAAATAAGTTTTACACATCTAAACGACTCCAAACCTTTTGCTACTGATCACATATGATAAATAAACTATTTTAAGCCTTCTGGAAATATAAAAATATCAGATTTAAGTATCGAACCTGGAAATGGCCTTTAATCGCCTTATTTAGCGTTTTTAACGCATAGTATGTATTAAAATCATATTGAACATACCCGGGTTGATACCTACTGATATATGAGGCAAATTATAATATTTTAACAGTAAGCAAAGGTTGATAAACTCAGACTTCAGTTTTGAGCTTTTCGGCTTATGTGAAATTACCAAAATACCCCTACGGGGCATAGTTTGGTTAAAAATGATAAGTTTCACATATATGCTTTAACTTACTGATATAACTTAGCAAGTTGAGTATATTTACTGATTACATCAGACCTGTAACTCAGTTAAACACTTAAACGCTTTTATAAACTTTTAAATGACCAAACTACCCCTATGGGGCCTAGTTTGTGTTTAAACACGTTTCGGGCATAATGAAAGACATCTTACTGATGTCGCAACATATTTGAGGCATAATTAACTTAGGAAACATGTATATAGCTCTCATGAATACCCATCACGCTTATTACACGTGCGGTTCGGTTTATGTAACAAGTTTACATAAATTAGCCGAAACGGGTCAAACCTTAACGGTTTTATCTCAAAATCCAGAGTGTGAATAATAAACCCATATTAAACAAGTCTTAAAACTTGTCGGGTCTAAATCACATTCTATCCGGTCTTCGCTTAATCGTGCGTTCGAACCGTATCTTTGAAACTAGCCGGTCTAAGCTTAAGCTTAATTAAAGACCCGTTAGGATTCTAATAGGTTATATTAAACCTTCGTTCCAGATTAGGAGAACCAGTAAAAGCTACGTTCATTTTGCTTATTGTGATTAATACTTACTCAAGTAAATACTTTTAACTTATTTTCCCTATACGGGCTTGGGTTACGGTATATAGCATACCGCTTGATCGGGCATCAAACCTCCACCGTTAAAGTGGGTAGTTGAATAATTTGATCGGCTCGTTTAAACAGTCTTGTTTACTTTACAGCCTTTGGGGGGTTAATGACCATGTCCCGGATATCCTTGGCATCATCTTACGAGATGGCCACGACCTGAGCACGGGGTGTAGGCGTACACCTGTCAGTGTATAACTCAATTATGTGGTGTGTCTATTGATCTTTAACCCGGACAAGATCCGGGCTACTGAACGCATAAGTAACATGTAATTCGTTCACAAGATTATAATATTAAATAATTCTCCCAAGTTAAACAAAAATGTTTATGCCAAGTGCATCCAAACCAATTTTCAATCATTTTCCAAAATGAGTCAGTTGAATGTATTTACCAGTGTAAACTGACGTATTTTCCCAAAAAGACTGAATGCAGGTACTAAACGAAATTGGCTGGATTGACTCCTTAGCATCAATAAAAAGTCTTGCAAGCTTAGGATGCCTGAAGTCTGTTGAACCATTAATATTATTTTGTTTCGATCCTACTGTGGATAAACTTCCGGATATTGTTACATTGATAAACAATATTAATTCGGTTGTATCATATTTTAAATTTTGCTTCCGCTGTGCATAGTAATATTGTGTTGTTTGACTATTACGTTGCCAACCACGTCACGATACTCCCCCACCGGGCCCACCGGTGACACGTGGAAATCGGGGTGTGACAGGTTGGTATCAGAGCCAACTCTGAGTGAATTAAACACTAGCCTTTTGTGTTTAATCTCAGTACACAATAGCACTTTCTAAACTTTCGAGTCTAGACATATAACATAGGACAAATTCTATTTTTGTTCATTTTTGTCTTATACTTTATTTTGTTATATCTTGTTATTGTTATCTCATGAAATATTGACAGGAATCAAAAATTCCGCCAAGATTCTTTAGGAGACGAGGACGAGGCAAGGGGCCAGTCACCGCCCCCAACGATCATGAAGCTGGACTGATGCGTGTGAAGTGTCGTATATTTTAGGTGTATATTTTAAGCCCTTTTTTAACACTTATTTTAGCCAAGTTTTAAATTTATAAAACACGATATTTCACTAACACTAAACACACATATGGGCAAGTGCACCCATCGTTGAGTGTAGTATAGCGTTGGTAAGATACCGAGGTCGTCCAAGAACACAAGAGCTTTTAATACCGGTTTATCCTCAACGTCTAACCAAAATAAAAGTTTAGAAAAATGTTTTAAACTAAGAAAAAAAATAAAAACTAACTAAAATGCTGAAAATAAAAATAAAATAAAAACAGATAGACAAGATGAATCACTTGGTTCCGACTCGTATCTAGTATAACCTTTGATTATTTCCGCACTTTTGCACATAATTAAGAGATTATCTTAGTTATTGTAGTAGGCCCCTCTTTTGAAGGTGACGTTACCCTCACCCCAGTAGTTTGAGTCAGCAGGGATACAATCCTAAAGGGGTGGATTATTGGAAGATAATGAATTAAGTTATTAATGCAGTATTGTGGTAGGCCCCGCTTTTGGCGGTGACGTTACCCTCGACTAAGTAGTCTGAGTCAGCAGGGATACAGTCCTAAATAGCCGGGTTATAGTATTAATAGTAGTTAACTTATGAGGGGGTCAAAGAGTTTGGACCCCCGCCATCCAATACCGTGAAGTATTGAAGGAGGTCCTACTAAATTTGACCCAGGTCCATTGCAGGACCTCTAAACGCTGAACAATGGCAAGACCTTTACCAAACCGTTCCCTTAACCCCCTACCAGGTAGCCAACATACCTCCATATAGACCGTGGAGATATGAATGGTGAAAATCCTTTATTTTATATAGACAGTAAAATAATGCCAAGACACCACGGACAAACGATAAGGAAAGATCACCTTCAACATAAGTAACTAGTTATTAAAGTCATTAATACAAAACCAAATAAAAAGTGCAAAAGATTAGAAATAAAAAGTATTATACTAGACACTTTGTCTTCACCAAGTGATGTAAGAGACTTAGGCAAACATGGCCTTGATTGTCAAGAACTCTTACGATCAATCTTGGATCCCGAGACGACTCACACACTCTATGATGGACAATGGATGATGGTGGTGGATGATGGTGTTGTGATGGTGGTGGGTGGTGGATGAAGTGTGAGAGAGGTGGTGTGCCAAGGGATGAGTTGCAATGAAACCAAGCACTCCTATTTATAGGCTGAACAGAAGCCTGGGCACGGCCCCGTGTTCGCTGGGCACGGCCCCGTGCCCGTCTGACACTCTCTCTCTTCATTAATTGTAATTCGCAATTACAATTAATGCGCCTGCAGTACTTTCGGCACGCCCCCCGTGTCCGCTGAGCACGGCCCGTGGTGGGCAATAGAAGCTTCTATAGGTTTGTCTTTTCTGCTGCTTCTTGGGCACGACCCCGTGCTGGCTGAGCACGGGGCGTGTTCAGCCTTCTGTTTTCTCTATTTTGCTTTGGAAGGTGCCGTTGAGGGTTCGGGCAATCCACTAATGTTCCTTTTCTTGTATTTATGTTGGATTTAGCTGTCTTTTTGCTTCTTTTGCGTTTTTGAGCTCATTTAATCCTGAAAATACAAAAGGAAGACAAAAACACTCTTTTTCCAATATTAGTACTAAAAAAGGGTTAGTTTTATGCCTCATTTGATGTAATTTATATGTTGCATTTTACACACATCAAATACCCCCACACTTGAACTTTTGCTTGTCCTCAAGCAAAACTCTTTAATATTTGGCTTACACTCCCAAATGGAATAGGTAGAAGAGAAGGTTTTGGGCTTGTCATAGAGTGTCGGGATTTCCAAGATCTTTTTGGGGTTTTATTTTTATTTATTTACACTCCTATTCGTAATGATTTATTTAGAACTGTTCATAAAAGAAATTACTTATTTGGGCATAACATGCCTTTTTAAAATTCTATTTATATACAAGTTCACATACCTCGCGGGGAAATCACTCACACTCGGCCGAAGGTGTATTTTTAGTGAATCACTCGAGAGCGGCACGGAACTTATTCCTACCATAGGCTTGCCAAAAAATCAATCCTCCTCCTTTTTAACTTTTATACCTTTGTAGATATCAAGAGGACTTTGTGGGTTAAGGGTTGGCTAGGGTTAAAGGTAGGTGGTTGGGTTAGTGGTTAGTAGAAAAAGGGCTAAAAAGCGTAACAAGTGTCGGTTTTCGTATTTTTGCAACTTTTTATTTTTGATGAAGCTTTTATTCAAACAAAGTTATTTTTGATTACTTTGTTTGTTTATTTTCTTTTTGCTTCATTTTTTTTTTTCACGAAGAACCGAACTTGTTACTAAAATAAAGGGTTAAAGATGAAAAAGGTTTTGGTGGGTGAAAGGGTTTTTGTTTTGGGTGATGAAACGAAAAGGTTTAGGCTCAAAGGGGTTAACTAGGGGGATTTTTGGGTAGGTGGTAAAAGAAAAATAATGGTGTAGAAAAAAAATGTTAGTCCTAATGCCTCCATCATTTACTTACTCGGGTTTAAGTTGATAAGGACCGGGAATGTATTGTTATGGCAAGTTCTAGAGTCGTAAGAACCAAGCGGCTATTCACACAAGAAACGAAAAATGAGCATTTAGTCAAATGATATGGAATTGTGTGCTCAATAAAGGCTCAAAACTCACTTTTGTGGGAATGGGTTTTTATGTGATCAAGTATATATAATCATATTTTAAATAAGTTTGTCATGCCTTTTCATAATTTTCTTATGTTGGTTCTTTTTATCACTACGCTATCGGTTGTAAATTTGTAAAAATATAACCTTTTTGAGAGCTTGAATTTCCCGAGTTAAACCTAGACAAGTAAAAATGAAATTTTTGAAAAAATTTGGGGTGATTAGCGGTTCCAATAGAGTTTTGTGTAAGGCTTGTATTTAGGACTTGCAAAATTCAAGGTTTTAGCATCCCCCCCACACTTAAATTACACATTGTCCTCAATGTGTCCCAAAAATAAATTTTTAGGTTGATTAGATGTGTAAAATAGTGTTTAAAAAGCAAAGATTTGTGTTACTGGGCACTGAACACGGCCCCGTGTTATCCGGGCACGGCCCCGTGTTCAAGTGCCAGTAACAAAATTGAAATAAGAGAAACAGAAGCCTGGACACGGGGGCGTGTTGGTTGAACACGGCCCGTGTCCAGTTACCTGTACTGGGCGTTTTCTGCAGGTGGTTCGACACGGGGCCGTGTTGGTTGGGCACGGCCCGTGTTGATCCTTCTGAAAGGGAGAAAATTGTCGGGTTGCCTCGTTCTTGTGCATGGGATCATTTTTCTCGTTCCCCTTTTCATCCTTTACCACCATGAGTGTGTTTTATTCATTACAAACCATACAAACATTAAAGCCATCATTTCATTTCATCATAGAGAGAACTTACATAATCCTAAATTAAACTAGATAAAAGAAATAACAAACCATGGAGTCCTAGCCTTTACTTTATTTTAATTTAGCAAAATTTCCAAGAAATACTCAATCTTGGTTAAACAAGGCCTTAGTGAACTCCTTCTTCCGAGTGCGGTTCTCCTCAAATGTCGGCGAGCCATTCTTCTATCTCCCTTGGAAGGAGAAAAGAAGGCTCGTGGGCATTAGTTTGAGGAGTTTCAACTTCCACCGGGATCTCTTGTTGGTGTTCCATGGGAGGTTCCGCCGGAAAGTCTTCCCACCCGGTAGGGTTGTTGATTCCGAGAGCCAGGTTCCAATCCTGTTGAGGAAGGACTGGTTCCATTGGAGGTGCTACAAGAATATTTAACCTCTGGTGCAAGAGGTTAATTTCTTGGAAGCTGCTTTCGAGTCCCATCGTAAGATCGTTAATACGGTCGATAAGGACCTCCTCTACTGAAGTCATTTCGTCGAGAGCCTCCCTTAATGCTATCACATAGTGAACAAGCGTAGCTTCAATGGAGGGTCTTCTTCCTCTTCGGTTGTTTGACGAATGCACAGAAGATGTATCGCTGTTTTCACTCGGCATCCTACGAAAAATAAACTAAAAATAGCTTATTTAATGAAACAGTATCCGGACACGGCCCCGTGCTCACTGAGCACGGCCCCGTGTCCATATTTCTGCAGAGTTTTGGAACAAGGAAACTTGTATTTTTAAGTTATTTTCTGAATGTTGTAGGCCCTTTTTGGCTACTAATAACTTAAAACCATGTTTCATGACATGTTTTTACCAAGATTCTTTGAACAAAACTCATTTATCCCTACCATAGAGTTGGAGGAATTCCAAACTTTCAATGGTAGTTCTTGGAGAAAGATGAAGAAGAAGGAAATTACTAAAAGAGGAAGGGACAAGATGGGTTGTTGGAACCTTCTTTTAGACTTACCTAGGATAGTTTGAGAGAAGATTCCTGCAAATCTCTGCCCCAAGTTGGTCCAAATGTGCAGAATTCTTGGCTGCATTTATAGAAAATGACAGCAACCTGGACACGGCCCCGTGTTCAGTGGACACGGCCCCGTGTGCAGGTGGAGTTCTGACACAGTTTGTCCGTATTCTGACGTACTAACCAGAAAGGAATCTTTCGATGGACACGGGGGCGTGTTGGCTGGGCACGGCCCCGTGCCTACGGACTGTTTTATGAAGTTGTCTAGTTTTTTTAAGGAACTTGTTTGTATCGGGTGGTTCCTGACTGGTTGGAACAACCCCAAAGTGCCTAATATACCTTAATTGTCCTAGACTAAGGCGAGAACGCAAGAGGTTGTCGGTGAGGGTAATTCCTATTTTCATTCTAGGTGGACAAGTCCAACCCTTTTCCGGGCTCTTGTTAAAGAAGGTATATGCCGAATCGCTCAGGTCTATGTATGCACCGAACGAAGTCGATGGAGAGTCCTTCACGGCACAATCGACACAGGGACGACTATCGTCCAAGTCTTTGCTAGGTACGAAGGTATTTTCGGGAGCAACGAGGTTGTCGGAATGCGGTTCCAACATTTCTTCATGGGTATCGTCTTGGGGCGGATCAATAAAATCCTTCCGAAGCTCTTCTATCCATTTCAGAATTAGCTCTTCTAGTTGAAATAATTCGCTAAGGAACATTTCCCCTAGAATATCTGGCTGGGCGCATTCGAGGGAGAAATAGTGCTTATTTTTACTTTCGCCCCTCTTAAGGTTGTGAGAAGATCGTGGGTCCATGTAGTGGGGGTTATAATTTAGGAAGTAGCATTTTACTTCTTCATGTTCGCCACCACATAATTGACACCACGTACCATAAGAGTGCCGAAAGTAAAAATAATTACTATCACTCATGTTTATGTCAGAAATTACCAACCGTCGGGATCTAACGGTTCTGTTTTCAGTAACTGAAACTTGGGCACGGGGGCGTGTTGAGTGGACACGGCCCCGTGTTCAGCTTACTGTCTGATGTAAAACAGGATTGCCAGTTCCAATGATTGAGCACGTGGGCGTGTTTAGCGGGCACGGCCCGTGCTGAGCTCTGCAGAAGCTGAAAAACTAAGAAAATCCTAAAAAAAAAATAAAAAAAAATGATTAGGCCGTTGATTCCTAACTTTCTTAAAATCCTTGTGTCCCCGGCAACGGCGCCAAAAACTTGATGCGTGTGAAGTGTCGTATATTTTAGGTGTATATTTTAAGCCCTTTTTTAACACTTATTTTAGCCAAGTTTTAAATTTATAAAACACGATATTTCACTAACACTAAACACACATATGGGCAAGTGCACCCATCGTTGAGTGTAGTATAGCGTTGGTAAGATACCGAGGTCGTCCAAGGACACAAGAGCTTTTAATACCGGTTTATCCTCAACGTCTAACCAAAATAAAAGTTTAGAAAAATGTTTTAAACTAAGAAAAAAAATAAAAACTAACTAAAATGCTGAAAATAAAAATAAAATAAAAACAGATAGACAAGATGAATCACTTGGTTCCGACTCGTATCTAGTATAACCTTTGATTATTTCCGCACTTTTGCACATAATTAAGAGATTATCTTAGTTATTGTAGTAGGCCCCTCTTTTGAAGGTGACGTTACCCTCACCCCAGTAGTTTGAGTCAGCAGGGATACAATCCTAAAGGGGTGGATTATTGGAAGATAATGAATTAAGTTATTAATGCAGTATTGTGGTAGGCCCCGCTTTTGGCGGTGACGTTACCCTCGACTAAGTAGTCTGAGTCAGCAGGGATACAGTCCTAAATAGCCGGGTTATAGTATTAATAGTAGTTAACTTATGAGGGGGTCAAAGAGTTTGGACCCCCGCCATCCAATACCGTGAAGTATTGAAGGAGGTCCTACTAAATTTGACCCAGGTCCATTGCAGGACCTCTAAACGCTGAACAATGGCAAGACCTTTACCAAACCGTTCCCTTAACCCCCTACCAGGTAGCCAACATACCTCCATATAGACCGTGGAGATATGAATGGTGAAAATCCTTTATTTTATATAGACAGTAAAATAATGCCAAGACACCACGGACAAACGATAAGGAAAGATCACCTTCAACATAAGTAACTAGTTATTAAAGTCATTAATACAAAACCAAATAAAAAGTGCAAAAGATTAGAAATAAAAAGTATTATACTAGACACTTTGTCTTCACCAAGTGATGTAAGAGACTTAGGCAAACATGGCCTTGATTGTCAAGAACTCTTACGATCAATCTTGGATCCCGAGACGACTCACACACTCTATGATGGACAATGGATGATGGTGGTGGATGATGGTGTTGTGATGGTGGTGGGTGGTGGATGAAGTGTGAGAGAGGTGGTGTGCCAAGGGATGAGTTGCAATGAAACCAAGCACTCCTATTTATAGGCTGAACAGAAGCCTGGGCACGGCCCCGTGTTCGCTGGGCACGGCCCCGTGCCCGTCTGACACTCTCTCTCTTCATTAATTGTAATTCGCAATTACAATTAATGCGCCTGCAGTACTTTCGGCACGCCCCCCGTGTCCGCTGAGCACGGCCCGTGGTGGGCAATAGAAGCTTCTATAGGTTTGTCTTTTCTGCTGCTTCTTGGGCACGGCCCCGTGCTGGCTGAGCACGGGGCGTGTTCAGCCTTCTGTTTTCTCTATTTTGCTTTGGAAGGTGCCGTTGAGGGTTCGGGCAATCCACTAATGTTCCTTTTCTTGTATTTATGTTGGATTTAGCTGTCTTTTTGCTTCTTTTGCGTTTTTGAGCTCATTTAATCCTGAAAATACAAAAGGAAGACAAAAACACTCTTTTTCCAATATTAGTACTAAAAAAGGGTTAGTTTTATGCCTCATTTGATGTAATTTATATGTTGCATTTTACACACATCATGGACCTTCGCAACGGCGAGCTCCATCCACCACCGAGAGTGATGACCCTAGGGAGAACTGGAGAAACCTGTTCGAGCCGGCCAGACGGTCGGTTTCACATAGTTCAACACCTCCTGTTCTTAACCCTTATGCACCCAATAACCCTCAACCGTCCTACATACCACTTCAGCGATCCCTGTCTCATCATTCGTATGGTGACCCCACACCCATCTTTAGAGGCCAGTTTAATCCGGCCAATTATTTACCAGAACCCGTGGGTTTCAACCCACTAGGGCCAGACGATCACTTCTCTGGCGATCACGCTGACGACATGGACGAGGATACTGACCCCGTCGAACCTGCTAGTGGCACTCCAAACCATCCGATCGAGATCTCCGACAGATCGTCTTTTCACGGATCACCCTATGGTGGTCCAGACAGTTTCCAAGCCATGTTCACTCGGCACGAGTGGTACTACACACCTTCTCACCATTCGTCGCCTCATGAGCAGCAGCAGCAGCAGCAGCAACAGCAGCAGCAGCATCATCAAGATTCCTCTGAGGATCACCGATTTGTGGCAGTTACGCCACCACCTCCACCGCCACCAGTACAGCCGGCACCTCCTCAACCGCCAAGGCGTAGGAGAACCGGTGCCCGCATTTCGGCACGAGCTGGGGACTTCCATTTCAGTTCCCCACGTCAGTCCAGTGCCAGTCACTATCCGCCTCATCAGGAGGACCCACAAATGGGTGGACCTTCCAACCCCGCGATGCCGCAGCAGCCGCCTATGGGTTTTGACAACCCAATCCCAGCTTATACAAGTTCCATGGCTTATAACCCGTTCGAGCCGCCAGTCCCCAACAACTACGGGTATGCAGAGGCCGACCCCTACTTGGTGGCAGCAAACTACAATGCCCTGCAACCAGAAGGACCATACGGAGCTCCATGGGGAGTTGGGTACCCAACACAAGGGTACCAGATACCACCTAGGCCTATCATACGGACTCAATCGCAGCCGCCTAGGTTCTCCCCACCTGAGCATGAGGAACTCCTTCAGAGGCTGGATCAGGTGGAACGGGAAGTGCACAGGGACCGTAGGGAGAGACAGACTTTCTTCCAAGGACTAGTAGGATTGATCAAAGGGAAGAACAAGAAGGATCATTGAATCCTTCCATTTTCTGTATAAGCCCCTGCGTGGGTGTACTTGGTTGTTAAGCCCCTATGTGGGTATGTATGTGTGATGATTTGACCCCTGCGTGGGTCTGTTTTCCGTTAACCCCTGCGTGGGTATGATGTTTATTGGTATGTGTAAGTCCCTGCGTGGACAATTATGTTATTAAGCCCCTGCGTGGGCATGTGTGTTATTAAGCCCCTGCGTGGGTAAGTACTTGTTGACCCCTGCGTGGGTAAGTTAGTTATTTGAAAAGACCCGTTTAGGGCAGTGTATAATATTTTGAATAAATCAAATGGAATGTTTGTTTTATAAATTTCATGTTTGCCATTTTGCACATAAATAATTTATAAATGAAATAAATAAATTAAAATCATTCCTTTTAAATTAATCTGCCTATGTAATTATTTAATTAAGAGTCTTAAAGTGTGAAACCTAGCCTCGTGTCAAATATAAGACCGGGCCAAGATGGTAAGACCTGTTTAAAAGATTCAAATCCCTGTTAACATCTTAAAACATGTTAACACTCCTGGCAGAAGTGATTCGTTAAAATCACATGTCATTCTTATATGTATAAGGATTCTTTAGAAGATTCCAAACCCAATTATATGATCTCTGCATCATGGGTTAAGATGATCATATTTTACCATACGTGGTAATATGATGCCTACGGGCCCAGCTCACTTCCATATGAGCCAAAAGACAGAGGTAGCTATGACTCCCTGTCTGATAAGGGTAATGAACTGGGTTCAAACCTTAAAAGTCTTGACTCTCTGAAATCATGGCTTATAATTTAAATTGTCCATGTGACTAAGCCTTATGTGCTAATATATATTGTTATTGTTTATAATTAGGATAAATTTTAATTGAAATCCTAAATTAATACGATTAATAAGTTAACCAAATATGGTCTCTGTTTACCATGGTTAACGAGTTACCCTAAGGGGTAATTCCATAATAAACTCCCAAAATAAAATATTGTCCTTGTTTTCTGCAACAGTTCAATTCAAATGGCTGACTCAAATGAAATAAATAGCCATCCAGTGGAGCAAAATGAGAACGCCCAGATTACGTTAACGGGTGCTGAATTAAAAGTGATCATAGACGGCGCTGTTACACAGGCTTTGGAAAGGCAGTATGAAGAATATAGTGGTACTCGAAGTAGGACCCACTCTACACCACATTCAAAGCCCAAGACACATTCAGAGGCTCATAGCAAGCCTCCTCCCAAAAAGAATGGACCCAAGAAAGATGGTGATGACCGTCAGTCCACCAACCATCAAAGTGTCCCATCTCAGCATTTAGTACTGCATCAAGAACCCCGTAACAAGGGTTGCTCCTATAAGTACTTCGTGTCTTGTAAGCCCAGGGATTTTACTGGGGAAAAAGGAGCCGTCGACTGTATGACTTGGCTGGACGAAATGGACACGGTGGTAGATATCAGCGGGTGCGCTGAAAGGGATGTAGTTAAGTTTGTGTCACAGTCCTTCAAGGGTGAAGCATTAGCATGGTGGAGATCTCTGATTGAGGCCACCGGAAAAATCCCATTGTATAATATGTCGTGGGATCAATTTGTCGCCCTAATCAAGGAAAATTACTGCCCTCAACATGAGGTGGAGAAGATAGAATCTGACTTTCTATCGTTGGTAATGACGAACCTCGACTGTCAAGCATACCTGACAAGCTTCAATACGCTGTCCCGGTTGGTTCCTTACCTGGTAACCCCGGAGCCAAAAAGAATCGCTCACTTTATCGGTGGTTTAGCCCCGGAAATCAAGGCAAGCGTAAAAGCTTCTCGACCAGCTACCTTCAGGTCTGTAGCTGACATTTCCTTATCCCTCACTCTGGATGCGGTCAGGCAGAGATCGCTGAGGAATAAGGAGGCCGAGAAGAGGAAGCGTGAAGATGATGGTTCATGAAAGACGAACAAGAAGCACCGTGGGAGCGGTGACAACAGGAAAGGGTCGGAGTCGAGGAAGGATGGGCATAATTCTGGTGAAAAGCCCAAGTGTAAAATTTGCAAGAAGCAGCACTATGGAAAGTGCAGACTGGAGTCGAACTCTCAGACTCAGTCAAAACCCTTTGCTTGTGGAATTTGCAAGTCCACGGATCACAAAACCCTGGATTGCAAGAAGATAAAAGACGCAACGTGCTACCGTTGCAATGAAAAGGGGCACATCAAGACCAACTGCCCAAAGTACAACAAGAAGCCTGAAGATGCTAAGAAGACTAATGCCAGAGTCTTTAGGATGGACGCGAAAGAGGCTGTGCAAGACGATAATGTCATAACAGGTACTTTCCTTGTAAATGATGTCTTTGCAAGAGTACTTTTTGATTCAGGCGCAGATAAGTCCTTCATAGATCATAAGTTTTGTAAATTGTTGAATTTACCTGTCAAAACCTTAAGCGTAAACTATGAGGTAGAGTTAGCAGATGGTACCATAGAAACCGTCTCTACTGTGTTAGATGGATGTGTTATATCCATTAAGAACCATTCTTTTCCTCTGTCTCTACTTCCCTTTAAGTTGGCTGATTTTGACATAGTTCTGGGTATGGACTGGTTATCTCATAACCAGGCCCAAATTGTCTGTAACCAGAAACAAGTGGTAATAAAGACTCCGTCTGGTGAATCACTTACCATTCGGGGAGATGCCCAGTATGGGCTGCCTGAGCAGGTAACTATGCTCAAGGCTTCTAAGTGTTTGAAGAAGGGATGTGTCATCTACATGGCGCAAGTGATTATTGATGAGCCTAAACCAAAGATAGAAGACATCCCTGTCATTTCTGAATACCCTGAAGTGTTTCCTGAAGATCTACCTGGTTTACCACCAGATAGACAAGTGGAATTCAGGATAGATATCATCCCCGGAGCAGCTCCAGTTGCTAGAACACCTTATAGGTTGGCGCCCACAGAGATGAAAGAATTGAGGACACAGCTAGATGAACTACTAGCCAAGGGTTTCATTAAACCTAGCTCGTCGCCTTGGGGAGCGCCACTCCTATTTGTAAAGAAGAAGGATGGATCGATGCGTCTGTGCATCGACTATCGCGAGCTTAATAAAGTCACGATCAAGAATAGGTATCCTTTGCCCAGGATCGACGATTTGTTCGATCAGCTTCAAGGGGCAAGTTACTTCTCGAAGATTGATTTGAGGTCAGGCTACCATCAATTGAAGGTCAAAGATGAAGACGTGCACAAGACTGCATTTAGGACTCGTTATGGTCACTACGAGTTCCTAGTGATGCCTTTTGGGCTCACTAATGCACCAGCCGCGTTCATGGATCTCATGAATCGCGTCTGCAAGCCTTACTTGGATAAATTTGTCATCGTTTTCATCGACGACATTCTTATTTACTCTAAGAATCAAGCTGACCATGAGAAACACCTTCGTTGTATTCTCAAACTTCTACATCAGGAGAAGCTCTACGCCAAATTCTCTAAGTGTGAATTTTGGCTACGAGAAGTCCAATTCCTTGGACACGTGGTCAGTGAGCGTGGTATCCAGGTGGATCCCGCTAAGGTTGAAGCCGTAATGAACTTTCAAGAGCCAACGACGCCTACCGATATTCGTAGCTTCCTGGGATTGGCAGGATATTACAGGCGTTTCATTGAAAATTTTTCAAGGATTGCTGCACCCCTAACCTCCTTAACTAAAAAGAAGGTTAAGTTTGTTTGGGGCCCTAAACAACAAGAATCCTTTGATATTCTGAAGCAAAAGTTGAGCAACGCCCCAGTACTGACACTGCCAGATGGAATTGGAGACTTTGTGGTTTATTGTGATGCTTCGCACACTGGCATGGGGTGTGTGCTTATGCAGAAAGGCAAGGTTATTGCCTACGTTTCACGACAATTGAAAGTGCATGAAAATAATTACACCACCCATGACTTGGAGCTGGGTGCCGTTGTATTCGCACTGAAGCTTTGGAGGCACTATCTTTATGGTGTCAAATGTGTGATTTATTCTGATCACAAGAGCCTGCAACATCTGTTTAATCAGAAGCAATTAAACATGAGGCAACGCCGTTGGATAGAAACTTTAAATGATTATGATTGTGAAATCAAATACCATCCCGGCAAGGCGAATGTAGTCGCCGATGCCTTGAGTCGGAAAGAAAGGGTTAAACCCATCCGAATCAATGCCAAGCGCATGGAAATAAAGAACAGTTTGATGGAAAGGTTGTTAGCTGCACAGAAGGAAGCTGTGTTGGAAGCTAACTACCCTAATGAAAAGTTAGGAGTAACTGAGGAGCAGTTAACTCTTAGCAAGGACGGACTTCTGAAATTAAATGGACGAATATGGGTTCCAATTTTTGGAGGACTTCGTGATGTCATCCTCCAGGAAGCCCATAGTTCCAAATACTCCGTTCATCCTGGAGCTGATAAGATGTACCATAACTTACAAAACGCAATGAAAATAAAATAAAATATAACATAACTTACAAAAGAACTCTGATTAACGACGGTGGACGGAAAAAGAACTCTGATACACCGTGGGGAAACTGGTGGCGGTGGAGCGGTGGCGGTGGATGGTGGAATGATGGTGTCAGATCTGAAAAACCCAACGGGTGGTTGAAGGTGGTGGTTTCAGATATAGTTTCCGGCAAGATGGTGGCGATCGTAGGTCGTAGTGGTGGTGGTGGTGGTGGTGGTGGTGGTGGTGGTGGTGGTGGTGATTGTGATGTGGTAGTTTATAGTTTTGAAAATGGTGGATTTGAGTATACGGGTAAGAGAAATGAATTGCAGATGCTGGGTATTTTTTGAAGATGGTGAGTTTTGACCAAAATGCCCCTCCTTATGTTTTTCATCTTTGCCACATGTCATCCTCTTATTGCTTCATATCCTTCCTAGCGAAATTAATCTTCCTATTTGATCTTTTCCCTACATTTTATTTATATTTGTTTATATATTTCTTTTAATAATATTAATAATCAATATACAGTCATCACTTATCTGTACCGTTATCTTTATTTTTATCCTTATCTTTATCTAAAATTTTAAATAATTAATAACTTCAATTAACGCCACATGACATTTTACCCTTCAATCTTTTAAAAATATAATTAATATCTAAATCTAATATTTAATAAATTATTAATATTTCTTGAACTAATATGAAAAGAATTAATTCACAAACATTAATCTAATCAAAGATTAATAATAAATTGAAACCAAATCGTGTATTATACAGATAGTAAATAAGTATTTAACCATTAAATATAGTTTACTCTATTGATATATAATATATAATAGTTTATTCAAGTTCTACAAAAAAAAAATTATTGTAATTTATGGTGTTATACATCATGTATAGGGTTTTCTGTTCTTTTTCATTTCTAACCCAATCCTTTTTTTCTTTTGCAATTTTAACCCTTTGTTTTTTACTTTTAACCTAAAGTTTTTCAACTTTTGCAGTTTAACCCCAACTCTTTTTATTTTCAATTTTGATCCACCATACTTTTCATCTTTCCCAAACTTTTCGTTTCGTTCTAAATTTTGTGAGTTAACGCACCGCAACATGCGTGTTGGGTTTAACATTTTTTCTTAAATTTTTTTCCCGTTTGACTGACCCGTTGCAACATATCTATTTTTCTCCGTTTGACAAGTTCGTCACAATGTGCGGGTCCGAGATTGACTTAGTTATTTTTTTCAATGTAACACCTCGAAAATTCACGTCCTATAATGTGTTGACACGTGTCATAAAGTTTGAACGTGTGAAAGGATATTATAAAAGGACTAAAGTTGACAAACATGGAAAGTATGTGATTATACGGGTTCTAAGTGTCAACAGTGAATAAATATACTTCATAATAAACCTACATGATGTTTATAACCTCAAACGAATAAATCATGGATCATACGAAGCAAAAAGTGAGTAATTACAAACTACAGGGGTTAAATGTGTCAACATGTTTAAAGATATACCTCTGAGTGACCTTTTGACAAACCCGAAGCTTTGTAAATGTTAATTATGCTCACTAGAATGCACGATTAAAATTTCATAAAGTTTCGTTATCGTATGAGAAAGTTATGACCAAATTCGTGTGCGAGGGGTTAAAGTGCAAACATTGAAAGTTAAGGCTTTTCGGGTTAACCGGAAGTGTTCGGGGACTTGGCAAAGTGGGTATAAGTCCTAAAGCTCTTGTGGGTAAAGATAAGGGGGTCAAAATGCAAGTAAAAAGCTTGATTGCCCTTTCAAATAAACCAAGGGTCAACTTTGCAATAAATAGAAAATCAAAAATCTGATTCGCAGGCCCAGGCGGCCCGCGTGAAGATCGGCAAAGTGGGAGGCGGGCCGCGTCAGGCCACCAGAAGCAGAAAATCGTGACAGCAGCCTGCAAATGCGAACCGACCCTTTTCGACATTAATGCAATGTGGGCGACCCCTAAACAGTCCTAGACACTAGGAACACATGTTGGAAGGTTGTGGTTACCTGGTAGACTTGTTTATCATTGTTTTGTGGTGATTGAAACCACTATAAAAGGGCTTCAAGTTCACAAACATTCTTCACACCTCTTTCTTGCCATCTGATCAATTCTGGAGCTCTCAAGCAGGTCCAACTGATCATATCTCGTGCATAGGACTCTTGTAAGTCTGCTAGTCCATCTCATGCAGCAAAATCTTACTACACTCACGTAACAAATCATTCAGCGAAACTTCATGCAGAACATTACTGAATATCAAAGAAAAGATGTTTGCCATCGTTGTATTTTTTGGCGTTTTACATTGAGTTGTATTTTTTTAGGAACCACTGTGTTTTTTGTGTGTTTTTTTGGTGTGATAAACGGAAGGTGGTGAGACGTTTCTATTTATAGAATTTTTTTGGTGCGTAGTTTAGGCGGGGTATTATTTTTATAACAAAAAATGTAATTAACATTTATCCGGATGTAAGGTTTGGCGTTATATATTATGGCGTTTCATATTCTGTGGCGTTTTTGTAGCCTGAGAGCTTACATAAAAACACAGAAAAAAATACGACGTGATAAAATTGGCGTTTTGTATTTATTTGGCGTTTTATATTTCAATAGCGTTTTATGTGAGAAATGATGTTTTACCTTTTTACCCTTAATGAAGCGCGTTCACGTAATAAAATTGATGTTATTTACAAAAACGCCACCGTGCCAATCTAGTCCATAGATTGTTTCGATCGGAAGATCTATAAGCGTTCTCACCGTTCTCACACTTTGTATCGTTTTCTCTAAATCCTGACCTTATATATATATATATATATATATATATATATATATATATATATATATATATATATATATATATATATATATATATATTAAAAATGGGTTGTGAGTGCAATGTATACTCAAAATTTATGCTTATGTGTGTAATGAAGTGATCTTTAATAATAAATCAATTTCTTGTTTAGGTGTATGTGTTCACGTAGATTAGATATGATTTTATCATGCAAAGCAAACATAGTTTTGAATCAGTTTTATTAAAGCAAAAAAGCAAAGCAAACATAGTCTTCAATCAGTTTTATTAAAGCAAATTATTTGCCACACGAATGGAGTATTTTTCCCTTAAAATATGTGTAGCGAAGGTCGCCATAGGTACATTCTAACTATAAAATCACGCTCATGTTATATCTTGCATAATTTTTCATATATGAGAGAAAATAACTACAATTAAAATCATGCTCTGTTATATACATTAATCGGAGTTAAGATATCACGAATGGGGGTGTAGCTCATATGGTAGAGCGCTCGCTTCGCATGCGAGAGGCACGGGGTTCGATTCCCCGCACCTCCACTTTTACCAATATTTTTCCAACGTCTGGTTTTAATAATAATTTGCTCAATTTTAATTACCTATTTCTAAATAATAAATCTAATATTAAATTAACAAATTTCGAATTATCTTTTTTTCATCAGCAAAAGTAGTTTCGAAATGAAGAATCCAGATTGTTATAATTTCTAATAAAAGCAAATTCCGTACGAGGTTTGTTTGTATATAATTTTGATTACGGACTTGTATATAAACAATATTATTTTTTATTAGTGTGTATCTATTAAATATCACTTTTAGTTAAAGTAAATGAAAATAAAATTATGTCATAAATTAGATTTGTAATTTTTATTAAACATTCTTATGCGGATTTAATTAATAATTAGTTATTATAAAATTATGTTGTAAGTTAAGAATTTACATGTGACGAATAATTTTTATATAATTAATGTTTAATTGATTATGTCACAAATAATTTTTTTATAATTAATTGTAACACCCCGAAAATGGGTTTGGTAATCAAACCACGTTAATACTAAAAGACGGGTAAATTACCGTTAGTGGTAAAATTAATCCGGTGAATATTAGGATTTTAAATAAATAAACCTAATATTAAATAAAAGTTATATAAAGGCTTTTGTGGAAATAAAGTTTATAGAAGGCCCGAGTTAAAGGGACTTAAAATAAACTTAGTCATAGATTCCTCGAACCCACTAATTTAACTAGGAATGTTTAACCTAGTTAATAAGTGGGGAATATTGTTAAAAAATAAGTAGGTTGTGCCCTACTTAATTAACTAACCAAACAAGAGGGGCCAGATTTGGATAAATGGAAACTTAAGTTATAAAAAGAAAACTTAAACATATAAACCCACATTAAGTGTGTTCTGGGTGTTCTGTTCGTCGACCAGAAGCTCCCCAGGAGCCAAAACCCTAAGTTTCCAACAAATCATCAAATTGAAGGTCCAAATGGAGTCTAAATTCACAATTGAACATGGATTAATGATCACCCGAGCTAGGGGATCATAAGGTATGTAAAATCTTGATGTTTAGTGAAGTTGTAAAAATTGGATAATCATCCTAATCGCGAATTAGGCATGGATTATAGAAGCTATGGCTAGATTAGTGATGTATATTTGCTTAGGAACAAAACCCTAAGTGAAAATCATACATAACATGCTATGAATTGAATGATTGAATGATTTACCACACTAGGTTAAGTGGGTTTTAATCACATGACGAAATTGATGATATAACTATGATTAGAATCATCATACGTGATTGTAATAAGGAAATACTTGAATAAATTGTGTGTTCGAGTACATGATCATACTTGCTAGGAAACGGTTTTGTATGATAAAATGAAAATGATGATATATTCTTGATTAGAATGATGTTGATATCATCATGTGTTAATGTAACACCCCGCGTTTCGGAAGTCAAAGTCAAAGTCAATATTGAAGTCAAAGGAAGAAAACATTGCTAATTGCGATCTGCCTCTCCTTGCTCAATTCCTGTGTTGACTTCTTTGACTTGTAATTAGTCTATTTTGTTATCGCTTTAGTTGTGTTATGTGGAGTATCTATTAATAATCTCATAGTAACCGCTGTTTATCGCATGTTTAATCGATTTATCGCTTATCGCAATCGCAACTCGAATTACGCATTTTGGTTATTATTATACGTGTGTGTGCCTTATGTGTTACTTGTGCATGTTTATTTATAATTTGTTGTGGTGATCAATCGAAACGCAATCGAAACTCAATCGCAATCGAATCACAAACGCTAAACGAATATGAAATAAGGGTGCTTGTATGTTGATATAGTAGTTGGGATTAAAAGTAATTTGACTAGGAAACTCTATCGCATCGCAACGCTCGCAATTGCAAATTGAAACGACAGGACTCGTCGCACCAAACACTCGAATTAGATGGCCGATCGACCAGGAGACCGGCTGATCGACCAGCCGCTCGATCGAGCTGCCGCTCAATCGACCAGCTGTTCGATCGGGCTGCCAACCGATCGACCAGCCCCTCTCCTTCCCTTTCCTTTTTAGGAAACCCTATAAATACCCCCTGTCACCATCATACTTTCCACTTTTGGCAACTCTCATCCGACCAGCTCGTTCTCCCCACTTTTCATCAGATTTCTCGCGAATCTTGTAAGTTTTTCGTCCTAAATCTTGTACTTTCTTAATCTACACGCACTCCTACACCTTTCTATCTTTTAAATCTTAACTTTTAACCATGAAATCACTAGATTTGAGGTGTTCTAGGATGATGTCATCATGGTGTTCTTAGGAACTTCATGTTTTGGCTTCAATCCACCAAGAACAACTTAGATCTGAACGATTTCCATACAAACAAACAAAGATCTTGCATAGATCTAAACACATTCAAGGTGAAAAAGGATTAAAAGATGGTTTCTAACTTTCTTTCAACTCTTTTACACTCAATGCCTCAAAACCGATAGAATCGGAGCTTGTCCTAACCTTCCACTCTTGCATGTTGATGCGTTGGTTCAAGATCTGGATTCTATCCACGAGATTACCGATTTCGGGTTAAACATGGAACACCGTCTCGAATAGCTAACCGGCCGAATTTGGGTGATTCCTGTCCAATCAGGTTACTAAGTCGTGACGAGGTTTCTGTTGTCTAATGCGTTATCAAAACATCTCGATAAAACGACAAACTACCAGAGTGACCAAGTGTTACATCCGCATCTTTTCTACTTTATAAAAATGCTCACTAATGTAATTTAATAGACATTAAAATATAAAACTTGTTACTTAATAAAGGTTTTACAAAAATTGGGCATGACCCGTTCGAAACACGAACAAGCCCCCTGCTTTAAGCTTAATTTACTAATAAACATTCTACGAACCGTTTAATAGAAAACTACTAAGACAAAACAACAAGTTTTACACAAGCACGACTACTAACTAAGTTCGACAAAATAACAAGTCATGAACCAAAAGATGCGAATAAGCTAGCGGAAGCGTTCGGTGTAACAAAACATGGACACGTGCTCGCTTCAAATCTCCGGATCGCCTAAAGTGAGGATTTACCTACATTCAACAACAAGGTTTTATAAGTTAGTCATCATTCTTGATAATCTATAACTCTTTCCGTTTTAGTTCCATCCGTATATGAGCTTTCATCTTTCTTACGCATTCGACTACCCAAATACTTGGGTTTAGCATAAACACTCTCAATGAGAGTTAAGCATACATATCCAACCCGTTTAATAGGGTTATTTGCTTTCAACATAAATTCTTCTTTCTATCCGTATAACGGATTAAGCTTCTCGCATTTATCATAGCATACAAAACCACCCGTTCAAGACGGATGGAAGCTTATTCTTAATCGACTTGTTCACTAGAACCGGTCGACTTGCTTAACTTATCATGGCTTTCATAATAACCAAATCCGCAAGGGATTTGCTAGTTACTTACTAATCACCATATCATCTTGACAATAATTATTTATGATGTTATAACAAAATTATAAATAAAGTATTTGTATGCAACGAAATATACCTCGGTCTTGTGATCCTTCCGATTTCTTAGAATTCGAACCTTCTTCCTTCACACCTAAATCAACATATTCATTCATCCGTTTAGTACCCTAACTTCCATTCCATCACATTTCAATTTACACATAATTACTCTTTCAAGCATTTCATCAAACACCTAGTGTGCATTACATTAATAAAGCATAGTGTACAAGCATTTTAAGCATGATTTGCTATATCATCCTATATGTCATCACTAGACAATCTAATTCTTTCGATTCCTTTAATCTTCATCAATTTATCTAGCATTCGGGTACTACAAGCTGGATTACATGTCAATTACATACATTCATCACTCCTAAAATCTTCACATTCATAACAGAACTTTCACAAAGTGGGTTTATAGAAACTTTCTTTCAATTGACCAAATTTAAGCATGATTTCTACCCTATGGAGCATCCTTAACATCTAAACAACACAAATCATATCACAATTTCATGATTGGGTCAAAACCCTTCTTCTACAATTCATCAAATCTAGAAATTCGACTTACCACTTGATGGGGTATGGGTAATTGATCGAGTTTTCACCACATGCAACTGATTAGCATTGATTTTTCTTGTTAATTTGGTGAATTTGATGAGAACAAGGGTTCGGTGAACCCTTGTTCTTTCTTGGCTCCTGGTCGATCCACACACGTATTGTGTGTGGGTTATTTTTGTTTTTCTCTTAATTAGCCCCCATTCTTCATTAGTTACATATTTAGTCCTCCCACTTTGAGGGAGTATTTAATTTAAGTCTTTTACTTAACTAGTTATCATTAAATCAAAACTTTCCACTAACCAAGTTAATTTCTTTATTTATCATTTACCATATTTTGGGGTGTTACACCAAGGAAGAAGACTATCACACCCCCCCAAAATCCACACGCGGAGTATCACCGCTTGGAGGCGTGACTGACCAGGATCAAGCCACCAATCATATTAAACATAACAAGTAAGTAAAAGTCAACCACACAATATGAATGGTGTTTCAACTCAAAAACATAGTTAAGTGTTTAGCGGAAGCATAATTGTAAAACCCAATGTATGTAGTAAGTACGAAATAAAGAAATGTTTCTAACATGGCACACACTGCCATGTCCCACAACGACTGCGCCTCCCTGTGCAAGCTCCATGAGTACCTAACGACCTGCAAGGCATGTAGCAACGAATCAACAACAAAGTTGAGCGAGTTCACAGTTGGTGTTCATTGTTATGTTGTTTCAAAAACCAGGAATTCATTTGTAAGTTTGTAAGACCCTAACACGTTTAACATTAAAACGACGCAGCGGAATTTCGAGTCTGAAAATTTCTTTCATGACATACATCTTGACATTCTAAAAATTCATTTTATAATATAAGAACATAACTTGTCGACACTAAATTACATATTTAAACCTTCCCGTACAATCCTTCTTGTGACTCGATCTTCGATCTCTACTCCTTGGTAATCCTCATGGCTTGTACTACCTGCGCTCACCACATAAAACTCATAACGTTAGTACGTATCATAAACATACAAGATTTGTACACGTTTACTTTTCATTTCATTAACTCTTTACATCCCGGCTTTCCCTTTTTATCATACGATCTGTAGTGAGACTTCCTTGGTATCCTGCGTTACACTTCATCACCAGGCACGATGTTATACATACACTTACGATCACACATAGCAACATACATACCTATGTACCTACATACATACGTACGTGCATACCTAACTACATCCATTCATACATACATACATACACACTTACATGCCTACATACATACATACATACATACATACATACCTACATACATACATACATACATACAAACCTACATACATACTTACATACATACGTGCATACTTATTCCATACCTTCTCACAACTTACATACGTGCATACCTTCGTACATACTCACTTGATTACATATACATACTATCTACATACGCCCTTACATACATACACTTATACTTATATAACATACATATGTACCCACCTACATACATGCTTACATTTATATTCGTCTTCATATATATCCTTATGTACTCGCTTACGCACCATAATCTTACATACATTCGCGCATACACGCTTACATACACTTCTACATACGTGTATAGAGATATACAACATCCATACATACCTATCCACACATACGCTTACCCTAATGGTCACAAAACATGAGTTAAATCAGTCATACGCAACTTAAAACGCGTTTAAACGAGTTCCCAAGCCAAAACTGAGCAAACGAGCAACTTTCGCCAACCAGGGGGGCTCGCGTGACGCCAAGGGCCCTGGCGTCACGCTAGGCCCCTGTTTTGGCAGAAGATGTGCAACAACTTGCTGCATATTCCCAGCACGATCCCGTTTCACGGAAACGAGCATAACTCTCTCGTTTTTTGATCCGTTTTACCCGATTCTTTTTCCTACGCGTCCGTAATTTAATCCTCTACCTTGTGGAGTTAAAAACCAACATCCAACATAATAAAATTTCATACTTCTAACTCTTCGGCTTATTACCCTTTTCCCAAACTTTGACCCATTCGTGCATTTCATCAACATAACTTGGTTATTTTACCATAGCACCTTATAAACCTCACAATATCCGTGACGCCTATCAAAACCTACTAAATTCTTGGATGTCTTGCATCCTCTTAACCCATTATCGTTCATATGCTTAATTTGACCCGTTAAGGGTATCCGCGCATTAATTGGTTTATGACTGACCAAACCATCATCCCCACTTCCATACTTGTCCAAAACATTACTCTAATCGAATAACTTGCTTCTAAACTACTTTTAAGATCGTTTACCCCAAAATACCCATCAAGGGCATTTTGGTCAATCCTTACACCCATCACTTACGACGAAAGACTTTAACACCTATTTGACCCCAAGCCTCATGTTTAATTTATTACAACACTTTATTTCTTACTTGTACTAAGAAGTGATTACGGAAATCACTTACCTTATGCGTCCGTGCTCGTATCCGATTCCTCGCCTCTTCTTGATCCGCTATCCTTTCATGCTTGCGTCCGTCTTGACATGATTCCTATACGCTCTTTTCATCAAGATCACGCTCCTATTAGCATATGCATTCGTACATGTTAACAATCATATCAATTGCATATTTCACCCTTAACTTTCATTAGTCATTTCTAACATACATAACTCATATGATTATATTCATATCCGTTTAAACTCATGTAATTCATCATATAATCACAAACAACGCATATTGACATAACATGTACCATACGAATTCCTATTATCCTGCCTTTACGACCACGTGTCAATTCAAGTTTCTTATGCTTAGTTGACTTTTGAAAGTCAACTATATTCCATATTTAACCATCGACTTATCATCATATACACGTAACATCATATTCGATTATACGGACGACACTATATACATTTCATCATACGCTTGATGTGCGTACCACCTTTTAAGCATAACCTACAACTAATTCATGCATGAATCTTCTAAACTCATACATAACTCATCAAATCCTTCTACTAATCATCATATATCATTCCAAATGAATATTAAACATAACATCATCATATTCCTATACTTTCATCTAACAATAATTCATCATACCCACATAATACATCAATCATTCAACAAGACTTGAACATATGGGGTGATTCTAGTCATCCTCTTCACCCTAACTAACGGGTTTCACCTCTAATCATCAAATTAACACAAACCATACATAACCCATGTTCTATACGAGGATTCTAACCCTTGTACATGGTCAATTTCATATTAACTCACGGATTAGAACATAACCCACTTCACCCATGATCACCAATCTTAGATTTAAAACATACCTTATGATCCTCTCGTGTTGGTGATCATTAATCCATGCTCGATTATGGATTTGGGCCTTGATTCATCCTTCAAATTGAAGCTTTTGAAGAACTAGGGTTTTGGGGCTCTTGAGAGCCCCTGATCGATCTATCCAGAACACACACGAAAGTGTGTGTGTGTGTGTGTGTGTTCTTTTTCTTTTAGTAACCCAACTTTTCGTTAGTTCCACTTTAGCCCCTCGGGTTTTGCCTTTAAAACATAACTGACACTACCTTCATTATTTAATACTTTTGACCATACCCTTAACTAGGTTAAATAGCCTAGTTATTTATTTCATAAGGTGTCACATAATAACATACGACAATTATTAACATTCAGATTTTGGGGCGTTACAAGTCTACCACCCTTAAACAAGGTTTCGTCCCCGAAACCTTTCTCACTTTCATCGAACACACATTATCTTTTCTTCTAGTCCATCCATACGACCACTAGCCCATACTTTCCTGATCATTCTTTCCTATATCATTTTCATTTTCATTTACTTGACCTGTCACTAACTGGTCAATACACATACTCTTCCGTCCTTTAACATGATCCCTTCTTAATGGATCTAATATCTCCATCTCACCTCTAAAATTTACATTCTCTACATACTCTGTATAACATTTAACTTTTGTTTTGTTACCTCCACAAAACTACTATTTCATAGTCACACCTACGTGCTTAACTCTAACGTTAACCTTACTCTATTTTTTCTACAGTTACGTATACCTTGCATACTTTTATACTATCTTTAAATCATTTCGTTCGTTTCACATTACTATTGCTTTCACTTCATGCATTACTTAATTCACGTGTATAAATAGTTCATATCTCTCCAATCAGGAGTTAAACATTTTACTAACCTCTTTTTCATTTCCCAAACCACGATCTTCAACCCAGATCGATCATCTTCTCCTCGAGTACTAGCCGTACAGGCCAGGTTTCATTCATTCGTATAATGAGCTTCCGCTCGTGCACGTCCTTTCACCAATACGATTGGTTTCATCATATCAATAGTTCTAACATTATCATCAACAACATCAGCGGTTAGCATATGTCATTCAAACATTCATTACACTAGGTGATTACCCACCTATAACCCTTCTACAATTTCCTACGTACCTGCTATAACATACCACACATTCTATTTCTTACATGCAATCCTTTCATTCAATTAACCATTTCGCCAACTGAAGTACACGCTCGTACTTCCTTCCATTCATGCTTACTTACGAAGACCTTATTACATCGTTTCAATATTTCTTACTAAGTTTACCATTCCCGCCCATACTCAAGTTATTGTCCGTGTCACAACCCGTCATCATTCTGACTTCTAAGAGTCAATTACTAACACATCTAACACGTAACTTATACAAAACTTCGTCTATTATACTATCACTTTTTACTTTATACTTATTTTTATGACTCGTTCGACTCAATCATGGTCAAACTGTCGACATCTTCTTAGGCGGATTAATTTCATCTTTTTATATTTTTGAATCCGTCTCACGGATTCAGACGCATCATTCATGCTTTTTCATTCATTGAATCCGCCTTACGGATTCAAACATTACATTCATGCCTTTCATCCTGGAATCCGTCTCACGGATTCAAACATTACATTCATACCTTTCATCCTGGAATCCGTCTCACGGATTCAAACATTACATTCATACCTTTCATCCTTGAATCCGTCTCGCGGATTCATACATATCATTCATGCCTTTCATCCTTGAATCCGTTTCACGGATTCAAACATTGCATTTATACCTTTCATTCCCTGAATCCGTCTCACGGATTCAAACATATTATTCATATCTCGTTGATCCGCACTTAATCACGGATTCAACATCCTTCATTCTTATCAGGCATGTTTTTCCTTCTTACATAGTACTCTCAATTTCCCGAGAGTCTTACTTCCCATTTCACCCACACGCCCGCCTGCTACCCAACTCTACCGGACATACCTGTAACAATTATCATGATCTCACGAACGTCATACGTTTCTCGTGTACTGGCCAGGTACACAATCCACATAGTAGTTTCGTGCCTTCATGTAATTGTCACCTTATGTCCGTAGACTTAGGTTTCGGCGCGTATATCGCTTCCAATACTTCATTACTATACAATCATTGTCTTTTATTTTAAAATTCTCCTTCCCTTAATGAATTTTACCATTACTTACACCCACATATTAAATTCACGTACCTGGGCTCATTTGCCTATTTGTCTTATTACCTCTTTGCCTGCCTTAGTATTCATCCTAGACTGCATTCATGGATCATCCTCTTCCAACGCTTATGCTTACCTTGCACATACAAAACCGTCAGTTTCTTTATACGTATACATAAATACATACTTTCATCAGCCTTTACCTTGGATCTTGATCGAGTCTTAGATTGTACGGATTTCTTATCTCAAGAGCACACAAGTTTGAGTTCAAGTACTTACCTTCTCGTACTTGATTCCCTCAAACCAGGGCTCTGATACCAACTTGTAAGACCCTAACACGTTTAACATTAAAACGACGCAGCGGAATTTCGAGTCTGAAAATTTCTTTCATGACATACATCTTGACATTCTAAAAATTCATTTTATAATATAAGAACATAACTTGTCGACACTAAATTACATATTTAAACCTTCCCGTACAATCCGTCTTGTGACTTGATCTTCGATCTCTACTCCTTGGTAATCCTCATGGCTTGTACTACCTGCGCTCACCACATAAAACTCATAACGTTAGTACGTATCATAAACATACAAGATTTGTACACGTTTACTTTTCATTTCATTAACTCTTCACATCCCGGCTTTCCCTTTTTATCATACGATCCGTAGTGAGACTTCCTTGGTATCCTGCGTTACACTTCATCACCAGGCATGATGTTATTATCGTTAGTACTCAATTCCATTGAATGCATGCGTACATACTTTCATACAACCTATACATACACTTACGATCACACATAGCAACATACATACCTATGTACCTACATACATACGTACGTGCATACCTAAATACATCCATTCATACATACATACATACATACATACATACATACATACATACACACTTACATGCCTACATACATACATACATACCTACATACATACATGCATACAAACCTACATACATACTTACATACAAACATACATACATACTTACATACATACGTGCATACTTATTCCATACCTTCTCACAACTTACATACGTGCATACCTTCGTACATACTCACTTGATTACATATACATACTATCTACATACACCCTTACATACATACACTTATACTTATATAACATACATACGTACCCACCTACATACATGCTTACATTTATATTCGTCTTCATATATATCCTTATGTACTCGCTTACGCACCATAATCTTACATACATTCGCGCATACACGCTTACATACACTTCTACATACGTGTATAGAGATATACAACATCCATACATACCTATCCACACATACGCTTACCCTAATGGTCACAAAACATGAGTTAAATCAGTCATACGCAACTTAAAACGCGTTTAAACGAGTTCCCAAGCCAAAACTGAGAAAACGAGCAACTTTCGCCAACCAGGGGGGCTCGCGTGACGCCAAGGGCCCTGGCGTCACGCTAGGCCCCTGTTTTGGCAGAAGATGTGCAGCAACTTGCTTCATATTCCCAGCACGATCCCGTTTCACGGAAACGAGCATAACTCTCTCGTTTTTGATCCGTTTTACCCGATTCTTTTTCCTACGCGTCCGTAATTTAATCCTCTACCGTGTGGAGTTAAAAACCAACATCCAACAAAATAAAATTTCATACTTCTAACTCTTCGGCTTATTACCCTTTTCCCAAACTTTGACCCATTCGTGCATTTCATCAACATAACTTGGTTATTTTACCATAGCACCTTATAAACCTCACAATATCCGTGACACCTATCAAAACCTACTAAATTCTTGGATGTCTTGCATCCTCTTAACCCATTATCGTTCATATGCTTAATTTGACCCGTTAAGGGTATCCGCGCATTAATTGGTTTATGACTGACCAAACCATCATCCCCACTTCCATACTTGTCCAAAACATTACTCTAATCGAATAACTTGCTTCTAAACTACTTTTAAGATCGTTTACCCCAAAATACCCATCAAGGGCATTTTGGTCAATCCTTACACCCATCACTTACGACGAAAGACTTTAACACCTATTTGACCCCAAGCCTCATGTTTAATTCATTACAACACTTTATTTCTTACTTGTACTAAGAAGTGATTACGGAAATCACTTACCTTATGTGTCCGTGCTCGTATCCGATTCCTCGCCTCTTCTTGATCCGCTATCCTTTCATGCTTGCGTCCGTCTTGACATGATTCCTATATGCTCTTTTCATCAAGATCACGCTCCTATTAGCATATGCATTCGTACATGTTAACAATCATATCAATCGCATATTTCACCCTTAACTTTCATTAGTCATTTCTAACATACATAACTCATATGATTATATTCATATCCATTTAAACTCATGTAATTCATCATATAATCACAAACAACGCATATTGACATAACATGTACCATACGAATTCCTATTATCCTGCCTTTACGACCACGTGTCAATTCAAGTTTCTTATGCTTAGTTGACTTTTGAAAGTCAACTATATTCCATATTTAACCATCGACTTATCATCATATACACGTAACATCATATTCGATTATACGGACGACACTATATACATTTCATCATACGCTTGATGTGCGTACCACCTTTTAAGCATAACCTACAACTAATTCATGCATGAATCTTCTAAACTCATACATAACTCATCAAATCCTTCTACTAATCATCATATATCATTCCAAATGAATATTAAACATAACATCATCATATTCCTATACTTTCATCTAACAATAATTTATCATACCCACATAATACATCAATCATTCAACAAGACTTGAATATATGGGGTGATTCTAGGCATCCTCTTCACCCTAACTAACGGGTTTCACCTCTAATCATCAAATTAACACAAACCATACATAACCCATGTTCTATACGAGGATTCTAACCCTTGTACATGGTCAATTTCATATTAACTCACGGATTAGAACATAACCCACTTCACCCATGATCACCAATCTTAGATTTAAAACATACCTTATGATCCTCTCGTGTTGGTGATCATTAATCCATGCTCGGTTATGGATTTGGGCCTTGATTCATCCTTCAAATTGAAGCTTTTGAAGAACTAGGGTTTTGGGGCTCTTGAGAGCCCCTGATCGATCTATCCAGAACACACACGAAAGTGTGTGTGTGTGTGTGTGTGTGTGTGTTCTTTTTCTTTTAATAACCCAACTTTTCGTTAGTTCCACTTTAGCCCCTCGGGTTTTGCCTTTAAAACATAACTGACACTACCTTCATTATTTAATACTTTTGACCATACCCTTAACTAGGTTAAATAGCCTAGTTATTTATTTCATAACGTGTCACATAAGAACATACGACAATTATTAACATTCAGATTTTGGGGCGTTACAAGTCTACCACTCTTAAACAAGGTTTCGTCCCCGAAACCTTTCTCACTTTCATCGAACACACATTATCTTTTCTTCTAGTCCATCCATACGACCACTAGCCCATACTTTCCTGATCATTCTTTCCTATATCATTTTCATTTTCATTTACTTGACCTGTCACTAACTGGTCAATACACATACTCTTCCGTCCTTTAACATGATCCCTTCTTAATGGATCTAATATCTCCATCTCACCTCTAAAATTTACATTCTCTACATACTCTGTATAACATTTAACTTTTGTTTTGTTACCTCCACAAAACTACTATTTCATAGTCACACCTACGTGCTTAACTCAAACGTTAACCTTACTCTATTTTTTCTACAGTTACGTATACCTTGCATACTTTTATACTATCTTTAAATCATTTCGTTCGTTTCACATTACTATTGCTTTCACTTCATGCATTACTTAATTCACGTGTATAAATAGTTCATATATCTCCAATCAGGAGTTAAACATTTTACTAACCTCTTTTTCATTTCCCAAACCACGATCTTCAACCCAGATCGATCATCTTCTCCTCGAGTATTGGCCGTATAGGCCAGGTTTCATTCATTCGTATAATGAGCTTCCGCTCGTGCACGTCCTTTCACCAATACGATTGGTTTCATCATATCAATAGTTCTAACATTATCATCAACAACATCAGCGGTTAGCATATGTCATTCAAACATTCATTACACTAGGTGATTACCCACCTATAACCCTTCTACAATTTCCTACGTACCTGCTATAACATACCACACATTCTATTTCTTACATGCAATCCTTTCATTCAATTAACCATTTCGCCAACTGAAGTACACGCTCGTACTTCCTTCCATTCATGCTTACTTACGAAGACCTTATTACATCATTTCAATATTTCTTACTAAGCTTACCATTCCCGCCCATACTCAAGTTATTGTCCGGGTCACAGCCCGTCATCATTCTGACTTCTAAGAGTCAATAAAGAGGGTGTGTACGCAATCCCCAAACCAGGAGATTACGCAGGTTCCGATTAAGTTCTTAGTACGTGTTGTCACCCTTCAATAAAGAGGGTGTGTACGTGTTCCAAACCAGGAGATCACGCAGTTTCAGTTCAAATCCTTTACCCATTCCCAACCCCTGGGAATCCCATGCCTTGTAGAAAGTGTGAACTCACCTTGGTTTGCTCGGCAGGATTGTTTCACTTGTTTTAGTTATTAAACTGGCCACGCCCTATTATTATACCATTTAACATTAGGCTCATATTCAAGTGTGGTCACATTCACAAATGTATAACACATAGCACCTAGGAATCACATATTAACTATATCGTGTTTACATATTGCCTATCCAATACGTGAATCATTATACAATAATACACCACATTCCACAAGTAGCACCAAAATAATACCACGCAAATTATCGGATTATGCGACTCAATCAAAGTGTAACAGACGCTATTCTAGACCCACAGCCCTAACCCAAGGGTATAGTAGGGCCCCGAATCCGTTTAATGTTCACTGTGCGGCCCAAGAGATCCCCAACCCAATCCAATGTGTGTTTACAAAATGCCAGTTTTACATCCAAATCACAGCCCTAACCCAAGTGGATTGTCTCATAAGTATACACCACAATCGATTCCTTGTATTATTCAAATTCACCATCGATTAATGTGAACACTTTGGCAGACTATATCACATCTAATACTCATGCAAAACTTTAACAATTACACAAATATAATCAATCACATGTTCCCTGACAATTCACATTCACGTATGAACATAAGGGCTGACAACATAAGGTGATTCTTATCCACTTGGCTGCACATTCTAGGCATCTCACATGTATTATATGTAATTCATTCAAGGTAAACAACAATCCACCACCAACTGTCAATATATAACCTACAACCTATAATACTTTCCTACCTACCAATCTTATAGCATGTGATCACTCATCACTGCATAGCATCATCACAAAAAAAATATGAATATAATCAATCGACAGTTAACATCACATAACAAAATTCCCTATTATTTAAATAGATCATCATCACATATCACCATATAATCATATATACAATTCACGAACTAGAATTTATGATTACAATCTGCTTGTGTAACAGAACCATAGCAACAACTATAATACAAATCGAAATCACAAAGAACAATCCACTTATCATAGATAATCATAAGCATACATAAAGAAGAATCGAATAATACTTAACATAATAGGGATTTACTGACCGAGACCTTTGATTAACAGGATGACATCTTCACGAGGGGGGGGGGGGGGTTTCTGTCGTCGCAATCAAGGAGGAATAGAAGGGAACTAGGGTTGTAATTCTTGTATACGTGTTCAGAAAGTTATGGGCACCTCCACAACATTTTTACGTAATATAACATAAGGACATGTGGGCTCAAGGGGTGTGTGGGCTCGGTTTGCACTCCAATTGCTATGGGCCGAAGGATAGTCAAATAATTCATGTAATTTGTATTTAACACAAGTAATAAACAACATAAAACCAAACACATAACAACACAAACAGCTTAACACGAATCATGGTGCACAGTTTCAATGTATCAAACCACAAAACACAACATAAGGCAAGTAGCGTATAAAGAAGGAACCTTGGAAACTCGATTTGTCACATTATCCCCAACTTGAAAGAAATTTCGTCCCGAAATTTAGCACGTGGTTACTGAGGAAGCTAGTTGTGTTGCGTTGTATCCTGGTTTTCCTGGGGTGTCACATCATCCCCCCGTTGGTTTGGAATTTCGTCCCGAAATTCCGCAGTAGCTTCAGTCTCAGTAGTGGTTGCATTGTTTCTGAACAACTGGGGATACTTGAGTTTCATTTGATCTTCTCGTTCCCAGGTGAACTCTGGGCCTCGACGGGAGTTCCAACGAACTCAAACAAGAGGTATTCTAGTGTGCTTGAGGACCTTAACGTCTCGGTCCGTGATTTCAACTGGTTCCTCGACGAATCGCAACTGATCGTCGATAGTGAGCTCCTTCAAAGGAACTATGAGGGTCTCATCTGACAGACATTTCTTCAGATTTGACACGTGAAATACGTTGTGAACTCCACCGAGTTCTGCTGGTAGGTTCAGTTTGTAGGCCACTTTGCCTATTTTCTCTATGATTTCGAACGGTCCGACGTAACGCGGATTGAGTTTGCCTCGTTTGCCAAAACGAACTACACCTTTCCAAGGTGAGACTTTGAGTAGCACTCTATCCCCAACTTGGAATTCGAGTGGTTTCATTGTTTTCGCCATCAGCCGATTCCACAACAGGTTGGGTTTCAAGAAGCATCAGGGTTAAGCAAAACAGTGGCGAAGTGATTAGTCACCAAGAACACGTAGGCTACCATGTTGTTATAATCCCGGCGTCGCCCACGCCAATCCCTAATGTCCCTCTATGAGCATCATTTCCCGTGTTGTTGTACTCGTTGCGAGAATTTCCAGTACGGCCATCGTTCCCTTGGTTGTTGTCGTTGAATTTAACATTGGCCACTCCATGCCGTAAGGACTTTCACTTTCCATACTGTTGGTTACCATTACAAATACCTTGTTGTTGCCATGACCGTTGCCTCTCATGCAGTTGTTTGAAACGAAGCTCTACGACTCTTCACCATCAAGGTCCATCTTTTCACATTCTGAGCCACGTCCTAACGCGTTACTCACTGTGCTGGCAGTCACACCTTCCATACTACCATCAACTGTCCTCACTTATGCCCCGATTGATTCATAAGAGTTGACTCCCATGAGTTGCTGACGAGGGTTAAGGATTCGTTTGAAGCCAATTCGCTGGTGCTCATTGCCGGTAATCAGGGTCGTCAAAGTACTGAGGTCGATAATGTGCTACGCTCATCCTCCTGTCCGTCGTCGTTGCAAGTGGTTCGGGTAATACTCAGTATGTTGCGGGAGTGTTGCAGAAGTGATCGCACTTCAGAATCTGAGGCGTCAATACATGAGTTCCGACAAACGAAGAGGAAAAAAAAGAAAGGTATCGATCGGTCATTCGACGCTGCGACATCCTACTCAGGGACGTTCGTATAAGCACCTAACATTCTACACGGTTCGCTAGGTGTTCAGATGGGTGTTCAGGTAATACTCGATAGCATCGAGATTCGAAAGGATCCAGAGATGAATGAAAAGTTCACATTCTAATAGGGGACAATCACTGCTATGACCCCTATAGGTTTGTTGTGTTTCACATCGGTCAAATAACGGAACGGAACCCCTTTTCCACTTGTCAAGGCTCACTGGGACTCGCATGCACCCCACATTATTATTATGTGTGCACCCACAATAATATTTCGATTTGCATGCTCATCTCAGTTCCTCCTAACTCATGTCAAATGGTTCCTCAAACTCAGATGTCAAACGGAGGTCGTCAATGTAATAAGATCACAAAAACCTAAGGCCTATGGCATACTATCAACGCATCATAAGGTGAGCAAGCAATCCATGCCATCTTGCTATAGTGACGAGTGTGTGTTCATGTGTTTCGTCATAAACAAATGTGTACTGTCACATCAAAGGAAACATGGGTGAGAGAGGTTCGCGAAAGTGCGATGACAGAAGAGAGTAAGCACACAAGTGTTTTCAAACAATAGTTGTGTACGTTTTATCTAAGCATATCACGAGCAAAGTTCTATGTAACTACCAAGTAGGCAATATAAACATAAATCATATCACCTATAGTGTGGAGTCTTGCACGTGGAGCGAAGCGTCGTTGTGGATCGTTGAGCACTGTACAGGTTATAGTCTGGTTTTAAAAAGAAAACTTTTCCCCCTTTTTAAAACCAAGTTCACTATAACCAATGGCTCTGATACCAATCTGTCACACCCCCCAAAATCCACACGCGGAGTATCACCGCTTGGAGGCGTGACTGACCAGGATCAAGCCACCAATCATATTGAACATAACAAGTAAGTAAAAGTCAACCACACAATATGAATGGTGTTTCAACTCAAAAACATAGTTAAGTGTTTAGCGGAAGCATAATTGTAAAACCCAATGTATGTAGTAAGTACGAAATAAAGAAATGTTTCTAACATGGCACACACTGCCATGTCCCACAATAACTGCGCCTCCCTGTGCAAGCTCCATGAGTACCTAACGACCTGCAAGGCATGTAGCAACGAATCAACAACAAAGTTGAGCGAGTTCACAGTTGGTGTTCATTGTTAAGTTGTTTCAAAAACCAGGAATTCATTTGTAAGTTGTAAGTTAATCAGTTTACCCTGTTTCCCAAACATATCCATAGTTGGTGGGGGCTTCCCCATGTTAACCACTAGACCCGTTTACCATATCGACCACTGACTAAAGTAAGTTGGTGCCCTGACGTCAATGTCTATCATCATTGACTAGTTCCTAGATCCATTAGTTCACGCCCGTCCTCTGCGGCACGGTGTGAGGCTTGTCAAACCTAAATAGCGCTATCTAACTAATGACCCGCTCGCCATTGGCCCGGCGATTAAGTCGATATAAAAAGGAGGGACTTCATGATAGAGAGTTTTGGTCTAGTATCAGTGTTGTCACCCTTCAATAAAGAGGGTGTGTACGCAATCCCCAAACCAGGAGATTACGCAGGTTCCGATTAAGTTCTTAGTACGTGTTGTCACCCTTCAATAAAGAGGGTGTGTACGTGTTCCAAACCAGGAGATCACGCAGTTTCAGTTCAAATCCTTTACCCATTCCCAACCCCTGGGAATCCCATGCCTTGTAGAAAGTGTGAACTCACCTTGGTTTGCTCGGCAGGATTGTTTCACTTGTTTTAGTTATTAAACTGGCCACGCCCTATTATTATACCATTTAACATTAGGCTCATATTCAAGTGTGGTCACATTCACAAATGTATAACACATAGCACCTAGGAATCACGTATTAACTATATCGTGTTTACATATTGCCTATCCAATACGTGAATCATTATACAATAATACACCACATTCCACAAGTAGCACCAAAATAATACCACGCAAATTATCGGATTATGCGACTCAATCAAAGTGTAACAGACGCTATTCTAGACCCACAGCCCTAACCCAAGTGTACAGTAGGGCCCCGAATTCGTTTAATGTTCATTGTGCGGCCCAAGAGATCCCCAGCCCAATCCAATGTGTGTTTACAAAATCCCAGTTTTACATCCAAATCATTCAACCAAATTAATTAAGTCAAGTCTCATAAGTATACACCACAACCGATTCCTTGTATTATTCAGATTCACCATCGATTAATGTGAACACTTTGGCAGACTATATCACATCTAATACTCATGCAAAACTTTAACAATTGCACAAATATAATCAATCACATGTTCCCTGACAATTCACATTCACATATGAACATAAGGGCTGACAACATAAGGTGATTCTTATCCACTTGGCTGCACATTCTAGGCATCTCACATGTATTATATGTAATTCATTCAAGGTAAACAACAATCCACCATCAACTGTCAATATATAACCTACAACCTATAATACTTTCCTACCTACCAATCTTATAGCATGTGATCACTCATCATTGCATAGCACATCACAAAAAAATATGAATATAATCAATCGACAGTTAACATCACATAACAAAATTCCCTATTATTTAAATAGATCATCATCACATATCACCATATAATCATATATACAATTCACGAACTAGAATTTATGATTACAATCTGCTTGTGTAACAGAACCATAGCAACAACTATAATACAAATCGAAATCACAAAGAACAATCCACTTATCATAGATAATCATAAGCATACATAAAGAAGAATCGAATAATACTTAACATAATAGGGATTTACTAACCAAGACCTTTGATTAACAGGATGACATCTTCACGAGGGGGGGGGGGGTTTCTGTCGTCGCAATCAAGGAGGAATAGAAGGGAACTATGGTTGTAATTCTTGTATACGTGTTCAGAAAGTTATGGGCACCTCCACAACATTTTTACGTAATATAACATATGGACATGTGGGCTCAAGGGGTGTATGGGCTCGGTTTGCACTCCAATTGCTATGGGCCGAAGGATAGTAAAATAATTCATGTAATTTGTATTTAACACAAGTAATAAACAACATAAAACCAAACACATAACAACACAAACGGCTTAACACGAATCATGGTGCACAGTTTCAATGTATCAAACCACAAAACACAATATAAGGCAAGTAGCGTATAAAGAAGGAACCTTGGAAACTCGAGTTGTCACAAAGACGAACAGGTCGACCAGGACGGAGTGCCGTCCGATCGGACTGTTGTTCGAACGGACAACCACCCGAACGACCGGTCACCCGATCGACTTGTATCCTGGTCCCCACACCTAACTATCATTCAAACTTCAAAGGTTTTGGAACACCGAACGGATTGCCGTCCGATCGGGTTACCACCCGATCGACCGACCATCCGACTATGTGATGTTTTGGAACTTTATACTTAAACAAAATTTTCAACGTGTTCAATGCACCTGTATTGCCACCCGATCGAACAACCGTCCGATCGAGTGACAACTGCTGTGAACTTGTTCTCGCTGAAGTACCCAACCTATCGGACTATCGCCCGATCGAACGGTCGTTCGACCTGAAAGGTAGAGATACTTCTATGTTTTTTAATTGCTACAACGAAAACTTCAGAAGTCAAACCATCATACACAAACAATCCACTCGAAAGGCCAACCGACCGGATGGCCATCCGAGCGGACTGACAACCGAATGACCGGCTGTCCGGTCGGACTACCATCTGATCGAACTGCTGTCCGAACCACTAACACTTGTATCATTTTGCGCGTCGCTTATTGTTACGCTATCGTTCTGATCAGGCTAACCCTACTCTCTAGCGCTCCCTTCAATCCATCAATCGCTGTGAGTATACTCGATCCCTTTTTGCTTTACGCATTTTTGGGTGTTACATACGTTACTTATTCTAAATCACATCGAACACACTACGCAATACTTTTAACGCTAACCGTTACCGCCTGTTATACGTGACTTAATGAATGCTTGTTTGTTATGTTTACACATGGAATGCTGTCTACCTGCCCTAGCAACGATAGTACTATAGTTTGGACTCAGCACCTGTTCACTCAGGGGTTGTTAAGGACAATTAGTTACATGGCTTACAGTGGTGAGTGTGTATCGCGAACTGCCTTGGGCAGTCAACCCGTAGTCATTGGTATCGATAGGTTCATGTCGATAACTAACATGCCTCATTTTACACTGTGTACATGCTGGTTATGCGTAACGATTTCGAACTCTATATGCTATTATCAAACTTGTATGCTCACCTTTTACACTATGTGTATTGACTTTTACTTTAACGTATGTGACAGGTTCTTAGGATGCTTATTTGTTTACCTTGATGTGAAATCGAGGCTAGGAAAGACCTAGGTCAACAATAAACAATTGTCTGTATTAAAAATCTGAGTTGTTGGAACAGAACAATTTGACTAGATCTTTTCTGTAATAATTGTATTATCATTTATGAAATGGTATGGGGCGTGTTACTTTAAATACTTGGTAAATATAGTTGTTATGGAAACTTCTGTATAATCTGTTTCGCTCAGTGCCATGCTCCGATGTTTCTGCCATCGGTTGGGGTGTGACAGATTGGTATCAGAGCCATAACTATAGGGAATTAGACAAGACTCGACCTAGTCCGGGTCGACGTCTTAAAAATAACCTAGTCTATAGTTAGGAACCAACAGACCGACCTGTGCATATCCGGTAGGGATTATGTACGAGCTCATTATTACTTCTCGCCTACACTACATTATCACTGCAGTTTGGTTTTCAAAACAAACGAGCAATTAGGCCGAGATTAGGTGTGAAAACCGCAAACTCTCGACTAAATTGCTTGTTTGCCCCGCATTTTACCTATAAACACGAGAATTTGCGTTGAAACAGGAGTGAGATCCATACTTTGACGCATAATTCTAGGGCTGTAAACGAACCAAACGTTCGACGAATAGTTCGTGAACCGTTCGGCGGGAAGTTCGTTTGTGTTCGTTCGTTTATTAAACAAACGAACACAAACAAGAAATTTCGTTCGTTTAGTTAAATGAACAAACATGAACAGAGATCGTGTTCGTTCGTTTATGTTCGTGAACGTTCAGTAACGTGTTCGCATGTGTTTGATAGTTCGTTAGTGTTTTTAGTTTTTATATTTATTTGAATATATCATAAGTCTGACAAATTAAATATTTAATAAGTGTTAGTCTATTATATATTATGTTCATAGACGATTATCTGCATTCGTTTATTTCCATTTGTGTTCATGAACATTAGCTTGTGCTCATTTGTGTTCGTCAACGTTCGTTGCCTAAAATTAACAAACAAACACAAACGAACACGAACATGTTCATTTCCTTAACAAACAAACACAAACATAAAATCCCGTTCGATAAGCGTTCATGAACGGTTCGCGAACACATATATTTTTTAACAAACGAACACGAACAAGGTCTTGTTCGTGTTCGTTCGGTTCGTTTATAGGCCTACATAATTCTCTTATATTTTAACAAAACAGGAAAAAGGTTGTTAAGTTAGGGGTGAAACCCGAACCTTGACGACTTGTTCCGCCCTATTTTGTTTTACAAAACTCTCACCAAGGTCTCGACGGACTCCAACGACTTGACATCACACCGAAACTGAAGGGATACGTGTCATTCACCCAAGAATCAAGGTGAAAGCACAGTCCCGAAGGTCAAAGTGTGCTCAGAAGGTCCCTGTGAATAGTTGAATCACCTTGACTATATAGCCGTAGACGACCTACTTCTAGATTTTTATGTGTTTCGATTCTGAGCTCGCTACTGCCGACTCTGATATTTGTCAATTTTATGTGAATTTTATGTGTTTTATGTGACTTTACCTGCTATGCGTTATGATTTTTGATGATTTATTCGCTTCTCGCCTTCACTTTGATCGACACACACGACTCGCACTGCTCATCTACCTCAAAACGCTGACAAATCGCTAAATCATGGACGACTTTGTGCTATGTTATACGCTATGCTATATGCGATCGCTATTCTCGAACGCTCGCAGGCTTTGAATGATAGGTTTCTGTATTCTGAGGTAGTCAGAAGTTTCTGTGTGTTTTGGATACCTCCTGTGCTTAAGTGCTTCTGTGATTCTGTGTCTTATGTGCTCTTTTGTGCTTTTGTGCCTTACGTGATTATGTGCTTCTGTGAATCTGTGATTATGTGCTTACGTGATTATACGCATTCCTGAGCTTTAGTAGTATTAGGCGTGGGAGGTGAGATTCGATTATATTGTGTTGAGTCCTGTGGCGATGTCTGTTGTAGACAATGTCGTCATCTGGATCTCGCGCTACCCGAGACGCCCGCCGAAAGCAAGCAGACAAACGCCTCGCTGCCATGATTACTAAGCAAATGGCAAAGATCGTACGCCAAGTTGTCAGTGAACTGTACGAAAACATGAGCAAATCGTCAGAAGAATCCCGGACCGAGAGTCCCAAACCTGCTTTCAGCTTCAAACAATTCAAGGCATGTGGACCGAAAGAGTTCATCGACGAAGAAGTCCCTACGGCTTTGTTTCAATGGTTTGACTCAATCAAAGTCACCCTGCGACAAAGCGGATGTCCTGATAATCTCCGCACACTGAACGCGACCGACGTCTTCCAGTCCCTCACTCTAGACTAGTGGACGGCCGAAAGGAACAAGCGTGGAAATGATGCAGCCTATGGTCTGCCATGGGACGAGTTGAAGAACGTTATGCTCGAAGAGTTCTGCCCTCCCCCATGAGCGCCAAAAGCTGGAGGATGAGTTCTGGCACATTAAGTAGAAAGAAGGTGACAACGCTGCCCTGACTGATCGTTTCAAGCAGCTCAGCATCATATGTCCCGATCAAGTGAAGACGCCCGACATGACAATCAAGAAGTACATTCGAGCTCTACCCGATTGTGTTGCAGATTTTGTACATGCCACAAAGCCAGCAACGATCGAAGAAACTTACTTGCTTGCCGCTGAAATCAACGACAAGCGAGTAAAAGCTGGTTTTTAAGATAAAACTTCGAAGAACCTGCATTAAGTCACCGCCGCACCATCCACTGAAACCACCGCCGCTCAATCGTCAAAGTCCTCACGCCGCAAGAAGAAGAAGAACAACAACAGCTCTAGCAACAAGAACTGTGCTGTCACTACCACTGCTGCTCCACTTCAAGCCGTACCGGCTCAGCAGCAATCTCAGCACCGACCAGCACCAGTTACCTATGCACCGCCTGCAAAGCGTGCATACACTGGCCCTCACCCTGCCTGCCCGACATGCACTTATCATCACCCGGTGGGTCTAGCTTTCCGTTTTTGCGCGCACTACAACATGTACGACCACTTCACCACCAACTGCCGTACTGGTCCCCGCCAAGCACCGATTCAAGCCACTGCTCATCAAGCTCTGCTTCCAGCTCCGCAAGGCCAACAAGCAGCTCAGGCACCCGCGATCAACGCCAGAGTCTGCTTCGCGTGTGGTGATCCCAACCACTTCGCGGACATGTGCCCGAACAGGGTTGTGAAACAAGAGCCTCAGCAGCAGCAACAGCAGCAGCAGCCTCAACAGCAACAAGCCGTCCGCGCCAGAACCTTCAACATCAATGTGCGCCAAGCCCAGGCTGACAACAACGTGGTCAATGGTATGTTCCTTGTGAATGGTATTTATGCATCTTGTTTGTTTGATACTGGAGCCGATAATTGCTTTGTGTCGTTTGAATTCGAGAAGCTCCTTAGTCGTAAGCGCTCCCATCTCCCCTCGACGTTCGATGTTGAAGTCGCTACCGGAAGAACTGTTGCCGTTAATTCTGTTCTCCGTAATTGTACTCTTGAGCTCAACAATCACATCTTCCCAATTGACCTTATTCCGATGCAACTCGGAAGTTTTGACGTCATAGTAGGCATGGACTTTCTTCGCGAAAACCATGCTGAAGTTGTGTGCTTCGATAAGATGATTCGATTCTCGCTCGCGAATGGTGATTTATTGTGTGTTTATGGTGAAACTGCTTCGAAAGGTCTCAAACTCATGTCGTGTGTCCAAGCTAGCAAGTATCTCCGCAAGGAATACAGAGCTTTCTTGGCTAACATTGTAGTAGCGGAGAAGGAAAAGAAAGGAAAGACAGAAGTGAAAGACGTTCCTGTGGTTCGTGAATTTCCTAATGTGTTCCCTGATGATCTTCCCGGACTTCCGCCAAGTCGTGATATCGACTTCCGTATCGACCTCATTCCTGGAGCCAACCCTATTGCCAAAGCTCCTTACCGACTCGCTCCCTCCGAAATGCGTGAACTCTCGAGTTGGCCCCAGGAATTACTTGAGAAAGGCTTTATTCGCCCGAGCACCTCTCCTTGGGGGGCGCCAGTCCTTTTTGTTAAAAAGAAGGATGGGTCGTTCAGGATGTGCATCGACTATCGGGAATTGAACAAGTTGACTATCAAGAATCGTTATCCCCTGCCTCACATTGATGATTTGTTTGATCAGCTACAAGGTGCTACGTGTTTCTCCAAGATCAATCTACGCTCAGGCTATCACCAACTACGCATTCAAGAGGAAGATATACCCAAAACCGCTTTCCGCACTCGATAAGGCCATTATGAATTTGTTGTTATGCCTTTTGGTTTAACCAACGCACCCGCGGTTTTCATGGATCTAATGAATCGCGTGTGTAAACCTTATCTCGACCGCTTAGTCATCGTGTTCATCGATGATGTCTTGATCTATTCCAAGTCGAAAGCCGAACACTCGCAACATCTACGTTTGGTTCTCGAGCTACTCCAAGGGAATCGACTCTATGCCAAGTTCTCCAAGTGCGAATTTTGGCTAGAGGAGGTTCAATTCTTCGGACACATTGTCAATAGTTAAGGTATTCATGTCGATCCCGCGAAGATTGAAGCTATTAAGAGTTGGATTACACCTAAGAACCGGTCTGAAGTCCGTTCTTTTCTCGGATTAGCGGGCTATTATCGTCGATTTATTGAAGGATTCTCAAAAATTGATGTGCCACTTACCGCTCTCATGCATAAAGACAAGCCTTTTGTTTGGGGAACTGAACAAGAGTCTGCTTTCCAAACCCTCAAGCACATGCTCTGCAATGCTCCTATCCTCACTTTACCCGACGGAAACGACGACTTCATCGTCTATTGTGATGCCTCGAACCTTGGTATCGGTTGTGTCCTCATGCAACGGGGCAAGGTCATTGCTTACGCATCTCGTCAGCTCAAAATCCACGAGAAGAACTATACAACCCATGATCTCGAGCTAGGCACAGTTGTTTTTGCATTAAAGATTTGGCGACACTACCTGTATGGTACCAAGTGTACGATCTTCATCGATCATAGGAGCCTACAACATATCTTTGATCAAAAGGAACTTAATATGTATCAACGCCGATGGGTAGAACTTCTCAACGATTACGATTGTGAGATTCGTTATCACCCAGGAAAAGCAAATGTTGTTGCCGACGCCCTCAGCAGACGGAACTATCTACTCAGCATTCGTGATGTCCAAGCCCAATACGATCTCGAAACCCTCATCCGCGAAGCCCAGCATGCATGTTTCAATGAACGCACTTTGAGTAAGGAAAGAATCTATCACGATGGAGCCCAGCTTGTAAATAAGTCGAATGGGATATTCCACTTTTTGGACCGAATTTGGATCCCTAAACAGACCAATTTGCGACAGATGTTGATGGACGAAGCCCACAAATCCCGATATTCTATTCATCCCGGTGCCAACAAGATGTACCAGGACCTTCGCTACAAGTACTGGTGGCCGGGCATGAAAAGGGATATCGCTCTCTACGTTGGAAAGTTCCTGACTTGCTCAAAGGTCAATGCTGAACACCAAAGACCCTCTGGCTTACTCGAACAACCCCCGATCCCTATGTGGAAGTGGGAAAGTATAGCCATGGACTTTATAACGAAACTTCCGCGCACGCCATCAGGTCACGACATCATCTGGGTTGTTGTTGACCGCTTGACCAAATCATCTCACTTTTTGCCAATACGGGAAGAGTACAAGGTAGAACGATTAGCCCGAATCTACACCAATGAGATCATTTGTCGACATGGGACGCCTCGCGACATCATCTCTGACCATGATGCTCGGTTTACCTCGTGACTGTGGGAAACGTTTCAAGCGGCTCTCGGTACTACGCTTAATCTGAGTACCACATTCCACCCTCAAACCGACGGTCAGACTGAGAGAACGATCCGTACTCTTGAAGACATGCTCCGTTCGTGTGTCATAGATTTCGGTGGTAATTGGGATGCTTACCTACCGTTGGTCGAATTCTCGTATAACAACAGTTATCATTCTAGCATTCAAATGGCACCATTCGAGGCTTTATACGGAAGAAGATGTCGATCGCCTATTGTGTGGCACGAGATCGGTCACTCGCAATTAACCGGTCCTGAGCTATTGCAAGAAACGACCGACAAAGTCCTCCAAATAAGAGACAACTTGCTGAAAGCTCGGAGTCGTCAGAAAAGTTACGCCGATAGACGACGCAAGCCCCTTGAATTTGACGTTGGCGACTACGTACTCCTAAAGGTATCACCTTGGAAGGGTGTGGTCAGATTCGGCAAGAAAGGGAAACTAGCACCTCGATATGTTGGACCTTTTAAGATTCTAGAAAGGATCGGAAAAGTCGCCTACAGACTCGAACTACCGGAGGAACTTAGTAATGTCCACCCGACTTTCCATGTGTCGAACCTCCGAAAGTGCCTGGCTGAGCATGATTTAATTGTACCTCTCGATGACCTCCAAGTAAACGAAACACTACACTTCGTGGAGAAGCTTGTTGAAATCATGGACCGCCAAACCAAGCAGCTCCGACGCTCGCACATTCCTATTGTGAAAGTCCGATGGGAAGGAAAACGAGGCGCAGAGTTTACTTGGGAACTCGAAAGCGACATGAAGGCGAAGTAACCACAGTTGTTTGTTACGGCTTTGACCTAATTTTGGGACGAAATTCCCTCAACTAGGGGAGGCTGTAACACCCCGTGTTTCTGAAGTCAAAGTCAAAGTCAAGATTGAAGTCAAAGGAAGAAAAGATTGCTAATTGCGATCTGCCTCCCCTTGCTCAATTCATGTGTTGACTTCTTTGACTTGTAATTAGTCTATTTTGTTATCGCTTTAGTTGTGTTATGTGGAGTAACTATTAATAATTGCATAGTAACCGTTGTTTATCGCATGTTTAATCGATTTATCGCTTATCGCAATCGCACTCGCAACTCGAATTACGCATTTTGGTTATTATTATACGTGTGTGTGTACCTTATGTGTTACTTGTGCATGTTTATTTATAATTTGTTGTGGTGATCAATCGAAACTCAATCGCAATCGAATCGCAAACGCTAAACGAATATGAAATAAGGATGCTTGTATGTTGATATAGTAGTTGGGATTAAAAGTAATTTGACTAGGAAACTCTATCGCATCGCAACGCTCGCAATTGCAAATCGAAACGACAGGACTTGTCACACCAAACACTCGAATCAGATGGCCGATCGACTAGGAGACCGGCCGATCGACCAGCCGCTTGATCGACCAGCTGTTCGATCGGGCTGCCAACCGATCGACCAGCCCCTCTCCTTCCTTTCCTTTTTGGGAAACCCTATAAATACCCACTGTCACCATCATACTTTCCACTTTTGGCAACTCTCATCCGACCAGCTCGTTCTCCCCACTTTTCCTCAGATTTCTCGCGATTCTTGTAAGTTTTTCGTCCTAAATCTAGTACTTTCTTAATCTACACACACTCCTACACCTTTCTATCTTTTAAATCTTAACTTTTAACCATGAAATCACTAGATTTGAGGTGTTCTAGGATGATGTCATCATGGTGTTCTTAGGAACTTCATGTTTTGGCTTCAATCCACCAAGAACAACTTAGATCTGAACGATTTCCATACAAACAAACAAAGATCTTGCATAGATCTAAACACATTCAAGGTGAAAAAGGATTGAAAGATGGTTTCTAACTTTCTTTCAATTCTTTTACACTCAATGCCTCAAAACCGATAGAATCGGAGCTTGTCCTAACCTTCCACTCTTGCATGTTGATGCGTTGTTTCAAGATCTGGATTCTATCCACGTGATTACCGATTTCGGGTTAAACATGGAACACCGTCTCGAATAGTTAACCGGCCGGATTTGCGTGAGTCCTGTCCAATCAGGTTACTAAGTCGTGATGAGGTTTCTGTTGTCTAATGCGTTATCAAAACATCTCGATAAAACGACAAACTACCAGAGTGACCAAGGAAGAAGACAAACAGGTCGACCAGGACGGAGTGCCGTCCGATCGGACTGCTGTCCGAACGGACAGCCACCCGAACGACCGGTCACCCGATCGACTTGCATCCTGGTCCCCACACCTAACTATCATTCAAACTTCTAAGGTTTTGGAACACCGAACGGATTGCCGTCCGATCGGGTTACCACCCGATCGACCGACCATCCGACTATGTGATGTTTCGGAACTTTATACTTAAACAAAATTTTCAACATGTTCAATGCACCTGTATTGCCACCCGATCGAACAACCGTCCGATCGAGTGACAACTACTGTGAACTTGTTCTCGCTGAAGTGCCCAACCTATCGGATTATCGCCCGATCGAACGGTCGTTCGATCGATCGACCTGAAAGGTAGAGATACTTCTATGTTTTCTAATTGCTACAACGAAAACTTTAAAAGTCAAACCATCATACACAAACAATCCACTCGAAAGGCCAACCGGCCGGATGATCATCCGAGCGGACTGACAACTGAACTACCGACTGTCCGATTGGACTACCATCCGATCGAACTGCTGTCCGAACCACTAACACTTGTATCGTTTTGCTCGTCTCTTATTGTTATGATATCGTTCTGATCAGGCTAACCCTATTCTCTAGCGCTCCCTTCATTCCAGCAATCGCTGTGAGTATTCTCGATCCCTTTTTGCTTTACGCACTTTTGGGTGTTACATACGTTACTTATTCTAAATCACATCGAACACACTATGCAATACTTTTAACGCTAACCGTTACCGCATGTTATACGTGACTTAATGAATGCTTGTTTGTTATGTTTACACATGGAATGTTGTCTACCTGCCTTAGCAACGATAGTACTATAGTTTGGACTCAGCACCTGTTCACTCAGGGGTTGTTAAGGACAATTAGTTACATGGCTTACAGTGGTGAGTGTGTATCGCGAACTGCCTTGGGCAGTCAACCCGCAGTCATTGGTATCGATAGGTTCATGTCGATAACTAACATGCCTCATTTTACACTGTGTACGTGTTGGTTATGCGTAACGATTTCGAACTCTATATGCTATTATCAAACTTGTATGCTCACCTTTACACTATGTTTATTGACTTTTACTTTAACGTATGTGACATGTGCTTAGGATGCTTATTTGCTTACCTTGCTGTCAAATCGAGGCTAGGAAAGACCTAGGTCAACAATAAACAATTGTCTGTATTAAAAATCTGAGTTGTCGGAACAGAACAATTTGACTAGATCTTTTCTGTAATAATTGTATTATCATTTATGACATGGTATGGGGCGTGTTGCTTTAAATACTTGGTAAATATAGTTGTTATGGAAACTTCTGGACAATCTGTTTCGCTCAGTGCCATGCCCCGATGTTTCCGTCATCGGTTGGGGTGTGGCAGTTAAAATGATTAAACTGATAACATAAGAATGACGTTATCGGATAATGGACTAAGTAATTAAACGAGTAGTAGAGCTACATCGAGTAATTATTAACGTTGATAGGCGGTTGACTTTAAAAAGTCAAACCGACCAAGTACATGATCGAATGATAAATTCGACATAAGAAGCGTAGGATGGAGTAGTCGTAAATGATTATGACTAACCTAACCATCTTACAATTTCAATGATAGTTTGACGCTTGGCAAGCTAGGTGAAAGCTTGGAAAGGAAGCGGGTCAAACGAATCAAGAGAGAAGGAAAAGCATAATCTGGATGCAAGGTAAGTTATAACTTACAACATTCTTAAATTATAGAATATCCTCTTATTGTATCAACTACGAATAAGACAAGTTAACAATCAAGATATAATGTTCCGACGTGTAGTCGTACGGAACAAGATAACCAAAGATTAGGATAAACCATGTGTAAGGGTTAAAAAGGACTAATACGGATACTTAGTCATGCAATGACTAATAAATATAGAACTTTTAATGGTTACCTTATAAGGTAAACCAAAACAAACAATAATGGTAAAACGGTAATTTGGTCATGCATTGACCTTGACCGTTAGTTTTTTTTTCTAAAGACACTTAGGACGTAAGCCATAATAGGCCAAAAAGTGTTAAGAAATGAACTATAAGTAAAATGACTGCACGGTGTAAACCGGAGCGAGTCATATAGACGAGATGGTAATAAATGTCATCTCGCCAATATAATCGGTCATTTTGACCAAACGGGTCAAAAGGTGAAGATATCACCTTTGACAATATCGACTAACGGTTGTCGAGTTGTATGATTATAGGAATAAATATCGAGCGGATATTTACGTCGCTATTACCTAGTGGCTATTAAAGCAAGGTATTGAAATGGGTCAATATAACGATCCGAGCCATGTAAGCATAATAGAATAACCCTCATTTAAAACATAAGGTTTAATGAGAGTTAAACAGAGTCTAAAATGGATATTGGGTTACTTTGTTAGGTAAACCGAATGTTACAAATGTTGATCATTTCGTTTGGAAAGCATTTTGACTTTCCAAACAAAATCATAGCTAAAAAGAGGGTTTGTGAGTTAAACATGTTTATAAAATCCCTCATCGTTAATGAAGGGCTAAAATAGACCAAAACGCCCTTATAAGTTAAACTGAACAAACAACCCTTAAAGGTTGTTTGGAAATGAGTTTTATGGTTGGATAAATATTTAGAATAAGTATAGAAATCGAAAGATGTAAATCTTTAGTCAAATGACTATATTTGAGTCTTTGCCGTAAACTAATGATTCGAGGGGTAAAAATCGGGTTATATAGATCACCACATTAAACCCACCATAAATACAATTGTGGTGGAAAATTTTATGATAAGAAATGTGGTAATGCAATGCTAGAAGCAATTGAAAGCGATTTTAAGCTTGAAAGCGCTTAAATACCCTTAACGGGTCAAAATAAGCACTTGGGCGTAAACGGGTTTTAAATACGTAAGAAACCCGTGACTTGAACCTAATATGATAAGAGATATTGAAATTATGAATTTCATGAGTTTAGGGAGCAAACAAACCTGCTTTGTTTGATAAAAATATGAACGAGTCAAAACTTTGAAAAAAGGATATTAAGCCGAAGGCTTAAAAGTTCATAATTTTGTTAATCCGGATGTCGGATGTTAACTCCATATGATGGAGAATCAAATTACGATCACGTAGGAAGAAACAAATCGAAAATCGGATGAATAATGAATGAGTTATGTCCGTTTTCGTAAGAATAAGAATTTCTGGAACAATGCAGGACTGAAACAAACCTTTATGCCGAAATAGGGCCCTCGCGTCACACGACGGAGAATTCCATTTGGAGTCGCGGCATGCGATAGGCGTCTCGGCACGCGACAGTGAACCTGAGATCTCGTCGCGGCACGCGACTGGTGTTAAAGTCAGCAAAGGCTGCTGAAACTCATTGTTGTTGTTCGTTTCGACTCGCGAACTTGGTTGGACATGTTTTAAACGCTAAATGACTAACTCATTTCATGTTTTATGAAATGTAGGTATAATGTACGGTACCGGACGGCGATCAAGCTCAACAAAGAACCGAACACAATCAAGAATCAAGCTTCCGCGAAATGTTTCGTCGTCATGTTTTAAACGACGATATCAGTATATGATGTTGAATTGTTGTAAATCTTAAAAAGGTTTTTAACAAACTCGTATTTTCAATTGTATTTGTAATCGATAATATACAATTATAGTCGATGTTTGTATGTAAATCATATAAATCAATTAAGGGTCTTACATTAATGTTTAATTGATTATGTCACAAATAAAGTAAATGAAAATAAAATTAGTATATGTCAAAAATTAGATTTGTAATTTTCATTAGACATTCTTATGTGGATTTAATTAATAATTAATTATTATAAAATTATGTTCTAAGTTAACAATTTACATGTGACGAATATTTTTTTTTAATAATTAATGTTTAATTGATTATGTCACAAATGAGTAAATAAAAAAATTAATAATATTAAAATAGAATAAGATACTTTTTCATACTTTATAAAACAATTCTTTATCTAGAGTCATTGGTGGATTTGGATAGGAAAAAATTGGTTTGGTGAAATATGATATTCACAACAATATCCAACTTTGTATTCTTTCATTTTCTGTAGGTAGTAGATTTATAATTGCAATTTTAAATTAACTTAATTGTGCTAAAAAGATATTTCAAAGACTTGATAAACATTAATTGAATTCATATTTATCAATTACATAAAGAAAATTAATGGCCAATTGGAAAAAAAAAGTTTTGAAATTTAGCTTAACATAATTTAGAAAACTTCCATGTCAAATTACATTTTTTGAAAAAAACATATCTTTACGATTGTTTGTGTTAATACATTACGTTTTATATTATTAACTCGTGTAATATACTAGTCTTTTTAAAGACATAACTTTTACCTTTTTATTCATATTATAATAAATGATTCCAAAAAAATTGTCAATTATGACCGTCATAATCACTCTTCCACATATATCTTTTATACTAATTAGTTTAATAATATAAAAGAATGTAGCTCTATCTCTATATCTATTCTTATCTTTCTCTTCTCTATATATATCTTTATCCTCTATTTCTATACCAAATAAATAAAAAACTTAGGGGAAACATGACACAACTATATTTCGTCTAAAGCGTATACTAATTTAACTTCCATGGGAATCTATATCTGTTTCAAATTTACCCTATTTCCTATTCAATAATACATTTAATGTATTACTTATTTCATTTTCATCAACATCATACGTTTTCATTATTTGTTATTGAGTAAATTGTCATTTTAGTCCCTAAAGTTTGTCCAAATTTGCCATTTTAGTTCAAATAGTTTTTTTCCCCTCTAGAGCCCTGATTTTTCTCATTTGTTGCCATTTTGATCACATTGCCCAACTCCATCCAAAAACCCCATTTTTAACCAGGGGTATTTTGGGGATTATCTTTATAAATGTTTTCACTTGCAATTTTGATCCATTCTTTTACTCCAGTATATAAACATGTTTATCCTTTTTAAAACCCTATTTCACCATAACCTTCCATCTTCTTTCATCTTATCCTCCAAATTAATCAAGTAATCCTACATAATCACACAATTCCTCAATCGACGATTGAAAGCAACAACAATATGGAATGCTCAGCCTCCCGGTTCAACCTTTAATCCCGACGTTGGTTATGGTATGTGCTAAAACCAGTGTTGCAAAAATCGGCCTAGGCGGCCGATTAATCGGCGCCTAGGCGCTAGGCGGCTAGTTACTGACTAATTTTGAGCTAGTCGGCCAATTAATCGGAGTCGGTCAAAGTCGGTCAAAATCGGTCCTAGGCGGTCCTAGGCGGTCAAAAATCGGATTAATCGGCCTATATTAATCGGTTAAAATCGGTCAAAATCGGTCCCAGGCGGTCCCAGGCGGTCCTAGGCGGTCAAAATTGGTCAGAATCAGTCAAAATCGGTCAAAATCGAACCATACTATCTGAAACTTGAAGTATTTATGTGAATTTTGAAGTATTATTTTTATATTATTGGGTATATATATATAATTTTGAAAAAATACATATAAAAATCCCAATCCGATTAATCCCGATTAATCCCGATTAATCCCGATTAATCCCTAGGCGGTACCTCACCGCCCGACTAGCGCCTAGCGCCTTCTACAACACTGGCTAAAACCCATAAAATTAGTGTAATGATCCCCTGTTTTGTTCGATTAATGTTGTTTAATGGTGTGTTTTGATGTTGATTTTAGCTGACGAACCAGGCCTGTTCACATTTGAGATACATCATGGAGGGGAATTGATTGACTTTCCAGAATTTGGGTATGAGGGTAAAGTATCGTATATTGACAAGGTTAACCCTAACTACTTTTCTTTGATCGTATTTAATGATATGATGTGTGAGCTAGGTTACACGAAGATGAACTGGGGGGATTAAGATACGACTTTAGGATTCTAGGAGAATGTTTTGAATTTTGGGATAAGATCCTTAATGGGTGATAGTGATGTTATTAGGATGATAAAGTATACTCAAACTAACAAGGTCATTGAGGTGTATGTTGAGCATATTTGGGGTATTAAAAAACAAGCCGATGCTGCAAACTTTGGTGATGAATCACAAGCTAATCCTGCAAACTTAGGTGATTTAACACAAGCTGAAGTTCAGGGTAATGAAAAAGAGGTTGGGAATATTGAAAAAGAGGTTAGCGTAGTAGATGTAAGCTCTGACTCTAATTCAGATGAAAGTGATGAAAGTGTTGATGTAGTAGATGATGAACAGAGCAAAGAAACTGAGGTAACAAATGCAAAGTTTATTGATCCTGATGGTGGTGATGATCCTGATTACAGTGGTAATGAGGATGAGGCTAGTTATGAAAGTGAGGAGGGTAGTGTGATAAAGGTGAGGATAGTGATAAGGGTGAGGATAATGAGGATCCTGATTCCATAGTAGATGAGGAATACTTAGATGAAGATGTTGATGTGGATTAGGTTGAGTTTAAAGCTACTGTATAATTTGATATCAGTGATGATGAAGGGGAGGATCAGGATGAGCAAGAAGTTGATGACTTTGACTTAGACAATTTTGATAGTCTTATTGATGAAGACCATACAAGTGTTATAGATAAGGCAGTTAGGGGTATAAGTAAGAATAATAAAAAGGCAATGGCAACTAATGATTGCTAATTCTATGTTAGTCGGTGTTTTAATGATAAAGAGGACATTAGGCAAATGGTGAAAAATATGCAGTCCAGTCTAGAAGGCAATTGTTAATCTATAGAAATGATAATGTTAGAATGAGGGTTCTTTGTCATGGAATTAATCTAAAATTAGGTAGTTGTGAAGCTGATAGTTTTGAAGCTAATGTTAGGAAGGGCAAAAAAGTAAAATCGGGTGAAGATGGGTCACATGTGGATGTTGGTAATTCAAGAGCACTAAATAAAGCCCAGAAAAGAAAAGGTGGTGGGCCCAAAACAAGACAAAATATCTAAAAAGAATAAGATTCCATCTTGTCCTTAGACCTTGCATGTTTCCAAAGTTAAAAGGGAAGGTACATGGATGGTGAAGACATTTAACAAAGAGCATAATTGTTTATATACCCGAGATGTTTCTCTATACACAATAGATTGGCTAGCAAAGGAAATTGAACCTATCATTCAAGTTAATCCAGAAATACCACTGAAGGCACTTGTAGATACAATACAATACAATACAAAAGAAGCATCAAGTTGAAGTGAGTGTTAATAAGATGTTTAGGGCAAAGGCAACCAAGAAGGTTCAAGGTGATTACTCTGATCAATATACTAACCTGAGAGATTACTGTGAGGAACTTATTAGGGAAAATCTTGGTACCACTGTGAAAATTGAAGTTGAGCCTGAATGTAACCCAAGCAGTCCAACAAAGCAATTTAAAAGGGTTTATATATGTTTAGGGCCATTAAAGGCAGGGTTTAATAAGGCTGGAAGGGATCTACTTGGGCTTGATGGGTGTTTTTTGAAAGGACCTTAGCCTGGACAGATTTTAACAGCAATAGAGTTGTGCAAACAATGGGATTTACCCACTTACATATGCTGTCGTGGAGGCTGAAACAACAGCTAGCTGGAGTTGGTTTCTGAGGTGTTTGGGAGATGACTTGGAGCTGCATTAAAATGGCAATTTCTTCTTTATAACTGATAGGCAAAAGGTATGTTCATTGTTTATTTACATTAACCATTTCAATCATCAAACTCACTTGTTGTCCAAATGATGTATATTGATAATTGTTGTAGGGTTTGAAGAAACACTAGATAAATGACATGAATCAAATTATCTAGGGGGTTTGGATCTGCATAAAAAGGGTTGTTTTCTCTCGTTTGATTCGATGTGACTGATCTTCTTCTCCGGTAAACTCTGCGAAAACAAAGCACCGTTAGCCTCGTCAAGGGGAGAAGGGGGGTTCTCTCCTTAACCCGACTCCGGCGTAAGAATAAGTATGTGTTTTTGAAGAAGAAGTATTGACGAAGTGTGTGTAACTTGAAGTTCATACCTGAATTACCCTCGTATTTATAGCCGGGAGTTTGGGCGGGAAAACTTGTTGATGAAATATTAACGGAAGATGCTAACCCCGTAAGCGGTTATTTTTTATTTCTTCTTCCGTTAATCTTCTCTATCCGATGTGAGAGCACATGGATTGCTGTTTTGATCAATGGCTGGGGAATTGCCACGTGGACGGTGGATTAGTGGAGCTTTCTCTTTAATTCCGTGCCAATCGTTGTGATTTCAGGGAAACCTGGGATGGTGACACGTGTCCCAGATGGTTATAACCGTCTGGTGGTGCACGATTAAGCCTTCTAGAAGTTTATTGCCATAATCCTGTGTGGCTCCTTATCGTGTGGCACCATTTGGGTAAATAATACCCAAGTCTGGGTATCATTTAAGCGGAAATGTTTAACTTAGGATTTTCGTCCTTGGCTTGTTATGAAGGGAGGCGCAAGGGTTCGTTAAATTCCTTCTGGCGCGCAGGTGTTGTTTGTTATTTTTCTCCTAAGCCTTCTTTGTAGGACCAGTGCGCGGCCGCGCAAGGTCAAGAGAGACCTAAAAGATAAGGTTGTGGTATGGTCCCGAGTATTTATTACGAGGTTTTTGGGACCTTACCCCTTCAAGTCCCCCCAGTCTAGTGTTGTTCTTATGAAAATAAGTGGAGCACTGGACTACGAGAGAGATGCTTGTGGGTTTTCTAGGCGCGAGAATGAAGAATCTTCTAAGAGAAGATTTTCTTTATTAGAACCTTTGGGGGAAGTTGTGGTATTTCCTTTGTTGCTCTGACCCATTGTAATCATGATCTGACGTTTGGTGACGTCACTTGTAATAAAAAATTAGTATTTGCGATACTTTCTTCCTTCTTGCCTTGGAATACGTACCGCCGTTTGTCAGGCTTCATTTATGGGGATAAGACACTTGGTACTGTAGCGCCGTTTAGAAGAGACGTTTGACAGTTAATCATGATCATTAACTTTTCCCTTTTTAGTTTTTTCCATATATACGTTTGAGGATTCTTATCCTTTTGCTTGATTTGGAGACATGAAGGCGAAGCATTCCTTTCGAACCCGACGATTATTGGATATTCTGAGGATTTATGAGGCCGCTGAAGGTCTCGTGTTTCTTGCCGGTTCACCGCCTCTAGTGACCACGGGAAAAGAAGAGCCTTTTAACTCTGTTCCTTCCATAGTTGCAGGTTCTGATTGTAAAGCTTATCGGCCAAAAGTCATAGTTGATGAACGGGTCGACGTTTTGTCTACTGACGACTTGATGATGCGTTTTCCGATGATTCAGAAAGGTGGATGTCAGCTGGTGTATCGTCGCCAGAAAAAATCGTCGTGCTGATCAGGTGCCGATTGTTGATGATGGGTTTGCTGCTGATTAGGTTAAATTTAGGGAACAGTGTATTCCTTTTTTTGATGTTTGTAAGTATGTTCGTCTTGCTACTGGAATTTTTTGGAAGAACACTGTTGTGTTCTCTGTATATGGTTATTTGAAGTGTCGTTGTTACACTTAATGATATATTTTTGATGCACTGTTGTGCATGAATGCTTTGGTGATTTATTAGTTTATGTTTGGTTTACAATATGTTGCATATGTTTAATTGCTTTGTGTAGGTAAAGCGAATTAGAATGGTATTGAACTCATGAGTGAACGTAGGTCTAAAATGCGCGCAAGGTTGGCTTATTTAGACTGTTCATGAGGCGTTCAATGTTTACCATATTGTTTTCGCGTAAACCAAAAGAATTATATGCAATTTGTAACAAACAGTAACATGTGTAAGGATGATGCTTGTATTAACAGGGCGCAAAGCCAATAATACAAAGTGTAATATAAAAATACATTGCCTGTATAGTTTCATCTTTGTGGAATGTTTTTGCTTATATATAACACCTGCGCAGCTGTTGCGCGTTCCAGGTGCGAGGAACTAGTGTCCCATCAATTCTTTTCAGAGTGTAAGCGCCTTTGCCCAAAACCTCATTAATGATGTATGGTCCTTCCCATTTTGGCGCTAGTTTGCCTGGCTTCTCTGCATTGGAGGCTTCATTGTCGCGCAAGACAAAGTCTCCCGGAACGAAAGTACATACGCGCACGCGTGCATTGTAATATTTTTCGAGTTTGGATTTGTACCTTGCTTCTGCGATGGCGGCGTTTTTGCGCCTTTCTTCAAGAAGGTCTAAATCCAGTCTTCGCTCTTGCTCATTGTTTTGCTTCTCCATGGCGAGCATGCGCGGCGATGGAAGGCCAATTTCGGCCGGGATTACTGCCTCTGATCCGTAGACAAGACTGAATGGGGTTTCCTTCGTGCTAGTCTTTGGCATGGTACGATGAGCCAATAAGATGCTGGGAAGTTCATCAACCCATCCTCTGCGCGCTACTCCGAGTCGTGCTTTTATGCCATCGACGATCTGTTTGTTGACACTTTCAACTTATCCATTTGCTTGTGGGTGCGCCACAGAAGCAAAATTGTGTTCGATCTTCATTTCTTTGAACCACTTCTGAAGATCCTCTGAGGCAAAATTGGTGCCATTATCGGAGATGATGCGTAATGGTAGTCCAAATCTGCAAATAATATGTTCCCATATAAATTTGCGGATTACCATTGTTGTGGTTGAAGCTAATGCCTTAGCTTCGACCCACTTTGTAAAAAAGTCGACTGCGACGATGATAAATATAACGGCGCCTGGTGCGTCAGGAAATGGACCAACGAGATCAATGCCCCATTGCTGGAAGGGCCAAGCGGACGTGACCGGTACGAGCGGGTTTTTTGGTCGGAGTGTCTTTGGTGCATGGCGCTGACAAGCTGTACATTTGCGTAGTAATTCTACCGCGTCCACGTGCATTCCCGGCCAATAATAACCCGCATTCATTAGTTTTGCCACTACCATGCGCGGTCCAGCGTGTATCCCGCATAAACCTTCATGGATTTCCCTGACTAAATATTGCGCGTCTGTTTTGTCAATATAGCGCAGTAGCGGTCCCATGAATGACTTTCGGTACAGAATCCCCTCCGCCATTTCATAGTTTAGTGCCTTGTTCTGGATTTTCCTAGCTTCTGCCTTCCCTTCTGGCAGTTTCCCATGTTGTAGATACATGATGATCGGGGACATCCAAGATGGATTGCCGATCTCTATGGCGTTTACTTGTTTAAGAGGGATAGAAGGATTGGACAACACTTCGATGCGTACCTCTTTTGCTAGGTGTCTGAAGCTGGTGGCAGCTAACTTGCTTAGTGCATCCGCATGCTTGTTTTCGCTTCTGTTTATGTGATTGACTTTGAACGTTTGGAATTGGCTGATTAACATCCGCGCTTGTTCCAGATATAACGCCATAGCTTCACCTTTTGCATCGTAATGCCCATTGACTTGCTCAGCCACTAATTTTGAATCTACGTTAGCTTCGAGGTTTCGTGCTCCCATTTTGAGCGCTAAGCGAAGGCCTGCTAGAAACGCTTCATATTCTGCTTCGTTGTTTGTGTTTTGGAAATCCAGGCGTATCGCATATGTAAGTTCGTGATCATCTGGGCTGACCAATCGGAGGCCCGCGCCTGCTCCGTCATCGTTAGAAGCTCCATCTGTGTGCAGAGTCCACACCCTGTCGTCAAAAATAGGAACAGGGTTCTGGATTGCCTCGCATTCTTGGACTTTGTCGATAGGAACCTCTGTGGCAAAATCCGCTAGAACTTGCCCCTTGATTGCTGGTCGCGGTCTGTACAGGATGTTGTATCCTCCTAGTTCAATAGCCCACTTAGCCAATCTTCCCGCAACCTCGGGTTTGGATAGAATTTGCCATAAGTGGTAATCGGTGAGAACTGTGATGACGTGACCAGAGAAATATCGACGTAAGCGCCGTGATGCATGTACCAGTGCTAAGACCAGTTTCTCTATCATTGAGTAGCGCGTTTCTGGGCGAGTGAGCATCTTGCTTATATAGTAAATTGGAGTCTGAATGTTTTCTCACTCCAACATTAATACTGCGCCTACCGCTACTTCCGCAGCAGATAAGTATAAAATAAGTAGTTCTTTTTCTCACGGTGCTGTTAGCGTTGGAAACTGAATTAAACATTCCTTCATTTTCTTGAAGGCTGCTTCCACTTCGGGCGTCCACTGGAAGTGAGTTTTCTTGGCGCAATTCCGTAGTGTGCTGATGAACGGGTAAGATTTTGCAGCATGATTTGCTAAGAACCTGTTCAAGGCTGCTAATCGCCATGCGAGTCTTTGCATCTCTTTTATTGTTGCAGGTGACGGCATCATCTGGATAGCTTGCACTTTCTCTGGGTTTGCTTTAAAACCATCTCTTGTCACTATGAAACCTAGAAATTTTCCTTCCTCCATCCCGAATGAGCACTTCGTTGGGTTGAGCTTTAAATTTACGCTGCGCAAGGAATCGAACGTGCGCTGGATATTTGCAAGCATTGTTTCCTCCTCGTGGCTCATGATGACAAGGTCGTCCATGTATACCTCGACTGTTTTGCCAATGTCCTCCCCGAAGAGTGTATCCATTAAGCGCTGGTAAGTAGCTCCTGCATTGCGGAGACCAAAGGGCATTTTTGTGTAGTAGAAGATGCCCTTGTCCGTGCGGAAGGCAGTTTTGTCCTCGTCCTCCTCTTTCATTTGGACATGGTGATAGCCCTTATAACAGTCGAGGAAGCACTTCCAGCGAAATGACGCCAAGGAGTCGACTTTTTTGTCTATCTCAGGAAGAGCATAGCAATCTTTCGGACAGGCTTTATTTAAGTCTTTGAAGTCTACGCACATTCGCCATCCGCCGCTGTGTTTTTGGACCATCACTGGATTGGTGACCCAAGTGTGGTACTGGACTTCGCGCAAGATTCTGGCGTTAAGCAACTCTGTTACTTGTTCGTACATAGCTTCTGCTTTCTCAGCGCTGAGGCTGCTTCTTCCCCGCGCGACAGGTTCTGCAGAGGGTCGGATGTTTAGACAATGTTGCGCTATGTCTCGTGGAACTCCAGTCATATCCGCTGGACACCAGGCAAATATATCCTTGTTGCTGGTTAATAATTCTTTTAATTGTGTGCGTATCGTTGGTGAAATAGCGTGTCCCAGCAGGATAGTCTGTTCCGGATATTCTTCGTTTAAGACCCATTTCTCCGGCTCGTTTAATGCTGAGGGCTTTGCCACTTTTGCTGGTGGCTCATCGTCGACGTACAAGACTTCCTTGCTTGAGTATAAAATTGCGACGCCAGTTTCTGTTGGAAACCCGCATGCAGCGTGTGGAATAGAAGTGATCATGCTGAATTCTCTTTGTGATCTTCTTCCGAGCAAGACATCGTGGCGTGATGTTGCTGGCATGACCATAAAGTTTACTGTGACTGTGCACGAATGCTCGCCATCAGATAGAGTCACAGGGAATGCAATTTGCCCTAATGGGAACACAGCTTCATTGCAAAATCCGGTGAGAGGGAAATCAACCGGTTCTAAACGTGCTTTGTCCTCTGGATCAAGTTGTTTGAAGCACTGCTCGTATATGATATCCATCGAGCTCCCTGGATCTATAAACATATAGTCCATTCAGTAATGGCCGAAGATACCAGTAATAATTACTGGTCGTTCTTCCTGAGGGCCTCCAGGGACGACAGGGAACACAACTTGTTGTTCCCTCCAATGCTGATCATGGTGTCTTTTATTTGGCCTTCGTGAAGGACCTCCTTGTACCATGCGTATTTGTTTTGGTTCAGCTTTCTGATAGTTGATATCTCCTTATTTTGGGAGTATCTCAACATAACTGTTAGGTTGGATGTCCCACTGGCAAGGCATTTGTGGGTCCAATACTACAGTATTGAATTTACCATGGCTTTCTTGCAAAGTATCAGATCTGATGTTTAGGGACTCAGATCTATTAATTTGTGTGAAAAATTTGGTTCATAGTAACTTGGAATCTGTTGAACCAGTATTCTAGAGCCCTTTCTATGAGTTGTTTCGAGGAGTCTTTTCCTACTGAATGACCATTGTTTTTGTTGATTCCCATGATTCCGTCGATCTGGGTTTCTTGGGTTGCAAAACCCTTGAATTCAGACCGAGGACCTGACGGGTGGAGTGATGAATTCTCTGCCATGTGAAAACAGAGAATGAGGGAAAGCAAATCGAAACGAGATGAAAACTGATAAAACAGAGAAAACGGTGGGCGCCAATGAAGAAACACTAGATAAATGACAGGAATCAAATTATCTAGGGGGTTTGGATCTGCATAAAAAGGGTTGTTTTCTCTCGTTTGATTCGATGTGACTGATCTTCTTCTCCGGTAAACTCTGCAAAACAAAGCACCGTAGCCTCGTCAAGGGGAGAAGGGGGGTTCTCTCCTTGACCCGACTCTGGCGTATGAATAAGTATGTGTTTTTGAAGAAGAAGAAGAAGAAGTATTGACGAAGTGTGTGTAACTTGAAGTTCATACCTGAATTACCCTCGTATTTATAGCCGGGAGTTTGGGCGGGAAAACTTGTTGATGAAATATTAACGGAAGATGCTAACCCCGTAAGCGGTTATTTTTTATTACTTCTTCCGTTAATCTTCTCCATCCGATGTGAGAGCACACGGATTGCTGTTTTGATCAATGGCTGGGGAATTGCCACGTGGACGGTGGATTAGTGGAGCTTTCTCTTTAATTCCGTGCCAATCATTGTGATTTCAGGGAAACCTGGGATGGTGACACGTGTCCCAGACGGTTATAACCGTCTGGTGGTGCACGATTGAGCCTTCTAGAAGTTTATTGCCATAATCCTGTGTGGCTCCTTATCGTGTGGCACCATTTGGGTAAATAATACCCAAGTCTGGGTATCATTTAAGCGGAAATGTTTAACTTAGGATTTTCGTCCTTTGCTTGTTATGAAGGGAGGCGCAAGGGTTCGTTAACTTCCTTCTGGCACGCAGGTGTTGTCTGTTATTTTTCTCCTAAGCCTTCTTTGTAGGACCAGTGCGCGGCCACGCAAGGTCAAGAGAGACCTAAAAGATAAGGTTGTGGTATGGTCCCGAGTATTTATTACGAGGTTTTTGGGACCTTACCCCTTCAGGGTTTAATACCTGCCATTCAGCAAGTCTTTCCAAATGCTGAGCATAGATTATGTTTGTGTCATATTCATGAAAACTTGAAACCAAGGTGGAAAGGAGCAGTTTATAAGAACCTGTTGTGGGCAGCTGCTAGTTCAACAACACCTCAGAAGTTTAAGAAGTATATGCAAGCAATCTTGAAGGATGATCAAGACTTGTTAATGCTACTATTATTAACAGTTCACTTATTTAACTTGTCTTGTTGTTGAAACAATGCAGAATGATGTCTTGTTAAATAACCTATGTGAGGTGTTCAACAGACAATTACTCACTGGTAGGGATAGACCAACACTACTAGAAAACTGCTACTATTCCCACGTCAATTTCCGTGGGAAATCCGTGGGTAACTGCGTTTACCCACGGATTTCCCACGAAAATGGGCCGTGAGAATTCTCCTCGTGGGTAATTTTTTTCTGACGCAGTTCCTACGGATTTTCCTACTCCTTTCCCACAAAAATGTTTCGTTAGAATTCTCCTACTTATTTCTGACGGAATTAATTTTCTTAAGTTTCCGACGCATTTCCCACGGAATATTTATTTTTTAAAATTTTGTGTTTAAAACAATTATATTTATATTTATTATATAATATTTATTAAATTTTAATTTTCTTACACAATTCCTACAAATTTGTTTTTTCTTCCTACATAGTTCCTACGAATTTGTTTTTTCTTCCTACACAATTCCAAGGGAATGTATTCGTTTTCCCTACACAGTTCCTACGGAAATATTTTTTTCCTACACAATTCCAACTGAATGTATTCATTTTTCCTACGCATTTCCTACTAAACTAGTTTTGTTTTCTACACAATTCTAACGGAATGTATTTCTTTTTCCTACGTAATTCCGACAAAATTGTTTTTTTTTCCTACACACTTCTAACATAATGTATTCTTTTTTCTTACGCATTTCCTACGAAACTATCTTTTTTTCCTACAGAATTCCAACGGAATTTGACAAAACCTGTTGAGTCTTTTTCCTACACATTTGTTACGGATACATTTAAAAAATAATAGAAAAAATAAAAAATACCTGTTTTTTCCTGCTGAAAGACGCATATTGATAAATATGATTCAAAATATAAATTTAACAAAAACAAATAACATAAATTGAGAGCACGTTTAAATTACAAAATCATCCATTGTCAAACATAAAGATTCGGAATAAATAACAAAAATTTCGAGCCTGTTTCAATCACAAAATCACCGTTGTTAAATATAAAGATCCGGAATAACTAAAAAACTACTGCTAATGACTAACGAGAGGCTGAAATTTTTTTATAAACTCTTCAAATTGTTTTTTCTTCTTTTCTTCATTTTCTTTCATTTCTTTTTCTATGTGTTGCACTCTTGGCTCCAACTCTTGTCTGGCATCACTTTCATTTGCAAGTTCATTTTTCATTTCTTTTCTATCTGTTGCACTCTTAACCCAGCAGGATCACTTCCAACAATAGCTACTTTTTTTCTATAGAAAAATGGAATGGTCAAAAAATGAAAATGCATAATTAAGCTAGTCAACGCAAAGAAATTAAAAATTACCAAGCTCTCTTGAGGGGTGGTCGAGACACCATCCATCCTTCCTCAAAATGCTTGTCTATGATCGAGCACTCAATGTTATTTGCAGTAGCTTTCTCTGTAGTGGAGACATATATTAAATCATGTGATTTGGTTTCATTAACCTGTGAAGTTTAATATCAAGGTATAGTATATTACTTAAGATCATGTAATGTTATTAGACCTATTCGTTAAAAAACAAAACAATCTATATCAACAACAACAACAACAGTTATACCACTAATTATAATAACACAAACAAATAATAAATTAATGGGTCGGGTATTATAGAAAACGAATAGTTGTTAACTAGTATACGAACTCGGAATGAACACGACTTGACCCAGTAGAGAATAACATGCAACAAAACCTGACCCGTTTATACATCGTATTACAACCAAGCATAAAAAATTAAAGTCGTTATTGTAACACATGAGTTTGTATGTGCACTTAAACAAACCATCTTTATGGCCTAGCTACATTTAACCACCTAAAAGTACCTTAAAGTCTAATATATATTAACATTCCAGTCATTCACATAATATATATAATACCATTTCATCAGTTCACATAATATATATAATACCATTTCATAAGATGGGACCTTTAACGAGCACAGTCTACCGATCGGAGAAATCAAGCAGGGATAGACGTTCTTACCTACGGTTGCCGTCGATCTCGTCGGACTTACGGCTCCGCCGTTAGTCGCCGCCGCGCAGAATCATGTGACACCACCACCGATTTCGGCGGTTCTGGTCGCCTGAAGAACAATCCCCGCCGTCGGAGACGGTATCAGCCACCACTGATCCTCTTCCTCTTCTCAATTTCTTCTCTCTACCTCTCTCCCCGTCTCTCTGTCTCTGCTGTGAAACCACGTCGCCGCCTGAGGAGTCTCACCGGAGACAAAGAATGAGGGGGTTTGGGGTGTTGTCAGGGAGGAGAAAGGGGTGTCGGAGATGCTTGTCAAGGACGAAGAGTCGCCGGAGCACCGGTCGGACTTGGCTTTGGTCGCCGGTCATCAGTGAGTGAACGAGGGAGAGAGAGCAAATGGTTCTGTAGTTGTGTGCTGAGTTGTTTAGGGTTTTCAAATGGCCAAAAAGAAGAGACATTTGTTTATATAGTTAGGGTAAAGGTGAGTTAAGTGGGCTTGGGCCCAGGGCCCGTTAGCATGTTTTGAGCGGCCCGTTACGTTTATGAGGCCCGTTTTCGTTTCCCGAACTCCATGAAGTGCCGTAACTTAAAATTTTAGAGTCCAAACACCTAAAATTATGTCGTATATCGTTATTAAACGCGTATGTTCGTCGGTGTGTTAAATTGCGTAAAACGTTCCGCTTGTCGTTTCTGATTCGTTTTTCGATCCGGTTTTAACTTTGAGCATCATAATTCGAAAGAGAAGTTAAATATATCAAATATTTCAGTTTTGGATTTAATACGCATGTCTGATGCTTCTGTTTCGTTGCCGATGCGTTCCTGCAGTTGCGTTTTTCGTTCACGTTTGCGTGTTGTGGCGTTTGGAAGCACGATAAACCCGTAAAACCAAGTTCATATGTATATAACATACGTATAAAATTCGTATTCGTCGGCGTCGTCAGTATTTTGTACGGTATCAGTTCGTTACTGTTTATCGTTCAGCAGATTTTCCGAAAATCACCATACGCGCACTGTGGCGTCAGATATGTGTTCCTAGGCATTCCAATAGCCAAATTGAGTTAATTCGTGTCTTAAACACTATTTATTATCTCCTAAACGTTTGTTAATTGCGTAATTAGAAGGCGTTAACTACCAGTTGTCACATCTTACTAGTCCATTGTGATCCATTAAGGCTTAATATGGTCCATCAAGACATATAGGAACTACTATCGTCCATAATGGATCCATTAAGACATGTATGATCTACTGTTGTTCATTGTGATCCGTTACGAACCAATATGGTCTCTTAAGACATGTGTGATCTACTATTGGCCATTGTGATCCATTAAGGCCCAATATGGTCCATTAAAACCTAATACGATCCATTAAGACATATAATTCACCTACCATTGCTCGTTGTGATCCATTAAGGACCAATATGGTCCATTAAGTCTTGATATATCTTAATGGCTCGTTAAGGCCTTTATTATGTTACATTTGATGTTGACGGATTACATCACGTTGTATTGAGTGCTATTATATCGTAACGAAGAATTACAAGTCATATATGCCCTAATAGACCGTGTTAGACCTTGATATATCTTAATGGCCCATTAAGGCCTTTATTATATAGCATTCGATGTTGAAGGGTTATTTCACGTTGTATTGAGTGATATTATAACATAATGAACAATTACAAGTCATATGTGCCCTAATTGATCGTGTAAAGTCTTGATATATCTTAATGGCTCGTTAAAGCATTTATTATGTGACATTTGATGTTGAAGGATTACATCACGTTGTATTGAGTGCTATTATATTGTAACGAAGAATTACAAGTCATATATGCCCTAATAGACCGTGTTGGGCCTTGATATATCATAATGGCTCATTAAGGCCTTTATTATGTAACATTCGATGTTGAAGGGTTATATCACGTTGTATTGAGTGATATTATGTCGTAATAACCAATTACAAGTCATACATGCTCTAATAGACTGTGTTAAGTCTTGATATATCTTAATGGACACTAACAAGTCATACGACCCTAATAGACCGTGCTAGCCCTTGATATATCTTAATGGCCCATTAGAACCTTTATATAACATTCGATATTGAAGGGTCATTTGATATTGTATTTAGTGATAATAATATCATACGTGTAACATTCGGTATTGCAGTGTTATACACATTTTCTACCGAAGTATTAAATTCATTATTTTCCTACGAATTTTTGACGAATTGTTAAAATCAACCGAAATGTATTTCGTAGGAATTGCATCGGTATTTTCCTACAGATTTCCTACGGATATTAATTATAAACAATTCCATAGGAAATCTGTCGGTATTTTCCTACACATTACCTACGGATATTAATTAAAAACAATTCCGTAGGAAATCTGTCGGTACTTTCCTACACATTTCCTACGGATATTAATTAAAAACTATTCCGTAGGAAATCTGTCGGCATTTCTGACTCATTTCATACGGATTTTTAATAAATTTGTTTTAAAATAACATATAAAATGTATTACAAATATTTTTATCCATTCCGTAAGTAATTTGTCGGAATTATCAACACTCTTCCTACGGATAGTAATAAATAAATTCAAAAATAACATATATTTTTATAAATAATAAAACTTTATATTTTAATATCATTAATTTTATTTGTTATGAATATATTTTTTTGATAAATTGGATTCCTACGCATTTCCTACCGATGATTAAAATGAAAACGGATTCCGTAGGAATCCCGTCGGGAATTGCCGACACTTTTCCTACGCATAACGATTCCTACGAATTTCCGACTAATGGTTAAAATGAAAACGGATTTCGTCGGAGATCTGTCGGAATTTTCCTACATTTTTCCTACGCAAACCAATTTGTCATTTTTTTGTCGCTTTTTTTGTCACAAAACTAAGACCCTTTCTAATACGTCGGAATTTCGTAGGAAATGTGTCGCCATTTTCGTTCGTAGGAAATGCGTAGGAAATTTTGGTAGGAATAATAGCAGTTTTCTAGTAGTGCAATCATTACCTGTCTTGATTTCATTAGGGAATACATCATGAAGAGGATAGTGGTAGTTCATAAGATGATTGGAAAGTTATAAGGATCATTAACTCAAAGGCAACTCTAATTTTCGGGAACACAATGACTGATGCTGCAAAGTACACAACTATTTGGTGTGGCAATGGAAAGTATGAGGTAAGTTGTTCTTTACTCAACTAATCATGCTTCAATGATCCCTTGCAGATATGTTAAGCTGGTTATTTTGTGATTATAGGTTAGTGGTCCTGAACTTGAAAAAATAGTTGTGAATCTTGTTGAAAGGACTTGTGGTTGCAGAAGGTTCCAGTTAACTGGCATGCCATGTAGGCATGTAGTGGCTTGTATCTTGAATAAGGCATTGAATGGAGAGGGTAAAGGTGTACCAGAAGAATGGGTTGATAAGGCCTACTGTGTAACAACCCGACTCTTCGGGTCATTACTTATTGATATCATTTCTTTCGTAATCGCTTGTACTCTGAGATTCGATGCTAATTAACCATTTGCTTTAATATATGAACTAATTTAAATTATATTTTTCAAACGCATGATTACAACGCTTATTCTAAACGCAGTTATCGCATTTAAACAATATTTATAACGCATGTTACTTAGACACATTTTAACGCAATTTACATCGCATGTTTGGACTAAACGCTATCACAACGCTATCGCAACGCAAACGCAACGCAAACTCGAAACGCAGATTTACTTATGTTATGTGTGTTATTTGTGTGACTAATTGTTTATTTTTTATGTGGTTATCAACGCAACGCTTACACGCTCAAACGCTCACTCGCAACTCGATTAAACGCAACGCAACACTTAACAAACGAAACAAAGTTGGGAAACCAACAAAACATAACTCGGTCGATCGAATGGACTTCTATCCGGATGACCATCTGCTCGGATGGGGCAGATGGCCATCCGACCGAATGGCCATTCGACCGGGCAAGCCATCCAACCGAACGCCACAATGCACACCGCCTTAACCTTCTCTCACTCGCCTATAAATACTACCCGTACACCACCTTTCACTGATTTGACATCTCCATCCGACCACACACACTCAAGTCGCTCTCAGTCACTTTTACTCTCGATTCAAGGCCATTTCGTAAGTATTTCTCCTCAAATCTTGTACAATCATCATCACTAAACACTTCTACATCATCTTCTCCATCAAACTCACACACAAACACTAACTTTTCTCTGAAATCACTGCTTTGGACCTCTTGAAGGTGTGCTTCACTCGTTTTGCTTATGCAACCCATTGTGGAGCACCAACTCATCAAGATTGGCTCAGATCTAAGAGATTTCCACAACCTTTTAACTAAGTTTTGCAAGATTTCACACTTCTTCATCTGTTTTCAAACTTTTCTTCAATTGTTTACTCAAAACCGATGGAACCGGGACTCAATCAGACTCTCTACTCATTTCCTAGTGGAGAGCCTGCTTGAAAACGGATTTCCACCGGAGAGATGACCGATTAACGGGTCGAACACGAAATTCCATCAAGCACAGTGAGTCTGATCGAATGGGCTGAGACCATTCGACCGAATGAGTTGAGCTTGTTGTGTTTCCGTTGTTTGACACGTCATCACGCCATCTCCGTTAAACTTCAAACTTTTTACTTAGAGAATTTTACAAATTTTCAAAAATAAAAAAAACAGATCGCCCACTCGAGTGGCCATCCCATCGGATGACCATCCGATCGAATGACCATTCGACCAGGTGACATGTCCCTTATACTAATCCTTGTTCAAAACGATTTGATAAAACTTCGAATTTTAACAATTTTACAAATACCCACACACTCACTCGAATGGCCATCCCTTCGAATGGCCATCTGCTCGGATGGTCATCCGCTCAGATGACCATCCGTTTGGATGGGTTATACCCATTCGCTCGAATCACCATTCGACCGCTTACTCATCCGACATTCTATTCAACGCTTACGCTACTGTTCTATGCTCAGGCTAACTGAACGCGCTTCCTTCAATCCAATCAAGATTGTGTTTACTTGATAAACACGCTTTGTGAGTATACTCGAACCCATTTTCATTTAACGCACTTTTGGGTGTTACATACGTTCTATATCAAAACACAACACACAACGCAAACACTTTATAATGTTAACCGCTCACATTCATGCTATACGTGATCTATGAATGCTTGTACTATGCTTATACAGTGTTACACTATACCGCCTCTAGCAACGATAGTACTATAGTTTGGACTCAGCACCTGTCATGGATAGGGGTTGCTAGGGATCACAACTCTTTACTTCATGTGTTCGTTGAACATGTGTCGCGCATACTCCAAAACCAGTCTCGTTGTTAAGTTGTAGACATTGTTTGATAGTTACATGCTTCACCTGTTACGTGTTACATGCAGGTTATGCGTAAACGCTTTTACTACTATATGCTACTCAAACTTGTGTACTCACCTTTACATTTTATGTATTAACTTTATTTTAACGTATGTGACAGGTTGATAAGATGCTATGCTGTGATGAATCAAGTAGGAAGTCTAGAAACCCGCTAAATAAAACCTGAGTTGTCGGAATAGTATTTGTTTATGAGACTCACTATCTGTAATGACTGTTATTGCTTTATATGTTAGTAGTATGCGATATTAACGTTAAATACATTGTCATTTAATAGTTGTTATGGATTCTCTTGAACAATCTATTTCGCACAGTGCCACGCCCTATGATTCCGCCATCAGTTGGGGTGTGACAGATTGGTATCAGAGCCATAACTATAGGGAATTAGGCCAAGTCTTGTAGGATTGACCTAGTCTATAGTCTAAGCACCAGCAACCCCGCTTCGTGCGAACCCAGTAGGGGTTTTCGTATGAACCTACTTTTGTTACTCACTCGAACTCGCATAAACTACATCTTCGTGCGGACACACATACTACAACTCCGTACGAAGAAGCCTTTCCTAAGGCTGACACATTACACATGTTTTCGAAAACACTCGCATAACACAATCGAGTGATTGGGTCGAGATTAGGTGTGAAAACCAGGAACTCTCGATAAGATCACTCACTCTACGCGTATTTTTGCTCTCAGCATGAGAATATCTGTTGAGTTAGGAATGACAACCATACCTCGACAGATATCTCTATCTCTATCTCCTGGTTATGCCACACCTTTCAGGAACGAAGTTGTTAAGCTAGGGGTGAAACTCGCATCTTAACGACATGTTCCACGCCCTACTTTGATTTTACAAACTCTCACCAAAGTCTCGATGGATTCCAACGACCCGAGTCACGTAGTAACTGGAAGGATGAGTGTCGTTCGCCGTATTTCGGCGAGAGCACAGTCTATTAGGCCAAAGCGTGTACTCGATCTCATTGAGGATAGTCGAATCACTTTGGGTAGTCGATGTCTAACACCCAAGACACTCTATTTTCTAGCCTACAATCTCCGATTTAACGCGTTATCGATTTTATATGTTTATATGTTCGATTTCGGAGATTCACGCTTTTTGCTTTCATCGCTCCGCAAAACGCGCACAACTCGCACAGCTTTCGAATCTTAAACGCTAACTAATCGCATATAAACTATGGACTCTCGTACGCTATACTACTCGCAACGCTACTCGCTATCGCTCGCAACTCTCGAACGCTCTATGCAGCTTTGAAAGATAGGTGAATACGAGCAAAATATGTATGTGAATATGTGCAAAATATGTGCTTATGTGAACCATGTGCTTACGTGCCTTATGTGCTATGTACTTCTGTGCTTACGTGGACTATGTGTTTATGTGCCTGCGTGTTCCTGAGATTTATGGAGTAATAATAATAAGTATGTTGGTTAAACGCTAAGCTTTTCAAAACCCGATACAATCGAATCTCGTCTAAATCATATGACGATGTCTGCTGCAGACAATGTCGTCATTTGGTTCTCATACCCAACGCGCAGCTCGACGAAACCATGCTGACAAGCGTATCGCTTCACTGGTCGCCAAGGAAATGGCTAAAGTCATACCGCAGATCGTCAGTGAGATCAACAAGGTCAGCAGCAAGACCTCGGTTGAATCAAAGAGCGACTCTCCAAAAGCGCCTTTCAGCTTTAAGTAATTCAAGGCTTGTGGTCCTGCTAACTTCACTGGTGAAGATGGACCCAGTGCTATTTTCCAGTGGTTTGATGCCATTGAGGTCACTTTCAGATAAAGTGGATGCCCAGAGAATCTGCGTACTGTGAATGCTACTGGAGTTTTTTAGTCCAGGGCTCTGGACTGGTGGACTGCTGAGCGCAATAGGCGCGTTAATGATGCAGCTTATGGCCTATCTTGGGAGAAACTCAGAGAGCTCATGATGAAGGAGTTATGCCCTCCTCATGAAGTGCAAAAGTTGGAGAATGAATTCTGGCATATTAAGCAGGATGGAGCTGACAACGTTGGTCTCATCGCTCGCTTCAAGCAGCTCAGTATTATCTGTCCTAGTCAGGTGGCAACGCCTGATATGACAATCAAGAAGTACATTCGAGCTCTACCAGACTGTGTCGCTGACTTTGTTCAAGCAGCTAAACCTGCTACCATTGAGGAAACTTACCAACTCGCAGCTGAGATCAACGATAAACGAATCTTAGTTGGGTATTTCAAAACCTCAACCAAGAGTCTCAACCAGGTCACTGCTACTCCCGCTCCCGCCACCGACACCACAACATCTAAAGGTTCAAGGTCCTCACGTCAGAATCGCAAGCGCAAGGGCAAAAATAACAACAAGAACTATGCTACTACCACCGCTCCTCTCAACGCCATCCCTGCTCAACCCAACGACCAGAACCGCCAAGCTACTGTCACCAACGCACCGTCTGCTAAGCGTGCATATACTGGTGTTCATCCTATCTGCCCAACTTGCACCTACCATCACCCAGCTGGGGTAAATTGCCGTTTCTTTGCAAACTGCAACATTTATGGGCACTTTACTGCTCACTGCCGTTCAGGCCTGCGTCAACAAGCTGCTCTAACTCCAACGCCACCAACTCAACCCCTTGTTATTCAGGGTAACCAAGCAGCTCCTGCTCCCGCTGTTCATGCACGAGCTTGCTACTCTGTGGTGACCCGAATAACCTTGCAAACGTCTGCCCGAATCACGTTGTGAAACAAGAACCGCATCAACAACCACCGTAGCAGCAACAACAGCAACCACCGCAGCAGCAGCAGCAGCAACCACAACAAGCAGCCCGCGGAAGAACTTTCGACATCAATGTCCACCAGGCTAAGACTGACAACAATGTTGTCAATGGTACGTTCTTTGTTAACGGTATTTATGCTTCGTGTTTATTTGATACTGGAGCCGATAACTGTTTTGTGTCATTTGAATTAGAAAAGCTCCTAACCGTAAATGCGCTAACCTTCCAACGACGTTCAACGTAGAAATTGCCACCGGAAGAACCGTCACCGTCAGTTCCGTTCTCCGTGATTGTACTCTCGAACTCAACAATCACATTTTTCCGATCAATCTTATTCCTATGCAACTTGGTTGTTTCGATGTCATAGTATGTATGGATTTTCTTCATGAAAATCGTGCCGAAGTCGTTTGTTTCGAAAAGATGATCCGTTTCTCTCTTTCAAACGGTGATCAACTCTGTGTTTATGGCGAAGTATCCTCGAAAGAACTGAAGCTTATGTCGTGCATTCAAGCAAACAAGTATCTCTGTAAGGAATACTTGGCTTTATTAGCCCACATCGTAGTAGCAGAGGAGGAAAAGAAGCCGATGGAAAAGGTACTTGTGGTTCGTGATTTTCCTAATGTCTTTCCTGACGATTTACCCGGTCTACCCCGACTCGTGATATCGATTTTCGAATCAACCTCATTCCTGGAGCTAATCCTGTCGCTAAAGCCCCTTATCGCCTCGCACCGTCTGAAATGCGTGAACTCTCTAGTCAACTCCAGGAATTACTTGATAAAGGCTTCATACGCCCTAGCACATCTCCATGGGGCGCACCTGTCGTTTTCGTGAAAAAGAAGGATGGATCGTTCCGAATGTGCATAGATTATAGGGAACTCAACAAGCTTACTATCAAAAATCGCTACCCTCTACCTCGAATCGACGACTTATTTGAACAATTGCAAGGCGCTACGTGTTTTTCTAAGATCGATTTACGCTCTGGTTATCATCAACTGCGAATTCAGGAACAAGAGATCCCTAAAACCGCTTGTTATGGCCACTACGAATTTGTCGTTATGCCTTTCGGTCTTACCAATGCACCTGCGGTCTTCATGGATTTGATGAATCGTGTATGTAAACCAATTCTTGATCGCTTCATCATCGTGTTCATCGATGATATCCTTATCTATTCGAAGTCGAGAGCTGAACATGCACAGCATCTTCATCTAGTTCTCGAGCTTCTCCAAGGAAATCGCTTCTACGCCAAATTCTCCAAGTGTGAATTTTGGCTTGAGGAGGTTCAATTCCTTGGTCACATTGTTAAAAGTCAAGGTATTCACGTCAATCCCGCGAAAATTGAAGCAGTTAAGAGTTGGATTACGCCGAAAACCCCGTCCGAAGTTCGTTCTTTTCTCGGATTGGCGGGTTATTACCGTCGATTTATCGCTGATTTCTCTAAAATCGTCGTTCCTCTCACCTCTATTACGCATAAAGACAAGCCTTTCGTTTGGGAAACCGAACAAGAGGATGCCTTTCAGACCCTTAAGCATATGCTTTGCAACGCTCCCGTACTCGCGCTACCCAATGGAAACGATGACTTTATTGTCTATTGCGATGGTTGTGTTCTTATGAAACAGGACAAGGTTATCGCACTCGCGTCTCGCCAACTCAAAGTCCACGAAAAGAACTACACAACTCATGATCTTGAACTCGGTGTAGTTATTTTTGCGTTAAAGATTTGGCAACACTGCCTTTATGGTATTAAGTGTACGGTCTTCACCGACCATAAGAGCCTACAACACATCTTGAACTATAAAGAGCTAAATATGCGCCAATGCACATGGGTTGAACTTCTCAACGACTACGACTATGAGATACGTTACCACCCAGGCAAAACAAACATCGTTGCCGATGCTCTTAGCCGACGAAGCTATTTACATAGTGTTCGTAAAGTTAAGGCCGAACATCAACGACCCTCTGGCTTACTCGAACAACCCAAGATCCTGAAGTGGAAATGGGAGAGTATAGCTATGGAGTTCATTACAAAACTCCCTCGCACGCCATCAGGTCACGATAGCGTTTGGGTTATCATTGATTGTCTTACGAAATCCGCACATTTTTTACCGATACGAGAAGACTACAAGGTTGAACGATTAGCATGAATCTATACCGACGAAGTCATTTGTCGACATGGGACACCTCGTGACATCATCTCTGACCGTGATGGTCGATTCACCTCACGTGTCACACCCCCAAAAATACCACAAGCGGAAACCCCCGCGAGGCGTGTGACGTACCAGGATCTAGCCACTAATCACATTGAACCATAAGTAAAATAAAACTTTCCATTAAACAAAGATGGTATAATTCAAACATTTATTTAGAAAACCAAACATGTTCGGCGGAAGCATAATAGTTTATTCAATAAGTTTAACAAAAATGTTTAAAACAATGCAACTGCAAAGGAGCATTCCAGTTGCCACGACCCATGACCACTCCAGCTTCCCAGACAATAGGTTCCATGTCAGTGTACCTAAGGGCCTGCAAGGATGCAGATAGGTGTATCAGCAAAAAGCTGGAGAGTTCACAGTTTGTTTAACCGTTTGTTACCAAGTACTGATTTATGTTATGTTGATAATAATTCGATACCGCAGACGACCCCTTTTTTCCCTTCTCCAATGCTCTATCAAACATTGGTCATGATTTTAAAGTTATTAGTTCACGCCCGTCCTATCTAGGTACGCCGTGAGGGTGCCAAACCTAATAGCGTTATCAACTAATAACCCCGTTGCCCTACATGCAACTAGTTCGGTAGTATGATGGGACTTAAGTGATAGAAAGTGAGTGTATTATCCAACATCAACAATTTCTGAAAACTGCCTCATATCCCCTACAAGGATATGGGTTTATGAAAATCTGTTTGTTTTGTTTGCCTGTTTGATTGTCCCCACCGGACGCATGCTTGTAATGAAAGTAGCAAACTCTCCTTGGTTTTGCTCGGTAAGAATAACTACTTGTTTAGATTAAATCAACCGGGTCCTATTTAAATTACCCACAACAGTTAGGATCTCATCCATCTTTTCATACAAGAAATCATCACATAACAGACCTCATGCATTTCTTGGATCTCATACAACTCATCAGGCAATCATACAACACCATAACACATAATCAGTTAAACACATAAATCATATAGGTGTGCGGCCCACTTGTTCCAAGGTCCAATAAGGGTGTGCGATTTACTTGTTAGTGTGCGACTCAAGTTGTAAGGCCCAATGGTATCCAAGGCCCAAAAGACGGGTGTGTGCGCTAGGCCGAGAGTGTGCGATTGAGTCGCATGGCTTATTGCAACGGTGAACCCAATACTAGCAGCCTGATACATGTGTGTGGCCCATTCATATTTGTGTGAACCCAATGAATTATGCAGCCCAGTCAGATGTGTGCAACCCATTAAAGTGTGTGATTGGCCTAGCGGGTGTGCGATCCCAAATTGTGTGGCCCACACTCTGAGGTGTGCGGCTGGGATTTAGTTGTGCGATCCAAATCTGGGCTCATGGCCCAACATAACTGGCCCAGTGGTAGGATGCCGCGGCCCGCATAAATGGCCCGGGTGTGCGGGTGTGCGACTAAGCTCCAAGTGTGTGACCAGCCTCACTTGTGCGATTGACCGAAATTGATGGAAAACAGTTACACATTCTAATTTGCAAACCAATTCCAACAGTTTCCATATTCCATTAATTCATATGAACCCTAGATCTATTATTTGAACATTCAACACATATCAATATCCAAGGCAATACTGAGCATGTTATTCAATGATTTCTATATATTTCTTAATCATCAACCCAGGTGTTAGTACTACTGCCATTATTTGGATCGATTTTATGGGTTCATCCACACCTAAATGTTGTAGGATTTCATAATTATCCTATCATTGAATCTTATCAAAACTCTATCATGCATCCCTAATAATCAACATCATTTGTTTGATTAAATCAAACCACAACTAATGTTTTAGTCATCCAATAATCCTATTCGAAAGTTTACACATAAAACAAAGATAGATGTTTAGGATCAAGAAATAATGAATTCACTAACCGAGAGATGGTGAGGTTGTTTTCTAGGAGTTCGATCGAGAGGGTGGTGCTTCGAAGAGAGGTTGCTGCCGTCGCCCACTTGAGAGAGACTAGGGTTTACAATTTTTTTTGAAAGAAAAGAATTATATGCATCTTCCATGCATATATGCGTGCCAAAGGGGAAGTGGGTTTGGGCTCGGTTTGGGTTTTAAAGCTTTGGGCTCCAAGAAACCCACATGGTTTGTGCGGTCGATAAGAAGATGTGCGATCCGGGACTATGTGCGACTAATCATATAATCTAACACATACAAACTCGCAAGTTCACTAATATTCCAATATAACCAAACAACTTATTCAAATAATTCGTTCACTCAACATGTACACAGCAAAAATCAAAGGAACTAATACATAGAGCGATCTTGGAAATATGGGTTGTCACGTCACGTCTCTGGGAGACTTTCCAATCCGCTCTCGGTACTAATCTTAATCTCAGTACCGCATTCCATCCCCAGACCGACGGTCAGACTGAGCGCACGATCCGCACCCTTGAAGACATGCTTTGCTTATGCGTTATAGATTTTGGTGGTAATTGGGATTCGCATTTACCTTTGGTCGAATTCCCGTACAACAACAGTTATCACGCTAGTATTCAAATGGAACCCTTTGAGGCAATATATGGAAGAAAATGTCGATCGCCTATTGTATGGCACGAGATCGGAGACGCCCAGATCACCGGTCCTGAGTTATTACAAGAAACGACTGACAAGATCCTCCAAATACGAGACAATCTCTTGAAAGCCTGGAGTCGTCAAAAGAGTTACGCCGATAAACGCCGCAAGCCCTTGAGTTTGAAGCTGGTAATCACATACTCCTAAAGGTTTCACCATGGAAGAGGGTGATCCGATTCGGCAAGAAAGGAAAGCTAGCGCCATGATACGTGGGTCCCTTTAAGATTCTGGAAAGAATTGGCAAAGTGGCCTACTGACTTGAATTACCGGAGGAACTCAGCAAAGTACGTCCAACTTTCCACATCTCGAATCTCAAGAAGTGCCTAGCCGAAGAAAATCTTCATGTTCCTCTTGAAGATTTGCAAGTGAACAAGACTCTACACTTTGTGGAAAAGCAAGTAGAAATCATGGATCGGGAGACCAAAAAACTTCGACGCTCTCGCATTCCTATAGTGAAGGTTCGCTGGGAAGGCAAACGCGGTGCCGAGTTCACTTGTGAACTCGAAAGTGATATGAAAGTTAAATATCCACAACTCTTTGTTACGCCTGCGCCTTAATTTCGGGACGAAATTCCCTAAAGTAGGGGAAGCTGTAACAACCCGACTCTTCAGGTCATTACTTACCGATATCATTTCTTTCGTAATCGCTTGTACTCTGAGATTCGATGCTAATTAACCCTTTGCGTTAATATATGAATTAATTTAAATTATGTTTTTCAAACGCATGATTACAACGCTTATTCTAAACGCAGTTATCGCATTTAAACACTATTTATAATGTTAGGCCCTAAAGTGTGAGACTGACGCATCAAATTAACACAACGGGTTATGGTTACGAGTTGGGCCTTACCGGGTTAGTTTATATTAGGTTGTGGACCTTTATAGGTCACTTGGGCCAAGCTTTAGGCCATGTGGGCCAAGTAGGCCCAAGGGGAGTCCATGTAGGGAAGTGGGCTTTAGTAGGTATATAAACAAGTTTCTAACTTGTTTTAGTTTTTGATCATCATTGTTACATTTTCTCTAGTGAGAGAGGCGATTTTGGTGGTGTAGGAACTTGTACCAGACGGTTTTGCTAGTTGATAGTAATAGAATCGTGTGCAAGTTTCAAAGTGATTCGGTATTGTGTTCTTCGTATTCGGTTCGTATTTTCTTACTTTTCGGTTTATCTTGAATCTCACCAAGTTTGGATTCCGCACAAACTTGGTGATTGTTTGATATCATTGAAAGATCCGGTTTACGGGACTTACAAGTGGTATCAGAGCCTTTAGAACCTATTCTAGGCTCGATTTGATATCAAATATTCAAGAATTAGAATTTTTGTTCTTCGCGTTCTTCGTGTTCTTGAAGTGTTCATCGGGATTCTATTGAAAACTAGCCATATTTTGGTGTTTTGATTATTTTTAGTGTGTTTAAGGATTAAATTTTTTATTAAACTGATTTGGAAATACTTTATAATTTTGATAAGATTTTAAATCCTTGAACAAACTTCCAACAGTTTCCGAAAATAATTGCTTCTAAAAGATATTTTCAAAAGTTTTTTTTTGGTTGACCAGATCTTGTTTCAAAATCATTGATAACATCTGAGGTCTCGACTAACATCATTCTTGTGTCGCAACCAATCTCCAAGGTCTTGGGTCCCTCTTTAATCATCGCAGCTGGTCTCGACTCCAATATTTAAGGAAACAGCTTTTTGATTCATCTCCACTGTCTCGACTCACTGTAACCAGTCTCGAGTGATCATCTTCTTTCAACAGTCTCGAGTACCCACTGCGGTCATCACAGTCTCGACTCGGTGATCTCGACTCATCATCTTCGCAGGTCTCGATTTGTTCACCTCCGAGTCGCAACCTCGATTACGAGTTGCAACCTCGATTACGAGTCGCAACCTCGATTACGAGTCGCAACCACCCTTTCCTATTCGGAGTTCTCGAGTCGCAACCGTCACTTGGTCTCGAGTCATCTCCACCGTTCCGACTCCATCACCTCCACATCTTCTCCATCCTCTCCGTTCATCGTCGCCCTTACGATCACTGTCTTCCATCTTCATCAGACATCATCATCATCATCGGTCATCGTCTACACCACCTCTGATCTTCATTTTCTTCTCCGGTTACCTTGAAAAAACATCACGTTCTTTATCATCATCTCCGACTCTGTTCTCCGTCTGAAACTAAAATACCTGCAACTTCATCACCACCACTAATCTTCCTCAGTTCCGACACCATCTTTGTCGTTAACCATATCTTCACCACATCTTAACACCACCGTGCACCATCATTTCCGATCTCCGTTTTTCACCATCTCCGGCCATACAAACGACATCATCATCTCCGGTGAGGTGTTGACGGCTGAAGATTAAATTAGGGTTACGGGGTGTTTGTTTTTGGACGAAGAAGAAGTACAGAGCCGTTGTCTATTTTGTCCTTTTAAGGTTTTAGATTATAAAAATATAATAATAATAATCAAATCATTTAGTAATCATTACCTTATCATTATTTATTTATAATAATCATAAGTTAATCGTTAGTTTTTTATTACCTAATCATTTAATACTAATAATAATAATTATAATAATAATAAGTATTTTATTTTAACATTAAAAAGGGTTTATTTATAAATAAAAAAAAATAAAATAAAAATTGGTTTGTGATTGTGATAACGGTTTTGACAGGTATTTGAGGTGTGGTTTCGAAAGCGGGTTCGTTCTTTCGCCTGCTAAGTGTTTGAGTTGGCGAGTACACGGATTCTCGCTTTAAGCTTGTGTTAAGGAAATTGTTAAAAACGCACATTTTTGGGATCACTTCTTAAAAATGTCTTCTAAGAGAGAGGTGCTTGAGCAGGAATTCCAAGGTTTTAGATACTTTTCTGGTGAATCTATAGAAGCATTTATTGGCCGGTTTGCTGAACTGCTCTCTAAAATGGAGAAGGCAGAGATGGTGGTGTCTACTCACATGAGCAATAGAAAGCTTCTGAATGCTATAAAAGAGATTCCAGATCAGGCAAACTGTAGTTGGTTTACCAATGTTAATCAGATAATAGTGACAACCGATTGTTACAGAATGAAGCCGGATGAGCTGATCTCAATCATACGCCATTGGTATGTTACCCACATGGTACATAGTTCGTTATGTTTATATCACTTAGTATCTTTTATCATGTTGAGCGTCAAGCCTATCGACATATCGCAGTAGATCCTAGTCTTTTCAGCTATGGCACCTTACATGTGTTAGTCAAAACCCTTTAACACGAACATTTATTTCACTTCCCATATCATGCAATTTTTCTTTTTGGCTTTTTCATTTTTCAAATGTTTTTGTATTTTTCTCATTTTCTCCCCCTAAAACAATACATATTTACAGCAAACTCTTTTTGTATTTTCTGAGTTTTCTCCCCCTAAACTCTGAGTTTTCTCCCCCTAAGCAAAAATATTTTTCTCTTTTCTTAGTTTATAACTTTGTACATATTGTGTCCTTTCTCTAGTAAATGGTAAATTTGCGCAAAAATACAAGATTTATGCACAAATTTAGGGGGGGAGAGGAACATATAGATAGATATCAGAGTTTAGGGGGAGAAAACTCAGAAAATACAAAAAGAGTTTGCTGTAAATATGTATTGTTTTAGGGGGAGAAAATGAGAAAAATACAAAAACATTTGAAAAATGAAAAAGCCAAAAAGAAAAATTGCATGATATGGGAAGTGAAATAAATGTTCGTGTTAAAGGGTTTTGACTAACACATGTAAGGTGCCATAGCTGAAAAGACTAGGATCTACTGCGATATGTCGATAGGCTTGACGCTCAACATGATAAAAGATACTAAGTGATATAAACATAACGAACTATGTACCATGTGGGTAACATACCAATGGCGTATGATTTTATGGTCTTAAATCTTGCGTTGATAGATAGCCAACATCTGAGGTTTCGGGTCTTTATATTGTTGAATCATCCGGGGATATCTTGGCTGTTCTTCTGTTCAGAACTAAAATTGTACATGACCCCAGGAAAGAAAGTCACTTGGAATTAGCTCATTTCTATTTGAATGTTTGTATGTTGTCCCGATACACACAATTTTGATCTGATTCTGAAATCTTCTCTGAAAAAGTCGTGTACCTCCTCTGCTGCATCCAGATATATGCTGACCTGGAGGTGCTAGGCAACGACAGCTTCTGCTGCATCCAGATACATGCTGACCTAGTTGTACGTTGTCGCGCTATAGATCTAATACACCCGAAAGAGGCCCTCAAGTGCCCAAAAGAAACCCTAGAAACCTATATCAAATTGAGAAAAACTCATTTGATCTGTATATTATACCATCTCTGCAAAAGATCTATTCTGTTCTCTTCTCAACCTATTCCCAGTTAAGATTTCAGAAATCTGGATTGGACTTGTGAAATATGTGGTAGGGAAGATACTTGCATGATAGAGTGTGCTGTTTATATTTCCAGGATTTGATTAGTATTTATTTGGGTGTTCATTGTTAAGAAATCAAAACATGATAAAACATATTATATGCAGACCTAGACACAGTCAGGATATCTTAAAGGATGACATCAGTATACTCACCTGCTACGATGAATAGTTGTGCTTACCTTGATCGCGGGGGTATGCCTTGGAATGGGTCACACGGGTATAATAGTATAATATTACCTAAAGCATATCACGAAGTTGAAAAATTGAAAGTTGAGCGTTAAAGTTTAAGTGGACAAACATATTGGCAATTGCATAGACCAGTTTGATTAGGCTCGTACTGAAAAGTGTTCCTTAGTCTGCCTGAGAACGAATTTTGATCCCATTGCAATTGTAATTGTATATTATGGTAGTTGTTTATATTTTGAGTTTTTTATTTGTTTTTAGTTCTTAAATTAAAAATAAAAAAAAATAGAAAAATTCAAAAAAAAAAAAAAAAAAAATAGTGTCTTGCTTTTCTATAAAAAAAAAAAATCCAAAAATCGAGTGTTTATTTGTTTTCTTAAAAAAAAAATATATATATATATAACCGTTCTTGAAGATTTGATTGATCATCAAAAGTTGAAAGAATTTAAATTGTGAAATCCGAGTATAAATACTTGGATGTACCTAGTGTTCATGTGGTACTCTCCCTGTTGCATAAGAAATGTTTGCTTATGAGTTTGTGAGAAGGTGCAGAATTTGATTTCAATCAAGAACAGGGGTTGATGAAGACTGAGATGCTGTTAGTTGCTGAAGAAGCATGAAGCAGCACAACAACAAGATGTACCTGAGTCAGAAGAACCGGATACGAAACGTCGTCTGACAGTGAAAGTACATTTGAAGAAGTGCCGTGAACCTGCTTGAAAGACAAAGATTGAAGAAGAAAAGAGCTGCTGAGAATCCTCCTCTCACATTCTTTTTGACAAGATTTTCAAGCAAATGCTGATCGTGATCTTGATATGAAGCTAACCACAAGAGCTGAAGAAAGAGACCCAGTGCTGAGAGTTCAGAAGTCAAGAACTTTCACAACATCTGCAGCATAGAGACAACCATAGACTTCGTTGAAGACGTTGCTGAATTCATGGTATGAAGACAATTTGATGGCATCAGTCTAGGGGGAGATTGTTAGGCCCTAAAGTGTGAGACTGACGCATCAAATTAACACAACGGGTTATGGTTACGAGTTAGGCCTTACCGGGTTAGTTTATATTAGGTTGTGGACCTTTATAGGTCACTTGGGCCAAGCTTTAGGCCATGTGGGCCAAGTAGGCCCAAGGGGAGTCCATGTAGGGAAGTGGGCTTTAGTAGGTATATAAACAAGTTTCTAACTTGTTTTAGTTTTTGATCATCATTGTTACATTTTCTCTAGTGAGAGAGGCGATTTTGGTGGTGTAGGAACTTGTACCAGACGGTTTTGCTAGTTGATAGTAATAGAATCGTGTGCAAGTTTCAAAGTGATTCGGTATTGTGTTCTTCGTATTCGGTTCGTATTTTCTTACTTTTCGGTTTATCTTGAATCTCACCAAGTTTGGATTCCGCACAAACTTGGTGATTGTTTGATATCATTGAAAGATCCGGTTTACGGGACTTACATATAACGCATGTTACTTGGACACATTTTAACACAATTTACATCGCATGTTTAGACTAAACACTGTCACAACGCTGTCGCAACGCAAACACAACGCAGACTCAAAAAGCAGATTTACTTATGTTATGTGTGTTATTTGTGTGACTGATTGTTTATTTGTTATGTGGTTATCACGCAACGCTTTCTCGCTCAAACACTCACTCGCAAATCGATTAAACGCAGCGCAATGCTTAACACACGAAACAAAGTTGGGAAACCAACAAAACGTAACTCGGCCGATCGAATGGACTTCCGTCCGGATGACCATCCGCTCGCATGGCCATCCGACCGAATGGACATTCGATCGGGTAAGCCATCGGACCGAATGCCGCAACGTGCACCACCTTAACCCTCTCTCACTCGCCTATAAATACTACCCATACACCACCTTTCACTGATTTGACATCTCCATCTGACACACACACTCAAGTCGCTCTCAGTCAGTTTTACTCTCGATTCAAGGCCATTTCGTAAGTATTTCTCCTCAAATCTTGTACAATCATCATCACTAAACACTTCTACATCATCTTCTCCATCAAACTCTGATGTGCGTGAGTGTTATATAGCTTTTAATGTATATTTTTAGCCCTTTTTAACACTTTGGTCAAGTTTTAAATTTATAAAACACGATATTCTACTAACACTAAACACACATATGGGCAAGTGCACCCATCGTGAGCGTAATATAGTGTTGGTAAGATACCGAGGTCACCCAAGGACACAAGAGCTTTTAATACCGGTTTATCCTCAACGTCTAATAAAATCAAAAGTTTAGAAAAAGGTTTTAAGCTAGAAAATAAAAACTAAAATGCTGAAAAATAAAAAATAAAAACAGATAGACAAGATGAATCACTTGGATCCGACTCGCCTTTAGTGTAACCTTTGATTATTTCCACACTTTTGCACTTTTTAAGAGATTATCTTAGTTATTGTAGTAGGCCCCTCTTTTGAAGGTGACGTTACCCTCAACCCAGTAGTTTGAGTCAGCAAGGATACAATCCTAAAGGATTGGATTATTGAAAGATACTTAATTAAGTTATTAATGTATAATGTGGTAGGCCCCTCTTTTGAAGGTGACGTTACCCTCGGCTAAGTATTCTGAGTCAGCAAGGATACAGTCCTAAGTAGCCGGTTTAATATATTAATAGTAGTTTACATATGAGGGGATCAAGAAGTTCGGACCCCTGCCATCCAATACCAGTGGGTATTGAAGGAGGTCCTACTAAGCTTGACCCAGGTCCTTGCAGGATCTATACACTAAACAAGGCAAGACGCTTACCAAACCATTCCCTTAACCCCCGACCAGGTAGCCAACATATCTCCATATAGACCGTGGAGATATGAATGGTGTAAATCTTTTATTTTATATAGACAGTAAAATAACGCCAAGACACTACAGACAAATGATAAGGAAGTTTCACCTTCAACATAAGAAACTAGTTATTAAAGTCATTAATACATAACCAAATAAAAAGTGCGAAAAGATTAAAAATAAAAAGTATTACACTAAATGCTTGTCTTCACCAAGTGATGTAAGAGACTTAGGCAAACATGGCCTTTGATTGTCAAGAACTATTACTATATATCTTGGATCACGAGACTACTACACACACTCTATGATGGATGATGGTGTTGTGGTGGTGGTGGAGTGTGGGTGAAGTGGGAGAGAGGTGGTTTGTCAAGGGATGATTTGCAAGTGAGCCAAGCACCCCTATTTATAGCCTGCATAGAAGCCCAGACACGGCCCCGTGTCCGTTGGGCACGGCCCCGTGTCCACCCATCTTCTCTTTCTTCATTAAATGCAGTTTGTATGCATTAGTTGACGACGCCCCCGTGTCCGCTGGGCACGACCCCGTGTGTAGAAGCGTATATGTACTATCAAGATTTTCCTAGATTCTGCGAATCTTATAGTTGACCACGGCCCCGTGTCCGCTGGACACGCCCCCGTAGTGGGTGATAGAAGCTTCTACAACTTTGTCTTTTCTGCAGACACATGGGCACGCCCCCGTGCTCATTGAGCACGGGGCGTGTTCAGCCTTCTGTTCTCTTGTTTTTGCTTAGGAGGATGGTGTCGGGGGGTCGGGCATGCCACGTTTATTCCTTTTCTTGTATTTATGTTAGATTTAGCTGCCTTTTTGCTTCTTTTGTTCATTTGAGCTCATTTAATCCTGAAAATACAAAAGGAAGACAAAAACACACTTTTTCCAACATTAGTACTAAAAAAGGGTTAGTTTTATGCCACATTTGATGTAATTTATATGTTGCATTTTGCACACATCAAACTCACACACAAACACTAACTTTTCTCTGAAATCACTGATTTGGACCTCTTGAAGGTATTCTTCACTCGTTTTGCTTATGCAACCTTTTGTGGAGCACCAACTCATCAAGATTGGCTCAGATCTAAGAGATTTCCACAACCTTTTAACTAAGTTTTGCAAGATTTCACACTTTTTCATTTGTTTTCAAACTTTTCTTCAACTTTTTACTCAAAACCGATGAAACCGGGACTCATTCAGACTCTTGACGTGAGGTCGGAGTCTCAATCAAATTTAATCCAATTACTACTAATAGCTAGCGGTAAGTGGGTATCGAACACAGGGAGTTTGTGGAATATGTGTTATTTAAAGGTTTATCTAAAATTCTAAATTAACTAGAATTAATCTAGTTGCAAATAAAATAAAGTTCAAGAGTTGATTTGATTTGATTGGTTTGAAAACTAAAATTAAGTAATTAAGTTTCAAGAGAACAGTTTTGGTTGTAAGCAAATTAGAGACAAATGACCATCCTAGATTTCCGGTTTCAATTGACATTCATGTTATCATTCCACTAGAAAGAACTACATAGACATAGTTCATGTGTGACTACTTGCAGTGATGAAAGGGAACTAAGTACTCAGATTCCTAGAACGTGAGGTTGTTACCCGATAATCAATCAACCCTTACCCAAGTCTAACTATACCCATGATATCTCGATTACCAACAGCACCAAGAACGTATGGTTTCTAATTAGTTTAATGTAAGAATCAACAAGTTACTAACAAACAATCACACACCATAACAAACAAACCATCAAGATAAAGATTGTTATTCTAGAAATTAGGAAATCAAACATGAAATGTCTCAAGAAAACCTTCAATCCAGGATGATCACAAAGTGTTTAGCCACTCATGGCTCGAATCAACATCATAACACAAGTCTTATCGTTCATCAAGATCAAAGATAATCAACTAATGATTAAGGAAGTGTTCTTCTTGCCTAATGTCTCCAAAGTTCTCCAAAATTCGTTCCCCAAGAAGTGGTAACCGAAAAATCTGATGGGACACCATAAAAACCCCAACAAATGAGCATTAAAGGAAGAAGTTACACAATTGGAATGGTCGGCGCCGTAAGCTACGCCAAGCCGCCGTAGCTTACGGCGGTCAACAGATTCAGAAGTCAAAGCTGGGTGCCGTAACCTACGGCACCCCACCGTAGGTTACGGCGAGAACAAGTTCCTTACACCACATATACCCTGTCTTACGGCGATGCACCCGGACCAAAAATTGGGGCCGTAACCTACGGCCAGGAGCCGTAGGCTACGGCGCTCACTGAAACTCTTTTCCTTGTTTTCTTTGTAACATCCCCCATGCTCTATTTTTTTTCTACAACTTCCAACATCTTGTCCAAGCTTCATAGGACCCACTTCTTATGCCCTTTAGTGCATGCAACATCAAACTTCTTGTAGTTACTAAGTTCAAACAAATAACTGGGCAAAGTATGGAATTTTATTCTATTTAAAGGCTTTAAGGGTTGTCCTACGGACCACCCGTCACATCCCCACACTTACCCGTTGCTTGTCCCAAGCAACCCATTCAACAACTATTCATAACATTAAGCGATCAATCATGTAAACCAAACTAAAATGTGCCGTCCTTCTACTAACTTTCAATCATACCACAAGACACACCCCTCACAAAAACTCTCAGTGACAAGAATTATTAGCATATGATGCTAATACCACTCAATGCGTGTGTGTGTGTGTGTGCGACAATAAGCTTGTATAAAAATCAAATTTCCTCCTAACAAATATCTAGCATGCTTTTGAATCAAAGGAACTTACGGGTTGTAACGGGGCTAGGTGTAAAGGTAGGAAAATGGTGGAATGCATATATATAAGAGCTAATTGATTTGACCCGGTTTTTATTTCTACTACTAATAAAGCAAACACCAAATATCTACATACTTTTCAAACATTCTCAACTACCAAACAAACTAATCATTTATTTTTGGTATTTTTCATATTTTTCTCTCTCTTTTTTTTTGAATTCAAGCATAAAACATAAAAGCTCAACAATATATACACGAACATCAACACTACATACTAAATTTCCTAAACCGGGTCATCTCAAAAGGTAAAATTTATAGGAAGTAGGCTTGGGTCACAACCGAATGGTCTAAGGCTCAAACGTGGCTTTCTAAGGACCAAACCCCCACCCCTCACAATACCAAGCTCATATATGTAAAGTATGAGGTCCAACCCACCAATCTCGCACTCTCACACATCTAGACGAGGCTTCCTAAAAGTCCCTTATCATTTTCAAAAGCATGCTAATTCTAGGATTTAACAAGAATTCGTACACAAGTTCTATTAACACACGACACACACCGCCACTCAAACAAAGAAATATCAATACCAATCATATGTGGCCCAAATTCTCACCAAGAAAAGACTAGGAATAGGTGTCGGTGTGTCAAGCGGGACAAAATCGAGCTTTCAAATTTTGACAATTTTCGCTCGGATTTACAAAATTTTTAAATTCTCAAAAATTTCCCCCATCCCCACACTTGGGATACATTGTCCCAATGTATGGTTTTGAGGAAAAGATCGCTTTTAACAAAAACACCAACATTTGCTTATACTCTTAAACCCCAAATTTCTTTTTGTATTTTTTTTTATTAACAAAAGCAAACAAACTAACTACCAATATTTCAAAGCTAAAGAACATAACAAAACTAAGGAAAGAGTACATGACCTGGTGAAGTTTGACACAACAGATGTTGTAGACAATCCGACTTCCTATCACCACCTTCACACAAATATCCGCACATCTTCCCCACACTTGAATGTCGCCATGGCCCTGAAACATAGAAAAATAAACACAGCAAGATCAATATAAAACCCCGGGTTGCCTCCCAAGCAGCGCTAAGTTTCGAGTCTTCAGCCAGACCATGCCACCCCTATTTATGGTGGCTCACAGAATCGGTTCCTATCACCTCCCCCATTGTAGCTTGTCATTGGTTGAAATGCATCCATCAAATGTCCATTCGGTGGATAGTCAACTGCATACCTGCTTGAACCTTCATACTTCTTTTCACACCCCGGTGGTTTGTTTGTTTTTATTCTCTGATGCACACTTTTCATATGGTTACTAGACTCTCTACCCTTCTCTTCAATAGGTTCATAACTAATCTCCCTAGTATGAATATCACAGTACAACTTACGGTTCTTTTCGGTCATAATAATGATCCCGTCTCTACAGTTGATTTGAGCACTTGCCGTATAAAGAAACAGTCGACCTAAAATTACCCTTTGTTGTGATGCCGTTTTGGTAGAAACATAATCTAAAACCAGAAAATCTACCAGATAGTCGAATTCTCCCAACCGAATCATAACATTCTTAACCATTCCCCGTGGACGCCTCCAACTTTCATCCGCCAAACTCACCATGGTGTCTATATCTTGAAGCGGACCAAAGTCGTACATATCGTATAGATCGCCTGGTAGCACACTCATACTCGCCCCATAATCCAATAATGCATGAGGAATTTTTAGTTTCCCAACTTGAATAGGCACGAGTGGTGCTCCATGCTCTTTGTCCGTTTCAACCTCGGCATCCCTTCCTATACCTGCACTCACTTGACAAGAAGATGTTAAAAATGTTTCATTGAATTCACTATTAGGAACGATACTTACCACATTGATATTAACACTTTTAATGTTTTTGGGATTTGTCACCGTGTCATTTTGTAGTTGGCCTTTTGCTTTCTTCAATATTTCCACATCGCTCGCAAGTTGACTCATTTGGGTAGTCAACGACTGAATTGCTTTAACACGGATTTCGTCTTTTTGTACACGAGCATCATCCATTTGATTTCTCTTTTGCATCTCCGCTTGCATGCTCTTCAACATATCCATCATCTCGTTTCCACCCGAAGACCCCCCTTGTTCTTGACCCGTTTGATATTGCCTTTGATACCCTTGATTGTTTCCACATCGATATCCACTTTGATTGTTATAAGGTTGGCGCGAACCAAAGTTACCTTGGTTACCTTGAAAGTTCGGGTTAGCTTGATTTGAAGGGTTCCCATATCGGAAATTTGGATGGTTCCTCAACCCGGGGTGGTAAGTGTTAGAATTCATGTTATAGTTTCTACCACCCCCTCTGATGGGTGTCGAGTGTTATATATATTAGGTGTATATTTTAAGCCCCTTTAACACTTTTTAGTCAAGTTTTAAATTTATAAAACACGATATTTACTAACACTAGACACTCATATGGGCAAGTGCACCCATCGTGAGCGTAGTATAGTGTTGGTAAGATACCGAGGTCGTCCAAGGACACAAGAGCTTTTAGTACCGGTTTATCCTCAACGTCTAATCAAAATAAAAAGTTTAGAAAAATGTTTTAAACTACGAAAAATAAAAACTAACTAAAAATGCTGAAAAAGAAAATAAAAAAAAAAAGAAAAATAGATAGACAAGATGAATCACTTGGTTCCGACTCGTATCTAGTGTAACCTTTGATTATTTCCGCACTTTTGCACTATTTTAAGATATTATATTAGTTATTGTAGTAGGCCCCTCTTTTGAAGGTGACGTTACCCTCACCCCAGTAGTTTGAGTCAGCAAGGATACAATCCTAAAAGGGTGGATTATTGGAAGATAATTAATTAAGTTATTAATGCAAATTATGGTAGGCCCCTCTTTTGGAGGTGACGTTACCCTCGACTAAGTAGTCTGAGTCAGCAGGGATACAGTCCTAAATAGCCGGGTTATAGTATTAATAGTAGTTAACTTATGAGGGGATCAAAGAGTTTGGACCCCCGCCATCCAATACCGTTAAGTATTGAAGGAGGTCCTACTAAATTTGACCCAGGTCCATTGCAGGACCTCTAAACGCTGAACAATGGCAAGACCTTTACCAAACCGTTCACTTAACCCCCGACCAGGTAGCCAACATATCTCCATATAGACCGTGGAGATATGAATGGTGAAAATCTTTTATTTTATATAGACAGTAAAATAATGCCAAGACACCACGGACAAACGATAAGGAAAGATCACCTTCAACATAAGCAACTAGTTATTAAAGTCATTAATACAAAACCAAGTAAAAAGTGCGAAAAGATTAGAAATAAAAAGTATTACACTAGACACTTTGTCTTCACCAAGTGATGTAAGAGACTTAGGCAAACATGGCCTTGATTGTCAAGAACTCTTACGATCAATCTTGGATCCCGAGACGACTCACACACTCTACGATGGACAATGGATGATGGTGGTGGATGATGGTGTTATGGTGGTGGTGGGTGGTGGGTGAAGTGTGAGAGAGGTGGTGTGCCAAGGGATGGTTTGAGCTTGAGCCAAGCACTCCTATTTATAGGCTGAACAGAAGCTCGGGCACGGCCCCGTGTCCAGTGGTCACGGCCCCGTGTCCACATCCTCTCTTTCTTCATTAAATGCAGCTTTGTCTTATTAGTTGACCACGCCCCCGTGTCCGCTGAGCACGACCCCATGTGCAGAAGAATCTTTGTACTATGAAGATTTGCCTGGATTGTGCGAATCTTATAGTTGACCACGGCCCCGTGGTGGGCAATAGAAGCTTCTACCACTTTGTCTTTTCTGCTGACACTTGGGCACGCCCCCGTGCTGGCTGAGCACGGGGCGTGTTCAGTCCTCTGTTGCCATGTTTTGCTTGGGAAGATGCTGTCGTGGGGTCGGGCATGTCACGTCTTGTTCCTTTTCTTGTATTTATGTTAGATTTTGATGTCTTTTTGCTTCTTTTGTTAATTTGAGCTCATTTAATCCTGAAAATACAAAAGGAAGACAAAAGCACACTTTTTCCAACATTAGTACTAAAAAAGGGTTAGTTTTATGCCACAATTGATGTAATTTATATGCTGCATTTTACACACATCAAATACCCCCACACTTGAATCTTTGCTTGTCCTCAAGCAAAACTCTTTAATATGTGGCTATTACACTCTCAAATGGAATGGGTAGAGAAGAAGGTTTTGGGCTTGTCGTAGAGTGTCGGGATTTCCAAGATTCTTTATTTAGTTTTACTTATATTTATTTACAATCTTATTCGTCATGATTTATTTAAAACTTTTCATAAGATAAATTACTTATTAGGGCATAACATGCCTTTGTAAAATTCTATTTATATACAAGTTCACATACCTCACGGGGATCACTCAACACTTGGCCGAAAATGTATTTGTGGATCACTCGAGAGCGGCATGGAACTTACTCCTACCATAGGCTTGCCAAGCAATCAATCCTCCTCCTTTTTAACTTATATTCCCTTGTAAATATCAAGAGGACTTTGTGGGTGAAGGGTTAGGCTTGGGTTAAAGGTAGGTGGTTGGGTTAATGGTTAGTAGAAAAAGGGCTAAAAACGTAACAAGTGTCGGTTTTCGTAAGACTTTCTACTTTTGTAACTTTTATTTATGATGAAGCTATTATTCAAACAAAGTTATTTTTGATGAACTTGTTTGTTTATTTTCTTTTGCTTCATCATCAACACATATTTTTTTTTTTTGAAAAGTCATATGAAAAACCGAACTTGTTACTAAAACAAAGGGTTAAAAATGAAAAAGGTTTTGGTGGGTAAAAAGGGTGTTTGTTTTGGGTTATAAAATGAAAAGGTTTAGGCTCAAAGGGGCTAACTAGGGGGATTTTGGGTAGGTGGTAAAAAAAATAATGGTGTATAAATAAAAAGAGTTAGTCCTAATGCCTCCATCATTTACTTACTCGGGTTTAAGTTGGTAAGGACCTGGAATGTATCGTCATGGCAAGTTCTAGAGTCGTAAGAACCACGCGGCTATTCACACAAGAAACGAAAATGAGCATTTAGTCTAATGATATGTAAGTGTTTGCTCAATAAAGGCTCAAAACTCACTTTTGTGGGAATGGGTTTTTATGTGATCAAGTATATATAATTAAATTTTAACTAAGCTTGTCATGCCTTTTCATAATTTTCTTATGTTGGTTCTTTTTATCACGACGCTATCGGTTGTAAATTCGTAAAGATATAACCTTTTTGAGAACTTGAATTTCCCGAGTCAAACTTAGACAAGTAAAAAAAAATGAAAATTTTTGAAAAAATTTGAGGTGATTAGTGGTTCCAATAGAGTTTTGTGTAAGGCTTGTATTTAGGACTTGCAAGATTCAAGGTTTTAGCATCCCCCCCCCCCCCCCACACTTAAATTACACATTGTCCTCAATGTGTCCCAAAAAAAAAGTTTTTAGGTTGATTGATTGTGTAAAAAGGTGTAAAAAGCAAAAATTTTGTGTTACTGGTTACCTGGGCACGACCCCGTGTTTAGTGGACACGACCCCGTGCTCAGGTGCCAGTAACGAAAACTTACAGCAGGTGAACACGGGGGCGTGTTAGTTGAACACGACCCCGTGTCTGTCAAGGTCTGCAGAATGAATACAAACAGCAGGTTCAGGGGAGTGGGCACGGGGACGTGTCGGCTGGACACGGCCCCGTGTGGACAGTCTGCAAAGTTGAAAAACAGGTTTCTTTCGTCAGTTTTCCTGTCCCGGCTTTAGTAGTACTAATGTTTAGCACTCTAAGCCTCGTATGTACCTGCTTAATCAATAAACACCATACCATACCATAGCAAACATCCTACTTTTACCAATATTCAACATCCATGTCAAAGTTAAAAGAAAAAATAAGTGCATAAAATAAAATAAGTTAGGGAAAGTAAATTGTTCAACACTTTGGCACGCAGGCCATTAATTGTTCAAGAGTGGAAAAGGGTTAACCTGGGGAACCATCAAACAACCGCCTCTTCCTCCGCTCCTCCCGCCTACTCCATGGCATCGTCATCATCGTCATCGTCCCCTCCATGGCGCGCAATGTGGTCTCGAATATATCCAATATCATCTTGGATATCGAACATGTTTCTCTCGATAGCTCCAACCCGGTGGTAGGTGTTGCTCGCCATGTTGTATGTGTTCCTGGTGCACATAAGGTTTTCCGGCAACAAATCATGCAAACTTTGGAAATTAGGAAAACCGCCTCCGGAGGAGGATTGGCCCGGATCACCTTGGGGTTGATACTGATATTGATGATGTTGTGGAGCTTGCAGGACAAGTGCTTCTTGCGGGTTCCATGCATGACCTTGCATCCTTTGAAAGCTTACCGTCCCGTCTTCCGCCTCATAAATCAGGTTCATTGAGCGGCATATGTGTATATCCACCATACCCGACCATGGGCTTCTCTCAAATGACCTAGGTATGTGGGCGAAGTGCCTGAAGAGACGGTACACCCATCCCCCAAAGAAGATAGGAGTCGGTGCACTAGCAAGGCGGTTATGATGCATGTTTTGGAGCATGAGGAACGGAACATCGAGCGGCCTGCGGTTGTGGATGCAGTGGAGGACAACCAAATCTCTTAACCCAACGACGCCACTACTATCATGCCTTTGGCTAAGAGAGTAGCCGAGGAGCCTATGGATGTATCTGTAGAGCGGATCCCTCAGCTTTGTACTCTTAGTGCTGCTCGGATTGTAGTACCCGTCACCAATCTGAGCCCAAATGGCTTGGCATTCGTTTTCACCTATCTCTCTCATTCCTCCAATATTTTCCTCATTTCCCGCATCCTCTTCCGCATACAACCCGACAATCGACCCAAATTGTGCCATAGAGATCAAATACCTTGTCCCGCCACATCGGAATGCCACCCCGTCATTGTCGAACGGGTCGCACCTTGAGTTGAATGTGAAGGTGCTATAGAATTCCAAAGTACATTCGTGGACGGAATGGAGTCGAGTTGTTAGAGCGACTCTGAGTGGTCCCGTGACAATGTTGTTGAAACGGTTGATTTGATTCACCACAGTTAATAGTTCCGTGCATGCTTGCCTCGGGTATTCCTCCGGCCTTGTTTGAAGTATCTCGTATCTAGCTCTAGCATCGAGCTCATTGGCGTTAAATCTTGTGAACTTCCTAGCCATCTGAAAGAATACACCAAAAGTTAGCACGAAACAGAAGTATTTTCGGACAAAACTGCAAACAGTGGGCTGGACACGACCCTGTGTTCAGCGGACACGGCCCCGTGTCCAGGCGTCTGTTACTAAAAAAATTCCATTTTTCGACCCGGTTTCGAAAACTTGAAAATGTTTGGTCCAATAGGTGTGGTTTTCCCCGAAAACGAAACCCTAAGTGCCGTTTTCCCCAAAATAACCCGTTTACCCTATCAATTTTATCTTTTTCGGTTGAAGAACAAGGGTTTGGGGTTTTTGTGAGAAATCGGGTGAATCTATGAACAATATAAGTGTATTTACTTCCCATAACACTAATCTAACTAAATGCAAACAAATCTAAACAAAAATTTGAGGTTCGATCCGGATGAACTTCAAGAACCCTAGATTTTTCCCCAAATTATTGGTGTTTTAACTACATGCAAGTAACTAATCTAACTACTAAAAGTGATAGAATCATACCTTGATGTTGTTAGAGTGATAGGAGACGTCGAAAATCTGTGAAAAATCGCCTGGAACCAGAGCTTTTTCGGGGAAACGGGGCGTGTGGAATGAAGTAACTGTTTTGAAAAAGGGGATATATCCCGACTGCAGCGCGGACACGGCCCCGTGTCCAGCGGACACGACCTCGTGCCGAGCAAAGTTTAAATTTTTTTTTTCAGTGCTCGTGTGAGTGCCCTTTGTTTCCCATAAGCTTTGGTTAGAAAACTTACCGCTTTAGATGTCGTCCCGATCGCTCGTAACTTACCAGGCATGATCATGGTTTCATTCTTCCACCCTTTGAAACGAAATCTCTTCCTCTTCATCCTCAATGAATCCTTGATAAAGTTTCAGCCGTTGGACATTGACTTTGAATGGAGGCCCATTTCGAGATTTAATTTCTACTGCACCGTGTGGGAAAATATGGGTGACGGAAAAAGGTCCTGACCACCTAGACTTTAATTCACCAGGGAACAATCGAAGTCGTGAATTAAACAAAAGAACTAGATCTCCTACCCGAAATTCATTAGGTTTAATATGTTTGTCATGCAAATTTTTCATTCTTTCCTTATAAATTTCAGAGTTTGAGTATGCATAATTCCTAAGTTCGTCTAATTCATTTAATTGACAAGATCGATTTTTACCAGCAAATTCTAAATCTAAGTTTACATTTTTGATTGCCCAGTAGGCTTTGTGTGCAATTTCTACTGGTAAGTGACAACTTTTTCCATAGACTAGCTTATATGGGGTTGTACCTATTGTTGTTTTATAAGCAGTTCGAAAAGCCCATAAAGCATCATCTAATTTATCTGTCCATTCCTTTTTAGTTAACCCTACGGTTTTTTCAAGTATTCATTTTAAACCTCTGTTAGTCACTTCGGCTTGTCCGTTTGTTTGAGGGTGATATGCTGTTGAGACCCGATGATAGACCCCATATCTTGTTAAAAAAATTTCAAGTTGATGGTTGCAAAAATGGGTACCTCTATCACTTATTAATGCTTTAGGTGTGCCAAAACGAGAGAATAATTTTTTCAGAAATCTTACCACGACTCTTCCATCATTTGTTGGAAGTGTCTCGGCCTCGGCCCATTTAGACAAGTAGTCTACTGCCACAAGTATATATTTGTTTCCTTTCGATGGTGGGAAAGGTCCCATAAAGTCGAGTCCCCACACATCAAAAATTTCACAAACAAGAATGCCATTTTGTGGCATTTCGTTTTTGGAAGAAATATTACCTGTTCTTTGGCAAGCATCACATGTCTTGACAAGACTTTGGGCGTCTTTGTAAATGGTTGGCCAATAAAATCCTGAATCAAATACCTTTCGTGTGGCACTAGCGGCACCATGATGCCCTCCGTATGGACCTTCATGACAATGGCGGAGAATTCTTCGGGCTTCGCTACCATGTACGCATCGTCGGACGAGTTGGTCGGCACACATTTTGAAAAGATATGGATCTTCCCAAAAATAGTGTTTCACATTGGCAAAGAATTTTTTTCTTTGATGATGTGGCCAACCTTTTGCGACTATACCGCTAGCTAAGTAGTTAGCATAGTTGGCGTACCATGGTTCTTCCTTGTACTCCACCATTTCCAGGGACTCAGTTAGAAATTTTTCGTTGATTTGTTCGTCCTTGGTTGCCTCCAAAGCTGGGTCTTCTAGGCGTGAAAGATGATTTGTTGCGGTGTTTTCTGCTCCTCTTTTGTCTCTGATTTCAATGTCAAATTCTTGGAGGAGTACAATCCACCGAATCAAACGTGGCTTTGCATCTTGCTTTTTGAAGAGATATCGAATGGCTGCATGATCTGTATAGACTATAGTTTTAGAAAGAACAAGATAGGAACGACATTTATCAAAAGCAAATACCACAGCTAGTAATTCTTTTTCAGTTGTTGTGTAATTTTCTTGTGCATCATTTAGTGTTTTACTAGCATAATAAATTGGGTGGAAATGCTTTTCTTTTCTTTGTCCCAAGACAGCTCCAACTGCAAAGTCACTGGCATCACACATGATTTCGAAAGGAAATTTCCAATCAGGCGCTATCATGATAGGTGCATTGACTAACATTTCTTTTAAGGTTAGAAATGCTTGATTGCAATCTTTGTCAAAGATGAAAGGGGCATCTTTTTCAAGTAATTTTGTTAGAGGCCTAGAGATTTTAGAAAAGTCTTTGATAAACCGCCTATAAAATCCGGCATGCCCTAGGAAACTTCTGATAGCTCTTACGGAGGATGGAGGTGGTAATCTAGAAATGGTATCTATTTTGGCTCGATCTACCTCCATTCCTTCGCTTGAGATCTTGTGACCGAGTACTATTCCCTCCGTTACCATGAAATGGCATTTTTCCCAATTAAGGGCGAGGTTAGTTTCCTCACATCGGGATAGCATTCGCTCAAGGTTATCGAGGCATTGGTCGTATGAATCCCCAAAGATAGAAAAGTCGTCCATGAAGACTTCCATTGTCTTTTCTATCATATCATGGAAAATGGCTACCATGCAACGTTGGAATGTTGCGGGGGCATTACATAGACCAAATGGCATACGTCGATAAGCAAAAGTTCCATAGGGACATTTGAAAGTTGTATTTTCTTGGTCTTCGGGTGCTATCAGGATTTGAAAGTAACCTGAAAAACCATCCAAGAAACAGTAAAATTTATGACCGGATAATCTTTCTAACATTTGATCAATGAAAGGTAAAGGAAAGTGATCTTTTCTTGTTGCTTCATTTAATCGTCTATAATCTATACAAACTCTCCATCCTGTGACGGTTCTCGTTGGTATTAATTCATCCTTTTCGTTAGTTATTACCGTCATACCTCCTTTCTTTGGAACTACTTGGACGGGACTCACCCAAGGACTATCGGAGATAGGATAGATAAGTCCGGCGTCAAGTAATTTGATGACTTCGTTTTTAACCACTTCTTGAACATTTGGATTTACTCGACGTTGTGGTTGTATTACCGATTTGTAGTCATCATTCATTAAAATTTTGTGTGTGCACATGGAAGGACTAATTCCTTTTATGTCTACAAGTTTCCAAGCTATTGCGTTTTTGTGTTTTTTCAAAAGACTTATTAATTTTTCTTTTTCTAAGCTATCTAATTTAGACGAAATAATTACAGGTAAATTACCATCTTTGTCTAGAAAAGCATATTCCAAACCTTTTGGAAGTTCTTTGAGCTCAAGTGGTGGGTCTTTAGGAGACTCCTTATTTGGTTGCTCATTTCGATCAAGAACTTTAAAAGTTTGTTCTATGGCGACCTCTTCTTCAACAAAGTGGTCAATCTCTTCACTTGTATCGGGTGGTTCATCTTCATCTTCAATTAGGGGGTCATTATTTCCGAAAGGATATTTCATTGATCGCTCGAGATCGACACTTCTTTTAAATGCCCCTAATTGAAGAGGTAGATTGTTGAACTTCCGGTTTTTCAAAGCTTCGTGAGTTTTTACAAATGGGCGTCCCAACACTAGAGGAGCGTCATCAAGGATGACAAAGTCGGTCGGTATTACCATTTGATTTGTTTGAACCAATACATCCTCAACTATACCGATTGATTTTATTACTTTCCGATTGGATAGAAAAATGGGTATTTGAAGTGGAGAAAAATCACTAATACTTAATTTTTTGAAAATATAGTTAGGCATTATGTTAACACAAAGATCTTTATCGATTGTGACATTACTAATAAATGAATTTTGAAAGAAACATGGAACCGGTGTAATGTTAATTTCAAATGGGTCTTCTTTAATTAGTGAGGTTTGATCATTAGTTAACTTAACACTTACCGTTTCGTCAATTTTAGTGTTAGTGTTTAACTCTTTTAAAAACTTAGCATGAGTGGGTACTAAACAATGATTTTCAAAAGAAGGTGACAAGAGATTAATTTCTTCAAAATTAGACTCTTCTTGAATTTTAACGTTGTCGGACTCACCTCTTTCGTTGTTTAACTCATGTGTCGGTTTTTCACTTATTTGTTCTTCCATTTTTACACTTTCAGTTATTCTTCCTTTTTTAATTCTTCTCTTGCGCGGGACTCCTCTTCCCTTGCGCGAGATTCTTTTATACATCGATCGATAACTCTAATGTGTTCTAATATCCTATCGGTCACTTCGGTTATAGAAAAAGAATCGGGATTTTCAAAGCTTGAATCCGGTTGTTCGACCCTTTGTTCCTCATAATACCCATATGAAGTAGATGGTTCGCACCATTGTTCTTCACTGTAGGCATATGATGGATAAGGTTCGTACTTTTGTTCTTCATAATACCCATATGAGGTGGGTTGTTCACACCATGGTTCCTCATAATAAGCATATGAAGGTGGTGGCTCATATCTTGGTTCCTCAAAGTATGAGTAAGAAGGCTCATACCTTGGTTCATCAAAATATGAGTATGAGGGAGAAGGTTCATACCTTTGGTCTTCATAGGATTTGTATGAAGTTGATGGCTCGTACCTGGGCTCCTCATAGTAGGTGTATGAATTGGATGGTTGATATGAGTAACTATTTTGAACCGAGTGTGTGTTACGACAATTAGTGCAATAATTACTCCTATAATCATCCTCCTCATAGGTGTAGTTGTAACCTCCTGAGTATTGATCCATAAGAATCACTCAGCAGACCACAACCGAGTCTCGAGATCAGAAAAATAAAAATAAAAAACGGAAACAGAGGCTGGGCACGGCCCCGTGTTCAGTGGACACGGCCCCGTGTTCAGGATCTGTATCTGGGCGTTTTAATTAAATTTACTGATTTCGTTGAGCACGGGGCGTGTTCAGTGAGCACGGCCCGTGTTCAAGCTACTGTTACTGGTTGTTTTATGAAAATGTGCAGCACGGCCCCGTGTTCAGTGAGCACGGCCCGTGTTCAGGTTACTGTAAATGCAAAACTAAACTAAAATGCAGAAAAATGTGCGCGCGTTTTAAAAAGGTTTTGAAAAACTGATTAGGCCGTTGATTTTAATCTTTCTTAAAATCCTTGTGTCCCTGGCAACGGCGCCAAAAACTTGATGGGTGTCGAGTGTTATATATATTAGGTGTATATTTTAAGCCCCTTTAACACTTTTTAGTCAAGTTTTAAATTTATAAAACACGATATTTACTAACACTAGACACTCATATGGGCAAGTGCACCCATCGTGAGCGTAGTATAGTGTTGGTAAGATACCGAGGTCGTCCAAGGACACAAGAGCTTTTAGTACCGGTTTATCCTCAACGTCTAATCAAAATAAAAAGTTTAGAAAAATGTTTTAAACTAAGAAAAATAAAAACTAACTAAAAATGCTGAAAAAGAAAATAAAAAAAAGAGTTAAATGCTTGGTTGGTCCCTGTGGTTTGCAAAAATTTCATACTTGGTCCTAGTGGTTTACTAATTACACGCGTGGTCCCAAAAGTTGTCAAAAATGAACTCGGTTGGTCCCCTGACCTAACCTCTATTAAATTTCTCAGTTAACTATGTGTGAAATGACTATGTTACCCTTAGAACAATTAAAAAAAAGACATACCCATCATCTTCTTCTCCACCCTTTCTTCTCAAATCAACTTGCAACACCCCCAACCAATCCCCCATTTCTGCAAATTGACGAAAAGCAATTCGGCTTCCAGAAGAGAGACTAACATCAAAGCGGATGCTCCTCCTTCTCAGGTTTGAATTCGACACACACACACAAATGTTACCAAGTGTCAACAACTGAAATTGTTGATTCCTTTTGTTGTAGGGAAATGGAGGTGGTGGAACTCCATCAAGTGCCACTCAATCAACAGAGAAGCAAAGCCCTCGCCATGGCAACAAGGTTTATTTTCCTTCTAATTTGATTATTATTATTCATATAGCAAATGTTATCATGTAGCACAATATGTTTACAGTGGAAGTTCTCTGGATAGCCATAGGCTCATACTTTTTGCAGGGAAACAAGGGCTTGATAAGCAGCATAATCTTGTGGAAGAGTTGATGAATGGGTATTTTACACAGGGGAAATTTATTGGTGACAAGTAAGTTTTTACCTTTGGAAATATGTTTTTAGACACAAAAAGATATATTCTTGTTCTTATTTTCTTTTAAATTCAGGGACTTTCTTGTAGAGTCTGCAACGAAAGTTGGGTTAGAAGGAGCAGTTGAGTTTCTTCAAGATCCAAACAATGGACTTCAGGAGGTATGCAAATGCACCCTCAATGTTATGAAAACTCGAAAAAAATCAACACATATCATAGTTCGCTTATGTTACAAGTTATGAACTTTTTATTGTGAACTTGTTTTAAGGTTAATGAAGAACTTGGGAAGTACGCAGCCAACATTTCGGGTGTCCCCCATTATGTGGTAGGTGATTAGGAAAAGCATGATTTACCGCAACAATTTTGGTTTCGGTTACAGGTTACATAACTGAATGGCTGTTTGTTGGCATGTTGCAGATTAATGGAAAGCATCAGCTGAGTGGCGGCCAACCTGCGGAAGTATTCCTCAGAGCTTTTCAAGTGGCTGCTATTTGCAGAAATGGAAATGGGGGATTGGTTGGGGGTGTTGCAGGTTGATTTGAGAAGAAAGGGTGGAGAAGAAGATGATGGGTATGTCTTTTTTTAGTTGTTCTAAAGGTAATATAGTCATTTCACACATAGTTAACTGAGAAATTTAACAGAGGTTAGGTCAGGGGACCAACCGAGTTCATTTTTGACAACTTTTGGGACCACGCGTGTAATTAGTAAACCACTAGGACCAAGTATGAAATTTTTACAAACCACAGGGACCAACCAAGCATTTAACTCTAAAAAAAAGAAAAACAGATAGACAAGATGAATCACTTGGTTCCGACTCGTATCTAGTGTAACCTTTGATTATTTCCGCACTTTTGCACTATTTTAAGATATTATATTAGTTATTGTAGTAGGCCCCTCTTTTGAAGGTGACGTTACCCTCACCCCAGTAGTTTGAGTCAGCAAGGATACAATCCTAAAAGGGTGGATTATTGGAAGATAATTAATTAAGTTATTAATGCAAATTATGGTAGGCCCCTCTTTTGAAGGTGACGTTACCCTCGACTAAGTAGTCTGAGTCAGCAGGGATACAGTCCTAAATAGCCGGGTTATAGTATTAATAGTAGTTAACTTATGAGGGGATCAAAGAGTTTGGACCCCCGCCATCCAATACTGTTAAGTATTGAAGGAGGTCCTACTAAATTTGATCCAGGTCCATTGCAGGACCTCTAAACGCTGAACAATGGCAAGACCTTTACCAAACCGTTCCCTACACCCCCGACCAGGTAGCCAACATACCTACATATAGACCGTGGAGATATGAATGGTGAAAATCTTTTATTTTATATAGACAGTAAAATAATGCCAAGACACCACGGACAAACGATAAGGAAAGATCACCTTCAACATAAGCAACTAGTTATTAAAGTCATTAATACAAAACCAAGTAAAAAGTGCGAAAAGATTAGAAATAAAAAGTATTACACTAGACACTTTGTCTTCACCAAGTGATGTAAGAGACTTGGGCAAACATGGCCTTGATTGTCAAGAACTCTTACGATCAATCTTGGATCCCGAGACGACTCACACACTCTACGATGGACAATGGATGATGGTGGTGGATGATGGTGTTATGGTGGTGGTGGGTGGTGGGTGAAGTGTGAGAGAGGTGGTGTGCCAAGGGATGGTTTGAGCTTGAGCCAAGCACTCCTATTTATAGGCTGAACAGAAGCTCGGGCACGGCCCCGTGTCCAGTGGGCACGGCCCCGTGTCCACATCCTCTCTTTCTTCATTTAATGCAGCTTTGTCTTATTAGTTGACCACGCCCCCGTGTCCGCTGAGCACGACCCCGTGTGCAGAAGAATCTTTGTACTATGAAGATTTGCCTGGATTGTGCGAATCTTATAGTTGACCACGGCCCCGTGTCCGCTGAGCATGGCCCTGTGGTGGGCAATAGAAGCTTCTACCACTTTGTCTTTTCTGCTGACACTTGGGCACGCCCCCGTGCTGGCTGAGCACGGGGCGTGTTCAGTCCTCTGTTGCCTTGTTTTGCTTGGGAAGATGCTGTCGTGGGGTCGGGCATGTCACGTCTTGTTCCTTTTCTTGTATTTATGTTAGATTTTGATGTCTTTTTGCTTCTTTTGTTAATTTGAGCTCATTTAACCCTGAAAATACAAAAGGAAGACAAAAGCACACTTTTTCCAACATTAGTACTAGAAAAGGGTTAGTTTTATGCCACAATTGATGTAATTTATATGTTGCATTTTGCACACAGCACCCTCCTTGACCTTGCACCACATGCACTTCTTCGTATTGCCCTTCCACCATTCCTTGGCAATTTTCAGCCGCATGACCTATTTCATTGCAAATAGCACAAACATCATAAATTTGATTAGAGGTTTGAACATTACCATCGTCAACCACATGCACTTGTGTTCGAGTAACGACTGGTCATGCTCTCCTTGATGCTTGAGCTTTCCTCTTTGATGTAAGTGCCATTTGTTCCAAGAACTCCCAATCGTCTTGCTCATAATTCATACCAAAAGTGCCACCAGTAATAGACATTAAGTCTCGAGCATCTTCGGCACTCAACCCCTCGTGGAAGGCATTCATTAATTCCCAAAGTTCAATTCCATGGTGAGGACAATTCTTGATCATCATATTGAAACGCTCAAAGGCTTCATGAAACATTTCGCCTTGTTGTTGTTGAAAACTCCTCAACCCCTTCCTAGCATCGTTGGTCTTTTGAGCGGTGTAAAACTCATCTAGGAAAATTTGTTGCATTTCCGCCCAAGTGTAAATAGATGCTGAAGGCAAAGTGTAGAACCACTTCTTTGCCTTGTCCTCCAACGAAAATTGAAACAAGACTAACTTGACATCATCGGCTGAAAAACCTTGACTCCCAAGAATATTGCAAATTGAGTCATAGGCCTCCAAATGGAAATAAGGCTCCTCCGTTGCTAGACCCTTATATTTCGGCAAACTTTGCAAGGAATTTGTTCTCACTTCAAAAGTCCTCCCTTGATCATTGTGAGGAATAACTATCGGTGAAGGATTTTGAGTGATTACCGGCCTAAAATGCGCTTCAATGCCTCTTGCATGTTCTCTAAGATGCCTTCTTGGCACACCCACCCGAACCCTTGGTCGAATAGGACCCATTGGTCTTTGCATAGGCCCTTGTGGTACATAGGGGTGAAATTGTTGTTGTGGCATCGGTGGGTGTTGAATTGGCCTTTGGAATTGTGGTTATACATTTTGCGGTCGAACTTGTTGCAATGGTGTAGGACGTTGCAATTGCGGTCCTTGTGGCCTTGGCCGAATATGTTGTGGTATAATTTGTTGTTGTTGAAACCCACCAACACTTGGCATTCTTTGAGTTTGCCCTTGCACATAAGTAAGTTCTCCTTGATCCCCATCACCCATATATGCATATCCTTCTTCCTCATAACCCTCAAAATCCTCATATCCTTCTTCGTATCCATCTCCCCCTATACCCTAAGATTGCCCAACTGGAAGAGTCGAATATTGAAAACCCGACTGGTTCGATGGTCTAAATGTAGATGTAGCATGAATGAGTGAATGACAGTTGAACCTTGTGGTAATGTATAGGTTGCGGATGATTGACCTGAAACTGGGAAGAAATGGGAAAATGGTGGAATTGTAGTAGAAGGGTTAAAGGTAAGTGTAGGCTCTTCTTGAGTGGTAATGGGTTGAGTGGTGTTGGTTGGTGTTGCATCATGAGGTGAAATAGGATTGGTAGTGGTGTTTGGTATGGTAGTGTTTGGTGAAGGTTGAGTGGATGATGGTATGAAAGGTGGTATAAGTTCACCCATAGTGGGTGGTGGTTGTGGTGGATCCATGTATCGAATTGGTGTGATTGGTGTAGTTGGTGTTGTTGGTGAACCGCTGATTCTGTTCTCTCTTAGAAAAATTCTGTTTCCTCTTAATGTTCGCTCAATTTCCGGATCAAACGCCAAAGGTGATAGCTTGTGAGAGCTTCTAGTACGCATGCACCTGTAATTACCTGCACACTAACACACCCAGCGTAAACCAGAAAAATAACAAACTTAAAAGGATAAAAAATAACACACGTTGCGCACTACTCCCCGGCAACGGCGCCAAAATTTGACGTGAGGTCGAAGTCTCAATCAAATTTAATCCAATTACTACTAATAGCTAGCGGTAAGTGGGTATCGAACACAGGGAGTTTATGGAATATGTGTTATTTAAAGGTTTATCTAAATTAACTAGAATTAATCTAGTTGCAAATAAAATAAAGTTCAAGAGTTGATTTGATTTGATTGGTTTTAAAACTAAAATGAACTAATTAAATTTCAAGAGAACAGTTTTGGTTGTAAGCAAATTAGAGACAAATGACCATCCTACATTTCCGGTTTCAATTGACATTCATGTTATCATTCCACTAGAAAGAACTACATAGACATAGTTCATGTGTGACTACTTACAGTGATGAAAGGGAACTAAGTACTCAGATTCCTAGAACGTGAGATTGTTACCCGATAATCAATCAACCCTTACCCAAGTCTAACTATACCCATGATATCTCGATTGCCAACAGCACCAAGAACGTATGGTTTCTAATTAGTTTAATGTAAGAATCAACAAGTTACTAACAAACAATCACACACCATAACAAACAAACCATCAAGATAAAGATTGTTATTCTAGAAATTAGGAAATCAAACATGAAATGTCTCAAGCAAACCTTCAATCCAGGATGATCACATAGTGTTTAGCCACTCATGGCTCGAATCAACATCATAACACAAGTCTTATCGTTCATCAAGATCAAAGATAATAAACTAATGATTAAGGAAGTGTTCTTCTTGCCCAATGTCTCCAAAGTTCTCCAAAATTCGTTCCCCAAGAAGTGGTAACCGAAAAATCTGATGGGACACCATAAAAACCCCAACAAATGAGCATTAAAGGAAGAAGTTACACAATTGGAATGGCCCGCGCCGTAAGCTACGCCAAGCCGCCGTAGCTTACGGCGGTCAACAGATTCAGAAGTCAAAGCTGGGTGCCGTAACCTACGGCACCCCACCGTAGGTTACGGCGAGAACAAGTTCCTTACGCCACATATACCCTGTCTTACGGCGATGCACCCGGACCAAAAATTGGGGCCGTAACCTACGGCCAGGAGCCGTAGGCTACGGCGCTCACTGAAACTCTTTTCCTTGTTTTCTTTGTAACATCCCCCATGCTCTATTTTTGTTCTACAACTTCCAACATCTTGTCCAAGCTTCATAGGACCCACTTCTTATGCCCTTTAGTGCCTGCAACATCAAACTTCTTGTAGTTACTAAGTTCAAACAAATAACTGGGCAAAGTATGGAATTTTATTCTATTTAAAGGCTTTAAAGGTTGTCCTACGGACCACCCGTCAACTCTCTACTCATGAGGTTTTCCTGCAATAAATCATGTACGTGTTGCTGGCCATGTTGTAGGTGTTCCTGGTGCACATGAGGTTTTCCTGCAATAAATCATGTAAGCTTTGAAAATTAGGAAAACCGCCTCCTTGTGAGGAGGATTGGCCCGGATCACCCTGAGGCTGGTAATGGTATTAAGGAGGAGGTTGGAAGTGTGGTGTGTGGAGGACGAGTGCTTCTTGCGGGCTCCATGCATGCCCCTGGACTCTTTGGAAGTTGACCTTCCTGTTTTCTGCTTCATAAATCAGGTTCATGGAGCGGCAGATGACCATGTCCACTCTTCCTGACCATGGGCTCTTTTGGAAAGACCTGGGCATGTTCACGAAATGCTTGAAGAGACGGTATATCCATCCCCCAAAGAAGATAGGAGTCAGGGGAGTAGCGAGCTGGTTCCAATGCATGTTTCGGAGCAGGAGGTACGGAACATCAAGGTTGGTGCGGGTATGAATGCAATGAAGGACCAGTAGATCTCGTAACCCTATAACGCCACTGCTATCATGCCTTTGGCTAAGAGAGTAAGTGAGAACCCTATGGATGTAACGGTAAAAAGGGTCTCTCAACTGAGTGCTCTTAGTGTGGCTGGGATTGTAGTTGCCTTCTCCTATTTGCGCCCAAGCAGCCTGGCGTTGATGTTCTTGTATTTCACGTAACCCTCTGGTGTTTTCTTCATCCCCCGCATCTTCCTCCGCATACAACCCAACTATCGACCCAAACTGTGCTATCGAGATTGAGTACACAGTCCCTCCACACCGGAATTCTACACCATCATTATCGAATGGATCGGCTCTCGTTTTGAAAGCAAATGTGTTGTAGATGGACTGAACGAAGTCGAGTGCACAAGGCGGCTCTCAGTGGGCCGGTGACTAGGTTGTTAAATCGGTCAAGCTGGTTCACTGCTCCTAGAAGATCCATGCAGACTTGTCGTGGGAACTCCTCCGGCCTGGTTCTAAGCACATCGTATCTTGCTTTAGCATCCAACTCATTTGCATTGAACCGAGTGAATTTCTTGGCCATCTGAAAGGAAACACCAAACAATTAGCATGAAACAGTGAAATTTCTGGAGAAAACTGAAAACAGTCGGCTGAATACGGCCCCGTGTTCAGCGAACACGCCCCGAGTTGGCCTGAAATTGGCTGGACACGCCCCCGTGCTCAGCGAGTACGACCCCGTGTCCAGACGTCTGTTTCCCAAAAATCCCATTTTTCGACCCGGTCCCGAAAACTTGAAAATTTTTGGTCCAGTAGGGACGATTTTCCCCGAAAATGAAACCCCAAGTGTCGTTTTTCCCAAAACAAACCGTTTACCCTTTCAATTTTATCTTTTTCGGTTCAAAAACCAGGGTTTGAGGTTTTTGTGAGAAATCGGGCAAGTCTACGAACAATACAAGTTGATTTACTTCCTATAACATGCATCTATACTAATGCTAACAGATCTAAGCAAAAATTTGAGGTTCGATCCGGATGAAGTTCAAGAACCCTAGATTTTCCCCCAAATTTTTGATGTTAAACTACATGAAAGTGCTTAATCTAACTACGAATGGTGATAGGATCATACCTTGATGTTGTTAGAAGTAGAGGAGACGTCGAAATCTTGCAGAAAAATCGCCTGAACCGGAGAGTTTTCGGGGAAACGGGGCGTGTGGAATGAAGAAACTGTGTTGAAAAGGGGGTTTTATCCCGACAGTTGCGCGGACACGGCCCCGTGTCCAGTGGACACGGCCCCGTGGGCGGGCAAAAGTGAATTTTTTTTAGTGCTCGTGTGAGTGCCCCTGTTTCCTAAAAACTTGGTTAGAAGACTTACTGATTTAGATGTCACCCTGATTGTTCGTAACTTACCAGGTATGATGTTGATGCTTTCATTCTTCGACCGTTTGAAGAGAGATTTCTTCCTCCTCATCCTCAATGAATCCTTGATAGATCTTCAGCCGTTGGCCATTGACTTTGAATGGAATTCCATTCCGAGATTTAATTTCTACTGCACCGTGTGGAAAAACATGGGTAATGGAAAAAGGACCCGACCACCTAGACTTTAGTTTACCCGGAAATAATCGAAGTCGTGAATTAAACAATAGAACTTGATCCCCTACCCAAAATTCACTTGGTTTAATGTGTTTATCATGCAAATTTTTCATTCTTTCCTTATAAATTTTGGAGTTAGAGTATGCATAATTCCTTAACTCGTCTAATTCATTTAATTGGCAAAATCGATTTTTACCGGCGATTTCTAAGTCTAAGTTTACGTTTTTAATTGCCCAGTAGGCTTTGTGTGCTATTTCTACTGGCAAATGGCAGCTTTTTCCATAGACGAGCTTATATGGGGTTGTACCTATTGTTGTTTTAAACGCTGTTCGAAAGGCCCATAAAGCATCATCTAATTTGCCGGCCCATTCTTTTTTATTTAACCCTACGGTTTTTTCGAGTAATCGTTTTAAACCTCTATTAGTCACTTCGGCTTGTCCGTTTGTTTGAGGGTGATATGCCCTTGAGACCCGGTGATAGACCCCATATCTTGTTAAAAAAATTTCTAGTTGATTGTTACAAAAATGGGTACCTCTATCACTTATTAATGCTTTTGGTGTGCCAAAACGAGAAAATAAACGTTTCAGAAATCTTACCACGACTCTTCCATCGTTTGTTGGAAGTGCCTCGGCCTCGGCCCATTTAGACAAGTAATCGACTGCCACAAGTATATATGTGTTTCCTTTTGACGGTGGGAAAGGTCCCATAAAGTCAAGTCCCCACACATCAAAAATTTCACAAACAAGAATGCCATTTTGTGGCATTTCATTTTTGGAAGAAATATTACCTGATCTTTGGCAAGCGTCACATGTCTTTATAAGACTTTGTGCGTCTCTGTAAATGGTTGGCCAGTAAAATCCTAAATCAAATATCTTTTGTGCGGTACTAGCGGCACCATGATGTCCTCCGTATGGACCTTCGTGACAATGGCGGAGAATTCTTCTTGCTTCACTACCATGTATGCACCGGCGGATGAGTTGATCAGCACACATTTTGAAAAGATACGGATCCTCCCAAAAATAATGCTTCACGTCAGCAAAGAATTTATTTCGTTGATGATGTGGCCATCCTTTGGCGACTATACCGCTAGCTAAGTAGTTAGCATAGTCGGCGTACCATGGCTCTTCTTTGTATTCCACCATTTCTAGGGACTCCATTGGGAATTTTTCATTTATTTGCTCGTCCCTGGTTGCCTCCAAAGTTAGGTCTTCCAAGCGCGAAAGATGATCTACTGCGGTATTTTCTGCTCCTCTTTTGTCTTTGATTTCAATATCAAATTCTTGGAGGAGTAGAATCCACCGAATCAAACGTGGTGTAGCATCCTGTTTCTTGAAGAGATATTGAATGGCTGCATGATCTGTATAGACTATTGTTTTAGAAAGAACAAGATAAGAACGAAATTTATCAAAAGCAAATACCACGGCTAGTAATTCTTTTTCTGTTGTTGTATAATTTTCTTGTGCGTCGTTAAGTGTTTTACTAGCGTAATAAATTGGGTGAAAATGCTTTTCTTTTCTTTGTCCGAAGACGGATCCAACTGCAAAGTCACTTGCATCACACATGATTTCGAAAGGTAATTTCCAATCAGGCGCTATCATGATAGGTGCATTGACTAGCATTTCTTTTAGTGTTAGAAATGCTTGATTGCAATCCTTGTCAAAGATGAAAGGGGCATCTTTTTCAAGTAATTTTGTTAGAGGTCTTGAAATCTTAGAAAAGTCTTTGATAAATCGCCTATAGAATCCGGCATGCCCTAAGAAACTTCTGATTGCTCTAACGGAGGATGGGCGGTAATCGAGAAATAGTGTCTATTTTTGCTCGATCAACCTCGGTTCCTTCGCTTGAGATTTTATGACCGAGTACTATTCCCTCCGTTACCATGAAATGGCATTTTTCCCAGTTAAGGGCGAGGTTAGTTTCCTCTCATCGGGATAGCATTCGTTCAAGGTTATCGAGGCATTGGTCGTATGAATCTCCAAAGATAGAAAAGTCATCCATGAAGACTTCCATTGTCTTTTCTATCATATCATGGAAGATGGCCACCATGCAACATTGGAAGGTTGCGGGGGCATTGCATAGACCGAATGGCATGCGTCGATAAGCAAAAGTTCCATAGGGACATGTAAATATCTTCTTTTCTTGGTCTTCGGGTGCTATCGGGATTTGAAAGTAACCTGAAAAACCATCCAAGAAACAATAAAATTTGTGACCGGATAATCTTTCTAACATTTGATCAATGAAGGGTAAAGGAAAGTGATATTTCCTTGTTGCTTCATTTAATCGATGATAATCTATACACACTCGTCATCCTGTGACGGTTCTCGTTGGTATTAATTCATTTTTTCTCGTTAGTTATTACCGTCATACCTCCTTTCTTTGGAACTACTTGGACGGGACTTACCCAAGGACTATCGGAGATAGGATAAATAAGTCCGGCGTCAAGTAATTTGATGACTTCGTTTTTAACCACTTCTTGGACATTTGGATTTACTCTACATTGTGGTTGTATCACCGATTTGTAGTCATCATTCATTAAAATTTTGTGCGTGCACATGGAAGGACTTATTCCTTTAATATCTACAAGCTTCCAAGCGATCGCATTTTTGTGTTTTTTCAAAAGTGTAATTAATTTTTCTTTTTCTACACTACTTAATTTTGACGAAATAATTACAGGTGATTTACCATCTTTGTCTAGAAAGCATATTCCAAACCTTTTGGAAGTTCTTTGAGCTCAAGAGGTGGGTCTTTAGGAGACTCCTTATTTGGTTGCTCATTTTTATCAAGAACCATAAAAGTTTGTTCTATGGCGACCTCTTCTTCAACAAAGTGGTCAATCTTTTCACTTGTATCGGGTGGTTCATCTTCATCTTCAATTAGGGGGTCATTATTGCTGAATGGATATTTCATTGAATGCTCAAGATCGACACTCTTTTTAAATGCCCCTAATTGAATAGATAGATTGTTGTGCTTTCGATTTTTCAAAGCTTCGTGGGTTTTTACAAAAGGTCGTCCCAACACTAGAGGAGCATCATCGAGGATGACAAAGTCGGTTGGTATTACCATTTGATTTGTTTGGATCAAGACATCCTCAACTACCCCTATTGACTTTATTATTTTCCGATTAGATAGAAAAATGGGTATTTGAAGTGGAGAAAAATCACCAATACTTAATTTTTCGAAAATGTAGTTGGGCATTATGTTAACGCAAAGATCTTTATCAATTGTGACGTTACTAATAAAGGAGTTTTGAAAAAAACATGGAACCAGTGTAATGTTGATTTCAATTGGGTCTTCTTTTATTAGAGCAGTTTGATCATTTGTTAACCTAATGCTTACTGTTTCGTCAATTTTAGTGTTAGTGTTTAACTCTTTCAAAAACTTAGCATGACACTAAACAATGATTTTCGAAAGAAGGTGACAAGAGATTAATTTCTTCAAAATTAGACTCTTCTTGAATTTTAACGTTATTGGACTCACCTTTTTTGTTGTTTAACTCATGTGTCGGTTTTTCACTTATTTGTTCTTCCATTTTTACATTTTCAACTATCTCTTCTTTATTACAAGTTAACTCTTCTCTTGTGCGGGACTCCTCTTCCCTTGCGCGAGATTCTTTTATGCAACGTTCGATAGTTTTAATGTGTTCTATTATCCTATCGGCTATGTCGGTGATAGAGTAAGGATCGGGATCCTCAAAGCTTGAATTCGGAATTTTGATCTTTGGTTCCTCATAATACTCATATGAAGTAGATGGTTCATACCATTGTTCGTCATTGTAAGTATATGATGGATAAGGGTCATAACTTTGTTCTTCATAATACTCATATGAGGTGGGTTGTTCACGCCATGGTTCCTCATAATAAGCATATGAAGGCGGAGGCTCATATCTTGATTCCTCAAAGTACGAAGGTGAAGGTTCATACCTTGGTTCATCAAAATATGAGTATGAGGGAGAAGGTTCATACCTTGGGTCTTCATAGGATGTGTATGAAGTGGTTGGCTTATACCTAGGTTCCTCATAGTATGTGTATGAAGGGGATGGTTCAAAGAGGTCACAATATTGTACCGAATGAGGATTACCACAAATGGTACAATACTCTTCTTTATAATCATCCTCCTCATAGTGGTAGTTGTAATCTCCTGAGTATTGATCCATAAGAATCACTCAGCAGACCACAAAAGAGTCTCGGGACTAGAAAACAAAAATAAAAACAGAAACAGAGGCTGAGCACGGCCCCGTGTTCAGCAAGCACGACCCCGTGTTCAGGTTCTGTATCTGGGAGTTTTAGAAAATGTAATTGGTTTTATGCAGCACGGGGGCGTGTTCAGCGAGCACGACCCCGTGTTCAGACTCTGTATCTGGGAGTTTGTAAAAAAATACGCAGCACGGCCCCGTGTTCAGTCTACTGTAATGCAAAAACTACTAAAAAAAATGCTCGCAATTTTAAAAAGGTTTTGAAAAACTGATTAGGCCGTCGGTTTTAAACTTTCTTAAACTCCTTGTATCCCCGGCAGCGGTGCCAAAAACTTGATGTGCGTGAGTGTTATATAGTTTTTAATGTATATTTTTAGCCCTTTTTAACACTTTGGTCAAGTTTTAAATTTATAAAACACGATATTCTACTAACACTAAACACACATATGGGCAAGTGCACCCATCGTGAGCGTAGTATAGTGTTGGTAACATACCGAGGTCGTCCAAGGACACAAGAGCTTTTAATACCGATTTATCCTCAACGTCTAATCAAATCAAAAGTTTAGAAAAAGGTTTTAAGCTAGAAAATAAAAACTAAAATGCTGAAAAATAAAAAATAAAAATAAAAACAGATAGACAAGATGAATCACTTGGATCCGACTCGCCTTTAGTGTAACCTTTGATTATTTCCGCACTTTTGCAATTTTTAAGAGATTATCTTAGTTATTGTAGTAGGCCCCTCTTTTGAAGGTAACGTTACCCTCAACCCAGTAGTTTGAGTCAGCAAGGATACAATCCTAAAGGGTTGGATTATTGAAAGATAATTAATTAAGTTATTAATGCATAATGTGGTAGGCCCCTCTTTTGAAGGTGACGTTACCCTCGGCTAAGTAGTCTGAATCAGCAGGTATACAGTCCTAAGTAGCCGGGTTAATATATTAATAGTAGTTTACATATGAGGGGATCAAGAAGTTCGGACCCCCGCCATCCAATACCAGTGGGTATTGAAGGAGGTCCTACTAAGCTTGACCCAGGTCCTTGCAGGATCTATACACTGAACAAGGCAAGACGCCTACCAAACCATTCCCTTAACCCCCGACCAGGTAGCCAACATATCTCCATATAGACCGTGGAGATATGAATGGTGTAAATCTTTTATTTTATATAGACAGTAAAATAACGCCAAGACACCACAGACAAATGATAAGGAAGTTTCACCTTTAACATAAGAAACTAGTTATTAAAGTCATTAATACATAACCAAATAAAAAGTGCGAAAAGATTAAAAATAAAAAGTATTACACTAAATGCTTGTCTTCACCAAGTGATGTAAGAGACTTAGGCAAACATGGCCTTTGATTGTCAAGAACTCTTACTATCAATCTTGGATCCCGAGACTACTACACACACTCTATGATGGATGATGGATGATGGTGGTGGATGATGGTGTTGTGGTGGTGGTGGAGTGTGGGTGAAGTGGGAGAGAGGTGGTTTGTCAAGGGATGATTTGCAAGTGAGCCAAGCACCCCTATTTATAGCCTGCACAGAAGCCCGGACACGGCCCCGTGTCCGTTGGGCATGGCCCCGTGTCCACCCATCTTCTCTTTCTTCATTAAATGCAGTTTGTCTGCATTAGTTGACCACGCCCCGTGTCCACTGGGCACGATCCCGTGTGCAGAAGCGTATATGTACTATCAAGATTTTCCTAGACTCTGTGAATCTTAGAGTTGACCACGGCCCCGTGTCCGCTGGACACGCCCCCGTGGTGGGTGATAGAAGCTTCTACAACTTTGTCTTTTCTGCAGACACTTGGGCACGCCCCCGTGCTCATTGAGCACGGGGCGTGTTCAGCCTTCTGTTCTCTTGTTTTTGCTTGGGAGGATGGTTTCAGGGGGTCGGGAATGCCACGTTTATTCCTTTTCTTGTATTTATGTTAGATTTAGCTGCCTTTTTGCTTCTTTTGTTCATTTGAGCTCATTTAATCCTGAAAATACAAAAGGAAGACAAAAACACACTTTTTCCAACATTAGTACTAAAAAGGGTTAGTTTTATGCCACATTTGATGTAATTTATATGTTGCATTTTGCACACATCAAACTCACACACAAACACTAACTTTTCTCTGAAATCACTGATTTGGACCTCTTGAAGGTGTTCTTCACTCGTTTTGCTTATGCAACCTGTTGTGGAGCACCAACTCATCAAGATTGGCTCAGATCTAAGAGATTTCCACAACCTTTTAACTAAGTTTTGCAAGATTTCACACTTTTTCATTTTTTTTTCAAACTTTTCTTCAACTTTTTACTCAAAACCGATGAAACCGGGACTCATTCAGACTCTCTACTCATTTCCTAGTGGAGAGCCGGCTTGAAAACGGATTTCCACCGGAGATATGACCGATTAACGGGTCGAACACGAAATTCCATCAAGCACAGTGAGTCTGATCGAATGGGCTGAGACCATTCGACCGAATGAGTTGAGCTCGTTGTGTTTCCGTTGTTTGACACGTCATCACGCCGTCTCCGTTAAACTTCAAACTTTTTACTTAAAGAATTTTACAAATTTTCAAAAAAAAAAACAGATCGCCCACTCGAGTGGCCATCCGATCGGATGACCATCCGATCGAATGACCATTCGACCAGGTGACCCCTCCCTTATACTAATCCTTGTTCAAAACGATTTGATAAAACTTTGAATTTTAACAATTTTACAAACACCCACACACTCACTTGAATGGCCATCCGTTCGAATGGCCATCCGCTCGGATGGCCAACCGTCCGGATGACCATCCGTTTGGATGGGTTATACCCATTCGCTCGAATCACCATTCGACCGCTTACTCATCCAACATTTTGTTCGACACTTACGCTACTGTTCTATGCTCCGGCTAACTCAACGCGCTCCCTTCAATCCAATCAAGTTTGTGTTTACTTGATAAACACGCTCTGTGAGTATACTCAAACCCATTTTCATTTAACGCACTTTTGGGTGTTACATACATTCTATATCAAAACACAACACACAACGCAAACACTTTATAACGCTAATCGCTCCCTCATGCTATACGTGATCTATGAATGCTTGTACTATGCTTATACAGTGTAACACTATACCGCCTCTAGCAACGATTACTATAGTTTGGACTTAGCACCTGTCGTGGACAGGGGTTGCTAGGGATCACAACTCTTTACTTCACGTGTTCGCTGAACATGTGTCGCGCATACTCCAAAATGTTGTCTCATGGTTAAGTTGTAGACATTGTTTGATAGTTATATTCTTCGCCCGTTACGTGTTACATGTTGGTTATGCGTAAACGCTTTTACTACTATATGCTACTCAAACTTGTGTACTCACCTTTACATTTTATGTATTGACTTTATTTTAAAGTATGTGACAGGTTGATAGGATGCTATGCTGTGATGAATCAAGTAGGAAGTCTAGAAACCCGCTAAATAAAATCTAAGTTGTCGGAATAGTATTTGTTTATGAGACTCGCTATCTGTAATGACTGTTATTGCTTTATATGTTAGTAGTATGGAATATTAACGTTAAATATATTGTTATTTAGTAGTTGTTATGGATTCTCTTGAACAACTTGTTTCGCTCAGTGCCACGCCCCGATGATTCCGCCATCGGTTGGGGTGTGACATACTGGCTAGAGACATGGAAAGAAGTCTATAATCACACCATAGAGCCAATCAATGGTATGGATTTATGTCCTAAAAGTTAATGCCCAACCACTTTAACAACCCCCAAGTATCACAAGCCTGCTAGGAGACCCAAAAAGAAAAGAAAGAAATCTGCTGTGGAGTTGGAGGAGGTAAACCATGTAATTGAAAAAAGTGGAAAAATGGCCAAAAAAGGGTATACAGTGGCTTGTCTTACCTGTAGGCAAAAAGGTCATAACAGAAGGACCTGCACTAAAAGTAAGGGTGGGGAGGCTGCTAGTGCTGATGGACAGGATGCTGGGGTTGCTAGACAGGATGGTGGGGAGGCTGGTGGTGCTGCTGGACATGATGGGGAGGTTGTTGGTGCTACTGGACATGATGGTGGGGAGGATGGTGGTAATGTTTAGGCTGTTTTGTATGGTATTTGGTGTTTAGGGACTTTTGTTGGATATTAAGTCATTTGGACAAGATGGTAGGGTCTTTTGTTGGACATTAAGTCTTTTGTTGGATATTAAGTCTTTTGTTGGTATTTGAGCTGTTTTGTATGGTATTTGATGTTTAGGGTCTTTTGTTTAGGTTATTCAGTTGTATTAGTATGGTATTTAGACAAGTTTGCTGTGGTTTGTAATGGAACAAGATTGTTATGGTTTATTATTGTCTTTTGGTATGCATCATGGATTATTATTGTCTTTTTGTATGCATCCAGGTTATCAACTATATTGGTATGGTAAATGGCAAATTTGTGCCTATAAGTTTGACACATTTGCATATCAAATGGTGTCATAAGTTATCAAACCAATGTGCATATAACTTCGACACATTTGCATATCAAATGTGCCTAAACTGATGTGCAAATGGTGTCAACACTTTGACCAATTTTCAAAACAAACAAGGTACTGCATTTCAACAATAATCTACACAAATTTTGCATTTCATTACATTAACAAACACAGTTGCATAACAATACTTGAAGACACTGCATTACACACATGCTTGATACATCTGATACTAGATTACATCAATTTGTTACTTACAAAGGAAGTACAACACTACAAACAACAAAGTCACCCCTAGAATCATCTTGAAAGTTGTGTTTTCTGATTTGAATCGTTGAGCAACTTCTTGCAATTTCCTGAGTTCAGCAGCCGAATCACTTTGATTTTCCTTGGACTTTATGGTTAGTGCTGGCACGTACAAAGGGGGCTCAGCCCAACAGACGAACCCACAACTTTTTCCTGGCCAATTGCAACAATGAAACCGGTGACCTGGATTTTGTGAGGTCCTCGAGGTACGAATCTTGGTTTCAAACCCACAAATGCAGTATACCATGATGAATTCCAAGTGAAGATCGAAATTTGATCAAAACCCTCTAAAATTAGGGTTCCATCTGAACAAGGGATGGATGATGAACGACTCCTGTGTGAAAATTGGGTTTCTAGGGTTTAGGGTGAAAGTGGAAAACTCATGTGTTTATATACTAGAGTAAAAGAATGGATCAAAATTGCAAGTGAAAATATTTATAAAGACAATTCCCCAAAATACCCCTTGTTCAAAATGGGGTTTTTGGATGGAGTTGGGCAATGTGATCAAAATGGCAACAAATGGGAAAAGTCAGGGACCCAGAGGGGAAAAAAACTATTTGGACAAAAATGACAAATTTGGACAAACCTCAGGGACTAAAATGGTAATTTACTCTTTGTTATTTACCATTGTTAAAATAAAATTTTAATTGACCGTAATTTTGTTTCTATTCCTCTAAAATTAAGAGTTGTGATTTTTATTTTTCTCTTTTGCCTTTTATAATCACACATATCTAAAATTATAAATATGAAACCAAGTTTTACTAATGTAAGCCATGTAATAGACGAGATTCTAATGTAGTTTTTTTTAATAGCTAAATTAAACCTTACCCACCTTTGGTGGGATTTAAACCCAAGATCACCAAGAGACTCTATCACTAGGTTATAGCCTAAGTGATGAAATTCTGACCTAGTTACTCAATATATAAATCAAAATGTTCCACTCGTCTATACATGAGATGAGAGTATAACATAATAAAAAATAAATTGTATTTTTTTAACAACAACAGGATTATATAAAAATAAAAACGCCAGCGAAAGGCTGGTTTCAAAGGAAAAAATAGACAGAAAAACGGCCATACAACCCTACAAGAAGCCAACAAAACTAACATTGTTAAGGGGATCTGCAGACCAATCCTCCCAACAACTGCCTACACCCTTAGCTCTATTTTTCATCCAGCCATACAAAGTGGACACAACCTCTTCCTTAATAGAGACTGATGAACGAAACATGACTGTAGGGACTCAGGGCGTTAAACATTTTGATTTTGGACTCAAGTGGTTAAAACCTCTAAAACACAGGGACTTGGAAAGTAATTTACCCTAATAATTAATTTAAAAAGTCCTTGAAAACCTACAATAACAACAAAAAATTGTCAAGGTCATATAAGACCATGTGTAGTGGTACACATGAATAATGCCCCCACCCATGGGCGTTATGCGACACGTGTCATCCCAGTCAACAAAGGGACATTATGGGACGTTTTTCATATATGGATGTAGTGGAATAATGCCCAATAATGCCCCATCAGTTATTACCTAATTATTATCTTTTAAAAAAATAAAACAAAAAATAATACTTGGAAGCTTATGATTGGTCAAACAATAATGGAGAAACATTGTACCAGCGTTCTTTACACAACGCCTCCTCCCATTTTTTGAAAACAATGCCCAAAAAATTTTAAGACATGGATTTCAAAGGAAACGCCCAAAAATTGGCCCATGAAAACCTACAAGGCTACACGTTTTATATCCCCTCTATTAATTTATAGGGATTTTCTAATGGCACACCCCCTGTCTATCCGCACACTTTTTCAATTCAATACGTATCGTATAGGCCTATACGATGCGCATTGTAATAAAGTAAAAAACATGGCAGGCTGACAGGTGCAGGTTATGTCTGGCGGCGGGCTTGATATCAAGGCACTGATTTTTTTAAGTTTATTTTTTGTTGTGTTGTGTCGAACGCGAACCCGAGAAACGGAAGGGATTTCGAGCAGTTGGAAACAAGGATTGTAGGAAACAGGTGTGATTATCAAATGACAACTTGAGGGGTCTAGTCCTAGCTAGTTTCTCACATGTGATACGCATCTAATATGACACATAATAAAAGAGCTTCTTTAGACAATCTGGGATTATGTTCCCCAAATTGGGAACCACATATTTGTGTGTAAAAGCTTGAAAAGATGACCGAATAGAGATCTGTATACACCCTTGGTTTCTCGAAATCCCTTTGGTTTCGCGTCAAGGTCTTTACCTATCATGTCATCGACAATAGGGCCCACGGATCTTATGCCCACCCGAGACCGACCTCTGGATCACACATGATAAAAGCGCTTCTTTAGACAATCTGGGATTATGTTCCATTTTATGACACATGACACGGCACGCTTACATTCATCACATCTTCCATGGAGTCACAGATCCGAAAATAGGGCCCACGGATCTTATGCCCACCCGAGACCGACCTCTGGATTACACATGATAAAAGCGCTTCTTTAGACAATCTGGGATTATGTTCTGTTTTATGACATTTGACACGACACGCTTACCTTAATCACATCTTCCATGAAGTCACAGATCCGACAATAGGGCCCACATATCTTTCTTCAAGAATTACGTCTGATGTCCAAGTTTGATCACATTTGACTTCATCTGCGGTAGTCCAATGACTTTCTTGGATTAATAATCCGTTCAGTTTCGAGAAACGAAAGGGATTTCGAGTAGTTGGTTCAATAATCTATTCAATATCAGTGTTGTTTATCACCCTGTGTGAGCATTGGAAGCCCGACAAACAGTCTTGCAATTACACACAAGAGTATGTTGTTCCAAGATCAATTCAATAGATTCCGTCCGGTTTCAAAGCCGGTTGAGGATTACGAGTGTTATAGACTCGTTCAAGGCATGCTTGTTTTTGTGCGATTTTTACAGAAATAATGATGCATTCCACGACAAACGATGCAACTGATGAAACCGAATAGAGATCTTAATAACAAACTGCGGAGAACTTGTTTGCACAGTGGGAGAAAAGACAAGCACCCCTGTGTGAGCATTGGAAGCCCGACAAACAGCCTTCCAATTACATCTTCAATCGAGACCGCATTATTAATTATAATGAAGCAATGAAGATTAAATGTGCAAACCGTAACCGTTTTGTACTACGGAAACGGTGGCTATGGGAAATACAAACCCGACACGAACCACAATGGACTCAGACTCATACTACTCTAATATGACACATGATAAAAGCGCTTCTTTAGACAATCTGGGATTATGTTTCGTTTTATGACACATGATACGGCAAGCTTACCTTAATCACATCTTACAGTCGTGAGGTGGTCAAACCTTTCTAAAAGTAGAAAAAAACAAAACAATTAACAGGACATTGTTAAAAGGGAGAATCTATTTGAACACCTGATCGAAAGAAACTTCTTCGAGCTGATGAAACCGAAGCTGTTATTTATGTTGTTCAGTACTTCCGAGATGATTCAAGTGAGTCCTATGAAGCAAGTGTCTGTCTATTCAATTGAGAGGAATCCTTACATGCTTCATTCCACGGTCGACAATGCAGCTGATGAAACCGAAGTTATTATTTCTGTTGTTTAGTACTTCCGAGACGATTCAAGTGAGTCCTACGAAGCAAGTGTCTATCTATTCAATTGAAAACTGTTAGTCGCGTATTTTAACGTATTTTTGCGTATTTTGACGTATTCTAACATATTGTTGCGTATTTAATAGTATTTTTGACGTATTTGAGCGTATTCTAACGTATTTTAGCTTATTTTAACCTATTTTAGGGTAGTTTTACGTATTTCGCGGTATTTTTAACGTATTTTAGCGTATTTTACTGTATTTTAGCGTATTTTAACGTATTTTAGCGTATTTTAACGTTTTTTATCGTAATTTAGCGTATTTTAACGTATTCAGATCTCTATTCGGTCATCTTTCCAAACTGCAACACACGATAAGTTTAAACTTTATAATGTGTGATATGACCAGGAAATGATTGGAGGTGATTTATACTTTCAATAAGCTGTGACAGTTGTCAAATTCGTTGTGTGCATTCATAGTTTAGACAACAATCTGAACGGATTGTTGGACTTCTTGTTCCAAATGGACGCCTCAATTCATATTTTTACTCTTTTCTTCGATTTCAACAAATCTTTTCAATCAGATATTATTTATTGAAACATAACTAAAGCAGTCGGAAAAAACTAAAACAATCAGATATTTATCTATCTGTGTGTGTCACATCCATCCTGTTATAGCAAAGAATGCATACACAAATAGTTCTAGTGGATGAAGCAAAGAGACCGCCTTTTTAATTTTAATGAAGCAATGAAGATTGAATGTGCAAACCGCAACCGTTGTGTATTTGCTTGCTGATCTGGAATTGGAGAATTGTTGTGTATTTGCTTGCTGATCTGGAATTGGAGGACCGTTGTGTATCTAAATCAGGTTCTCAAACAAACACTACTTATTCATGTGACAGTCAACAAGCGTATCGTCGTTGTGGAGAACAACCTCGTTTAATAGTAAGATAAGAAGGATGAGATATCGACACTTAGCTCGAAGAAGTTTCTCTCGATCATTCAACACGTGTAATCCAGAGGTCGGTCTCGGGTGGACATAAGATCCGTGGGCCCTATTGTCGGATCTGTGACTCCATAGAAGATCTGAATATCCCCTTGGTAGTTGTTACCATATGTCACATGATAAAAGCGCTTCTTTAGACAATCTGGGATTATGTTTCGTTCCGGTTTTACCTCATGAAAAGGAAAGAAAAAACCAACAAAATCCAAATACCGAAAAACCAACATTCCTTCAACCATTCTAAACCTTTGCTGGAAACAAACCAACAAAATCCGAATACTGAAAAACAACAGCAACCATTTTTCCTTTCCCTTCAATTTCGAGAACATTCTCCCTAACATGATAAAAGCACTTATTTTGCTAGTGGGTTTTATAAGTCAAAGTTAACTTTCAGATTCAGATTCAGGAAGACATGTCGGGTTCTGTACCCATCCCCGCGTTGATAGCTTCCGTTTTATTATAGTCATACGACACATCGATATTGTTTAATTTTACAAATTTGTTTCTTATTGGCCATTATTCGACCGAATATTTGGGTACTTCTTCTAATGGCGCCTCATTAGCGCTGTTAACTACCAAAAGAATGCATACACAAATAGTTCTAGTGGACGAAGCAAAGAGACCGCCTTGTTAATTTTAATGAAGCAATGGAGATTGAATGTGCAAATCGCAACCGTTTTTTACTATGAGAACGGTGGCTATGCGAAATACAAACCGCAATCGTTTGTGACTATGGGGAACACAAGTTTTCTTTTTGAGTTTGATGGATGTCCATTATCTCAACGCTTCTCCTTACAATACTGATCTGGAATTGGAGAACCGTTGTGTATTTGCTTGCTGATCTGGAATTGGAGAACCGTTGTGTATCTGAATCAGGTTCTCAAACAAACACTACTAAAGATGAGTTGGTATTGAACCAAGAATATGAAGATCACGGTGCAGACACGGGGGAAGAAAGTCAGTGGATTGCCGCAGATAAAGTCAAATGTGATAAAAAAAATGGACATCAGACGTAAATCTTGAAGCAAATATGTGCTTCCCAATTTGCGGAACATAATCCCAGATTGTCTAGAGAGCGCTTTTATCATGTGTCATATGGTAACAAGAGTATGTTGTTCCAAGATCAATTCCAATTGCAGTTTTTTCAACTCTCATGTTCCAAATGCCGCTGATGAAACCGGAGCTGTTATCTCGGTTGTTCAGTACTTTCGTGATAAATACAATGTTATTACATCCGAGACGATTCAAGTGAGTTCTATGAAACAAGTGTCGGTCTATTCAATTGAGAGGAATCATTGCATTACATCCCTGTTGAAAAAATATAATCAATAAATTTAGGAAAAAATGTGGTTGAAAGATGATAACCCAACAGTGGAGGATCTCATTCTACAGCTTCGATAAATTCAGGGGTATTCTCAAATAATGTTTCCTAGATGTTTGAAGACCGACAAATGTCCAAAGTGCTGCGTCTTCGTTCGCGTGACGGAAAGCTACCGCGTGACAGGAAGCTAACTTGCAAAAATTAAAAAATTAAATTGACACCCTCAATACGCATCGTATAGGCCTATACGATGCATATTACTTTTTGGTAGAAGACAATGACAGTCTTTGGCAGACATAGAAGTTTGAACCCACCTCAATACGCATCGTATATGCCTATACGATGCGTATTGAGAGTGTCGATTTAATCCCCAATGTGTGTCAATGACTCAATAATACCACCCTTTAGACAGGCCATGAAAACCTACAAGGCTACAAATCATCAAATAAAAAATGATCTATCAGATAAGATCCTCAAATCGCGATCGGATTTCTACACGTTTTATATCCCCTCTATTAATTTATAAACCCCAAACCTTACACTGAAACACAACATAACAAACTTGATCCAATCATCCAAACAAATACATTACCTTCCTCCGTCGCATCGCCGCCGTGGAGTGATAAATACCTAACCTTCACTCACCGACTCTTACTATTTCAAGTAACCTCAAGCCTATTTCGGCGGTCGAAGTTGCTCGCTACATTCGCACAAATCTCCAAGTCAGATATGGCGATTTCGATACCGTTTCGTCAGTTATTTATTGACGGAGAATGGAAAGAACCTGTTAGGAAGAATCGCATCCCTGTCATCAATCCTGCTACCGAAGAGATCGTCGGTATATTTATTTTCGCGAATTTTAAATACTTTTATGTGTTATTGAATCGAATAGGTAGCTGTTCTGCTGTGGATTTGTAGTTTATTGCATTAAATCAGACGCATGCACTGTTGATTCCGATTCGATGCGATTTGTCTCTGATTAACCGACTATTTTGTGATGGATTCGTTTTGTTAGGTTAAGTTGCTGATAACCAGGTCTCTAGTTAGAATATCGTATGTATGATCTGTATTTGTTTATTATATCTACTAGTCTACTGACGAACTGATAATACAGGAGATTGATTTTAATTTGTGCAACTTTATACTTCTGTGTTTATGCGACGTTGAAGCGATTTTTTAAGGTAGATTATTGTGAAAATTTAATAATTATATCAAGTAATATTACATATATTGTCGTGAATCGGCTCTCTTGCAGCAACTCGATTGATCGATGATCATCCGAAGTTTATTTTGACCTTAAATATAAGACATTAACATTTTAGAATCAATTTTGCATCATCAGTGGTGAAGGTTACATTATTTATATCTTCAAGTTTGACATCTTGCAATGCGTGTGTGTGTTTTTTTTGCAATTCCTGCAGATCAAATGAAGGTTACATTATTTTGAATATTACTCTGCCTTCCATGTTTCCTGCGATAAAAAGTTATATTATATTATTATTGTTAATCTCATGTGTGCATTATGCAATCTACTACCTGATGTTCTTGATTCTTAACTGTTTGGTCTGATCATGTCTTGATTTGCTAACATTACTTGCATGTGTTGAAAAATATGGTTGCAGGGGATATACCAGCAGCTACCGCGGAGGATATTGATATTGCTGTGAAAGCAGCACACAGAGCTCTTAAACGTGATGGAGGAAAAGAATGGGCATCAGCTTCTGGGGCTCATCGTGCAAAGTATCTTCGTGCCATTGCTGCAAAGGTAAGGATTTTCTGGATGATATTTTAAATTTGGGTTCGGTTTGTTTTCTATTGTTAATATGCTAAAGATTTCAATTATGCATAATTGCATAGATTACTGAGAAAAAGGATAAGTTCGCTAAGCTTGAAGCCATTGATTGTGGAAAACCACTTGATGAAGCAGCATGGGATATGGTATGTCCATTGCATATAATCAATCATTTTGCTATATTTTCTTAACTATGCATACAACCAGCTAATGTATCTTTTATTACTCAGGATGACGTTGCTGGATGTTTTGAATATAATGCTGATCTTGCTGAAGCTTTGGATGCAAAACAAAACGCACCTGTTAATCTTCCAATGGATACCTTTAAATGCCATATCATCAGGGAACCAATTGGTGTTGTTGGGCTGATTACTCCATGGTACTCTCTACATCTACTGTAATAATGATTTGTATTTTGTAATAAATATTTTTCTTATAGTCTATTTTATTTGTTTTCTATAGGAATTATCCTTTGTTAATGGCTACTTGGAAAGTTGCATCTGCACTGGCTGCTGGGTGTGCTGCAGTACTTAAGCCATCAGAGTTGGCATCTGTGTAAGTCCTATTTTATCATTTTCTGTTTTTATTTTTTGCATTACAGTGTATGATATTCTTACATATATCATTTGTTATTTAATTCCAGCACGTGCCTGGAGTTAGGTGAAGTATGCAGGGAGGTGGGGCTACCCGCTGGTATTCTCAATATTGTGACTGGATTGGGTCCTGAAGCAGGTGCTCCTTTGGCTGCTCACCCTGATGTTGATAAGGTTGAGTAAACGTTTCGTTTTTAGTCTAACATATTTCGTGCTTTCATAATCGAAAAGGACATTCATTTACTGTTTTGTTTCTTAAACAGATTGCTTTCACTGGAAGCAGTGCTACAGGAAGCAAGATTATGACTGCTGCAGCTCAAAATGTTAAGGTATTGTTATTCTTATCCCTACTCCTATTCCTATCAGTAATAAAAAGAACCATGTTGGATTTGAAAGTTGAGGTTAACTGTGAATCAAACTCTTTTAATCGCTCGCATGCGTTGTTTATTTGGCAGCCTGTTACACTTGAGCTCGGAGGAAAGAGTCCAATAGTTGTGTTTGATGATGTTGACATTGATAAAAGTTGGTTTAATTGTTTTGTACATCATAAATTTTGATTATCTTGTCTTTCATGTTTTTAATATTGCATTTAATGGAGAGCAAATATGATAATAACTTTTTTGCCTTGTGTTCAAACAGCTGTGGAGTGGGCACTTTTTGGTTGCTTCTGGACTAATGGACAAATCTGCAGTGCAACTTCTCGGCTTATACTGCATGTAAGTATGCAGTGGTAAATACGATATGTTATATACAATATTTGTTATATATTTACGTTGATATTTCAGGAAAGTATTGCCAAAGAGTTTCTAGACAAGCTTGTAAAGTGGGCTAAAAACATCAAGATTTCTGATCCATTGGAGGAAGGTTGTAGGCTCGGACCTGTGGTTAGTGCCGGACAGGTAAAAAGATCAAAGAGACAAAAAGTTACGAAAACAAGATTTATCAATATGACCGATTTCTAAATTATTTAAAAATCCAGTACGAGAAGGTGTTGAAGTTCGTTGAAACAGCCAAAAGGGAAGGTGCTACCGTTTTATTTGGAGGGAAGCGTCCCCAACATTTGACAAAAGGGTTCTATATGGAGCCAGCCATCATTACTGATGTTACCACATCCATGCAAATTTGGAGAGAAGAAGTTTTCGGACCTGTTCTCTGTGTTAAAACATTTTCTACAGAACAGGAAGCAATCGAACTAGCAAATGACACCCAGTGAGTTATAATTTATTTCACTAAAAAATGTTTTTTTTTTTCTTTTTTAACATTTCCCGTCTCACATGTTATTGTAACAGTTATGGATTGGGTTCTGCTGTTATATCCAATGATTTGGAGCGGTGTGATCGTGTGGCAAAGGTATTAAAAACTTCATTAGAAGCAAACATAGGCATTACAGTTTACAATTGATTTGTGAGTCTAGGGGTGCCAGTTATGTTGGGTTGACTGTTAAATCGTTCTGGTCATGTCGAAGAAACACATACCTTTAACATCGTATGACCCGAACATGACCGGTTTAACCCGTTAGTCTATATACTAGTTAAATGGGTTGATGGGTCAGCATGTTGTGAATGGCTTGACAGATTGTAAATGGGTCGTGATCAAGTTGTAAACGTGTTAAACAGGTTGTAATAAATGGGCCGTAAACGTGTTGAAGGGTTGGCATAACGGATTAAGGAGATCAACCCGAACACGACCCGACCTGTTTAATTAAACAGGTCAATCTGAACACGATATGTTTATTAAACGGGTTAGATGAGGCAACCAAAACCAGATTATGTGCATATAGTGTTTAAGGTCGGAATTGTGATCCCCAATTTTGTTTCATTTGTGCAGGCTTTTGAGGCAGGTATTGTGTGGGTCAACTGCTCACAGCCATGCTTCTCTCAAGCTCCATGGGGTGGGAAAAAGCGTAGCGGTTTCGGTCGTGAACTTGGAGAATGGTAATAATTATTTTAACGACATGCATTTTTATATAATTTTATTCTTTTGTATTTAATAATTTATACATCTATTTCCAGGGGACTTGATAATTACTTGAGCGTGAAGCAGGTAACACGTTATATCTCCAACGAGCCTTGGGGTTGGTATACACCTCCTTCTAAGCTTTAGGATGACAAAAAAAGTCTGTACCGTTTGGCACTTGTGTTCTTGCATTGGTTACCTATGTAATATGTTCGAGTCAGATCTCCCGAGTAGAAATTTAATAAGTATGACTTCTAATTCTAAGCCTTAAGTGCGAAATGCTTGGTATTTTGATCATGGGTTGAATTCATAAAGCTATTGAAAGGGTTGCTATTGTAGTAAACTTAATGTTTTTAAACATGACATTATGAGTTTTTAATAATTAACTACAATACATAAAAGTCTTTTAATAATGAATTGATTTGGTTGGGGTGTTTGATCATGTGAATTTAATATGTGGTCCGTAGTTTCGAAATATATAACACACGTTCCTTAAGCTCAATAATATTTTTAAGTTATGGTTTCTATAATTTCCTGCGTTAAGAGAAAAAATAAAATATAATAAGATGTATGTTGATTACAGTGAATATTAACAAATTCGCTTTAATCTTCTTTTGATCTTAATCGCGAGTTTTCTTTCATAACAATGTATCTTTAAGCCGGTAGAAATCACTATCACGTCTTATTAATTTGGTAGCCTCAACCTCATGCCTTTTGTTGATAATAGATTACCACCTTACTATCACGTCTTGTTTATTTGGTAATAAAAAAAAAATGTCTTTTGTTGATAAAAAATTACCACCTTAAAGTTAGGTCAAATTGGTTATCCCAACAGTTGCCCAACGAATATACGTTTGCTGTAATGGAACCACACTCCAGTTATTCTTTCAATCCTGCAACTCTAAAGATGCCATTTTGTGAGTTGCTTTTGACAGTGACTGGTCTAAACCAAAATTCAAGTGACTGATCTAAACCAAAATTTCAAGAGCAACATCCAATTTTTTTTACCGTACTTCATACAATGTAAACGAAACAAAAATAGAAACAAGATAATAAATAAATTTAAACAAATACCTAATAGATTTCTCTTCGGTTTTTGAAAGCTTGAAATCGAGCCCTTACATCCTCTTCCTTTACTTTATCAAAAGTTTCTCTTTCGATCGCACAAATTAGAGCATCATGCAAATACTCCTCACCCATTCGATTGCGTAAATATGTCTTGATTAGCTTGATTTTAGAGAAAAACATCTTTCAACGGTTGCAACTGGTAAAACCAATGCTAGTGACTTTCACATCATAGGATCCAACACTACGAACAAAACCCATTAATTAATACTGATTTGCAATCTTTTCTTCCTTACTATGCTTAGTGATTTTCGCATCACAGGATCGCTTTTGGTTCGAGAGATTGTTGCATTTTTGTGCCGCCTTATTATGAAAGCTGTTAAATAACCCAACATGTTTTTTTAAGGCACCTGGTTTACTCCAATTACAAAAGCCTCCACTTACAAAAGCCTCTCTTCCACCTTGATTACCAACACTTTCATTAAACAAGTAACAACATAAGCAATATGCCTTTTCTTGCTTAGTGCTATATTCCAACCAATCATATTTATCAAACCATTTCACATTAAAACATCTCCGACCACTAGAATAGTTTGTCCATTTAAAGTCATGACCTCGTGGTTGAAAAGCCTTTTTAACAAGATACGCTCTCCTTAAGTCATCTATTTGATTAGGATGATAACTAGCAATAGGTGGTCTATCAGAGGGATCCGAAGGAAGATCAGCCAAATCGATTGTATATCGTATTGGAGGACTTGAAGCCGAAGGAATATTTAGACCAATATCATCAATTTCTTGCATATCATTATCAATATTTGAACTTGGACCGATATCTACATTTTCTTGGATACCATCATCAATATTTGAACTTGGAGTTGGACCAATATCATCATTTTCTTGGAATTTTCGTTTAAAAAAATTGCTAATAAGACTTTGTTTTTTCATCTTCCGAGTTCCCTAATTTTTGAAGAAACAAAATTTAAACCATAATCAATTCTAACACACAAATAGGCCCTAATCAATTCTAACACACAAATAAACCCTAATCCATAATCAATGCAAACCATAAACAATCATTCAATTGCCCATAAACAATTCCAAATTAACAATTTATATAAACAAATAAACAAGCAGAAGTGGAAGAATACCCAAATTGGGAGGCGACCGGAGAACTGGTCGGAGTAGCCTGGCCGGACGTCAGAGATTCGGAGGCCGGAGCAGCGGCTGGCCGGCAGCAGCAGTGGGTCGTCGATGGTTCTGTGAGGTCGCTGAAGGAGTGTTCTTTTGAGATTGTCCCGCCTTCAAAAAACAAAGGGAGTGGGCTTTTGTATTTGTTTGGGCTTTCAATTAAACTTTTAAGAGTAGAAGGGTGTTGGGTTAGAGGTGCACAAACCGGTTAATTTTAATAACCGGTTCGGTTAACCAGTTATACCGGTTAATTTGACTTTTTGACTTTAACCGGTTATTTTTTAACTGGTCCGGTTAATTACTTTAACCTGTTCGGTTAATTAACAGGTTATTTTCGGTTATTAACCGGTTTTTTTTGCCTTTTTTTTGAATTTTTCGGTTATTTTTTCGGTTAACCAGTCTATCGGTTAAAAAACCGGTTTAAAAAAACTAGTTAATAACCGGTTATTATACTAAACACTTATAACCGGTTACTAACCTACGGTTAAATAACCTATTGAACCGGTTATTCCTAAATCGGTTATTAACCGGTTACGGTTTCGGTTAATAACCGGTTACGGTTAATTAACCGGTTATTTTGTGCACCTCTATGTTGGGTTATTGAGGAGGGGTAGCGTAATATTTTTTTCGGGGGTAACGGAATGTAAAAAATGATGAAATGAAAAAAATTTGCACTTACAGTGAAAAGTTAAAGGGTAGCAGGGACTACCCTGCGTGCATGACAGGTCCGCACATTGCTTTTGAGATACGTTCACTAGTAATGAGGAAATAAATAGAGATGGTTGCTAATAACCGATGAAGCAAGGAAGTAAAAGAACAAAAAAGAGAGGTCTAGCAAATGCTTTTTAGTTCAATGGAAAAGTGTCTCATAAGACAGGATTAGGATCAAATACAAAGGATCCTAATTGTAAGAAGTGTAAGAAGGATTTATAGAGTGACAAGTGTCCAATAACCTAAAAAACCCACTACACAAAAAAACCCACTAAAAAAAAAAAAAAAAAAACCTTAAACATCCACCACCACCAACCCCCCCCCCCCCACCCACCCCGCCCACCCCCCCCCCACCTCACCCACAAAAAAAAAAAAAAAAAAAAAAAAAAAATTTTTTTTTTTTTTTTTTTTTTTTTTTTTTTTTTTTTTTTTTTTTTGCCGAGGGGGTGGGGGGTGGGGGTTTAGGTTTTTGGGTGGTGGTGGGGGTGGGGGTGGGTGTTTAGTTTTTTTTATATTTTTTTTTTAGGTTTTTTGGGGGTGGGGGGGGGGGGGGGGGGGGTTAGGTTTTTTGGGGGTTTTTTTGGTGAGGTATAGTTTTTTTTTTGTTTTTTTTTTTTTTGCGGGGGGGGGGGGGGGGGGGGGGGGGGGGTTGGGGGGGTTTAGGTTTTTGGGTGGTGGTGGGGTGGGGTGGGGGTGGGTGTTTAGGTTTTTGGTGGTGATGTAGTGGGTTTAGTTTTAGGTTATTGGACACTTGTCACTCTATAAATCCTTCTTACACTTCTTACAATTAGAAGTCTTTGTAGAATAACTTGACCCTCATAAGACAATACCTAAACCAATATCTTGTAACACCGTTACACCCCTATCATGAAAGTAATATTGTTTGATTGATCTTATGAATCATGATTTTGTTGTTGAAGACCAAACAAGAACCTCACTTAAGGTCCAACGTAAATTGTAGTGCTCTCATTTGAGATCATTTAATTAATTTTGGAGTTCTTTGGATCTATTGTGTATGCGGTGTCGAATATGTTTCGCAAGATTGGTTTCAAGATTTATATTCAACTTTATTGTTTGAATATAAAGTCCCCAAGATCTTTTTTCGATCGATATAAGCAGTGGTAGACCCATAATTTTTATTTTCATGAAGTCTGAACATTTTAGAGAGTCATTACTCTGTATCGCAAAATATAGAAGGGGGTACCAGGTGCACTAGGCTTCCGCATTTGCGCAGTGTCAGAGGTGGGGCGGACCGCTTCACGATTTGATGTACACAAACTTACCCTGCACTTTGTGCAAGAGGTCGTTTACATTGCTTGAACCGATGACCTCAAGGTCACAAAGTAGCAACCTTACCAATTGCTCCAAGGTTCGCCCTCAAAACATAAAAGAGCTCTATGAATTAAAAAAAAGATCCTTTTCAATATAACAAATAGAGTTAATTGCCCGTATAGTCCCTGTGGTTTCACGTTTTTTCATGTTTAGTCCTCACCTTTTGGAAATAGCAGGTATGCTCCATGTGGTTTGTTATTTTGTTACTCGGAAAGTCCCATGAGTAGATGTCAGTTAGTTTGGAAATAGCAGGTATGATCCCCATGGTTTGTCATTTTGTTACACGGATAGTCCCCTGAGTAAATGTCAGTGGACTATCCGAGTAACAACATGACAAACCATGGGGAGCATACCTGCTATTTCCAAAAGGTGGAGACTAAACGTGAAAAAACGTGAAACCACAGGGACCATCCGAGCAATCAACTCTAACAAATATAACCATCGCTCATATTCTCAACAACCAGTCAACCAATAAGTTTCAAGCTTACAATAACAAAACTTGAATGTGAAAGCTCCACTGTCTCCGTCATGCATATACAACACACTTTCTATTTGCATTTCACACCGTAACACATAGCCTGGGTATATAAAAATCTTTAAAAGGATCCCAAGTGGGCATAGAGATATACCTACCATCTAATTATCCCCGATCGAGTGGTCCACTTCAAATTCACTCCTCCCTCAACATTTCAACCACACAGAAACTCACACTCCCAGATTCAGATCCACACCAATCTCATTCAGTAACAAATTAGGCGCCAATTCAGCAATTCACAGTTTGATTCGAGGCATCGAATGGGGATGACGACCACAGATGAAAGAGCTGTTGCTGTGATCATGGTTGGTGGTCCCACCAAAGGTCTCTTCTTAACTTCAATTGCTTCTATAACTTCATCATATCATATAAATTATTACAAATTTTCATTACCATTAGTTGCTCAATCTTACTCGATTACAATTCACTAGATCTCCTACTGTTTGTTTAGCTGATCATACTACTTGTGTTATTGCACACTTCACGATCTGAATTTGCAGTTGATTTGCTTTCTTATTGTGTTAAATTTGAGAGATTATGCATGTGTTCAAGTTTACCACCTGCAATTACATGTATTTTTCAGTGGAATTTGATTGTGAAGAGAAATTTTTCTACTTTTTCGGTGTAATAATTATATGTTAAAAGTTCTTCTTCTTTTTTGTTGTTATTTAGGTACTCGGTTCAGGCCATTGTCACTCAATATTCCAAAGCCACTTTTCCCACTGGCAGGACAACCGATGGTTCATCATCCGATCTCTGCGTGTAAAAGGGTATGCAACTCTATGTACTAACTAAACAGAAGCTAAAAAGATCAGTTAGTTATTGTTAGATTTAGAAGCAGACTCATGATCATAAAGTTTAATGTTCAAAATATGTAACTTTTTATTCGTATGCATAATTGTTTCTTTTATAGATACCAAACCTAGTACAGATCTATCTTGTTGGTTTCTACGAGGAGCGTGAGTTTGCCTTATACGTGTCTTCCATATCTAATGAGCTCAGAGTCCCTGTCAGGTAACATAACATCTCAATCTTTTTATTCTTAAAATTTAGCCTTTTTTATGGTGTGTTAAATTTGAGCTCAATTTTCATTATGTTATGTGTTTTGCTCTGTATGATTCTAAAATAGATACTTGAAAGAGGACAAGCCACATGGGTCTGCTGGTGGACTTTACAACTTTAGAGATCTCATCATGGAAGATAATCCGGTACTAACCTTCACTTTCTCATTCTTAATTATCCGAAAAAGAAAATATTCGAACTCCGAATGTTAACGTGATACCATGTTTTTGACAGTCGCACATCTTCTTGCTGAACTGTGATGTTTGCTGCAGTTTCCCATTGCCTGAGATGCTAGGTAACTAGACTCATTGTAAAATTTATCGTGGAAATAAATGTTGACATGAAAATTAAATTTCTAACGTTTCATTATTTTTATAGAGGCTCATAAAAGATATGGTGGGATGGGAACGATCCTTGTAATAAAGGTTAGTGTAGTGTACAAGAAATAATAATATAAATAATTGGTGAATGAATTTCATTTGATCTGCTCATATGTTATTTCTTGTTTTTTTTCCTGTTATGTTGTGTAGGTTTCACCTGATACAGCAGACCAATTCGGGGAGCTGGTAGCTGATGCTAACACCAATGAATTGCTGCATTATACTGAGAAACCTGAAACTTTTGTACGTGCTTGAGTAAAGTCAAAGTCAACCACTTGGCTTGTAAAACAAATTAAGTTATTTCTTGCATCAAATGCGAGCACTCTTTTGGTCTAACGTTTTATCTGATTTGCAGGTTAGTGACAGAATAAATTGCGGTGTTTACGTGTTTACACCAGAGATTTTCACTGCTATTCAGGGTGTTTCCACACAGCGAAAAGACAGAGGTTACTTTTTTATTTTTTTCTACGATTTTCTGTTATCAGTTTTGCGTCACTCGGTGCACTTCCTAATCTATATCTATAATATATTCTCTTGCAGCTAATCTAAGGCGTCAATCCAGCTTTGAAGCCCTACAGTCAGCAACAAGGTACTACTGTAGTGACTTAAACTTCCCTATTTTTGTATTGTGGATGCATTCGAATAAAATGCTTCTGAAAAATGATAACAATACAAATACATCTGACAGGAGTCTTCCTGCAGAGTATGTAAGATTAGATCAAGATATATTATCACCGCTTGCAGGGAAGAAACAGTTGTACACATATGAAACTATGGATTTTTGGGAACAAATAAAAACGCCTGGGTAAGCAGTCATCGTAAGCATAAAGCATTCATCTAATCCTTTTTTTTTTCAGTCGTTGATATGCCTTTTTTTCACATTTTTGCAGAATGTCGTTGAAGTGTTCTGGCCTGTATCTTTCCCTATTTCGGTACACCTCACCTCGGCTTTTGACCGAAGGGGATGGTACAAAAAGTTCCACCATAATTGGCGATGTTTACATTCACCCGTCAGCAAAGGTTCATCCAACTGCAAAGGTAAGTGGGCTCCCCCGTTTACGGGTCATTTTAAGTTCTCCTTCGATTATATCAAAATCTTGAGTGTTGTGATCATGTAGAAGTTGCATCTGGATAGTTTTCTTTTAAATGAAACTTTTTTGCGGATACAAGTGACAACAAGAATAATCATTTTCATACAATGTCGTTTGGATCTTTAATATCAAAGTTAGGCTAAATGGATGGGTTAGGTAATGGGTGAAAATAGCTGATATTTGGTTACAGGTCAATATAGGATAGGTTGATCTGAGAAGTGAGAACTTCTTGTCCAAAAATGTATATTCTCAATAGGAGTAAAGTACGCGGATGGTCCCTGTGGTTTACCAAAATTTTAGATTTGGTCCCTAGCTTTCCAAAAGTACACGTATGGTCCCTGTGGTTTGCACTTTGTAACGCATTTAGTCCCTAGCTTTTTCAAAAAGTACATGCGGTCCCTATGGTTTGTACTTTGTAACGCATTTAGTCCCTAACTTGGACATGCTAAAACCTTTAGATTTGATTTGTTGGTTGGGCACTAAATGCGTTACAAAGTGCAAACCACAAGGACCATCCGTTTACTTTTGGAAAACCTAGGGACCAAATCCAAAGTTTTGGTAAACCACAGGGACCATCCATGTACTTTTGGAAAACCTAGGGACCAAATCCAAAATTTTGGTAAACCACAACGACCATCTGTTTCCTTTACTCTATTTGCAATAATGAACTAATTTGTTTTAGATAAAATGATAAGAGGAGGCTTTATGCATTATAAATACGCTTTTAGCGACTGTCAACTCCCAGCCCGTTTCCTTTAAAGCAAATCTTTTTTTACCCATTTGACTATTTAGAGGCAAAACATAACCGTACTGATGAACCGACCCATTCATGGTAAATAAGTTGAAATACCAGCCTCTATTCAGTATGATAAGGTACTTGCTATATTAATTTCTAATATGCACAGATCGGTCCAAATGTCTCGATATCTGCCAATGCGCGTGTAGGAGCTGGTGTGAGGTTGATCAACTGTATCATTCTTGACGATGTTGAAATCAAGGTACAGAAATTTACAATTTAGCACTGGTCCGCAGGCTTAAAGGATTACGTGTAACTTAATATCATTATCATGTGATTTCAGGAAAATGCTGTTGTTATTCACTCAATTGTCGGCTGGAAATGTTCAATCGGGCGGTGGTCACGTGTCCAGGCTGAAGGAGATCACAATGCAAAGCTTGGAGTGACAATTCTCGGTAGGTGTCCAAATAGTCAAATCTTTGACTTTAGAAGTCAACTTTCACTTATCTGATTAATAAGAATTTTATTGTACTAAAATGCAGGTGAAGCTGTAAATGTTGAAGATGAAGTAGTGGTAATCAATTGCATTGTTCTTCCTAACAAGACTCTTAATGTTAGTGTTCAACAAGAGATTATCTTGTAACAAAGCAAGATTTCACATCATTTCTCCAGCTTCTTGTTCCCAGCTGTAATAATATAATAAAGTTAGTATGAAATTTTTATTCTTTTTATTGTGTGATCATATAAGGGTCATTTGTATTATTTCATAAATTTGCATCTTGAAACTTTGTTTGGGTATTGATTTATGCAAGCACGACCGTTTTTTTTAAATTTAACTTTTTTTTTTATGATTCAGAGATCATATGGTTATTCGTCGAAGCAATAAGGACGTTTATGGTATATTATACTTTTCATTAGTAAATATAAATTCGTTAAAATATATAGTGCATTCAGTATTGAATATAAGTTGATAAAAACCTACCAAGTCAAACATTTTAACATCATAAAAACTTACTTATTTTTTATTGTAGCGTGAAATCCAAAGCTACATTACCAAACACATACATTTCTGAAGTGGTATGGTCCCAAAAAGCCGCAGACCAATCAGGTCGCGCGCTAGACCATACTCCTTATTCACTAATCTTATTATTCTGCAGACCTCGCGCGAGCTGCTTACTCAATACATAGACCACGCGCGAGGTCAAAGCAAGATATAACATCACATTTCACACTTAGCGTCCTGAATAAAAGCCTTCAACCTCACAACCTTGCGCTGACTACTTGGTCACATACCATGGGTCGCGCGAGGGAAGCGGCGCAGGGCCACTTCAAGGAGCATCAAAAGTACAAGTGGCAGAAGTCTAGGGGTATGCAGAATTCGTTTCGAATTCGAAAAATTCGAAATTCGTTTAAATTCGATTCGATTATCAAGAATTCGTTTCGATTATAAGAATTCGAATTCAAATTTGATTCAATTCGAGTCAAGTAAATCGAATATGAATCGAATACGAATTTATAATTTCAAATTCGATTCGATTCGAAATTCGAATAAAAATTATACATTTTTATTTATTATTTTTATATATTATACATATAACTTTTATTAGGGTATACTATAAATTATTTACAAGTTTTTTTTAAGTATTAAAATTACCCATTACCAAACCCACTACATGGCCCATAACTAAAACCTAAGTAACAAATCTATCAATAGATTTCTAAGCGTAAAAATATTAACTTGTAATGTGGAGTGGTTATTCCCGACTTCTCATTTTGAATTTTAGACTTGTGGTACTTTATTTGGAACTTTTTAATGTGATATCGTGCATTATGGCTGCTTTAAAATTTATGTTTCATTTTGAAAGTTTTTTACATGTTTTTAAAGAATCTGAATTAAATCGAATTTATTCGAATTCGAATTTTTAATCGAATACGAATCGAATACGAATTGGGTTTTTTATTCGAATACGAATTCGAATTGAATTCGGTAGGTTTTAATCGAATACGAATTCAAGGAAAAATAAAAATTATTCGAACAATTCGATTGGAATAATTCAAAAAATCGATATTCGATTCGATGAACACCCCTAGAAGTCTGAGCCAATCAGCGTCTAGCAGACGCTACCTTATCGTGCTACACGATCCACGATCGTGCAGGTGACAGAAGGTACACAAGGACGCCTACGTGGCACCAATCAGGAAGCGGCGACAACTGCCTCACAATATCCACTCACCTGCTGATGTCAGAAGGGCAACAGGGTCGACAACCCTGACACGTGGCTCCAATCAAGGTGCGCCAGCACCGAAGATCTTCTAGAAGCCACTAACTGTCGACACCAGTGAGACAAAGAGGATATTCCTTGTTGTCGCCTTCTGGCCCAAGGCCAATCAGCCCATCTCCTCCTACACCACTCTGGCTATAAATAGGGACCTCCATACCACAAGTTAAACATTCTGTTCTCTCTGCTCTCACTCTTAACACACACTTTATTATCCTCAAAACGGTTACTTATTCTCACGTCGGAGTCTGGTTAAGAGGGAAACCCCCATATTCCCCTCTTAACGAGCTAACGGTGTTGCTGTTTTGCAGGAAGGAAGGATTAAACTTGAGCTCAGGAAAGATTTAAGAAGATTAACCCTCATGTTTGAAACAAAAACCACCTAATTAACCTAAAATTAGATACGTGTTTCTTCAATTTCACCATCTTAAAAACTCATTTTTGGTCGTAGGTTGTCAAGATATACTAGAAAGTTTAGATGATCAAGAGCTAAGATTAAATGGGTGAGATTGAACAAAAATAAGGAGGCGTGATGGTTAGTCTAAGGGTATTCTAGTTCATCCAAGTCAATAATTTCTCTTTCCTCCAGTTCCTCCTGTTTTTAAAACGTTAATAACTTTTTTCATACGATATTATTTTTTATAACAATTGCACCATAAAAACGAGCGTTTTATTATCTTTAAAACGAGCACACTATTGCTATAATTTTGGAAAAAAAAAAAGTTTTTGATAACTCAGATGCGTAAAACACAATTGACAAAAAACACCAAAAATTGATTTTTTTTTTCTAAAACGGAATGGATAAAAAACAAAACAAAAAAAGTTTTTTTTTCTAAAACGCAATGAATTAAAAACACAAAACAAAGTGTTCTTTCTAAAACACAATGGATTAAAAACACAAAAGAAAGTGTTATTCTAAAACGTAATGGACTAAAAACACAAAAAAAAATGTTTTTTCTTAAACGCAATGGACTAAAAACACAAAAGAATGTGTCGTCTCTAAAACGCAATACACTAAAAACACAAAATAAAGTGTATTTTCTAAAACGCAATAGACTAAAAACATAAAAGAAAGTCTCTTTTTCTAAAACGTAATGGACTAAAAACACAAAAAAATGAGTTTTCCATTGTGTTATGAAACACAATGGACTAAAAACACACAAAAATGTGTTTTTTCGTTGTGTTATAAAACGTAATAGATAAAAAACACAATAAAATATGTTTCATTGTGTTATAAAACACAATTAAAAAACGTAATGGTCAAACACACGATAAAATGTGTTTCATCATTTTGTTATAAAACGCAACGGAAACAACAAAATAAAACGCAATGAATTAGTGTGTTTTATAAAACACAAAATACAAAACGCAATGAATTAGTGTGTTTTATAAAACACAAAATACAAAACGTAATGAATTAGATGTGTTATTGTGTTTTAGACATATACGGTAGAAGTTGAAAAATACATATGAGTGTCATGAGTGGGCTTAGGGTGATGTCTCGACTTGTAGAAAACAATACATAATTGAAAATGTTGACATATTCAATAATTAGTAAAATTGCTTTTTACAAATACTTTAAAAAATCAACCCACTTTTGCAAAACTTAAAATTGCGTTTTGACCTGTACGTTCATCCTCATCATCTTGATGTAATTATCCTTTCCATGTTGTCACTATCAACATACTTTTTGCAAAAGTGAACTTAAAACATTCGTAGTCGTTGGAGTGAATAATGCCTCAACCTAAGGCATTTTACGCCACGTGTAATCCTAGTCATCAAAGGGGCTTTATTCACAAAGGGGCGTAGTGGTGATAACGCCCAATAATGCCCCGTCAATAATAATAAAGTAATATTTTTTACATAAAAAAATAGTAGGGCCGAAAATAATAATAAAATTTTTTAAAAAACTTACCAACATCAGGGGCCTCCGATATATCTAGCCAAGCTTTTGCCAACGCGTACTCCTCGTCTTTCTCCCATGCAAGGTAGTCTCCTTTTCGACAAGGACCGCTTGTTTCCTTTTTTTTGTGAGACCTTTTCGACGAGGAGCGTTTCGATGCCTCGACAACGGGCTCGGGTTCGGGTTGTGTCTCCGGCACCGTTTCTATCTCCGGAGACATTTGCGAACCTCCCATGTTTTGATAAGTTTGAGGAACTTGAAAGAATCGTTGGGAACCGGCCGATGCTAATATTTGAGCTTACGCGAATACGTTAGAATCCATGTCTTGTAGGTTGAAGCTCGGTTGGGATTGCGTGGTGTTCGGCCGATACGCGTTGGGGTTACAGCAAATTAGATAATGTTGGGAACGCCCCATTTTGATCGACTACGGGTGTTCTTATAAAATGAAAATACAGCAATTAGATAATGTTATAAGAGGAATTGTAAACTTACTTAAAGAGGGATATCGATTCTTGCACCAAGGTCATAGCCTGCAGGTTTTTTGTATTTCAGCTCTATTTTCAAGGCCCTTTTTCCAATTACGGAGGTAATGCGGTAAGAGGTGGTTACGCCACTCCTAGTAGCGGAGGTGGTGGTGGTGGTGGTGGTGATGGAGGGGTGAGATGAATCGTAAAAGAGAAAGACGTAGTGGATTTTTTTATCTAGGGTTTCATTATACTAATTTGTGGTTAACTAAAATGTTCCTCCTTTTTATCTTTCTCATGTGTCACTCTATTATTTCTTTGTATACTTCTAGCCCAAAACAAACTTTTGACTTGATGTTTTCCCTATAACTTAAAGCTCATATCAACAATAATAAATATAGATTAAATGCATTTTAGTACAAGGAGTATAACAAAAATAACCTTATTTATATTTATATAAAACAATATTTTAAATTTCAGTCGACAAGTCAAAAATTTTCGTTAACTAGTGGAACGTTTCGATAAGATCTTTTATAAATTGGGCTTCAGCCTACAATACCCTTGGCCCATTCTTCGATAAGATCTTTTGTAAATTGGGCTCCGCAGGAAGCTCAAAAGTCAAAACCCATAAAAACACCATTTTGATCATAATTTTTTTTCAAGATCTTTTTATGATAATTAATTCTTAAACATTCATTATCATTCTTAAGATCTTGAGTTAAATGCCATTTTAGTCCCTGTGGTTTGGGCCATTTTGCCAGTTTAGTCCAAAGGTTTCATTTTTAACCTGTGGGTCCAAAAAGGTTTTACAGTTGCCATTTTAGTCCACTGGGTTAACTTCATCCATTTTTTCTGTTAACTTCATCCATTTTTTATGTTAACGAGAAAGCCAATTCGGTCATTTTATATGGTTGAATTGCCCTTTTAGTTAACAGAATTACATACAAAATGACCGAATTGGCCTTCTCGTTAACAGAAAAAATGGATGAAGTTAACCAAGTGGACTAAAATGGCAACTGTGAAACCTTTTTGGACCCACAGGTTAAAAATGAAACCTTTGGACTAAACTGGCAAAATAGCCTAAACCACAGGGACTAAAATGACATTTAACTCTAAGATCTTTTTGTGATAATAAGCATTCTGAATATAATCAATTATTTGAAAACTCCAAAAAAAAAAAAAAAATTGACCGGTTGGCCTGGCCATCCCAACGGTCCAATTTCTTTAGTCATCCAGAGTCCGCTATGTTACCCCCCACCCACGTCAGGCAGAATAGCCACGTCAAGCGAACAACGCCAAGCCGGGGTGGTGTTGCCGGCGTTAAACCTCCTTCCAAGCCCCATCCAACGCCCTACACCCCCCATAGATTTATACATAAAATCTGAAAATTGTAGTAAAAGAATTTTTATTATTTGCATGTTCATGTTTTCAAGGATTTGATTTGGTAAATCAGGTGTACGATCTCCAATATCCACGTATCTTTCTTGGCTGGTGGACCCGCTACCGCTACCGCCACCTGTAACCACCATCGTATCTTTATTTTTTATGTTCCTCAAAATCTTCCATCAATTTTTTTATTATTCCATAAAGGTTACTAAATCTTTTTAATACTTATTTATAGGTAGGTATATATCGTCTTTTACTTATGACTTGTCTTCCACAGACCTTGGAATCCACTGTAAATGATTTTTAAACGATCTCCTATTGAAAGATATATGCTTATTGTTTCAAGTATCTCCAACAAATAGAATTTTAGGTAGGGAAAAGTTCTTATACAAATAATCTTAACATAATAAACATACAAATTGAAGGAAAAGTCAAAAAGACAAGGTGGCATTTTTGTAATTATCTATAACTTACTCTACAAATTTATTTGTATTTGATCTTTTGCCTTTTAGGTAAATCTTTGTATGGGATAATATGATTTATTTACTTTTTACAAACAAAGGTACCAACTACCAGTGGCGGATCCAGGAATTTGATGCACAAGGTTCCTTTTAGCAGATTTTCACTAATTCTCAGTAATTTTTTCCAAATCATACAAAGTTTCCACTATTTTTTCCAAACTAAGGGGGTTCCTGGGAACCCCCAAAACACCCCTGGATCCGCCCCTGCCAACTACTTATTTGTGTGATGATATCAACTAATGTGATATCATTTTAATCAATTGTCACATATTAATCGGTTTTAAAAAGTTAAAGTTAAGAAAATTTTTAATTAGTTTCTGTATTTGTTATAAGGATAAAATCACAAAACTATAATTACTAATTACTTTTTAAATTGGTTTAACAAAACCAAAAAAAATAATAATAATAATAACCAAATAAATTTTGTACTTTCCGGAAAGTGGGTTTACCACAAATCACGACGTGATTGTGCAAACAAGATGATTTTGACTTATATTATGCTTAATCCAACTAAAGAAGGTACACAGAATCTCCTCCATAAGCACGCCAATCTATCTTTTAACTCCTTTGAAAAGGCTCGAATTATAGTATATGTGATTAGAATTGTGTGTGCAGGCCCGTACCAAGAGGCTTCTAAATCTAGGCAACGGCCTAGGGCCTCCAAAAAATAAGGTCTCCAAATATTTTAATAATCTTTATATAGCATGTGTATTATGTATTAGTTCAAATAAATAACCAATTTTTAAATAAAAGAGCCTAATTCCAACTCCAACCAATATGCAATTCGTATTTAATCTAGGCCGTCATCGTTATTTCCACTAACTGTAACGTCGCACATGCCCATTTTGCTCATGGTGTCGCCGATTGGGGAAAATTAGATGTGAAATTAATGGTGTCGCAAGGATAATCAAGGTTGGCTAACGACTATTTTTTTACAGAATCTCTATATATTGCGATTCACTTAATCACTGTTCTCCCTAAATTCTTAATTGATACTTTGAATATATGAATTTTGATATTGTGCCTGCGTCTGAGACTTAGAAAGAAGAAAGAAGAACTCATGTTTTCTTTATAACCATTCAAAGGGCCCCGCCTTTGTAGTTTGTTTAGTGCCCTCCAAAAACGTTAGAATGACCCTCTATGTGTGTATATTTCTTGATCTTGCATTATTATTGGAATTATAGTTTATTTCGGAACATGATTATTATCCAACGTGGCCCTATAACAATTTCTCATGCATCACAGCACTCTAGTATACATCAGTAAATCAAAGATACTAATACAATCTCTCTTGGACCTAAACAAAATCAAGATTATGATCTTTGAATGAAATTATGGCCTTCATGTCCCAACCTTTTTATCTGGGTCTTCCATTGTCGATTACAGGGAGGGATGTGTGCCATCTGATTCTTAATTTGTTGTAAGGTTTGTATTTGTTTTGCCTTTTGGAGTCTCCTCCTTGACCGAGTGTTTCTCATGTGTGCCCTCGAACCAAAACACTGATGGCTATGAAATATAAGGGGTAACCCAATTTGGTGCAAATAACCAATTGCATTTTTGAATTTTTCTAATTGGATAACGTATTTAAATATAAGTTTATCTTTATATAAAAATATAAAAATGTTTTTTTTAATGACCAATGAATCTTCTACTGGGGAAATTCACCACATCGAGATACACTCGCCTCTGAATCAGGGAAAACCCTCACTTAGGGCCGAAACCCGTGAACACTCGCCCAAAGACACGACAGTGTGTTGAAGTAAACCCGCTCAGTTCAAGGATCGAACTAGCGATCGTCGTCTACTCGCCTAGTCCCCAATCATCATTAGGTGCCGCAGAAACTAAATGCTAGGGTCAGGAATCGAACCTGGTTCATTTGAAACACCATATCTCTCCCGTGCCTTTCAACGACCAAAAAAAAAGATAACATTAATTACATTGACCGTTGAAGAAGGTTGTTGAAATAGTATCGTATCTTTTCCCCGGGAGGTCACCGTTGTCTTGTTGAAGCCGGCAGCCGGCGATGAAGAATTGAAGGCGGTGGTGTATTCCCAAGGTTGTGAGTTAAGTCAAATGACATTTCTACCCCTTATTTAGCCCACCATCCAAGGAAACTCTTGAATGAATTCATGTCTAGAAAAGTCATTATATCTTGTACCTGATCGCTAATTGTAGGATTAATCATTCATCTATCTGGTGACAAAACTAAAGCTGGTATTATACTCTCTCTCTATTAATAGAAAATATGTGATGGTTTGTATAATACAAAAACTGCATCTTACTATACAAATCTTTTTGTTGACCATTAAAAAAAATATATACACAAATCTTTTTTTTTTTTTTGAACGGCCAACAAACTCAATCCCGAGTACTCTCGGGGCACCCACTGGACAAACGGAGTACTCCGAGAGTAACCCGAGTCCACCACCAATTCCGGGGAAAACCCGGTAACCCACCCGCCCGTAGGCACGACGGTGAAATTACCGGTAAAACCCGTTTGGCTCAAAGATCCAACCCAGGTTTCCCTGGGTCTCCTATCATTGCCCACCAATGCCTCACTTTGCACCAAGTGGGAGTCGAACCTGCATCTCTCAAGAGAAATGCAAGTCCTCCACCACTTGATCTAGAGATCATTTGCATATACACAAATCTTTTATGTGTTATAATATACCAAGTAGTTTAAAGTAAGTTATCTATATTCTTGTTGTTTAAACTCAACGTCGAACACTTCTAACCTTAATTCACGTACGAGCCTTTATCTTCTTAAGAGAATTACAAACTAGCTATGTTTAAGGTGTTGCAAAAAAAATATATCCAACACAAATGCTATTTGAGACTATTCAAGTATCCACTTTATGACTTGTGTATCATTATATAATAATCATTTGTTATAACCCACATGTGATGCACGTGTTTTCTGCAAAAAGATCTAGATGGTAGTATAAGTTGCGTATATAATGTCGTGTTAATTGCTTTTTTTTTTTTTTAAAGTGAACTTCATGGCCCAAAACCGGGCCGGCAACGACACAACAGACTCCTACATAATTACAAATGGCTCATTCTATACACACCCCCTCCCATTCCTGATTATACCCCCTTGTGAGAGGAAAACTATCGGTCCCACGCAGGGCCCACCTGTAAGCATGTGAGAGGAGGGGGGTGAAAAAAATAATAGGGGGGTGTAGAAAGTAGCACCCTTACAAATTTACACCAATTCTCCCACGAAGTATTCCTATGCTACGATCTATTGGAGAACCATAAAAAACCTAAAGCCTTTATCTCGCTTATGATGTTCTCAATTTTTATCGGCTTGCCCGCAAACTTCAACTCATTCCTAGCATTCCAAATACTCCAACATCCAATAATAATAATGCCTTGAATCGCGTCTTTCCTTTGCTCCGACGAATCGGCTAAGATATGGAGGTCAAGGAGATCCTTGAAAGAGAACGCGAAAATACTTGGGATTTTACACCACGAGCTGATTAACTGGCACACAGCAGCGGCAACCAATCAAGACGTGAAAAAGATGGTCGACAGTTTCATCTCCGAAATTGCACAGAGGGCACGAAACGTCGTCGATAGGAACATTCCTATTCCTGTTGCTTGTGTTCAAACCCATCGAAAGGAGACTTCTAACTGCCTTAACCGAAAATTCTCCTGTAGATCCTCCAATCCAGGTCCATTTGTCAGGGTCTGAACCAAGATTGGCAGAAGCGAGGAGCTCGATAAGCTGCTGCAAGTCAACCGCCAAAACCGGCGACACCGGCTGCTCTTTCCAATTCCAAACAAAATCCAGCTCGTTTCTTTGCCTGATACGGTCTTTCACCTTACATTTTTTAACGACTTCCAACAAGAAAAGAGCTGGGAATTTGTTTTTTAACGGTTCGTTGATAATCCAAGGGTCCAACCAGAACGCTATATCTTCACCTCTTCCAACTATCTCTTTAAAGCAGTTCCGAAGAGGCTCAAAATTAACTTTAACGTTGATCAAGACTTTCGCTATGTTGCTCCACGTACCACAAGCCGACTTTTTGAAAGGAATACATTCCTAACCTACACGACTACTATGAATCGCATCTATGATTCTCTTCCAAAGACTTTCCCCTTCCGTTTTGTACCGCCAACCCCACTTCGCTAAAAAAGCCACATTTAGGTCCATAAGCTTACTAAGGCCCAAACCTCCTTTTTTTGGGGAGGTAACCCGGTCCCACGCAACCCAGTACATTTTCCTTTTCTCACTAGACCCGCCCCGTAAGAATCTTTTCATCATGCGTTCCAGGTCCGAGATGACTTTCTTCGGAGCCTTATATAAAGAGAAGTAATTAGTCGGGATAATTTCCAAAACTGCTTTGATTAAGGTAACCCTCCCACCTATCGACACCGTATTGGATTTCCACGAAGCCAAGCGTCTTTGAAACACCTCATAAATCGGGGACCAGTTATTGACCCGATTCATGTTTGCACCAACCTAGAGCCCGAGGTATTTGAAAGGTAAACAATCTGGCTTGCAGCCCCAACTCGGAATGTTGTCAAAGAAATAGAGATAAAGAAATTCAATATAAATGCTATAAAGTTGTCAACTTTTGTATAAGCTCACCGTATGCAAATCAATTGTCTAACTTTTCAATTAACTTGGGCAATTTATACTTAATTTTTTTTCATCACCTTAGAGGTTAGTAATTAGATAACTCTTAAGCTGATCTCCCAAATAGTTCTTCAAAAGTCAAAGACAAGAAACAAATGATGAATTTTCTAAGCTGATATTAGTGAGAAGACTGTATAAGTTGATCTATACATGTTTTAAAAGAGAAATTAGTGAATAAAAGTATTGGGTGAATAAATGGATAGATGTAATATTTATTAATTAGCATGTATTATCTTGGCGTTTACGTGATGATAGCCTTCATACTGTGATTTTTTTGTAAATTGTATTGTAAAAAAATACAATTTCTTTAAATAATATTTATTTTATTGATACATATTTATTCTTAAATGGATCTATATTTATGAAAACTATGTTCTTAAGAGCTTAATCAATTTGTTCATAACTTCCTCGCATGTATAACAAAAAGAATTTTCAACCATTTTTTCTTTGGGATATAGGGTTTAAGTAACTTCACCTTTCATCAAATTGGCTGATAGCACTTCTAACTTTTGATTCGTATCACACCATTCCCAAATTTCAACTTATTGGCCATAGCACTTCCAAACTAACCCAGTTTGCTGACATCAGCTAACACATCACCAAACTAATGTCACATCAGCTGGCACATCATCAAACAAGCCAAGTCAGATGTCACGCCAGTTGCCACGTCATCAAAAAAATTCCACATCAAATGCCATGTCAACACACAAGTGCCACATCAGCAAAAAAAAACTAACTGGGTTAGGGTTCAAGAGAGTGCTGTCGGCTAATAAGTTGAAAGTTGAGAGTGGTGTGGTACAAATCAAAAGTTGGGAGTGTTATCGTTCAATTGGTAAAAGGTTTGGATTATTTAAATCTAATATCTTTTTTTAATATTTCGTACCTACGATTAACAATCATATACGTGTGTACATGCTTACGAATTAGATCTGCTATAGTGAACATGCAACAATGTGTTAGCTTGAATGCCTGATATATGGGTAGGCAGTAGCGGAACTAGACCTTCAACTCAGGGGTATCCCAAAATTTTTTAGGGGTGTCCTCGTACTTGTTCAGGGGTGTCTAGTGTATAAAAATCGAAAAAAAAAATTTTTACACTACTCGTAAAAACTTGAGCCGTAGCCTGGGCTACGCCCGTTTACACTACAGGTCTGCCCCTGTGGGTAGGAGAAGATGAGAGGCACGTTAGTTAGAAATTCAATTGGCCACTAATGTAAAGATATAAAAATTGAATGAAGTTTTAAAATTTGGGGTTTATTGAATTCCATCAGTAGCTTTCCCTTCTATAATTTTTTTTTTTTTTGAACGACAAATTTGGATCACTGATAAACTACTGGAGTATTATCGTGTCACTAACGGAATCATCCGATCGTATTTATCTCCACTAGGCTATACTATATGCCTATACACCAATTGAGGAGAAAATCCAATAAATCTGAGAAAAAACCCTTGTAGAAATCGAACTCAAGGCTAGGGCTGGCAATGTATACCTGTACTGTAAAGCCCTAACTCGTAATAACTTAAAAACGACGCAGTGGAAGTGTGAGTCTTAAAAATTTCTTTCTTTATTAGACAAATTACTTGCATGAAAGCTCAAATACAAAATGTCAAACATTTATTAGATGGGATTTACAACATTCACATCAAATTAACGCTTCAAAGAAATACATAAATCAAACTATGTGATCGTTCTTTCCGTACAATCCTTGCTCTCGACTCGATCTACGTCCGCTTCTCTTCGTTAGTGGTAGAAGAAATCCGTGTAGTACATGTGGACATCACATACAACTTAACCATTAGTCATTGACAACCTCATACGACAATATTCTCATATAATTAAATATCGAATAACATTCGACAATATAAACTTTGATTCATTTGACTATCCTCTTGAATTCTGTTGTTCCGAGTTCGACTTCGATACCTCCTGAACCCGATGTTCATATACCTGCATTACATTCCAATCTCAAGGCACCCGATTAGTAAACGTCAATACTCAAACGTATTGAAACCATTCATACGTACATTCATAGCAACTTACATTCATGCATGCACATATTCCTACATTCATACATACTTACGAGCTCTTGATTACCACTTTTATTTTCATATAGTTACTCTAACATGTCACAATCATAACTTTCCATAATATAAGTTTTATACATATTGACGTACATACTTGCTCATTCCTAGACACATTTACCTATAGATTTCCTTCACTAACATGTAGGTAAATCCATACTTATACTAACCGGAGACCCATAACATTCACTTATAATCAAAACCAACTTAAACATTAGTTATGAGGCCTTGAAAACCATTTAAAACAAGTTCCATGACCAAAACAAACAATTTCAAACAAATTGCCAGCTAAATCAGCTCTCGCGGGCCGCGAGAGCTTGATCCAAATCTGTCGCGGGCCGCGACAAGGGTCGCGTAACGCGACGTTAAAACCAGTTCTTTGTCGCGTGGCGCGACTATAACAACTCTCCAGAAAATATTCTAGAACCTTTAAACACCCCTAAACGTCCTAAAATACACCCCGTATACGAAAAACGAACCCGAAATACCTTTATTTCATTTAAAATCGAATAAAACAAAATTTCATGGTCGCTCGCGGGGCACGACAGCTTTCCCTGAGCTCGTCGTGGGCCGCGAAAGGGTGACGCCAGGCGAGCCCCTAGGCTGCCACGTCTCCCAGTCGTGTCGAAGCTAGCCGTCAACTCAGCAAAGTGTCACACCACGATATTTCCACGTATTACCGGTGGGCCCGGTGGGGAGTATCGTGACGTAGTTGATATCATCATAGTCAAATAATCACAGTTCAATGCACAGCGGAAGTCTAAAGTATATACATTACAGACCGATTCAAGAGTAACATTAAATATTACAACGGATTGTAATATGGATCCACAGGCGGATCTTAAAACAGAAAGATAAACACTGTTCAACAGACTTGAGACGTCTAGAACTTGCAAGATTCCCTATTAACGCCCTGAGCTCCCAGCCAATTACGTACAGTACCTGTCACTTAATCTTTTTTTTTTTTTTGGAAAATACGTCAGTTTACACTGTTAAATACAATTAACTGACTCATTTTAAAACTGTTTAAGAAAATTGATTTGAATGCACAAGGCACAAAATATCTTTTATAACTTGGGACAATTATTTTAAAAATAATCTTGTATACAGATTTATATGTTCGTTATACATTCAGGGCCCGATGTTAGAAACCGAGTCAAGATTAACAGACACACCACAAGTATAGGCCCACAAGAGAGTGAGATACTTTTTCCCTTAAGCAACTGTCAGGTGTATGCCTACACCCCGTGCTTAAGACTTGGCCATTTCTTAATAATGATGCCAATGATATCCGGGACATGGTCATTAACCCCCAAAGGCTTTTATTTCAAACAAGACAGATTAAAACGGGTTACCTCAATAATTTAATCACAATCCGATTAAACATTCAATACCCAACCAAGCGGGATTATTATAATACCGTATCCCAAGCCCGTATAGGGAAAATAAGTTAAAAGTATTTACCTGAGCTAAAATGTAATTTTATTCTCAGCCGTATATTCAAATCAGCAAGCACAAGTACCTCTACTGGGGCTCTCAATCTGGAACGAAGGTTTTATTAACCTACTAGATTCCTAACGGGTCTTATTTAAGTTGAAACTTGGACCGGTTAGTTTTAAGGAAAGGTTTACGGTTCAAAACGCAAGATTAAGCGAAGACCAGATTTGAATGTGATTTAGACCCGACAAGTATGGAGACTTGTATAATATGGGTAAACTAAGCACATTCTGAATTTTGAAGTGAAAAAGATAAGGTTTGACCCGTTTCGGTTAATTTATGCAAACTAGTTACGTAAACCGTACCGAATGCGGAAAATGCATAACGGGTAACCAAATGAGTCATGAACATGTTTCACAAGTTAATATGCCTTAAATATGTTGTGATATCAGTAGGATACCTTCCATTATGCCCAAAACGAATTTAAAATCAATTTAAGCCCCGTAGGGGTATTTTGGTCATTTTAAAGGTTAGAAAAGAGGTTAAATATTAATCTGAGGTTCTGGTCTAAAATAATCAGTAAAAATATTTATTTTATCAAGTTATATCAGTAAGATATCCCACATATGTGAAATTTATCATTTATGGCCAACCTATGCACCGTAGAGGCATTTTGGTCATTTCACATATGCTTTAAGGGTTGATTTTTGGAAATCTGAGTTCAAAACTTTTATTTACTGTTAAAGTATAAAAATTTATTCATAACATCAGTAGGCATCAAGCTTTAGGTGCCTAATATGGTTTTAAAACACACTATGCGCCTAAATCGCATAAAAGTCGGTATTTGACGGTATTCGGGTTAAATAAGTAAATCTGAGATTTTGAGCAGCCTTTACTGTTTAAAATAATTTATTTAATATATAAAATCAGTAGAAAAAGGTTTGATATGTAAAGGATGTGTAAAACTCATTTTATTAGCAAAAAGGGCATAACCGTTAATTACCGAGTCAATGCAAGAACCCTATGTTATGATCAGTTTAAAATTCAACAAAAATCTTCAAAAATCCCTAAATATTATATTAAATCAGTGGGCCAAAGGTTTGATGTAAAAATTTGGGTTTAAATAGGCTTTATGCCGAAAATGCCGTTTAATTAATAAAAAGCTTTCAAATTACGATATTGAGCATAACTCCTAATTTAGACCTTAAACTGATGTCACATTTTTAGGACATGTTTATAAATCAGTAATAAAGGTTTTTGTCCTCTCACATTTTCAAAATTCTCGTTTTAATATCAAAAGGGCATAATGTGACCTTCTAAGCATTTAACGGAAACATGCAATGAACTAGGATTTCTATGGAACCATGTTGTATAACCTCAGAGGGTTATACTAACATATAATATGGTCCTAAAGGAACCCTAAGGCGTAATAAAACTAAGCTAATTCGGGTCAGAACTGAAAGTCAAAGCAAAAGTCAAACTTTGCGACTTTCGGTTGAGAACCGAGCCTATACTTAGAATTGTCGGGTTGAACATGCTTAGACATGTTCAACTAATATTTACCAAGTTATTAAAGTGACAAAAACTGATTTTATAGCTTCTATATTAATAGTTATGAATTTTATTTAAAACTGACCCGTTTGACTTTTATTTAAATTACTTTGACCCGACAATTAACTAAGTAAACGTGATAATTAGGATGTGCCCTTTTGAGGGTTTAACACCTACCTAATTACGATCACGTAGTCATGTTCGTTACGAACCATTGCTTGACCATACAAGGTCTAACTAAAAGTCAAAGCGTTTATCGAAACGTTTGACTTTTCGGCTTTAAGAGCCAAATAAATGAACTAGCCAAGGATAGGACACTTACAAATGGTCCAAGGGACAGAAGATAACTCAAAAGGAGGTTCCCTAAGGTTAGGATCCTCAGACTTGAGTGATAGAGAGCAAAACCCAAGAAATGGTGAAATGAAATGAAGGATGAAGGCCCCTTTATATAGGTTTTTGGATTGCATAGGATCATTACAAGTGTTAGAGAGGTTTAACCAGATCATAACAGGTGTAATACCATTTTTCTAAACCATCAAAGGCCCCTAGAATCAATTATGTGAGACAAGGAAGCAAAACCAAAGCTGGTTTTCAGAATTCGGTTGCTGGAAAAGGTATACGGACCGTAAGGGTCCTGTATACGATACGTAAGGACATGTACAGCTCACCCAAAGTTTCATTTGTTGTCACTTTTGGTCCCTGCACTTGATAAATGCCATTTTCGGCACATTTAAGGCCCGTTAAACCATTTTTAAGGCTCTACAATGATGCCTAAACATAGGGAACATGAAACATGCACAAAAATATGCCGGATATCAGTTCGTTTGATCGTACGGTCACGTTGTTCGGCTAATTACGACGAAACACGAACGGACGCGAGAAACGAACCAATTTACGCGACGAATGGAATTTTATCAAGAAAATCACAAAAATAAAATATTTTAATGATTACGTAAATTTTTGGATGTCCGGATATATTTAGAACGTAAGATATGCGTGAAAATGCAAACTTATGCACTTTTTGACGCTTTTAGTCCATGTAGATCAAATAAGTTTATTTTTGCGCACCAAACACCTCAAAGCCTATTTCTAAGCGATATAAAGGATTTTTAGGGCATGTTTAACTTATGATCATATTCCGGAAGGTTCGATATCATACGAATCAGTATACTTTTGCAGTTTGACGCAAATAGTCCCTCTAATGCGCAAACTTGCGCATATTATCGTTTAATAGTATCGAAGCCTTATCTAATCCATATTAGGCATTCTCGAGAGTATTATTGAACATCACGATGCTTCGGGTTCGTAAAAAGGTCATTGAGAGGTATAATTAAACATATTGACACTTTTAGTCCCTCTAACTTGCAAAGTTGCGCGTAACTTCACTTATAGGCATAAAAGCCCTTAATGGCCAATATTAGGCATTCCCGAGAGTATAATCAATTATCATGAAGCTCTCGGTTTGTTAAAAGGTCACTCAGAGGTAAGAATTAACATGTTGACACTTTTAACCCTTCATTGCGCAAACTTTCAATTAATTACGCAAACAGCTACTCATGATCGACAAGTGGCCCATTTATGAATATGATTACCATGAAATGTTATTCAGAGGCTTATATTAAGCATGTTAACATTTCTAATCCTTTTAAAATCAAAGTTTTTGATTTTTCGCAAAATTAGTCCCTCAAATTCAACGTTTGACTATTAGGGTTTATTACACGTGTCAATACACCATTGGACGTGATTTTACGAGGTGTTACATCCTCACCCCCTTAAAGAAATCTCGACCTCGAGATTTGCTAAAGTAGTGGAAGTACTTTCTGACGTATCATGGACTTATCCTCCATAGCATATTTGGACCTCTACGGGCATCTCAGTTGACCTATCCAATAGGTACGTACTCTCTTTTGGAGCTTCTTAACCTTTCGATTCTTAATCTACACAGGTTTCTCATCAAACCATAAATTTTCATTAGTCTGCATATCATTATGTGACAATGCTTCTTGATTTATTGTCTATCCATATCTTTAAATCACAGTTGTGGAACATATTGCGAGTTCCACCAAACTCCTTAAATAGGTTTTAGCTCATAAGCTATTGATCCTGATGTATTCGATTTTTCTCGAATAATTCTATATATCCAGAGCTTAACTAGCCCGATAAATAAAAATTTTAGCACACCCTTTATAGGGTGATACCTTCAATTGAACCTTATTCCTTATTAAGGATTCAAGAGGGTTGCGACTTTCATCAATCATTGATTTTTCCGCCGATTACTGGCAACTTTCAGATGATTATGAATTTGTATGATCTTATTGGTTGTTTCCAAGGCAACTTTCAGATCCTGATAATTGGACTTACCAAACTTCTGTCCAACAACAGATGTCTAACATCCCATCTATACAAGGTCTTCAAAGGAGCAGCCTTGATACTTATCACAACTATTATAGAGAAACTCACTTAAGGTGAGATGGTTATTCCAACTACTGCCTAAAACCAATCTTAAGGAATAGCTAATCCTTACGGTTAGTCGAACAAATCGACGATCCTGGGCAGCTGATGGCGATTCTTAATTGTTGCCTAAATAGGGTTGCGGTAACCAATGCATAAGCAAGAGAACCGTCTTTCCTAACTAATAATATTGAAACTCTTAGAATTACGAATTAGGCTTTAAGAACCTTTATCTTAAAATTCATCTAACTAGGGTTTCTATTATTCCCGAGTTGGAGGTACTAATCGTCATGGAGATTTCACAATACTGCAGCCCTAAGCGGGATGTTTAATCTTAACTTTACTTGTCTTAGGAGGTAAACAGGGTAGTCCTTGGAGAAGATAATCAAGACACAAGGAGATTACAGAGATTTTCCAAATCTCTGGCTCTGGTTTATTTATCATCGCCTGTGTCAGATAAGTGACTCAGTTGCTTTACAATTCCAAGGATACCTTATTCAGTGACACTTATTTGGACATTTCCCTTCTGGATATTTTCTTTGAATACCATTAGTTGACTTTGGTACAATATGACCATTGGAATATCTCAGTGGTTCCATGCATTAAACCTCCATACTGATCAGGCATGGAAGCAATCTATGGAACATATTAGGATACACCAATCCTCATATGGCGCTTTTATCATACAGTCTGGTATTCGCAGTTGATAGAAATCAATGAGATATCAACTTCATATGTTGACGTACTTCATCTGGAGAGAGGGTACTCTAGAGTTTTATGACTGAAGATTTCTGACAGGAACAGAAGAAATGGTTCCTATGATTTTCATCTGTAAGCTTTACCTTACTTAATCTCTAGGGTTTTTATGGAGGGTTTTAAAAGTTTGCTATACTTATAATTTATGAAGGATTTATTGGTATCCGATCAAAACAGAACTCTTAGCACTTATATTACCATTGAATGTTAAAAACTGTACCTGATGTCATTATTGATATGAACTATCTCTGGCACTCTCCAGGAGAGTTTAAGCGCTTTCATTCTTAGGCTTTCCATCCTTAGCCGTACCTCCCTTGACGGATGTAGGGCATGTAGTCTTGATGTGGCCCTTCTCACCACAACCGAAACAGACTGCATCCTTTATGCCCTCGCAATCCAACGTTTTATGCTCTCTTGATTTGCAGATCCCACAAGCCCTAGGCTGCGATTGGGATTTTGATTCGTACCTGCACTTCCCTAGATGACGCTTCTTGCAGGTCTTGCATACAGGTTTCTTATTGGATTCTTGCTTACCCTTTTTCTTAGAGCTCTGGGAGTTATCTTCCTCCCTTTTCCTTTTTAGTTCATCCTTTGCATTTGAGGCATGAACAAGATCCTTCTCGCGAGTAAGGAAGTGTGGCCTTAGATGAGATTTGGAGCAAGTAGCATTGGGCTCCTCTAACTTTTTCACGGCCTTCCTCACAGCCTTTCCAACAGCTGCGTCTATCATAGCTTGGAGAACATCTTTGTCAATTAGGAGGTTCACAATCGTAGCATCTTTAGCAGGTGTCGCATCGTCAATGGCGCGATTGACAGTTGCCTTATCCGAGTTTGTCATACTCGAGACTTGGTTCCTAACACCAAATGGAACAATTTCTTAGTTGCAATGCAACAACCGTTATTCATCATCCCGATGACCTAACATATACTAACCATGGTATCCTTAAACCATAGAGGCTAATATAGTACTAACATTCTTAATGAATGTTATTTAAAAATATATATATTAATTATACTTAGCCTAGGCCATAAAAGACCATCAATGGCATTCAAGGTTTGGACCTAGTCCATTACCTTTTTGACAGGGGATCAAAATGTCACATCTGTCTTGATTATATTCATGATTTTGGATAGCTTGAAAGCTTGCCATAAGGATATTGGAAAGAGTGATTCCTAATGGATATAAAGCACCCATCTAAGGTTGTTGAAGCAGTCTCTAAAGTATCATTGGCCAATTCTACCTCGCGTTATATGTCTAGAGTCCTAATAGGCGGATACAACAGTTTACAACCTTTATTGTCCACGATAGACTTTTCTGCTCCACAATCAAACAAATTCCCGCATAACATCATTGATAAGGAAAGGTACCTGTTATGATGTTATCATTCTGCACTGCTTCTTGCGTGTTCATCTAGAAGACTCACGCGTTTGTTTTCTTGGCCTCTTCAGGCTTCCTTTGATTCTTAGGGCAGTTGGTCTTAATGTGGCCTTTTTCGTTGCAACCGTAACAGGTTGCGTCCTTCAACCTCTTGCATTCCAAGATTTTATGCTCCTAGGACTTGCAGATTCCACAAGGTAGAGGCTGAGATTCAAATCTGCATTTTTCGATGTGGTATTTCCTACAGGTTTTGCACCTGGTCTTTTCACCCGTCTGCTGGTTGTCCTTCTTAAACCCGGAACTCTTCTTATTCTCAGAGTTCCCCTTAAGTTTCTTATCAGCACTGCGTGAGTTCTCATCCTCACATTTCCTCTTCCCTTCTTCAGAATTCTTGAGCGATCTCTGCCTGACCGCATCAAGGGTAAGAGATAACGACAGATCAGCCGCTGACCTAAAGGTGGTAGGTCTTGATGCCTTCACACTGGCTTTGATTTCCGGAGCTAAACCTCCAATAAAACGAGCTATGCGTTTTGGTTCCGGTGTAACCAGATAAGGGACCAAACGAGACATAGTGTTGAAGCTCGTAAGATACGCCTGACAATCTAAGTTCTTCATGACCAAGGTCAAGAAGTCTGCCTTAAGTTTCTCAACTTCATGTTGAGGACATTAATTTTCTTTGATGAGAGCAACAAACTAATCCCACGTCATATTATACAACGGGATCTTCCCTGTAGCTTGGATTAGGGACCTCCACCAAGCTAACGCTTCACCTTTAAACGATTGTGACACAAATTTCAAAATGTCCTGTTCTGCACAACCACTAATATCAACCACTGCGTCCATCTCATCGAGCCAAGTCATGCAATCGATGGCTCCTTTCTCCCCTGTGAAATCTCTGGGTTTGCAGGAGATAAAATATTTATACGAACAGGTTTTAATCTGAGGCTCCTGATTGAGCACAACCTGCCTAGACGGAACACTCCTCTGATTCGAAGAATGATGAGATTCGCTCTTGCGAGCTGTTTGAGTCTTGGAGGGTGGTTTTGTATGTTGTACAGATAGGGTCCTGCTACGGGTACCACTGGATTCATTATCTCGTCTGTCCAGAGCTCGAGTAACGGCATTATCTATTAACGCCTGCAGTTCTGCACCAGCTATATTAACTCTGGTAGTATCATTATTCTCCCTCGGGTGGCTGTTAACCTCATCAGATCCAGCCTAAGTAGCTTGATTGCTACACAAATTTTGACAAAGATTTATTCGGGAGTTTATTATGGAATCATCATTTTGACGATTCATTAACCATGGTAATATAAACCATATTGGTTAATTTGTTAATTATATTTAATTAGTATTTTCGTTATAATTTATCCTAGTTATAAAACATTAAGGATATTATCAGTGGCACAAAAGGCCTAGTCACAAGGACATTTTTTTAATTCATAAGCCATGATTTCAGAGAATCAAGACGTTAAGGTTTGAACATAGTTCATTACCTTATCTTGACAGAGAGTCGTAGACTACTATTGTCTTCTTGTCTCAGAGGACAATAAACATGGCCCGTAGGCACTTTATTACAAATGGATGTTTAAATATATGATCATATTAATTGATGATTTGAACCCATGATTCTAGGTTATTAGGCTAAATAAGGGATTGGAAATTCCCAATATAAAGATGACAAGTGTGATTTTATCGCATCACTGTTGTCAGGAGTGTTAACATGTTTTCAGATGTTAACAAAGATCTGAATCTCTTTTAAACAGGTTTTACCATCATAGCTAGGTCTTTAATGACATGTAAGCTAGGTTATACCTTTTAAGATTCTTTTTAATATATACTGGCAGATCAATTACAAAAATGAATGATATTTGATTTATTTCATATATTATATTCATATATAATGATAAAAATAAAATTTAAATAAAACACTCTAATAAATTTTTAAAGGAGTACATAATCGCCCTAAACAGGACTTGAAGGAAACAACATTGTCCACGAAGGGACTAAAAGATAAATATGTCCTTATAAGGACTACTAAAGAAACGAAATTCCGCAAAAGGAGTTCCTTCTTCTTCACTTTATTTCTGAATGTTTTCTCCTTGGTTGCACGTTTATCCTAGTCGCGGTACGAAGCTCAGCATTTCTAGGCTTCAGATGTGGAGAATTTCCATTATGGCTTCTTTACTTGGCGACATATTCAAAATACATATAATCGAAAACGATATATTACTGAATAGGGATGAGAGTATTCCTATGTTAAGTCTAGACTCAGAAGGTCTAAGGAATGTGCTACCGTGTCATTGAGATTAAACACAAAAGGCTAGTGTTTAATTCACTCAATGTTGGCTCTGATACCAACCTGTCACACCCCGATATTTCCACGTATTACCGGTGGGCCCGGTGGGGAGTATCGTGACGTAGTTGATATCATCATAGTCAAATAATCACAGTTCAATGCACAACGGAAGTCTAAAGTATATACATTACATACCAATTCAAGAGTAACATTAAATATTACAACAGATTGTAATATGGATCCACAGGCGGATCTTAAAACAGAAAGATAAACACTGTTCAACAGACTTTAGACGTCTAGAACTTGCAAGATTCCCTATTAACGCCCTGAGCTCCTAGCCAATTACGTACAGTACCTGTCACTTAATCTTTTTTTTTTTTTTTGGAAAATACGTCAGTTTACACTGGTAAATACAATTAACTGACTCATTTTAAAAATGTTTAAGAAAATTGATTTGAATGCACAAGGCACAAAATATCTTTTATAACTTGGGACAATTATTTTAAAAATAATCTTGTATACATATTTATATGTTCGTTATACATTCAGGGCCCGATGTTAGAAACCGAGTCAAGATTAACAGACACACCACAAGTATAGGCCCACAAGAGAGTGAGATACCGTTTCCCTTAAGCAACTGTCAGGTGTATGCCTACACCCCGTGCTTAAGACGTGGCCATTTCTTAATAATGATGCCAAGGATATCCGAGACATGGTCATTAACCCCCAAAGGCTTTTATTTCAAACAAGACAGATTAAAACGGGTTACCTCAATAATTTAATCACAATCCGATTAAACATTCAATACCCGACCAAGCGGTATTATTATAATACCGTATCCCAAGCCCGTATAGGGAAAATAAGTTAAAAGTATTTACCTGAGCTAAAATGTAATTGTATTCTCAGCTGTATATTCAAATCAGCAAGCACAAGTACCTCTACTGGGGATCTCAATCTGGAACGAAGGTTTTATTAACCTATTAGATTCCTAACGGGTCTTATTTAACTTGAAACTTAGACCGGTTAGTTTTAAGGAAATGTTTACGGTTCAAAACGCAAGATTAAGCGAAGACCAGATTTGAATGTGATTTAGACCCGAAAAGTATGGAGACTTGTATAATATGGGTAAACTAAATACATTCTGAATTTTGAAGTGAAAAAGATAAGGTTTGACCCGTTTCGGTTAATTTATGCAAACTAGTTACATAAACCGTATCGAAGGCGGAAAATGCATAACGGGTAACCAAATGAGTCATGAACATGTTTCACAAGTTAATATGCCTTAAATATGTTGTGATATCAGTAGGATACCTTCCATTATGCCCAAAACGAATTTAAAATCAATTTAAGCCCCGTAGGGGTATTTTGGTCATTTTAAAGGTTATAAAAGAGGTTAAATATTAATCTGAGGTTCTGTTAAAAATAATCAGTAAAAATATTTATTTTATCAAGTTATATCAGTAAGATATCTTACATATGTGAAATTTATCATTTATGGCCAAACTATGCACCGTAGGGGCATTTTGGTCATTTCACATATGCTTTAAGGGTTGATTTTTGGAAATCTGAGTTCAAAACTTTTATTTACTGTTAAAGTATAAAAATTTATTCATAACATCAGTAGGCATCAAGCTTTAGGTGCCTAATATGGTTTAAAACCATACTATGCGCCTAAATCGCATAAAACTCGGTATTTGACGGTATTCGGGTTAAATAAGTAAATATGAGATTTTGAACAGCCTTTACTGTTTAAAATAATTTATTTAATATATAAAATCAGTAGAAAAAGGTTTGATATGTAAAGGATGTGTAAAACTCATTTTATTAGCAAAAAGGGCATAACCGTCAATTACCGAGTCAATGCAAGAACCCTATGTTATGATCAGTTTAAAATTCAAAAAAAATCTTCAAAAATCCCTAAATATTATATTACATCAGTGGGCAAAAGGTTTGGTGTAAAAATTTAGGTTTAAATAGGCTTTATGCCGAAAATGTCGTTTAATTAATAAAAAAGCTTTCAAATTACGATATTGAGCATAACTCCTAATTTAGACCTTAAACTGATGTCAAATTTTTAGGACATGTTTATAAATCAGTAATAAAGGTTTTTGTCCTCTCACATTTTCAAAATTCTCGTTTTAATATCAAAAGGGCATAATGGTCAACTTTTAAGCATTTAACGGAAACATGCAATGAACTAGGATTTCTATGGAACCATGTTGTATAACCTCAGAGGGTTATACAAACATATAATACGGTCCTAAAGGAACCCTAAGGCATAATAAAACTAAGCTAATTCGGGTCAGAACTGAAAGTCAAAGCAAATGTCAAACTTTGCGACTTTCGGTTACGAACCGAGCCTATACTTAGAATTGTCGGGTTGAACATGCTTAGACATGTTCAACTAATATTTACCAAGTTATTAAAGTGACAAAACTGATTTTATAGCTTCTATATTAATAGTTATGAATTTTATTTAAAACTGACCCGTTTGACTTTTATTTAAATTACTTTGACCCGACAATTAACTAAGTAAACGTGATAATTAGGAGGTGCCCTTTTGAGGGTTTAACACCTACCTAATTACGATCACGTAGCCATGTTCGTTACGAACCATGGCTTGACCATACAAGGTCTAACTAAAAGTCAAAGCGTTTATCGAAACGTTTGACTTTTCGGCTTTAAGAGCCAAATAAATGAACTAGCCAAGGATAGGACACTTACAAATGGTCCAAGGGACAGAAGATAACTCAAAAGGAGGTTCCCTAAGGTTAGGATCCTCAGACTTGAGTGATAGAGAGCAAAACCCAAGAAATGGTGAAATGAAATGAAGGATGAAGGCCCCTTTATATAGGTTTTTGGATTGCATAGGATCATTACAAGTGTTAGAGAGGTTTAACCAGATCATAACAGGTGTAATACCATTTTTCTAAACCATCAAAGGCCCCCTAGAATCAATTATGTGAGACAAGGAAGCAAAACCAAAGCTGGTTTTCAGAATTCTGTTGCTGGAAAAGGTATACGGACCGTAAGGGTCCTGTATACGGTCCGTAAGGACATGTACAGCTCACCCAAAGTTTCATTTGTTGTCACTTTTGGTCCCTGCACTTGATAAATGCCATTTTCGGCACATTTAAGGCCTGTTAAACTATTTTTAAGGCTATACAATGATGCCTAATCAAAAGGAACATGAAACATGCACAAAAATATGCCGGATGTCGGTTCTTTTGATCGTACGGTCACGTTGTTCGGCTAATTACGACGAAACACGACCGGACGCGAGAAACGAACCAATTTACGCGACGAATGAAATTTTATCTAGCAAATCACAAAAATAAAATATTTTAATGATTACGTAAATTTTTGGATTTCCGAATATATTCAGAACGTAAGATATGCGCGAAAATGCAAACTTATGCACTTTTTGACGCTTTTAGTCCCTGTAGATCAAATAAGTTTATTTTTGCGCACCAAACACCTCAAAGCCTATTTCTAAGCTATATAAAGGATATTTAGGGAATGTTTAACTTATGATCATATTTCGGAAGGTTCGATATCATACGAATCGGTATACTTTTGCAGTTTGACGCAAATAGTCCCTCTAATGATCAAACTTGCGCATATTATCATTTAATAGTATCGAAGCCTTATGTAATCCATATTAGGCATTCTCGAGAGTATTATTAAACATCACGATGCTTCGGGTTCGTAAAAAGGTCATTCAGAGGTATAATTAAACATATTGACACTTTTAGTCCCTCTAACTTGCAAAGTTGCGCGTAACTTCACTTATAGGCATAAAAGCCCTTAATGGCCAATATTAGGCATTCCCGAGAGTATAATCAATTATCATGAAGCTCTCGGTTTGTTAAAAGGTCAATCAGAGGTAAGAATTAACATGTTGACACTTTTAACCTTTCATTGCGCAAACTTTCAATTAATTACGCAAACGGCTACTCATGATCGACAAGTGGCCCATTTGTGAATATGATTACCATGAAATGTTATTCAGAGGCTTATAATAAGCATGTTAACATTTCCAGTCCTTCTAAAATCAAAGTTTTTGATTTTTCGCAAAATTAGTCCCTCAAATTCAACGTTTGACTATTAGGTTTTATTACACGTGTCAATACACCATTGGACGTGATTTTACGAGGTGTTACACAAAGCTAGGGCCTACTCCATAAATCCTCGCGGGCCGCGAAGGCCTAGCCTTCATCTGTCGCGGGGCGCGACAAGGTGGCGGATCAAGCCTATGTATAGGGGCTCTCGGCTTCATTTCCAAATCGACTTTCTCTCTCAATTCTCTAAATAATAGAAATTCTGCTCGGGTATTATACCCACTAATTAACGAAGCTCTGCCTCAATGTAAGTATTATAACCCCCGGTTACGTATTAGTTACGCTGCCCAATTGATCTAGAACTCTGTAACGCATATCAAGGCTCTGCCTGACTCAGTCGTTGGAATTCTGTCTCGGGGATATAACTAATGTAAATTGGGTTATTATACTAACACGTGTGTATTGTTTAATTTAATAGATTATAGTCAGTAAGTCATCTGGAGTTATCTAACATAGCAATGTGAGTAATTCCTCTTTTTGTAAACTGTTTTTACAAAACCTCAATTGTTTTAGATTTCAATTAACAGTGATAGAGTATTTGTTATTCTACAATTACTGTCGGTATGTTGGGGTTTTGTATACATAACTTGTTACTACACTGTGAGTAGTAACATTGCCACAAGTCAGGATTAACATTACCGTGGGTGGTAATTAAAGTAGATGTAAACAAATGTAATTGCGGGTTGCCCTTAATGCTGTAAAATGATAAAACTTGTTTTGATTAAACTGGGATTCACTCGCCAGTATTTCTTGCTGATAAAACTTTTTCAAATGCGTTTCCGGTAACAAATTGTGAAAGCCAAAATGAAGCCAGCTGGAGAGCACTGAAGGCTTGGAAAAGTGGCTATAAAAGTTACCTAAATAAAGAAGAAGTTTTATTTCAAATAAATTAGGGTTTATCCCTATAAACATGTTGTAATGGAAACTAGGGATTTTTCCATGTATTTATTATTATAAAAATGTGGTGTTTTACTCTAATAAACTATTTCCTAACTACGGTCCTGATGTAATTTCCGCTGCCAAATTAATAAACACCGATACCACTGATACTGGTCTGCGGCCGCCCGCTCCCGTAATAAGGGTCGGGGGTTGCGACAGAAGGTGGTATCAGAGCTACAGCCACTGATTTTAGCCACAGAAGTGTTATGCTAACACCAAAATTTTATCAATTTTGTTAGGAAATAATCTATGTGATTACGTGCATATCTGTATATTATTGTTTTGTGTTATTTGACAATCTGTTAGTTTACAGTATGAGTGATCAAGGTCCATCTGACGCCTATCGTCACCTATCTAGTTCTCCCAAAAGTGAAGGAACTTCCTCACAGCCTACTCCTTCGGGGTATTCTGCTGATACAGAAGAGGGGATCTTTATCTTTAAGGCGCAATTCGAAGAACCATTCCCTACGAAAAAGAGATGATGGTTCAGTCAGGGAGCACATGATCGTAGGAAGCGAATGAGGAAGTTACAGCAACAAAAGGCTTTAGCAGCAGCCAATAGGGATATGAACGCCCGGACCCAAGACATAGTTAATATGCGATTTGCCAACTTTCACATACTAGCCACCACTAGGGCTGTCCAAACTTCTCGATGATTGCTTGAAAAATGCTCGTTCGATTCCCGCTCAGTTTGTAAATGAGCTGCTCGGATCGGTTCGATTCAAATTCAATCCAAGCATGAGCAAAGGTCCGCTCGCTCGTCGATCGCTCGGTTTCGCTCGAATTATTTTTATTAATATATATATATATATATATAGGAGAATGATCCGTTAGGAACCACCCTTTATTGCGAGAACCGCGAGAACCAATGTGAACACAACCAAAAATACCTAAAAATAGCTAAAAAACAAACAATTTTTTTTGAATATTTTTTTATAAATAATCGCTACTTTTTGGCTACTAAAAGTAGCGATTTTAATGTAAAAAATATTAAAAAAAAAGTTTTTTGTGTGTTTTTTTATTTTTTTGGATTTTTTTTTTATTTTTTTAGGTTTATTGTGGGTTTAGTTTTTAGCATTTTAGCTTGGGGGGGACATCTAATTTTTCTGTTTATTAAACTTCTTTTCTGTTCTGTTTATTTTTCTGCATATTGTTCGAAGATCTGTTTAGTAAAATTATGTTCTGTTTGTTAAATAATATATTGTCTCGTTGTCTTATTAAACTTCTGTTCTTTTTGTTATTCGATTAACCTCTCCATATTTTTCAAGGTTAACAAAATTTTTGTTATGTTCCATTCTGCATATTCAGAATAGTATGTTGTTCTGTTCTGTTCTGTTTTGCATATTCAGGGTTTATGTGCTTCTTGATATTGTTAAGAAAATTTTTAGAATCATGATTTTAGTTATGTATTGCTCTTGTTAGTAAAGTGTTGGACATGTTTTAATTAAGTTAGGTTTTGTTTTTGTTGAACGCAGCCTTATAATTCAATCGAGCGAAAACGATCCGCTTGATTTTTTTAGGATTTGATAAAAACCGAGCGAAAACGATCCGATCGATTCAAATTCAATGTGAGCATGAGCATCACTTTTGTGCTCGGTTTTGCAAATTCGATTCGATACGATCGGATTAGATCGGTTGTAATTCAATTCGAGCATGAGCAGACCCTGGATCGGATCGACTCATGAACACCCCTAGCCACCACTGCAGCAGATCCAAATTTAGACCAAATCATTGCACCACAGCCACTGCCACTATTCCCAACTCAACCCATGGAAATAGAACCTAACCCAGGAAACGAAATTCCTATACCTGCATTTGACCCAAACGAGATACCTAGGATCCCAGCACTAAATCCTCTAATGTATGATCCATGGGAGGATGACCATAGGGATTACCAGGAACTCTATCCACAGGAGGAACCAATGCCAAACCCCATAGCACAATATACCAACCTCAACTCTCTAGATCCATATTGGGATAACGACTAGTATGTTCGGGAAATACTAGACAACCCGTACCCATATGGAGAACCGACGCCCCAGTACCCTGACCCAATACTCGCACCACCACCACCCATGAGTACCGAAAACGTGTAGGAACTCTGCACATTTGGTGAGGAGTTAGTGGATGAAGGAGAAAGAATAAGACAAAATGGGAAAAGCTCGTGTGAAAATACGACGAGCGAAATATGAAGTACTGGATGAACCCCTAGTAATAATTATATATATATATATATATATATATATATATATATAGGGTAAGGTTCATGCGAGAACCACCTTTATTGCGAGAACGTCGAGAACCAATGTGAACACAACCTAAAATAGCTAAAAAACCCTTAAAAAACCTAAAAAAACCTAACCCCCCCCCCCCAAGCTAAAATGCTAAAAACTAAACCCCTAAAAAACCTTTAAAAAAATCTAAAAAAATAAAAAAAAATCTAAATTTTTTTTAATATTTTTTAAGTTAAAATCGCTACTTTTAGTAGTAAAAAAAAATAAAAAAAAAATTTGGCTACTAAAAGTAGCGATTTTTTTTATAAAAAATATAAAAAAAATTTGTTTGTTTTTTAGCTATTTTTAGATATTTTTGGTTGTGTTCACACTGGTTCTCGCAATAAAGGGTGGTTTCTAACGGATCTTTGTCCTATATATATATATATATATGCGTGTAGTTTGAAAAAAAAAATTCAATTAAAATAGATAACCTAATACCTACTGATGCATAATTAGTAGTGTGTTTCAATTCCAGTTGTAGATTGTAATATATATATATAGAGAGTAAGTATAGGGAGAAAACCCTGTATTTTGAGAAAACCTTGAAAACCCATCTAATGGCCTACATGTTGCCACGTGTCCCAGCCACCTTCATATCCTTTTTAGCTTTGAAGGCACATTGGTAAATTTACATATTCATACCCCACTCCCAAGATATTTTGACCAACCTGATTTGACACTATCACCCATCACATCATTCTCACCCATCATCCTCCATTTTGTTTACTTCATTTCAAATTAACAAGTTTTTTTTTTCAAAATATCTTAATCTTCTTAAACCACTCATTTCACACTAGATCCGCCATTAATGCACTATGGAGCATCCATCAACAATGGTAGATCTAAAGGAAAATGGAGGATACTCTGATGTGCTCGACCATGAAAACCCAAAACATCTTCATTGACAACGATGATGTGTTTGATGTGTTCTACAATGAAGATAATGTTCCAGGTTTGTTCTACGATGGTCACGTTTTTTATTTTTCTTCATTGGCAACGATGATGTGTTCGACAATGGTTAATGTTTGTATTTAGTCCGTTAACGTGTTTTACACCATC